>JBBPBR010000002.1:17695488-17753020 GCA_037974775.1 Cicer pinnatifidum
TATTCTTGTCCAATTAGGGTTTTTAACCATTTTTGTCCATCCAATAGGTGTGTTTGTGTCGTTGGATAAAAATTTAGGTGATTTTCTCCTCCCCATGCTTATTCTTGTCCAATTAGGGTTTTTAACCATTCTTGTACATCCAATAGGTGTGTTTGTGTCATTGGATAAACATTTGGGTCATTTTCGACCTCCATAGGCTTATTCTTGTCTAATTAGGGTTTTTAACCAATTTTGTTCATCCAATAGGTGTGTTTGTGTCATTAAATGAACATTTAGTTCCTTTTCGTCCTCGCTAGTGTTATTCTTGTCCAATTAGGGTTTTTAACCAATCTTGTGCATCCAATAAGTTCATTTGTGTCATTGGATTAACATTTAGGTCATTTTCGTCCTCCCAAGACTTATTCTTGGGCAATTAGGGTTGTTAACCAATCGTGTGCATCGAATAGGTGTGTTTGTGTCGTTGGATTAACATTTGGGTCATTTTCTTTCTCCCTAGTCTTATTCTTATCTAATTAGGGTTTTTAAGCAATCTTGTGCATCCATAAAGTTCATTTGTGTCATTGCATTAATATTTAGGTCATTTTCGTCCTCCCTAGGCTTTTTCTTGTCCAATTAGGGTTTTTAACCAATATTGTGCATCCAATAGGTGTGTTTGTGTCATTATATAAACATTTAGGTCATTTTCATCCTCCCTAGGCTTATTGTCATCTAATTACGGTTTTTCACCAATCTAGTGCATCCAATTGTTGTGTTTGTGTAATTGGATGATCTTTTAGGGCATTTTTGTCTTCCCAAAGCTTATTCTTGTCCAATTAGAGTTTTTTTTACCAATTTTGTCCATCCAATAGGTGTGTTTGTGTCATTGGATTAACATTTAGGTCATCTTCATCCTCCACAGGCTTATTCTTGTCCAATTAGGGTTTTTAACTAATCTTGTGCATCCAATAGGAGTGTTTGTTTCATCGGATTAACATTTAGGAAATTTTGGTCCTCCCTCGTGTTATTCTTGGGTAATTAGTGTTTTCAACCAATCTTGTGCTTCCAATATGTGTATTTGTGTCATTAGATTCGCATTTAAGTCATTTTCGTTCTCCCTAGGCTTATTCTTGTCCAGTTAGGGTTTTTAACCGATATTGTGAATCGAATAAATTCATTTGTATCATTGGATTAACATTTTGATCATTTTTTTCCTCCCTTGATTTATTCTTCGGCAATTAGGGTTTTAAACCAATCTTGACCGTCCAATAGGTACGATCGTCTCATTTGAGGAATATTTAGGTCATTTTCGTCCTCCCTAGTCTTATTCTTGTCCAATTTGGGTTTTTATGCAATCTTATGCATCCATTAAGTTCATTTGTGTCATTGCATTAACATTTAGGTCATTTTCGTCCTCCGTAGGCTTATTCTTGTCGAATTTGGGTTTTTAACCAATCTTGTGCATCCAAGAGGTGTGTTTGTGTCATTGAATAAAAATTTAGGTCATTTTCATCCTCCCTAGGCTTATTGTGGTCTAATTAGGGTTTTGAACCAATCTAGTGCATCCAATAGCTGTGTTTGGGTCATCGGATGATCTTTTTGGGCATTTTTGTCTCCCAAAGCTTATTCTTGTCCAATTAGGGTTTTTAACCATTTTTGTCTATCCAATAGGTGTGTTTATGTCGTTGGATTAAAATTTAGGTCATTTTCATCCTCCATAGGCTTATTCTTGTCCAATTAGGGTTTTTAACCAATCTTTTGAATCCAGTATATGTGTTTGTGTCATTGAATAAACATTTGGGTCATTTTTGTCCTCCCTAGGATTATTGTTGTCCAATTAGGGTTTTTAACCAATCTTGTGCATCCAATAGGTTCGTTCATTGGATTAACATTTAGGTCATTTTCATCCTCTCTAGGCTTATTCTTGTCCATTTAGTGTTTTTAACCAATCCTGTGCATCCAATAGATGTGTTTGTGTCATTGGACAAACATTTGGGTGATTTTTGTCCTCCCTAGGCTTATCCTTGTCCAATTAGGGTTTTTATCCAATCTTGTACATCCAATAGGTGTGTTTGTATCATTGCAGGCGCATTTAGGTCATTTTCATCCTCCCTAGGCTTATTCTTGTCCAATGAGGGTTTGCAACCAATCTTATTAATCCAATAGCTGTGTTTGTGTTATTGGATGAACTTTTAGGGCACTTTTGTCCTGCCAAGGCTTATTCTTGTCCAATTAGGGTTTTTTAACCAATCTTGTGTATCCAATAGGTGACTTTGTGTCATTGGATTAACATTTAGGTCATTTTCGTCCTCCCTAGACTTATTCTTGTCCAATTAGGGTTTTTAACCAATCTTGTGCATCCAATAGGTGTGTTTGTGTCATTGGATTCCTATTTATGTCATTTTCGTCCTCCCAATGCTTATTCTTTTCCAATTAGGGTTTTTAACCAATCTTGTGCATCCAATAAGTTGAGTTGTGTCATTGGATTAACATTTAGGTCATTTTCGATCTCCCTAGGCTTATTCTTGTCCAATTAGGGTTTTTAACCAATCTTGTGCATCCAATAGGTGTGTTTGTGTCATTGGATGATCAATTAGGTCATTTTCGTCGTCCCTAGGCATATTCTTGTCTAATCAGGGTTTTTAACCAATCTTGTGCATCCAATAGGTGTGTTTGTGTCATTGGATGATCAATTAGGTCATTTTCGTCCTCCCAAGGCTTATTCTTGTCCAATTAGGGTTTTTAACCTATCTTGTGCATCCAATAGGTGTGTTTGTGTCGTTGGATGATCAATTAGGTCATTTTCGTCCTCCCTAGGCATATTCTTGTCCAATTAGGGTTTTTAACCAATCTTGTGCATCCAATAGGTGTGTTTGTGTCAATGGATGATCAATTAGGTCATTTTCGTCCTCCCTAGGCTTATTCTTGTCCAATTAGAGTTTTTAACCAATCTTGTGCATCCAATAACTTTGTTTGTGTCATTGAATTAATATTTAGGTCATTTTCGTCCTCCCTAGGCATATTCTTGTCCAATTAGGGTTTTTAACCAATCTTGTGCATCCCATAGGTGCGTTTGTGTCATTGGATGGTCAATTAGGTCATTTTCGTCCTCCCTAGGCTTATTCTTGTCCAATTAGGGTTTTTAACCAATCTTGTGCATCCAATAGGTGTGTTTGTGTCACTGGATGATCAATTAGGTCATTTTCGTCCTCCCTAGGCTTATTCTTGTCCAATTAGGGTTTTTAACCAATCTTGTGCATCCAATAGGTGTGTTTGTGTCATTGGATGATCAATTAGGTCATTTTCGTCCTCCCTAGGCTTATTCTTGTCCAATTAGGGTTTTTAACCAATCTTGTGCATCCAATAGGTGTGTTTGTGTCATTGGATGATCAATTAGGTCATTTTCGTCCTCCCTAGGCTTATTCTTGTCCAATTAGGGTTTTTAACCAATCTTGTACATCCAATAAGTTCATTTGTGTCATTGGATTTACATTTAGGTCATATCCGTCCTCCCTAGGCATATTCTTGTCCAATTAGGGTTTTTAACCTATCTTGTGCGTCCAATAAGTTCATTTGTGTTATTGGATTAACATTTAGGTCATATTCGTCCTCCCTAGGCATATTCTTGTCCAATTAGGGTTTTTAACCAATCTTGTGCATCCAATAGGTGTGTTTGTGTCATTGGATGATCAATTAGGTCATTTTCGTCCTCCCTAGGCATATTCTTGTCCAATTAGGGTTTTTAACCAATCTTGTGCATCCAATAAGTTCATTGGTGTCATTGGATGATCAATTAGGTCATTTTCGTCCTCCTTAGGCTTATTCCTATCCAATTAGGGTTTTTAACCAATCTTGTGCATCCAATAAGTTTGTTTGTGTCATTGAATTAATATTTAGGTCATTTTCGTCCTCCCTAGGCATATTCTTGTCCAATTAGGGTTTTTAACCAATCTTGTGCATCCAATAGGTGTGTTTGTGTCATTGGATGATCAATTAGGTCATTTTCGTCCTCCCTAGGCATATTCTTGTCCAATTAGGGTTTTTAACCAATCTTGTGCATCCAATAAGTTCATTTGTGTCATTGGATTAACATTTAGGTCATTTTCGTCCTCCCTAGGCATATTCTTGTCCAATTAGAGTTTTAGACCAATCTTGGGCATCCAATAGGTGTGTTTGTGTGTTTGGATGATCGATTAGGTTATTTTTGTCCTCCCTAGGCTTATTCTTGTCCAATTAGGGTTTTTAACCAATCTTGTGCATCCGATAAGTTTGTTTGTGTCATTGAATTAATATTTAGGTCATTTTCGTCCTCCCTAGGCATATTCTTGTCCAATTAGGGTTTTTAACCAATCTTGTGCATCCAATAGGTGTGTTTGTGTCATTGGATGATCAATTAGGTCATTTTCGTCCTCCCTAGGCATATTCTTGTCCAATTAGGGTTTTTAACCAATCTTGTGCATCCAATAAGTTCATTTGTGTCATTGGATGATTAATTAGGTCATTTTCGTCCTCCTAGGCATGTTCTTGTCAAATTTGGGTTTTTAACCAATCTTGTGCATGCAATAAGTTGAGTTGTGTCATTGGATTAACATTTAGGTCATTTTCGTCCTCCCTAGGCATATTCTGGTCCAATTAGGGTTTTTAACCAATCTTGTGCATCCAATAGGTGTGTTTGTGTCATTGGATGATCAATTAGGTCATTTTCGTCCTCCCTAGGCATATTCTAGTCCAATTAGGGTTTTTAACGAATCTTGTGCATCCAATTGGTGTGTTTTTGTCATTGGATGATCAATTAGGTCATTTTCGTCCTCCCTAGGCTTATTCTTGTCCAATTAGGGTTTTTAACCAATCTTGTGTATCCAATAGGTGTGTTTGTGTCATTGGCTGATCAATTAGGTTATTTTCGTCCTCCCTAGGCTTATTCTTGTCCAATTAGGGTTTTTAACCAATCTTGTGCATCCAATAAGTTGAGTTGTGTCATTGGATTAACATTTAGGTCATTTTCGTCCTCCCTAGGCCTATTCTTGTCCAATTAGGGTTTTTAACCAATCTTGTGCATCCAATAAGTTGAGTTGTGTCATTGGATTAACATTTAGGTCATTTTCGTCCTCCCTAGGCTTATTCTTGTCCAATTAGGGTTTTTAACCAATCTTGTGCATCCAATAGGTGTGGTTGTGGCAATGGATGATCAATTAGGTCATTTTCGTCCTCCCTAGGCTTATTCTTGTCCAATTAGGGTTTTTAACCAATCTTGTGCATCCAATAGGTGTGTTTGTGTCATTGGATGATCAATTAGGTCATTTTCGTCCTCCCTAGGCATATTCTTGTCCAATTAGGGTTTTTAACCAATCTTCTGCATCCATAAGGTGTGTTTGTGTCATTGGATGATCAATTAGGTCATTTTCGTCCTCCCTAGGCTTATTCTTGTCCAATTAGGGTTTTTAACCAATCTTGTGCATCCAATAGGTGTGTTTGTGTCATTGGATGATCAATTAGGTCATTTTCGTCCTCCCTAGGCTTATTCTTGTCCAATTAGGGTTTTTAACCAATCTTGTGCATCCAATAGGTGTGTTTGTGTCATTGGATGATCAATTAGGTCATTTTCGTCCTTTCTATGCTTATTTTTGTCCAATTAGGGTTTTTAAGCAATCTTGTGCATCCAATAAGTTCATTTGTGTCATTGGATGATCAATTAGGTCATTTTCGTCCTCCCTAGGCATATTCTTGTCCAACTAGGGTTTCTAACCAATCTTGTGCTTCCAATAGATGTGTTTGTGTCATTGGATGATCAATTAGGTCATTTTCGTCCTCCCTAGGCTTATTCTTGTCCAATTAGGGTTTTTAACCAATCTTGTGCATCCAATAGGTGTGTTTGTGTCATTGGATGATCAATTAGGTCATTTTCGTCCTCCCTAGGCTTATTCTTGTCCAATTAGGGTTTTTAACCAATCTTGTGCATCCAATAGGTGTGTTTGTGTCATTGGATGATCAATTAGGTCATTTTCGTCCTCCCTAGGCTTATTCTTGTCCAATTAGGGTTTTTAACCAATCTTGTGCATCCAATAAGTTCATTTGTGTCATTGGATGATCAATTAGGTCATTTTCGTCCTTCCTAGGCATATTCTTGATCAACTAGGGTTTTAAACCAATCTTGTGCATCCAATAGGTGTGTTTGTGTCATTGGATGATCAATTAGGTCATTTTCGTCCTCCCTAGGCTTATTCTTGTCCAATTAGGGTTTTTAACCAATCTTGTGCATCCAATAGGTGTGTTTGTGTCATTGGATGATCAATTAGGTCATTTTCGTCCTCCCTAGGCTTATTCTTGTCCAATTAGGGTTTTTAACCAATCTTGTGCATCCAATAGGTGTGTTTGTGTCATTGGATGATCAATTAGGTCATTTTCGTCCTCCCTAGGCTTATTCTTGTCCAATTAGGGTTTTTAACCAATCTTGTGCATCCAATAGGTGTGTTTGTGTCATTGGATGATCAATTAGGTCATTTATCGTCCTCCCTAGGCTTATTCTTGTCCAATTAGGGTTTTTAACCAATCTTGTGCATCCAATAGGTTGAGTTGTGTCATTGGATTAACATTTAGGTCATTTTCGTCCTCCCTAGGCATATTCTTGTCCAATTAGGGTTTTTAACCAATCTTGTGCATCCAATAGGTGTGTTTGTGTCATTGGATGATCAATTAGGTCATTTTCGTCCTCCCTAGGCTTATTCTTGTCCAATTAGGGTTTTTAACCAATCTTGTGCATCCAATAGGTGTGTTTGTGTCATTGGATGATCAATTAGGTCATTTTCGTCCTCCCTAGGCTTATTCTTGTCCAATTAGGGTTTTTAACCATTCTTGTGCATCCAATAGGTGTGTTTGTGTCATTGGATGATCAATTAGGTCATTGTTGTCCTCCCTAGGCTTATTCTTGTCCAATTAGGGTTTTTAACCAATCTTGTGCATCCAATAGGTGTGTTTGTGTCATTGGATGATCAATTAGGTCATTTTCGTCCTCCCTAGGCTTATTCTTGTCCAATTAGGGTTTTTAACCAATCTTGTGCATCCAATAGGTTTGTTTGTGTCATTGGATGATCAATCAGGTCATTTTCGTCCTCCCTAGGCTTATTCTTGTCCAATTAGGGTTTTTAACCAATCTTGTGCATCCAATAGGTGTGTTTGTGTCATTGGATGATCAATTAGGTCATTTTCGTCCTCCCTAGGCATATTCTTGTCCAATTAGGGTTTTTAACCAATCTTGTGCATCCAATAGGTGTGTTTGTGTCATTGGATGATCAATTAGGTCACTTTCGTCCTCCATAGGCTTATTCCTGTCCAATTAGGGTTTTTAACCAATCTTGTGCATCCAATAAGTTAAGTTGTGTCATTGGATTAACATTTAGGTCATTTTCGTCCTCCCTAGGCTTATTCTTGTCCAATTAGGGTTTATAACCAATCTTGTGCATCCAATAGGTGTGTTTGTGTCATTGGATGATCAATTAGGTCATTTACGTCCTCCCTAGGCTTATTCTTGTCCAATTAGGGTTTTTAACCAATCTTGTGCATCCAATAGGTGTGTTTGTGTCATTGGATGATCAATTAGGTCATTTTCGTCCTCCCTAGGCATATTCTTGTCCAATTAGGGTTTTTAACCAATCTTGTGCATTCAATAGGTGTGTTTGTGTCATTGGATGATCAATTAGGTCATTTTCGTCCTCCCTAGGCTTATTTTTGTTGAATTAGGGTTTTTAACCGATCTTGTGCATCCAATAGGTGTGTTTTTGTCATTGGATGATCAATTAGGTCATTTTCGTCCTCCCTAGGCTTATTCTCGTCCAATTAGGGTTTTTAACCTATCTTGTGCATCCAATAGGTGTGTTTGTGTCATTGGATAAACATTTAGGTCATTTTCAACCTCCCTAGGTTTATTCTTGTCCAATTAGGGGTTTTAACCAATCTTGTGCAACCAATATGTGTGTTTGAGTCATTTGATGAACATTTAGGTCAATTTCGTCCTCCCGAAACTTATTCTTGTTCAATTAGGGTTTTTAACCATTCTTTTGCATCCAATAAGTTCATTTGTGTTATTGCATTAACATTTATGTCATTTTCGTCCTCCCTAGGCTTATTCTTCGGCAGTTAGGGTTTTTAACCAATCTTGTACATCCAGTAGGTGTGTTTGTGTCAACGGATTAGCATTTAGGTGATTTTTGTCCTCCCAAGGCTTATTCTTATCCAATTAGGGTTTGTAACCAATCATGTGCATCCAATAGGTGTGTTTTTTTTTTTATCGGATTAACATTTAGGCAATTTTGGTCCTCCCAAGGGTTAATCTTCGGCAATTATGGTTTTTACCCAATCTTCTGCATCTTATAGGTGTGTTTTTTTTCATCGCATTAACATTTAGGTCACTTTCGTCCTCCCTAGGTTTATTCTTGTCCAATTATGGTTTTTAACCAATCTTATGCATCCAATAGGTTCGTTTGGGTCATTGGATTAACATTTAGGTCATTTTCATCCACCCTTGGCTTATTCTTGTCTAATTAAGATTTTTTAACCAATCTTGTGCATCCAATAGATGTGTTTGTGTCATTGGATAAACTTTTTGGTCATTTTTGTCCTCCCTAGGCTAATCGTTGTCCAATTAGGGTTTTTAATCAATTTTGTCTATCCATTAGGTCTGTTTGTGTAATTAGATGAATATTTAGGTCATTTTCGTCCTCCCTAGGCTTATTCTTGTCCAATTAGGGTTTTTAACAAATCTTGTGCATCCAATAGGTGTGTTTGTGTTATTGGATGAACATTTAGGTCATTTTCGTCCTCCATAGTCTTAATCTTGTCCGATTAGGATTGTTGACCATTCTTGTGCATCCAATAAGTTCATTTGTGTCATCGGATTAACATTTAGGTCATTTTCGTCTTCCCTAGGCTTATTATAAGGCAATGAGGGTTTTTTTTACCAATCTTGTGCATCCAATAGGTGTCTTTGTGTCATTGGATTAACATTTTGGTCATTTTCGTCCTCCCTAGGCTTATTCTTGTCCAATTAGGGGTTTTAACAAATCCTGTGCATCCAATAGGTGTTTTTGTGTCATTGGATTCCTATTTATGTCATTTTCGTCCTCCCATTTCTTATTCTTTTCGAATTAGGGTTTTTAACCAATCTTGTGCATCCAATAGGTATATTTGTGTCATTGGTTAAAAATTTAGGTCATTTTCGTCCTCCCTAGGCTAACTCTCGTCCAATTAGGGTTTTTAACCTATCTTGTGTATCCAATAGGTGTGTTTGTGTCATTGGATAAACATTTAGGTCATTTTCAACCTCCCTAGGTTTATTCTTGTCCAATTAGGGTTTTTAACCAATCTTGTGCAACCAATAGGTGTGTTTGAGTCAATTGATGAACATTTACGTCAATTTCGTCCTCCCGAAACTTATTCTTGTTCAATTAGGGTTTTTAACCAATCTTGTGCATCCAATTAGGGTTTTTAACAAATTTTATGTATCCAATAAGTCTGTTTGTGTAATTAGATGAACATTTAGGTCATTTTCGTCCTCCCTAGGCTTATTCATGTCCAATTAGGGTTTTTAACAAATCTTGTGCATCCAATAGGTGTGTTTGTGTTATTGGATGAACATTTAGGTCATTTTCGTCCTCCATAGTCTTAATCTTGTCCGATTAGGATTCTTGACCATTCTTGTGCATCCAATAAGTTCATTTGTGTTATCCGATTAACATTTAGGTCATTTTCGTCCTCCCTAGGCTTATTCTAAGGTAATGAGGGTTTTTTAGCCAATCTTGTGCATCCAATAGGTGTCTTTGTGTCATTGGATTAACAATTAGGTCATTTTCGTCCTCCCTAGGCTTATTCTTGTCCAATTAGGGGTTTTAACCAATCTTGTGCATCCAATAGGTGTTTTTGTGTCATTGGATTAATATTTATGTCATTTTCGTCCTCCCTAGGCTTATTCTTGTCCAAATAGGGTTTTTAACCAATCTTGTGCATCCAATAGGTTCGTTTGGGTCATTCACTTAACATTTAGGTGATTTTTCACCCTCCCTAGGCTTATTCTTGTCCAATTAGGGTTTTTAACCAATCTTGTGCATCCAATTGATGTGTTTGTGTCATTGGATAAACATTTGGGTCATTTTTGTCTTCCCTAGGCTTATCCTTGTCCAATTAGGGTTTTTATCATATTTTGTGCATCCAATAGGTGTGTTTGTGTAATTAGATGAACATTTAGGTCATTTTCGTCCTCTCCAAGCTTATTCTTGACCAATTAGGGTTTTTAACCAATCTTGTTCATCCAATAGCTGTGGTTGTGTCATTGGATGAACTTTTAGGGCAATTTTTTCCTCCATAGGCTTATTCTTGTCCAATTAGTATTTTTAACCAATCTTGTGCATCCAATAAGTGTGTTTGTGTCATTGGATGATTATATAGGTCTATTTCGTCCTCCCTAGTGTTATTCTTGTCCGATTAGGGTTTTTAACCAATCTTGTCCATCCAATAAGTTCATTTGTGTCATTGGATTAACATTTAGTTCACTTTCGTCCTCCCTAGGCTTATTCATGGGCAATTAGGGTTTTTAACCAATCGTGTGCATCCAATATATGTGTTTCTGTCAATGGATTAGAATTTAGGTCATATTTGTCCTCCCTAGGCTTATTCTTGTCCAATTAGGGTTTTAACCGATCTTGTGCATCCAATAGGTGTGTTTGTTTCATCGGATTAACATTTAGGAAATTTTGGTCCTCCCTAAGGTTATTCTTGGGCAATTAGGGTTTTTAACCAATCTTGTACATCCAATATGTGTGTTTGTGTCATTAGATGCACATTTAGGTCATTTTCGTTCTCCCTAAGCTTATTCTTCTCCAGTTAGGGTTTTTAACCAATCTTGTGAATCGAATAAATTCGTTTGTATCATTGGATTAATATTTAGATCATTTTTGTCCTCCCTAGACTTATTCTTAGGCAATTAGGTTTTTAAACCAATCTTGAGCGTCCACTAGGTATGATCATCTCATTTGAGGAACATTTATGTCATTTTCGTCCTCCTTAGTCTTATTCTTGTCCAATTTGGGTTTTTAAGCAATCTTATGCATCCATTAAGTTCATTTGTGTCATTGCATTAACATTTAGGTAATTTTCGTCCTCCCTAGGCTTATTCTTGTCCAATTAGGGTTTTTAACCAATCTTGTGCATCCAAGAGGTGTGTTTGTGTCGTTGAATAAACATTTAGGTCATTTTCATCCTCCCTAGGCTTATTGTGGTCTAATTAGGGTTTTAACCAATCTAGTGCATCCAATAGCTGTGTTTGTGTCAGCGGATGATCTTTTTGGGCATTTTTGTCCTCCCAAAGCTTATTCTTGTCCAATTAGGGTTTTTAACCATTTTTGTCCATCCAATAGGTGTGTTTGTGTCGTTGGATAAACATTTAGGTGATTTTCTCCTCCCTAGGCTTATTCTTGTCCAATTAGGGTTTTTAACCAATCTTGTGCATCCAATAGGTGTGTTTGTGTCATTGGATAAACATTTGGGTCATTTTCGACCTCCATAGGCTTATTCTATTCTAATTAGGGTTTTTAACCAATTTTGTTCATCCAATAGGTGTGTTTGTGTCATTAAATGAACATTTAGTTCCTTTTTGTCCTCGCTAGTGTTATTCTTGTCCAATTAGGGTTTTTTGTTGGGAATTTATGGCCTCTATTTATTAAAACTTATATGTTATCTCTTTACTGAGTTTTGCAAGATTGTTAATCAAGTTAATAATGACCTTTTACAGAATTTATTCAGAATCAAAGATTGACAATTGCATGTATTATCAATATAAGAACACATATACAATGCTTATTCAAAAGATTAATCAAGATATAAATTAATCAACCCAAACATTCAAGAATAAGCATTCATGCAATATTAAAATAAAGGTAAAGAGAGAGAGAGAAGAAAGATTGCACCAGGATTTATACTGGTTCGGCTATCCCTTGATAGCCTACATCCAGTCCTGAAATCCAACTAGATTTCAGCCTTTCCAATAGAATCAACTTGAGTACGTTTTACAGATTGTCCAGCTCACAAGGCCTATCTATCCAACTCACTTGCTTTTATTACAAAACCACCTTATCCCTAGAATTAATCACCAAACTCAACGAGATAACGATGAAACTTCTTCTTGATGAACACCCTCACCAACAAAGATAGTCACCAGTTTCACCACTGGATTTTTCATTACTTTCTTTACAAATTGTTTGTTACAGAAAAGATAAAAGATATCTAAAGATGTTGACTAAATCACAATATGAATTTCACAATAAAAGTAATTTGCCAAATGAGTATTTTGTGTGTGTATACAAATATTTCTCTCAGAGTGTAATGAATTCGTTTTCAAAGTTATTCAAAAGTTGTTCAAAGGTTTTTTTTAAAGTTTGTGATTGAATTAGTTTATATATGTTCTGAAAAACAACATGTAAATCGATTCCTCAATCGATTTCATAAAGGTTTAAAACCAGCTTAATCGATTGCTCAATCGATTATCGTGTTTCTTGTTTTTCTTGAATCTTGAACATATATGATCTAATCGATTTGCCAATCCATTCTTTTAATACAAAAATCAGAAACTGAAGCAAGTTCATATCAGAATCGATTGACTAATCGATTTTAGGTGTTTTGTTCAAACAACGAGATCAAAACAATCAATTACTTATTCGATTCATTTATTAACATAATCGATTTGCCAATCGATTGAACTAATCACAATGACTCAAACATTTTTCTTCAATCGATTCGTCAATCGATTTTATAGTCATAGTGATTCAGATATTTTACTTCAATCGATTTTCCAATCGACTAGGAAACATGTTTCTGATAAATGATTTAGTATTTCATTTTGCCAATCGATTGCCTAATCGATTAGTATACACCTTGCAAGTTAAGAAACTTGTTTCAATTGATTGTCCAATCGATTTGAATTATCACAGATGCCAGGTCCAAAAATTTTTTTTTTACAATCGATTTGCCAATCGATTGATTCTGTAAGTGGTTGGTTCTGTGACTTACAAACTCGATTGCTCAATTGATGTCCCAATCGATTGTCCAATTGATTGGTTGATCACAAAGTCCAAGTCTGATGAAAAAGGGTTTTCGTAATCGATTTGTCAATCGATTAACTGAGTAATAGCTTGGCTTTGTGAATTACAAAATCGATTTCTCAATTGACGTCCCAATCGATTGTCAAATCGATAGTGTTAAACACAGAACTCAGGTTTCACAGAAATCCTTTAAGTAATCAATTTCCCAATCGATGTACTTAGTGAAAACTCTAATTCTGAGTCAAACAATCGATTGCCCAATCGATTCAGCAATTGACTTGCTAATCGATTTATTTCCTTTCTTGTTTTAAGATTTCATTTTTACTTTGGCAAATACTTAGGTATGAAATCATATTGATGAGTCTACTAATTAACTACTAAAACCACTAATCACACTATATATAAATTTGCATCTTTCTCAAGCACATCCTCCGATTTTGGTTGGTTCCTTGACTTAGAAGCTTTTGTCCCAAGTGTGTAGGGTTTAGTTGTTGTTCCTGAAATGTTACTTTGTTTAAAATGTTAGTTTTATCACATGATGCATGAACATTGTATGTTTGTTAATTATGTCAAATCATGATTAAGAGGACTTATGTCTAACATTTTTAACCAATCTTGTGCATCCAATAAGTTCATTTGTGTCATTGGATTAACATTTAGGTCATTTTCGTCCTCCCTAGACTTATTCTTGGGCAATTAGGGTTGTTAACCAATCTTGTGCATCTAATAGGTGTGATTATGTCATTGGATTAACATTTGGGTCATTTTCATCCTCCCTAGTCTTATTCTTGTCCAATTTGGGTTTTTAAGCAATCTTGTGCATCCATAAAGTTCATTTGTGTCATTGCATTAATATTTAGGTCATTTTTGTCCTCCCTAGGCTTATTCTTGTCCAATTAGGGTTTTTAACCAATCCAGTGCATCCAATAGGTGTGTTTGTGTCATTGGATAAACTTTTAGGGCAGTTTTGTCCTCCCAAGGCTTATTCTTGTCCAATTAGGGTTTTT
Source organism: Cicer pinnatifidum (assembly GCA_037974775.1). Taxonomy (NCBI): domain Eukaryota; kingdom Viridiplantae; phylum Streptophyta; class Magnoliopsida; order Fabales; family Fabaceae; genus Cicer; species Cicer pinnatifidum. Next base: position 17,709,557 of record JBBPBR010000002.1, read on the forward strand.
AACCAACTTTGTGCATCCAATTGGTGTGTTTGTGTAATTAGATGAACGTTTTGGTCATTTTCGTCCTCCCTAATCTTATTCCAGTCCGATTAGTGTTTTTAACCATTCTTGTGCATCAAATAGGTGTGTTTGTGTCAATGGATAAACATTTAGCTCATTTTGGTCCTCCCTAGGCTTATTCTTGTCTAATTAGTGTTTTTAACCAATCTTGTGCATCCAATAGGTGTGTTTGTGTCATTGGATAAACATTTGGGTCATTTTTGTTCTCCCTAGTCTTATTCTTGTCCAATTAGTGTTGTTAACAAATCTGGTGAATCCAATAAGTTCATTTGTGTCGTTGGATTAACATTTAGGTCATTTTCGTCCTCCCTTTGCCTATTCTTGTCCAATTAGTGTTGTTAACAAATCTGGTGCATCCAATAGATGTGTTTGTGTCATTGGATAAACATTTGGGTCATTTTTGTCCTCCCTAGGCTAATCGTTGTCCACTTAGGGTTTTTAACCAATTTTGTGTATCCAATAGGTCTATTTCTGTAATTAGATGAACATTTAGGTCATTTTCGTCCTCCCTAGGCTAATTCTTATCCTATTAGAGTTTTTAACAAATCTTGTGCATCCAATAGGTGTGTTTGTGTCATTGGATGAACATTTTGGTCATTTTCGTCCTCCATAGTCTTAATCTTGTCCGATTAGGATTGTTAACCATTAATGTGCATCCAATAATTTCATTGGTTTCATCGGATTAACATTTAGGTCATTTTCGTCTTCCCTAGGCTTATTCTAAGGCAATTAGGGTTTTTTAACCAATCTTGTGCATCCAATAGGTGTCTTTGTGTCATTGGATTAACATTTAGGTCATTTTCGTCCTCCCTAGGCTTATTCTTATCCAATTACGGTTTTTAACCAATCTTGTGCATCCAAAAGATGTGTTTGTATCATTGGATAAACATTTGTGTCATTTTTGTGCTCCCTAGGCTTATCCTTGTCCATTTAGGGTTTTTATCATATTTTGTGCATCCAATAGGTGTGTCTGTTTAATTAGATGAACATTTAGGTCATTTTCATCCGCCCCACGCTTATTCTTGACCAATTAGAGTTTTTAACCAATCTTGTTCATCCAATAGTTGTGGTTGCGTCATTGGATGAACTTTTAGGGAAATTTTGTCCTCCCTTGGCTTATTCTTGTCCAATTAGTGTTTTTAACCAATCTTGTGCATCCAATAAGTGTGTTTTTGTCATTGGATGATTTTATAGGTCATTTTCGTCCTCCCTAGTCTTATTCTTGTCCGATTAGGGTTTTTAACCAATCTTGTGCATCCAATAAGTTCATTTGTGTCATCGGATTAACATTTAGTTCACTTTTGTCCTCCTTAGGCTTATTCTTGGGCAATTAGGGTTTTTAACCAATCTTGTGCATCCAATATGTGTGTTTGTTTAATCGAATTAACATTTAGGAAATTTTGGTCCTCCCTAGGGTTATTCTTGGGCAACTACAGTTTTTAACCAATCTTTTACATCCAATATGTGAGTTTGTGTCATTAGATGCGCATTTAGGTCATCTACGTTGTCCCTAGGCTTATTCTTCTCCAGTAAGGGTTTTTAACCGATCTTGTGAATCGAATAAATTCATTTGTATCATTGGATTAACATTTAGATCATTTTTGTCCTCCCTTCACTTATTCTTAGGCAATTAGGGTTTTAAACCAATCTTGAGCGTCCAATAGGTATCATCGTCTCATTTGAGGAACATTTAGGTCATTTTCGTCCTCCCTAGTCTTATTCTTGTCCAATTTGGGTTTTTAAGCAATCTTATGCATCCATTAAGTTCATTTGTGTCATTGCATTAACATATAGGTCAATTTCGTCCTCCCTGGACTTTTTCTTGGGCAACTAGGGTTGTTAACCAATCTTGTGCATTGAATAGGTGTGTATGTGTCATTGGATTAACATTTGGGTCATTTTCATCCTCCCTAGTCTTATTCTTGTCCAATTAGGGTTTTTAAGCAATCTTGTGCATCCATAAAGTTCATTTGTGTCATTGCATTAATATTTAGGTCATTTTCGTCCTCCCTAGGCTTATTCTTGTCCAATTAGGGTTTTTAACCAATCCTGTGCATCCAATAGGTGTGTTTGTGTCATTAGATAAACATTTAGGTCATTTTCATCCTCCCTAGGCTTATTCTCATCTAATTAGGGATTTTCACCAATCTAGTGCATCCAATAGTTGTGTTTGTGTAATCGGATGATCTTTTAGGGCATTTTTGTCTTCCCAAAGCTTATTGTTGTACAATTAGGGTTTTTTACCAGTTTTGTCTATCCAATAGGTGTGTTTGTGTCATTGGATTAACATTTAGGTCATTTTCATCCTCCATAGGCTTATTCTAATCCAATTAGGGTTTTTAACCAATCTTTTGCATCCAATAGGAGTGTTTGTTTCATCGGATTAGCATTTTGGAAATTTTGGTACTCCCTTGGGTTATTCTTGGGCAATTAGGGTTTTTACCAATCTTGTGCATCCAATATGTGTATTTGTATCATTAGATGCGCATTTAGGTCATTTTCGTTCTCCCTAGGCTTATTCTTGTCCAGTAAGGGTTTTTAACCTATCTTGTGAATCGAATAAATTCATTTGTATCATTGGATTAACATTTACATCATTTTTGTTCTCCCTTGACTTATTCTTCGGCAATTAGGTTTTTAAACCAATGTTGACCGTCCAATAGGTAAGATCGTCTCATTTGAGGAATATTTAGGTAATATTCGTCATCCCTAGTCTTATTCTTGTCCAATTTGGGTTTTTAAGCAATGTTATGCATCCATTAAGTTCATTTGTGTCATTGCATTAGTATTTAGGTCATTTTCGTCCTCCCTAGGCTTATTCTTGTCCAATTAGGGTTTTTAACCAATCTTGTGCATCCAAGAGGTGTGTTTATGTCATTGAATAAAAATTTAGGTCATTTTCATCCTCCCTAGGCTTATTGTGGTCTAATTAGGGTTTTGAACCAATCTAGTGCATCCAATAGCTGTGTTTGTGTCATCGGATGATCTTTTTGGGAATTTTTGTACTCCCAAAGCTTATTCTTGTCCAATTAGGGTTTTTAACCATTTTTGTCCATCCAATAGGTGTGTCTGTGTCGTTGGATAAACATTTAGGGGATTTTCTCCTGCCTATGCTTATTCTTGTCCAAGTAGGGTTTTTAACCAATCTTGTGCATCCAATAGGTGTGTTTGTGTCATTGGATAAATATTTAGGTCATTTTTTCCTCCCTAGGCTTATTCTTCTCCAATTATGGTTTTTAACCAATCTTGTGCATCCAATAGGTGTTTTGTTTCATTGGGTGAACATTTAGGTCATTTTCATCCTCCCTAGTCTTATTCTTGTCCAATTAGGGTTATTAAGCAATATTGTGCATCCAATAAGTTCATTTGTCTCATTGAATTAACATTTAGGTCATTTTTTGTCCTCCCTAGGCCTATTCTTGTCCTATTAGGGTTTTTAACCATTCTTGTGCATTGAATAGGTGTGTTTGTGTCATTGGAAAAATATTTAGGTTATTTTCGTCCTCCATATTCTTATTTGAGTTGAATTAGGGTTTTTAACCAATCATGTGCATCCAATAAGTTTATTTGTACCGTTGGATTAACATTTCGGTCATTTTCGTCCTCCATAGACTTATTCTTGGGCAATTATGGTTTTTTACCAATCTTGCGCATCCAATAGGTGTGTTTGGGTCATTGAAAGAACATTTAGGTCATTTTGGTCCTCCCTAGTCTAATTATTGTCGAATTAGTGTTTTTAAGCTATCTTCTGCATCCAATAACTTCGTTTGTGTCATTGGATTTAACATTTAGGTCATTTTCGTCCACCCTAGGCATAAATGTGGTTTAATTAGTGTTTTTAACCAATCTTGGACATCGAATAGATGTGGTTATGTCATCGGATTAACATTTAGGTTTTTTTCGTCCTCCCTATGCTTACACTTGTCCAATTAGGGTTTTTAACCAATCTTGTGCATCCAATAGGTGTGTGTGTGTCATTGGATTAACATTTAGTCATTTTGGCCCTCCCTTGGCTTATTCTTGTCATGTTAGGGTTTTTAACCAATCTTATGCCTCCAATAGATGTGTTTGTGTCATTGGATGAACATTTAGGGCATTTTTGTCCTCCTTAGGACTATTCTTGTCCAATTAGGGTTTTTAACCAATCTTGGGCATCCAATAAGTTCATTTGTATCATTGGATTAACATGTAGGTCATTTTTGTCCTCCCTACACATATTCTTGGGCAATTAGGGATTTTAACCAATCTTGTGCAACCAACAGGTGTGTCTGTGTCATTGGATGAACATTTAGGTCATTTTTGTCCTCCCTAGTTTTATTTTTTTGCAATTAGGATTATTAAGCAATCTTGAGCATCCAATAAGTTCATATGTGTCATTGGATTAACATTTAGGTCATTTATGTCTTCCCTAGTCTGATTCTTGTCTAATTATGGTTTTTAACCCATCTTGTGCATCCAATATGTGTGTTTGTGTTATTGGATGAATATTTAGGTCAATTTCGTCCCCACTAGTCTTATTCTTGTCCAATTAGGATTTTTAAGCAATCTTTTGCATCCAATAAGTTTATTTGTGTCATAGGTTTATTCTTGTCGGATTAGTGGTTTTAAGCAATCTCTTGCATCCACTAACTTCATTTGTGTCATTGGATTTAACATTTAGGTCATTTTCGTCCACCCTAGAATTAATTGTTGTCCAATTAGGGTATTTAATGAATCTTGTGCATCGAATAGGTGTGTTTATGTCATCGGATTACCATTTAGGTTATTTTCGTTCTCCCTATGCTTATACGTGTCCAATTAGGGTTTTTAACCAATCTTGTACATCCAATAGGTGTCTTTGTGTCATTGGATGAACATTTAGGTCTTTTTCGTCCTCCTTAGGCTTCTTCTTGTCCAATTAGGGTTTTTAATCAATCTTGTGCATCCAATAGGCGTGTTTGTGTCATTGGACGAACATTTATGTCATTTTCATGATCCCTAGGCGTATTCCTATCCAATTAGGGTTTTCAACCAATCTTGTGCATCCAATATGTTCATTTGTATCATTGGATTAACATTTAGTTTATTTTCGTCCTCCCTAGACTTATTATTATGCAATTAGGGATTTTATCCAATCTTGTGCATCCTATAGGTGTGTTTTAGTCATTGGGTGAACATTTAGGTAATATTCGTCCTCCCTAGTCTTATTCTTTTCCAATTAGGGTTATTAACCAATCTTGTGCATCCAATAAGTTCGTTTTTGTCATTGGATTAACATTTGTCATTTTTGTCCTCCCTCGGCTTATTCTTGTCCAATTAGGGTTCATTTGTGCATCCATTAGGTTTGTTTGTGTCATTGGATTAACATTTAGTCATTTTGGCCCTCCCTAGGCTTATTCTTGTCAAATTAGGGTTTTTAACCAATCTTATGCATCCAGTGGTGTGTTTGTGTCATTGTATGAACATTTAGGGCATTTTGGTCCTCCCTAGGCCTATTCTTGTCCAATTAGGGTTTTTAACAAATATTGGGCATCCAATAAGTTCATTTGTATCATTGGATTAACATTTAGGTGATTTACGTCCTCGATTGTCTGATTCTTATCGAATTAGGGTTTTTAACCAATCTTGTGCATCCAATAGGTGTGTTTGTGACATTGGATTAAAATTTAGGTCATTTTTCGTCCTCCCTAAGCTTATTCTTGTCCAATTAAGGTTTTTAACCAATCTTGTGCATCCAATAAGTTCATTTGTATCGTTGGATTAACATTTCGGTCATTTTCTTCCTTCATAGACTTATTCTTTGGCAATTAGGGTTTTTTTTAACAATCTTGTGCCTTCAATAGGTGTGTTTGGGTCGTTGGACGAACATTTAGGTCATTTTGGTCCTCCCTTGCCTTATTCTTGTCCAATTAGTATTTTTAAGCAATCTTGTGCATCCAATAGCTTCATTTGTGTCATTGGATTTAACATTTAGGTAATTTTCATCCATCCTTGGCTTAATTGTAGTCCAATTAGGGTTTTTAACCAATCTTGTGCATCTAATAGGTGTGGTTGTATCATTGAATGATCATTTAGGTCTTTATCATCCTCCTTAGGCTTCTTTTTGTCCAATTAGGATTTTTAGTCAATCTTGTGCATCCAATAGGCGTGTTTGTGTCAGTGGATGAGCATTTAGGTCATTTTCATGATCCCTATGCGTAATTTTATCCAATTAGGGTTTTTAACCAATCTTGTGCATCCAACATGTTCATTTGTATCATTGGATTAACATTTATGTTATTTTCGTCCTCCCTAGGCTTATTCCTATGCAATTAGGGTTTTTATCCAATCTTGAGCATCCAATAGGTGTATTTTTGTCATTGGGTGAACATTTAGGTAATTTTCGTCTTCCCTAGTCTTATTCTTGTCCAATTAGGGTTATTATGCAATATTGTGCATCCAATAAGTTCATTTATGCCATTTAAATAACATTTAGGTCATTTTTTGTCCTCCCTAGGCCTATTCTTGTCCAATTAGGGTTCATAACCAATCTTGTGCATCCAATAGGTCTGTTTGTGTCATTGGATTAACATTTAGTCATTTTGGCTTTCCCTTGGCTTATTCTTGGCCCTCCCTAAGCTTATTCTATTCAAATTATGGTTTTAACCAATCTTGTGCATCCAATATGTTCATTTGTATCGTTGGATTAACATTTTTTGTCCTCCCTAGGCTTAACTGTTGTCCAATTAGGGTTTAAACCAATCTTGTGCATCGAATATGTGTGTTTATGTCATCCTATTAACATTTAAGTTATTTTCGTCCTCCCTATGCTTATACTTGTCCAATTAGGGTTTTTAACCAATCTTGTGCATCCAATGGTGTGTTTGTAGCATCGGATGAACATTTAGGTCTTTTTCGTCCTCCTTAGGCTTCTTCTTGTCCAATTAGGGTTTTCAATCAATCTTGTGCATCCAATAAGCGTGTTTGAGTCGTTGGATGAACATTTAGGTCATTTTCATGATTCCTAGGCGTATTCTTATCCAATTAGGATTTTTAACCAATCTTGTGCATCCAATAGGTGTGTTTGTGACATTGGATTAAAATTTAGGTCATTTTTCGTCCTCCCTATGCTTCTTCTATTCAAATTAAGGTTTTTAACCAATCTTGTGCATCCAATATGTTCATTTGTTTTGTTGGATTAACATTTCGGTCATTTTCGTCCTCCATAGACTTATTCTTGGGCAATTAGGGTTTTTTAACCAATCTTGTGCATCCAATAGGTGTGTTTGGGTCATGGGATGAACATTTAGGTCATTTTGGTCCTCCCTAGTCTAATTCTTGTCGAATTAGTGTTTTTAAGCAATCTTGTGCATCCAATAACTTCATTTGTGTCATGGGATTTAACATTTAGGTCATTTTCATCCACCCTAGGCTTAATTGTTGTCCAATTAGGGTTTTAACCAATCATGTGCATCGAATAGGTGTGTTAATGTCATTGGATTAACATTTAGGTTATTTTCGTCCTCCCTATGCTTATACTTGTCCAATTAGGGTTTTTAAACAATCATGTGCATGCAATAGGTGTGTTTGTATCATTTGATGATCATTTAGGTCTTTTTCATCCTCCTTAGGCTTCTTCTTGTCAAATTAGGATTTTTAATCAATCTTGTGCATCCAATAGGTGTGTTTGTGTCGTTGGATGAACATTTAGGTCATTTTCATGATTCCTAGGCGTATTCTTATCCAATTAAGGTTTTTAACCAATCTTGTGCATCCAATATGTTCATTTGTATCATTGGATTAACATTTAGGTTATTTTCGTCCTCCCTAGACTTATTCTTATGCAATTAGGGTTTTTATCCAATCCTGTGCATCCAATATGTTTGTTTTTGTAATTGGGTGAACATTTAGGTCATTTTCGTCCTCCCTAGTCTTATTCTTGTCCAATTAGGGTTATTAAGCAATATTGTGCATCTAATAAGTTCATTTGTGTCATTGAATTAACATTTAGGTAATTTTTTATCCTCCCTAGGCCTATTCTTGTCGAATTAGGGTTTTTAACCAATCTTGTCCATCCAATAAGTTCATTTTTGTCATTGGATTAACGTTTGTCATTTTTGTCCTCCCTAGGCATATTCTTGTCCAATTAGGGTTCATTTGTGCATCTAATAGCTGTGTTTGTGTCATTGGATTAACATTTAGTCATTTTGCCCCTCGCTTGGCTTATTCTTGTCAAATTAGGGTTTTTAACCAATCTTAGGCATCCAATAGGTGTGTTTGTGTCATTGGATGAACATTTAGGGCATTTTCGTCCTCCCTAGGCCTATTCTTGTCCAATTAGGGTTTTTAACCAATATTGGGCATCCAATAAGTTCATTTATCATTAGATTAACATTTAGGTCATTTACATCCTCGATTGTCTGATTCTTAATGAATTAGGGTTTTTAACCAATCTTGTGCATCTAATAGGTGTGTTTGTGACATTGAATTAAAATTTAGGTCATTTTTAGTCCTCCCTAAGCTTATTCTTGTCCAATTAAGGTTTTTACGTTGGATTAACATTTCGGTCATTTACGTCCTTCAGAGACTTATTCTTGGGCAATCAGGGTTTTTTACCAATCTTGTGCCTCCAATAGGTGTGTTCGGGTCGTTGGATGAACATTTAGGTCATTTTGGTCCTCCCTAGTCTAATTCTTGTCCAATTAGTATTTTTAAGCAATCTTGTGCATCCAATAACTTCATTTGTGTCATTGGATTTAACATTTAGGTCATTTTCATCCATCCTTGGCTTAATTGTTGTCCAATTAGGGTTTTAACCAATCTTGTGCATCGAATAGGTGTGTTTATGTCATCGGATTAACATTTAGGATATTTTCGTCTTCCCTATGCTTATACTAGTCCAATTAGGGTTTTTAACCAATCTTGTGCAACTAATAGGTGTGTTTGTATCATTGGATGATCGTTTAGGTCTTTTTCATCCTCCTTAGGCTTCTTCTTGTCCAATTAGGATTTTTAATCAATCTTGTGCATCCAATAGGCGTGTTTGTGTCATTGGATGAACATTTAGGTCATTTTCATGATCCCTAGGCGTAATTTTATCCAATTAGGGTTTTTAACCAATCTTGTGCATCCAATATGTTCATTTGTATCATTGGATTAACATTTATGTTATTTTCCTCCTCCCTAGACTTATTCTTATGCAATTAGGGTTTTTATCCAATCTTGAGCATCCAATAGGTGTATTTTTGTCATTGGGTGAACATTTAGGTAATTTTCGTCCTCCCTAGTCTTATTCTTGTCAAATTAGGGTTATTATGCAATATTGTGCACCCAATAAGTTCATTTGTGCCATTTAAATAACATTTAGGTCATTTTTGTCCAATAAGGGTTTTTATACAATCTTGTCCATCAAATAGATGTGTTTGTGTCATTGGATAAACATTTAGGTTATTTTCTTCCTCCCTAGGCTTATTTTAGTCGAATTAGGGTTTTGAACGAATCTTGAGCATCCAATAAGTTCGTTTTTGACATTGGATTAACATTTGTCATTTTGGTCCTCCCTAGGCTTATTCTTGTCCAATTAGGGTTTATAACCAATCTTGTGCATCCAATAAGTTCGTTTTTGTCATTGGATTAAAATTTGTCATTTTTGTCTTCCCTAGGTTTATTATTGTCCAATTAGGGTTCATAATCAATCTTGTGCATCCAATAGGTGTGTTTGTGTCATTGGATTAACATTTAGTCATTTTGGCCCTCCCTTGGCTTATTCTTGTCAAATTAGGCTTTTTAACCAATCTTATGCATCCAATAGGTGTGTTTGTGTCAATGGATTAAAATTTAGGGCATTTCCGTCCTCCCTAGGCTTATTCTTGTCCAATAAGGGTTTTTAACCAATCTTGGGCATCCAATATGTTCATTTGTATCATTGGATTAACATTTAGGTCATTTTTATCCTCCCTAGACGTATTCTTGGGGAATTAGTGATTTTAACCAATCTTGTGCAACCAATAGGTGTGTCTGTGTCATTGGATGAACATTTATGTCATTTTTGTCCTCCCTAGTCTGATTCTTGACTAATTAGGGTTTTTACCCAATCTTGTGCATCCAATAGGTGTGTTTGTGTAATTGGATTAAAATTTAGGTCATTTTCGTCCACCATAGGCTTATTCTTGTCCAATTAAGGTTTATAACCAATCTAGTGCATTCAATAAGTTCATTTGTATCATTGGATTTACATTTAGGTTATTTTCATCCTCGCTATACTTATTTTTGGGCAATTAGCGTTCTTAACCAATCTTGTGCATCCATTAGGTGAGTTTGTGTTATTGGATGAACATTTAGTATCTTCAATTATGTTAGACATAAGTCCATTTTTTTGATATTATTGACAAACATACATCATGTGATAAATCTAACATTTTGAACTGAGTAAAATTTCAGGAACAACAACTCAACCCTACAAACTTGAGACAATAGCTTGGAACTCAAGGAATGAACAAAGTTTGAAGATTCACTGAGAAAATCGAATAGACAAATCGATTCTGTAAAAGGGTTGCAGGAATGGATGTTGTCTGTGATTAATCAATCGATTGGCAAAATCGATTTGCACACTTTCTGAAAATCAAGTATGCTATCAATCGATTAGGTAAATTGATTGGTACATTTATTAGAAAATAAATTGTGCAAGTCAGAGAGCCAGTTAGTCTTAAATCGATTAGGCAAATCGATTGTGTAAATCACAAACACTGAATTGATTGATTAAATCGATTAGGAAAATCGATTGGCACATTGACTGAAATTAAATTGTGCAAGTCAGTAGCATGCTTTGCAAGCTAATCGATTTGACAAATCGATTGATCCAATCACAACTTTATTTTGATTGTTTTACATCGATTGACACAATCGATTGTGAAAGTCATAGAGCCAAACCAGTAATTAATAAATCGATTAGGCAAATCGGTTTAACAAAATAAGTTTCAAAATGAACTTGGTCTGGGACATACACAATCGATTAACACAATCCATTGATATATTTCTTTTGTAATAAGTTTGGCATCAATCGATTTGGTAAATCGATTGAATGAAACAAACTGATATATTGTTCTTCAGACATAAGTCCATAATCGATTAGGCACATCGATTAAATGATTTAAGGTCTCTCTATAATTAGTGAAATCGATTGACCAAATCGATTCGTATAAAAGTTTTAACAAACAGAGAAGACTTAGTCCTGGCCAAATCGATTATGTGAATGTTTGAATCGATTGAGTAAATCGATTGTTTTGATCTCGTTGTTGGAACAAAACATACCAAATCGATTCAAATATGAACTGTTATTCAAATCTGAAGAATGCTTTAAAATAATCGATTAGGTAAATCGATTAGTTCATGCAGTTTCAAGATTCAAGAAAAACAAGACTCGCAAAATCGATCTGGTAAATCGATTAGTATGCTTTATAACTTTAATGAATCAATTGGGCAAATCGATTCATGTGTTGTTTTTTCTGAATCTATATAAATTGTTTTTCAAGCTTTTCTTCTCAATAATATCCAATACACTTTGACATTCATAGAACTTTCTAATAGTCACTTTCTCACATTAAAGATAACATTGAACTCTGCTTTTTCAGTCTTGAACCTTATTCATTCATGATCAACAAAGGCTGAAAAAGATTGCAAAGAGAAAGTCATTTAGAGAAGAAGCTTGCTTGAAAAAAACTCTGTGTATTTCCGTTTTTAGAACATCTGTAAACGATTTCTGTAATCAAAGAACATTGAGAAATCCAGTCTTTACTGGTAGTGATCTTTTGTGATTGAGGGATCTCATCAAGAAGACACTTGACTGAAATCTTGGAAGAGTTTATGGGAGATAAACTCTGGGATTCATGGAGATAAGGATAGAATAGCAAGAGTAGTTTAAGATTGATAGGCGAGGAGCTGGAACATCTGAAAACTGACTTTGTGATATTCTATTGGAAAAGGCTAAGATCGGAGTTGATCTTAGGACTGGATGTAGGCCGTTCAACATCGGCTGAACCAGTATAAAAATTACTGTGTACACTTTTCTTTCCCTTATCTCTTTTTAATTTCTGCTTTGATTATTTGATTGATATTGATTGTATGCGTAAATAAAATTTTGTGTTAATTGACATTACATGAATTGTTAGTATTAGAATGCTTGTATGTGAATCAATATCTTGAATGATAAATGTATATGCTGCACTCTTCATTTAAAACAATAAGTCTTATTGTGGATTTTCTTTAGGATTGATCTTTTTGGGACATTGTTTAATATTTTGTTTAGTAAATTTCGAAGTTATTAAACTGCTGCGCATATTGTTAGAATAGGCATTACTCTGCATAATTTCTGTCAAACTGAGGTCATATCCCCCATCAAATTAGGGTTTTTTTTACCAATCTTGTGCTTCCAATAGGTGTGTTTGGGTCATGGGATTAACATTTAGGTCATTTTGGTCCTCCCTATCGAATTAGTGTTTTTAAGCAATCTTGTGCATCCAATAACGTCATTTGTGTCATGGGATTTAACATTTAGGTCATTTTCATCCACCCTAGGCTTAGTTGTTGTCCAATTAGGGTTTTAACCAATCTTGTGCATCGAATAGGTGTGTTTATGTCATCGGATTAACATTTAGGTTATTTTCGCCCTCCCTATGCTTATACTTGTCCAATTAGGGTTTTTAACAAATCTTGTGCATCCAATAGGTGTGTTTGTAGCATTGGATGAACATTTAGGTCATTTTCGTCCTCCTTAGGCTTCTTCTTGTCCAATTAGGGTTTTTAATCAATCTTGTGCATCCAATGGGCGTGTTTGTGTCGTTGGATGAACACTTAGGTCATTTTCATGATTCCTAGGCGTATTGTTATCCAATTAGGGTTTTTAACCAATCTTGTGCATCCAATAGGTGTGTTTATGACATTGGGTTAAAATTTAGGTCATTTTTCGTCCTCCCTAAGCTTATTCTATTCAAATTAAGGTTTTTAACCAATCTTGTGCATCCAATATGTTCATTTGTATTGTTTGATTAACATTTCGGTCATTTTCGTCCTCCAAACACTTATTCTTGGGAAATTAGGGTTTTTTTACCAATCGTGTGCATCCAATAGGTGTGTTTGGGTCATGGGATGAACATTTAGGTCATATGGGTCCTCCCTAGTCTAATTCTTGTCGAATTAGTGTTTTTAAGCAATCTTGTGCGTCCAATAACTTCATTTGTGTCATGGGATTTAACATTTCGGTCATTTTCATTCACCCTAGGCTTAAGTGTTGTCCAATTAGGGTTTTAACCAATCTTGTGCATCGAATAGGTGTGTTTATGTCATCGGATTAACATTTAGGTTATTTTCGTCCTCCCTATGCTTATACTTGTCCAATTAGGGTTTTTAAACAATCTTGTGCATCCAATAGGTGTGTTTGTATCATTGGATGAACATTTAGGTCTTTATCGTCCTCCTTAGGCTTCTTCTTGTCCAATTAGGGTTTTTCATCAATCTTGTCCATCCAATAGGCGTGTTTGTGTCGCTGGATGAACATTTAGGTCATTTTCATGATTCCTAGGCGTATTCTTATCCAATTAGAGTTTTTAACCAATCTTGTGCATCCAATATGTTCATTTGTATCGTTGGATTAACATTTCGGTCATTTTCGTCCTCCATAGACTTATTCTTGGGCAATTAGGGTTTTTTTACCAATCTTGTGCATCCAATAGGTGTGTTTGGGTCATGCGATGAACATTTAGGTCATTTTGGTCTTCCCTAGTCTAATTCTTGTCGAATTAGTGTTTTTAAGCAATCTTGTGCATCGAATAACTTCATTTGTGTCATGGGATTTAACATTTAGTTCATTTTCATCCACCCTAGGCTTAATTGTTGTCCAATTAGGGTTTTATCCAATGTTGTGCATCCAATAGGCGTGTTTGTGTCGTTGGATGAACATTTAGGTCATTTTCATGATTCCTATGCGTATTCTTATCCAATTAGGGTTTTTAACCAATCTTGTGCATCTAATATGTTCATTTGTATCATTGGATTGACATTTAGCTTATTTTCGTTCTCCCTAGACTTATTCTTATGCAATTAGGGTTTTTATCCAATCCTGTGCATCCAATATGTGTGTTTTTGTCATTGGGTGAACATTTAGGTCATTTTCGTCCTCCCTAGTCTTATTCTGGTCCAATTAGGGTTATTAAGCAATATTGTGCATCCAATAAGTTCATTTGTGTCATTTAACTAACATTTAGGTCATTTTTTGTGCTCCCTAGGCCTATTATTGTCCTATTAAGGTTTTTATCCAATCTTGTCCATCAAATAGGTGTGTTTGTGTCATTGGATAAACATTTAGGTTATTTTCTTTCTCCGTAGGCTTATTTTAGTCGAATTAGGGTTTTTAACCAATCTTGTGCATCCAATAACTTCGTTTTTGTCATTGGATTAAAATTTGTCATTTTTGTCTTCCCTAGGTTTATTATTGTCCAATTAGCGTTCATAATCAATCTTGTGCATCCAATAGGTGTGTTTGTGTCATTGGATTAACATTTAGTCATTTTGGCCCTCCCTTGGCTTATTCTAGTCAAATTAGGGTTTTTAACCAATCTTGTGCATCGAATAGGCGTGTTTGTGTCGTTGGATGAACATTTAGATCATTTTCATGATTGCTAGACGTATTCTTATCCATTTAGGGTTTTTAACCAATCATGTGAATCCAATATGTTCATTTGTATCATTGGATTAACATTTAGGTTGTTTTCGTCCTCCCTAGACTTATTCTTATGCAATTAGGGTTTTTATCCAATCATGTGCATCCAATAGGTGTGTTTTTGTCATTGGGTGAACATTTATGTCATTTCCGTCCTCCCTAGTTTTATTTTTGTCCAATTAGGGTTATTAAGCAATATTATGCATCCAATAAGTTCATTAGTGTCATTGAATTAACATTTAGGTCATTTTTTGTCCTCCCTAGGCCTATTCTTGTCCTATTAGGGTTTTTATCCAATGTTGTCTATGAAATAGGTGTGTTTGTGTCATTGGATAAACATTTAGATTACTTTCTTCCTCCCTAGGCTTACTTTAGTCGAATTAGGGTTTTTAACCAATCTTGTGCATCCAATAAGTTCGTTTTTGTCATTGGATTAACATTTGTCATTTTTGTCCTCCCTAGGCTTATTCTTGTCCAATTAGGGTTCATTAGTGCATCTAATTGTTGTGTTTGTGTCATTGGATTAACATTTAGTCATTTTGGCCCTCCCTTGGCTTATTTTTGTCCAATTAGGGTTTTTAACCAATCTTATGCATCCAATAGGTGTGTTTGTGTCATTGGATTAACATTTAGGGCATTTTCGTCCTCCCTAGACTTATTCTTGTCCAATAAGGGTTTTTAACCAATCTTGGGCATCCAATATGTTCATTTGTATCATTGGATTAACATTTAGGTCATTTTTGTCCTCCCTATACATATTCTTAGGCAATTAGGGATTTTAACCAATCTTGTGCAACCAATAGGTGTGTTTGTGTCATTGGATGAACATTTAGGTCATTTTTGTCCTCCCTAGTCTTATTTGTGTCCAATTTGTATTTTTAAGCAATCTTGTGCATCCAATAAGTTCATATGTGTCATTGGATTAACATTTAGGTCATTTATGTCTTCCCTAGTCTGAGTCTTGTCTAATTAGGGTTTTTAACCAATCTTGTGCATCCAATAGGTGTGTTTGTGTCATTGGATTAAAATTTAGGTCATTTTCGTCCACCATAGGCTTATTTTTGTCCAATTAAGGTTTATAACCAATCTAGTGCATTCAATAAGTTCATTTGTATCATTGGATTTACATTTAGGATATTTTCATCCTCGCTATACTTATTTTTGGGCAATTAGCGTTCTTAACCAATCTTGTGCATCCATTAGGTGAGTTTGTGTTATTGGATGAATATTTAGGTCATTTTCGTCCTCCCTAGTCTTATTCTTGTCCAATTAGTATTTTTAAGCAATATTGTGCATCCAATAAGTTCATTGGTATAATTGGATTAACATTTAGGTCATTTACGTTCTCGATTGTTTGATTCTTGTCGAATTAGGGGTTTTAACCAATCTTGTGCATCCAATTGGTGTGTTTGTGACATTGGATTAAAATTTAGGTCATTTTTCGTCCTCCCTAAGCTTATTCTATTCAAATTAAGGTTTTTTAACCAATCTTGTGCATCCAATATGTTCATTTGTATCGTTGGATTAACATTTTGGTCATTTTCGTCCTCCATAGACTTATTCTTGTGCAATAAGGGTTTTTTCACCAATCTTGTGCATCCAATAGGTGTGTTTGGGTCATGGGATGAACATTTAGGTCATTTGGGTCCTCCCTAGTCTAATTCTTGTCGAATTAGTGTTTTTAAGCAATCTTGTGCATCCAATAACTTCATTTGTGTCATGGGATATAACATTTAGGTCACTTTCATCCACCCTAGGCTTGATTGTTGTCCAATTAATGTTTTAACCAATCTTGTCGAATAGGTGTGTATATGTCATCGGATTAACATTTGGGATATTTTTGTCCTCCCTATGCTTATACTTGTCCAATTAGGGTTTTTAAACAATCTTGTGCATCCAATAGGTGTGTTTGTATCATTGGATGAATATTTTGGTCTTTTTCGTCCTACTTAGGCTTCTTCTTGTCCAATTAGGGTTTTAATCAATCATGTGCATCCAATAGGCGTGTTTGTGTCGTTGGATGAACATTTAGGTCATTTTCATGTTTCCTAGGCGTATTCTTATCCAATTAGGGTTTTTAACCAATCTTGTGCATCCAATATGTTCATTTGTATCGTTGGATTAACATTTAGGTTATTTTCGTCCTCCCTAGACTTATACTTATGCAATTAGGGTTTTTATCCAATCCTGTGCATCCAATATGTGTGTTTTTGTCATTGGGTGAACATTTAGGTCATTTTCGTCCTCCCTAGTCTTACTCTTGTCCAATTAGGGTTATTAAGCAATATTGTGCATCCAATAAGTTCATTTGTGTCATTTAATTAACATTTAGGTCATTTTTTGTGCTCCCTAGGCCTATTCTTGTCATATTAAGGTTTTTATCCAATCTTGTCCATCAAATAGGTGTGTTTGTGTCTTTGGATAAACATTTAGGTCATTTTCGTCCTCCCTAGTCTTATTCTTGTCCAATTAGGATTTTTAAGTAATATTGTGCATCCAATAAGTTTATTGGTGTCATTGGATTAACATTTTCATTTTTGTCTTCCCTAGGTTTATTTTTGTCCAATTAGGGTTCATAACCAATCTTGTGCATCCAATAGGTGTGTTTGTGTCATTGGTTTAACATTTAGGCCTATTCTTGTCCAATTAGGGTTTTTAACCAATATTGGGCATCCAATAAGTTCATTTGTATCATTGGATTAACATTTAGGTCATTTACGTCCTCGATTATCTGATTCTTATCGAATTAGGGTTTTTAACCAATCTTGTGCATCCTATAGGTGTGTTTGTGACATTGGATTAAAATTTAGGTCATTTTTCGTCCTCCCTAAGCTTATTCTTGTCCAATTAAGGTTTTTAACCAATCTTATGCATCCAATAAATTCATTTGTATCGTTGGATTAACATTTCGGTCATTTTCGTCCTTCATAGACTTATTCTTGGGCAATCAGGGTTTTTTACCAATCTTGTGCTTCCAATAGGTGTGTTTGGGTCTTTGGATGAACATTTAGGTCATTTTGGTCCTCCCTAGTCTAATTCTTGTCCAATTAGTATTTTTAAGCAATCTTGTGCATCCAATAACTTCATTTGTGTCATTGGATTTAACATTTAGGTCATTTTCATCCATCCTTGGCTTAATTGTTGTCCAATTAGGGTTTTAACCAATCTTGTGCATCGAATAGGTGTGTTTATGTCATCGGATTAACATTTAGGTTATTTTCGTCTTCCCTATGCTTATACTAGTCCAATTAGGGGTTTTAACCAATCTTGTGCATCTAATAGGTGTGTTTGTATCATTGGACAATGATTTAGGTCTTTTTCGTCCTCCTTAGGCTTCTTCTTGTCCAATTAGGATTTTTAATCAATCTTGTGCATCCAATAGGCGTGTTTGTGTCATTGGTTAAATATTTAGGTCTTTTTCATGAACCCTAGGCGTAATTTTATCCAATTAGGGTATTTAACCAATCTTGTGCATCCAATATGTTCATTTGTATCATTGGATTAACATTTAGGTTATTTTCGTCCTCCCTTGACTTATTCTTATGCAATTAGGGTTTTTATCCAATCTTGAGCATCCAATACGTGTATTTTTGTCATTGGTTGAACATTTAGGTAATTTTCGTCCTCCCTAGTCTTATTCTTGTCCAATTAGGGTTATTATGCAATATTGTGCATCCAATAAGTTCATTTGTGCCATTTAAATAACATTTAGGTCATTTTTTGTCCTCCCTAGGCCTATTCTTGTCCTATTAGGGTTTTTATCCAAATTGTCCATCAAATAGGTGTGTTTCTGTCATTGGATAAACATTTAGGTTATTTTCTTCCTCCCTAGGCTTATTTTAGTCAAATTAGGGTTTTGAACCAATCTTGAGCATCCAATAAGTTCATTTTTGATATTGGATTAACATTTGTCATTTTTGTCCTCCCTAGGCTTATTCTTTTCCAATTAGGGTTCATAACCAATCTTGTGCATCCAATAAGTGTGTTTGTGTCATTGGATTATCATTTAGTCATTTTGGCCCTCCCTTGGCTTATTCTTGTCAAATTAGAGTTTTTAACCAGTCTTATACATCCAATAGGTGTGTTTGTGTCATTGGATTAACATTTAGGGCATTTTCGTCCTCCCTAAGCTTATTCTCATCCAATAAGGGTTTTTAACCAATCTTGTGCATCCAATAAGTTCATTTGTATCGTTGGATTAACATTTCGGTCATTTTCGTCCTCCCTAGACATATTCTTGGGCAATTAGGGATTTTAACCAATCTTGTGCAACCAATACGTGCGTCTGTGTCTTTGGATGAACATTTAGGTCATTTTTGTCCTCCCTAGTCTTATTTTTGTCCAATTTGGATTTTTAAGCAATCTTGTGCATCGAATAAGTTCATATGTGTCATTGGATTAACATTTAGGTAATTTATGTCCTCCCTAGTCTGATTCTTGTCTAATTAGGGTTTTTAACCAATCTTGTGCATCCAATAGGTGTGTTTGTGTCGTTGGATTAAATTTTAGGTCATTTTCGTCCACCATAGGCTTATTCTTGTCCAATGAAGGATTATAACACATCTAGTGCATTCAGTAAGTTCATTTGTATCATTGGATTTATATTTAGGTTATTTTCGTTCTCGCTATACTTAATTTTGGGCAATTAGCGTTCTTAACCAATCTTGTGCATCCATTAGGTGAGTTTGTGTTATTGGATGAACATTTAGGTCATTTTCGTCCTCCCAAGTCTTATTCTTGTCCAATTAGGATTTTTAAGCAATATTGTGCATCCAATAAGTTCATTGGTGTCATTGGATTAACATTTAGGTCATTTATGTTCTCGATTGTTTGATTCTTGTCGAATTTAGGGTTTTAACCAATCTTGTGAATCCAATAGGTGTGTTTGTGACATTGGATTAAAATTTAGGTCATTTTTCGTCCTCCCTAAGCTTATTCTTGTCCAATTAAGCTTTTTAACCAATCTTGTGCATCCAATATGTTCATTTGTATCGTTGGATTTACATTTCGGTCATTTTCGTCCTTCATAGACTTATTCTTGGGCAATCAGGGTTTTTTACCCATCTTGTGCATCCAATAGGTGTGTTTGGGTCATGGGATGAACATTTAGGTCATTTGGGTCCTCCCTAGTCTAATTCTTGTCGAATTAGTGTTTTTAAGCAATCTTGTGCATCCAATAACTTCATTTGTGTTATAGGATTTAACATTTAGGTCATTTTCACCCACCCTAGCCTTAATTGTTGTCCAATTGACGTCAACTATTTGTCTAATTGTGATAATTCTCTATTGCAAGTGCTTGAAGAAGTGTCTCCAAAGGAGAAATGTCATCCATATGTTGACATTGAAAGAAAAGTGAGTAAAATTGAAAGTCTCTTCAAACAAGAAAGTGAGGTAAATGAAGCAATGTTAGTGCTTGAAGGTGATTATTCAAAGGTTCCTCAAAAGGATGCTTACAAGGAAATTATTGAGTCACCATTTTTTTGTGATGAAGAGATTTTCTGTGTAACTCAACTTGCTTTGAAGGCTTTGCAAATACAAAGTAACATATTGTATGCCAGATATTTCAATCCCAAGAAGGTAAATTTGGTCATAAATATCAACTTCAAAAGGTATAACTTTATCCCCATCTTTAGAATTTCTTACCTTCACTATAAATGTGATAAGATGTTAGTTGTTAAAGATGGAAGTGCGTTTCACCGACTTATCACATTTGGTGACTTTTCTTATTTTCTGTTTGACCCCGGTGGATATGATGAGCTTGTGGTTGGTTTGGATTATTTCTTCATGTACGATATAATGGAGCTTAAATTCGTGGTCGAATTTCTTCAAGAAAGAGGGAATGATAAGGATCTCAAGAGCATGAAGATCATTCATATTTTAATAAATTAGCATAAACTTTATTTATTTTAATTTGGTTTGTATTAATTCTTAGTTTGCTTTGATTTGGAATTGTAATAGTTTTATTATTGATTTAGTTTTTGTTATGTGTAAGTGAAGATACTTTACTTCCTTACATTAAGTTTATGTTAAAAAAGAAATAAGCTGTAAGACCCATATGGGCCCTAGGGAATGGTGTCACTTATGACCCGTTTAGGTTTAGAGATAGACTTAGTATAAATAAGCATTTGTAACCTCAAGGAAGGGCAGATTTTGAATATTAATTTTTGTGAGGCTTTGCTCTCTAGAGTTCTTGAAAGAATTCACTTTGAACTTATCAAGGTTGTTAATCCTTGTGGCGTTCTTTTTGGCTTATCAATCCCTAGATTGTGGCACCATTCTGTTCTTGATTCGTTTGTTGAATAATAATATTGAGTTTCCTTTACATTAAACCCTAATACTCCAATTCTTCCAATTTTCGTGATCAGTAACCTGCGTTCATATCTCAAGTTCTATATATTGATTTTCGGTGATTCTAAAGCCTAACTTGCGTTTCAGAACGTCATCTTTCACCTCGTTTTGGAATCTGCCGAATCAGAGTTTCGCAGCGTCGTTTATCGCATTCTGCAGCTTTACGGGATTTTAACTCAAATTTGTAAGTTTCCGACCTAGAACGATCCTTAAAGTAAACCATGACTAGTAAGATCATATCAGTTTTTAACCAATCTTGTGCATCCAATATGTTCATTTGTATCGTTGGATTAACATTTTGGTCATTTTCGTCCTCCATATACTTATTCTTGGCCAATTAAGGTTTTTTTACCAATCTTGTGCATCCAATAGGTGTATTTGGGTCATGGGATGAACATTTAGGTCATTTTGGTCCTCCCTAGTCTAATTCTTGTCGAATTAGGGTTTTTAAGCAATCTTGTGCATCCAATAACTTCATTTGTGTTATAGGATTTAACATTTAGGTCATTTTCACCCACCCTAGCCTTAATTGTTGTCCAATTAGGGTTTTAACTAATCTTGTGCATCGAATAGGTGTGTTTATGTCATCGGATTAAAATTTAGGTTATTTTCGTCCTCCCTATGCTTATACTTGTCCAATTAGGGTTTTTAAACAATCTTGTGCATCCAATAGGTGTGTTTGAATCATTGGATGAACATTTTGGTCTTTTTCGTCCTCCTTAGGCTTCTTCTTGTCCAATTAGGGTTTTTAATCAATCTTGTGCATCCAATAGGCGTGTTTGTGTCGTTGGATGAACATTTAAGTCATTTTCATGTTTCCTAGGCGTATTCTTATCCAATTAGGGTTTTTAACCAATCTTGTGCATCCAATATGTTCATTTGTATCCTTGGATTAACATTTAGGTTATTTTCGTCCTCCCTAGACTTATTCTTATGCAATTAGGGATTTTATCCAATCCTGTGCATCCAATAGGTGTGTTTTTGTCATTGGGTGAACATTTAGGTCATTTGCGTCCTCCCTAGTTTTCTTCTTGTCCAATTAGGGTTATTAAGCAATATTGTGCATCCAATTAGTTCATTTGTGTCATTGAATTAACATTTAGGTCATTTTTTGTCCCCCCTAGGCCTATTCTTGTCCTATTAGGGTTTTTATCCAATGTTTTCTATGAAATAGGTGTGTTTGTGTCATTGGATAAACATTTAGATTACGTTCTTCCACCCTAGGCTTATTTTAGTTGAATTAGGGTTTTTAACCAATCTTGTGCCTCCAATAAGTTCGTTTTTGTCATTGGATTAACATTTGTCATTTTTGTCCTCCCTAGTCTTATTCTTGTCCAATTAGGGTTCATTTGTGCATCTAATAGTTGTGTTTGTGTCATTGGATTAACATTTAGTCATTTTGGCCCTCCCTTGGCTTATTCTTGTCAAATTAGGGTTTTTAACCAATCTTATGCATCCAATAAGTGTGTTTGTGTCATTGGATTAACATTTAGGGCATTTTCGTCCTCCCTAGGCTTATTCTTGTCCAATAAGGGTTTTTAACATATCTTAGGCATCCAATATGTTCATTTGTATCATTGGATTACAATTTAGGTCATTTTTGTCCTCCCTACACATATTCATGGGCAATTAGGGATTTTAACCAATCTTGTGCAACCAATAGGTGTGTCTGTGTCATTGGATGAACATTTAGGTCATTTTCGTCCTCCCTAGTTTTATTCTTGTCCAATTAGGGTTATTAAGCAGTATTGTGCATCCAATTAGTTCATTTGTGTCATTGAATTAACATTTAGGTCATTTTTTTGTCCCCCCTAGGCCTATTCTTGTCCTATTAGGGTTTTTATCCAATGTTGTCTATGAAATAGGTGTGTTTGTGTCATTGGATAAACATTTAGATTACGTTCTTCCACCCTAGGCTTATTTTAGTTGAATTAGTGTTTTTAACCAATCTTGTGCCTCCAATAAGTTCGTTTTTGTCATTGGATTAACATTTGTCATTTTTGTCCTCCCTAGTCTTATTCTTGTCCAATTAGGGTTCATTTGTGCATCTAATAGTTGTGTTTGTGTCATTGGATTAACATTTAGTCATTTTGTCCCTCCCTTGGCTTATTCTTGTCAAATTAGGGTTTTTAACCAATCTTATGCATCCAATAAGTGTGTTTATGTCATTGGATGAACATTTAGGGCATTTTCGTCCTGCCTAGGCTTATTCTTGTCCAATAAGGGTTTTTAACCAATCTTGGGCATCCAATATGTTCATTTGTATCATTGGATTACCATTTAGGTCATTTTTGTCCTCCCTACACATATTCATGGGCAATTAGGGATTTTAACCAATCTTGTGCAACCAATAGGTGTGTGTGTGTCATTGGATGAACATTTAGGTCATTTTTGTCCTCGCTAGTCTTATTTTTGTTCAATTTGGATTTTTAAGCAATATTGTGCATCCAATAAGTTCATTGGTGTCATTGGATTAACATTTTGGTCATTTACGTTCTCGATTGTTTGATTCTTGTCGAATTAGGGGTTTTAACCAATCTTGTGCATCCAATAGGTGTGTTTGTGACATTGGATTAAAATTTAGGTCATTTTTCGTCCTCACTAAGCTTATTCTATTCAAATTAAGGTTTTTAACCAATCTTGTGCATCCAATATTTTCATTTCTATTGTTGGATTAACATTTCGGTCATTTTCATCCTCCATAGACTTATTCTTGGGCAATTAGGGTTTTTTAACCAATCTTGTGCATCCAATAGGTGTGTTTGGGTCATGGGATCAACATTTAGGTCATTTTGGTCCTCCCTAGTCTAATTCTTGTCGAATTAATGTTTTTAAGCAATCTTGTGCATCCAATAACTTTATTTGTGTCATGGGATTTAACATTTAGGTCATCTTCATCCACCCTAGGCTTAATTGTTGTCCAATTAGGGTTTTAACCAATCTTGTGCATCCAATAGGTGTGTTTGTATCATTGGATGAACATTTAGGTCATTTTCATGATTCCTAGGCGTATTCTTATCCAATTAGGGTTTTAACCAATCTTGTGCATCAAATAGGTGTATTTATATCATCGGATTAACATTTAGGTTATTTTCGTCCTCCCTATGCTTATACTTTTCCAATTAGGGTTTTTAAACAATCTTGTGCATCCAATAGGTGTGTTTGTATCATTGGATGAACATTTAGGTCATTTTCATGATTCGTAGGCGTATCCTTATCCAATTAGTGTTTTTAACCAATCTTGTGCATCCAATATGTTCATTTGTATAATTGGATTAACATTTAGGTTATTTTCGTCCTCCCTAGACTTATTCTTATACAATTAGCGTTTTTATCCAATCCTGTGCATCCAATATGTGTGTTTTTGTCATTGGGTGAACATTTAGGTCATTTTCGTCCTCCCTAGTCTTACTCTTGTCCAATTAGGGTTATTAAGCAATATTGTGCATCCAATAAGTTCATTTGTGTCATTTAATTAACATTTAGGTCATTTTTTGTGCTCCCTAGGCCTATTGTTGTCCTATTAAGGTTTTTATCCAATCTTGTCCGTCAAATAGGTGTGTTTGTGTCATTGGATAAACATTTAGGTCATTTTCGTCCTCCCTAGTCTTATTCTTGTCCAATTAGGATTTTTAAGTAATATTGTGCATCCAATAAGTTCATTGGTGTCATTGGATTAACATTTTCATTTCTGTCTTCCCTAGGTTTATTCTTGTCCAATTAATTAGGGTTCATAACCAATCTTGTGCATCCAATAGGTGTGTTTGTGTCATTGGTTTAACATTTAGGCCTATTCTTGTTCAATTAGGGTTTTTAACCAATATTGGGCATCCAATAAGTTCATTTGTATCATTGGATTAACATTTAGGTCATTTACGTCTTCGATTATCTGATTCTTATCGAATTAGGGTTTTTAACCAATCTTGTGCATCCAATAGGTGTGTTTGTGACATTGGATTAAAATTTAGGTCATTTTTGGTCCTCCCTAAGCTTATTCTTGTCCAATTAAGGTTTCTAACCAATCTTGTGCATCCAATAAGTTCATTTGTATCGTTGGATTAACATTTCGGTCATTTTCGTCCTTCATAGACTTATTCTTGGGCAATTAGGGTTTTTTACCCATCTTGTGCATCCAATAGGTGTGGCTGTGTCATTGGATGAACATTTAGGTCATTTTTGTCCTCCCTAGTCTTATTTTTGTCCAATTTGGATTTTTAAGCAATCTTGTGCATCGAATAAGTTCATATGTGTAATTGGATTAACATTTAGGTAATTTATGACCTCCCTAGTCTGATGCTTGTCTAATTAGGGTTTTTAACCAATCTTGTGCATCCAATAGGTATGTTGGTGTCATTGGATTAAAATTTAGGTCATTTTCGTCCACCATAGGCTTATTCTTGTCCAATTAAGGTTTATAACCAATCTAGTGCATTCAATAATTTCATTTGTATCATTGGATTTACCTTTAGGTTATTTTTGTTCTCGCTATACTTATTTTTGGGCAATTAGCGTTCTTAACCAATCTTGTTCATCCATTAGGTGAGTTTGTGTTATTGGATGAACATTTAGGTCATTTTTCGTCCTCCCTAAGCTTATTCTTATCCAATTAAGGTTTTTAACCAATCTTGTGCATCCAATAAGTTCATTTGTATCGTTGGATTAACATTTCGGTCATTTTCGTCCTTCATAGACTTATTCTTGGGCAATCTTGTGCGTCCAATAGGTGTGTTTGGGTCATGGGATGAACATTTAGGTCATTTGGGTCCTCCGTAGTCTAATTCTTGTCGAATTAGTATTTTTAAGCAATCTTGTGCATCCAATAACTTCATTTGTGTCATGGGATTTAACATTTAGGTCATTTTCATCCACCCTAGGCTTAATTGTTGTCCAATTAGGGTTTTAACCAATCTTATGCATCAAATAGGTGTGTTTATGTCATCGAATTAACATTTAGGTTATTTTCGTCCTCCCTATGCTTATACTTGTCCAATTAGGGTTTTTAAACAATCTTGTGCATCCAATAGGTGTGTTTGTATCATTGGATGAACATTTAGGTCTTTTTCGTCCTCCTAAGGCTTCTTCTTGTCCAATTAGGGTTTTTAATCAATCTTGTGCATCCAATAGGCGTGTTTGTGTCGTTGGATGAACATTTAGGTCATTTTCATGATTCCTAGCGGTATTCTTATCCAATTAGGGTTTTTAACCAATCTTGTGCATCCAATATGTTCATTTGTATCGTTGGATTAACATTTTGGTCATTTTCGTCCTCCATATACTTATTCATGAGCAATTAAGGTTTTTTACCAATCTTGTGCATCCAATAGGTGTATTTGGGTCATGGGATGACCATTTAGGTCATTTTGGTCCTCCCTAGTCTAATTCTTGTCGAATTAGTGTTTTTAAGCAATCTTGTGCATCCAATAACTTCATTTGTGTCATAGGATTTAACATTTAGGTCATTTTCACCCACCCTAGCCTTAATTGTTGTCCAATTAGGGTTTTAACCAATCTTGTGCATCGAATAGGAGTGTTTATGTCATCGGATTAACATTTAGGTTATTTTCGTCCTCCCTATGCTTATACTTGTCCAATTAGGGTTTTTAAACAATCTTGTGCATCCAATAGGTGTGTTTGTATCATTGGATGAACATTTTGGTCTTTTTCGTCCTCCTTAGGCTTCTTCTTGTCCAATTAGGGTTTTTAATCAATCTTGTGCATCCAATAGGCGTGTTTGTGTCGTTGGATGAACATTTAGGTCATTTTCATGTTTCCTAAGCGTATTCTTATCCAATTAGGGTTTTTAACCAATCTTGTGCATCCAATATGTTCATTTGTATCGTTGGATTAACATTTAGGTTATTTTCGTCCTCCCTAGACTTATTCTTATGCAATTAGGGTTTTTATCCAATCCTGTGCTTCCAATATGTGTGTTTTTGTCATTGGATGAACAATTAGGTCATTTTCGTCCTCCCTAGTCTTACTCTTTCCCAATTAGGGTTATTAAGCAATATTGTGCATCCAATAAGTTCATTTGTGTCATTTAATTAACATTTAGGTCATTTTTTGTGCTCCCTAGGCCTATTCTTGCCCTATTAAGGTTTTTATCCAATCTTCTCCATCAAATAGGTGTGTTTGTGTCATTGGATAAACATTTAGGTCATTTTCGTCCTCCCTAGTCTTATTCTTGTCCAATTAGGATTTTTAAGCAATATTGTGCATCCAAATTGTCCATCAAATAGGCGTGTTTCTGAACCAATGGGCATCCAATATGTTCATTTGTATCATTGGATTAACATTTAGGTCATTTTTGTCCTCCATAGACATATTCTAGGGCAATTAGGGATTTTAACCAATCTTGTGCAACCAATAGGTGTGTTTGTGTCATTGGATGAACATTTAGGTCAGTTATGTCCTCCCTAGTCTTATTTTTGTCCAATTTGGATTTTTAAGCAATCTTGAGCATCCAATAAGTTCATATGTGTCATTGGATTAACATTTAAGAAATTTATGTCCTCCCTAGTCTGATTCTTGTCTAATTAGGGTTTTTAACCAATCTTGTGCATCCAATAGGTGTGTTTTTGTCATTGGATTAAAATTTAGGTCATTTTCGTCCACCATAGGCTTATTCTTGTCCAATTAAGGTTTATAACCAATCTAGTGCATTCAATAAGTTCATTTGTATCATTGGATTTACATTTAGGTTATTTTCATCCTCGCTATACTTATTTTTGGGCAATTAGCGTTCTTAACCAATCTTCTGTATCCATTAGGTGAGTTTGTGTTATTGGATGAACATTTAGGTCATTTTCGTCCTACCTAGTCTTATTCCTGTCCAATTAGGATTTTTAAGCAATATTGTGCATCCAATAAGTTCATTGGTGTCATTGGATTAACATTTAGCTCATTTACGTTCTCGATTGTTTGATTCTTGTCAAATTAGGGTTTTTAACCAATCTTATGCATCCAATAAGTTCATTGGTGTCATTGGATTAACATTTAGGGCATTTTTCGTCCTCCCTAACATGTAGCCGTATTCTTATCCAATTAGGGTTTTTAACCAATCTTGTGCATCCAATATGCTCATTTGTATCGTTGGATTAACATTTTGGTCATTTTCGTCCTCCATATACTTATTCTTGGGCAATTAGGGTTTTTTACCAATCTTGTGCATCCAATAGGTGTGTTTGGGTCATGGGATGAACATTTAGGTCATTTTGGTCCTCCCTAGTCTAATTCTTGTCGAATTAGTGTTTTTAAGCAATCTTGTGCATCCAATAACTTCATTTGTGTCATGGGATTTAACATTTAGGTCATTTTCACCCACCCTAGCCTTAATTGTTGTCCAATTAGGGTTTTAACCAATCTTGTGCATCCAATAGGTGTGTTTGTGTCATTGGATGAACATTTAGGTCTTTTTCGTCCTCCTTAGGCTTCTTCTTGTCCAATTAGGGTTTTTAATCAATCTTGTGCATCCAATAGGTGTGTTTGTATCATTGGATGAACATTTAGGTCTTTTTCGTCCTCCTTAGGCTTCTTCTTATCCAATTAGGGTTTTTAATCAATCTTGTGCATCCAATAGGCATGTTTGTGTCGTTGGATGAACATTTAGGTCATCTTCATGATTCCTAGGCTTATTCTTATCCAATTAGGGTTTTTAACCAATCTTGTGCATCCAATATGTTCATTTGTATCATTGGATTAACATTTAGGTTATTTTCATTCTCCCTACACTTATTCTTATGCAATTAGGGTTTTTATACAATCTTGTGCATCCAATATGTTCGTTTGTGTCATTTAATTAACATTTAGGTCATTTTTTGTGCTCCCTAGACCTATTCTTGTCCTATTAAGGTTTTTATCCAATGTTGTCCATCAAATAGGTGTGTTTGTGTCATTGGATAAACATTTAGGTTATTTTCTTTCTCCGTAGGCTTATTTTAGTCGAATTAGGGTTTTTAACCAATCTTGTGCATCCAATAAGTTCGTTTTTGTCATTGGATTAACATTTGTCATTTTTGTCTTCCCTAGGTTTATTCTTGTCCAATTAGGATTCATAACCAATCTTGTGCATCCAATAGGTGTGTCTGTGTCATTGGATTAACATTTAGTCATTTTGGCCACCCGTTGGCTTATTCTAGTCAAATTAGGGTTTTTAACCAATCTAGTGCATCCAATAGGCGTGTTTGTGTCGTTGGATGAACATTTAGTCATTTTCATGATTCCTAGGCGTATTCTTTTCCAATTAGGGTTTTTAACCAATCATGTGCATCCAATATGTTCATTTGTATCATTGGATTAACATTTAGGTTGTTTTCGTCCTCCCTAGGCTTATTCTTATGCAATTAGGGATTTTATCCAATCCTGTGCATCCAATAGGTGTGTTTTTGTCATTGGGTGAACATTTAGGTCATTCTCGTGCTCCCTAGTTTTATTCTTGTCCAATTAGGGTTTTTAAGCAATATTGTGCATCCAATAAGTTCATTTGTGTCATTGAATTAACATTTAGGTCATTTTTTTGTCCTCCCTAGGCCTATTCTTGTCCTATTAGGTGTGTTTGTGTCGTTGGATAAACATTTAGATTACTTTCTTCTTCCCTAGGCTTATTTTAGTCGAATTAGGGTTTTTAACCAATCTTGTGCATCCAATAAGTTCGGTTTTGTCATTGAATTAACATTTGTCATTTTTGTCCAATTAGGGTTCATTTGTGCATCTAATAGTTGTGTTTGTGTCATTGGATTAACATTTAGTCATTTTGGCCCTCCCTTGGCTTATTCTTGTCAAATTAGGGTTTTTAACTAATCTTATGCATCCAATAGGTGTGTTTGTGTCATTGGATGAACATTTAGGTCATTTTCGTCCTCCCTAGGCCTATTCTTGTCCAATTAGGGTTTTTAACCAATATTAGACATCCAATAAGTTCATTTGTATCATTGGATTAACATTTAGGTCATTTACGTCCTCGATTGTCTGATTGTTATCGAATTAGGGTTTTTAACCAATCTTGTGCATCCAATAGGTGTGTTTGAGACATTGGATTAAAATTTAGGTCATTTTTCGTCCTCCATAAGCTTATTCTTGTCCAATTAAGGTTTTTAACCAATCTTGTGCATCCAATAAGTTCATTTGTATCGTTGGATTAACATTTCAGTCATTTTCGACCTTCATAAACTTATTCTTGGGCAATCAGAATTTTTTTACCAACCTTGTGCCTCCAATAGGTGTGTTTGGGTCGTTGGATAAACGTTTAGGTCATTTTGGTCCTCCCTAGTCTAATTCTTGTCCAATTAGTATATTTAAGCAATCTTGTGCATCCAATAACTTCATTTGTGTCATTGGATTCAACATTTAGGTCATTTTCATTCATCCTTGGCTTAATTGTTGTCCAATTAGGGTTTTAACCAATCTTGTGCATCGAATAGGTGTGTTTATGTCATCGGATTAACATTTTGGTTATTTTCGGCTTCCCTATGCTTATACTAGTCCAATTAGGGTTTTTAACCAATCTTGTGCATCTAATAGGTGTGTTTGTATCATTGGATGATCATTTATGTCTTTTTCGTCCTGCTTAGGCTTCTTCTTGTCCAATTAGGATTTTTAATCAATCTTGTGCATCCAATAGGCATGTTTGTGTCATTGGATGAACATTTAGGTCATTTTCATGATCCCTATGCTTAATTTTATCCAATTAGGGTTTTTAACCAATCTTGTGCATCCATTATGTTCATTTGTATCATTGGATTAACATCTAGGTTATTTTCGTCCTCCCTAGACTTATTCTTATGCAATTAGGGTTTTTATCCAATCTTGAGCATCCAATAGGTGTATTTTTGTCATTGGGTGAACATTTAGGTAATTTTCGTCCTCCCTAGTGTTATTCTTGTCCAATTAGGGTTATTATGCAATATTGTGCATCCAATAAGTTCATTTGTGCCATTTAAATAACATTTAGGTCATTTTTTGTCCTCCCTAGGCCTATTCTTGTCCTATTAGGGTTTTTATCCAATCTTGTCCATCAAATAGGTGTGTTTGTGTCATTGGATAAACATTTAGGTTATTTTCTTCCTCCCTAGGCTTATTTTAGTCGAATTAGGGATTTGAACAAATCTTGAGCATCCAATAAGTTCGTTTTTGACATTGGATTAACATTTGTCATTTTTGTTCTCCCTAGGCTTATTCTTGTCCAATTAGGGTTCATAACCAATCTTGTGCTTCCAATAGGTGTGTTTGTGTCACTGGATTAACATTTAGTCATTTTTGCCCTCCCTTAGCTTATTCTTGTCAAATTAGGGTTTTTAACCAATCTTATGAATCCAATAAGTGTGTTTGTGTCATTGGATTAACATTTAGGGCATTTTTCATCCTCCCTAAGCTTATTCTTGTCCAATAAGGGTTTTTAACCAATCTTGTGCATCCAATAAGTTCATTTGTATCGTTCGATTAACATTTCGGTCATTTTCGTTCTTCATAGACTTATTCTTGGGCAATAAGGGTTTTTTTTACCAATCTTGTGCATCCAATAGGTGTGTTTGGGTCATGGGATTAACATTTAGGTCATTTTCATCCACCCTAGGCTTAATTGTTGTCCAATTAGGGTTTTAACCAATCTTGTGCATCGAATAGGTGTGTTTATGTCATCGGATTAACATTTAGATTATTTTCGTCCTCCCTATGCTTATACTTGTCCAATTAGGGTTTTTAACCAATCTTGTGCATCCAATAGGTGTGTTTGTATCATTGGATGAACATTTTGGTCTTTTTCTTCTTCCTTAGGCTTCTTCTTGTCCATTTTCATGATTCCTAGGCGTATTCTTATCCAATTAGTGTTTTTAACCAATCTTGTGCATCCAATAGGTGTGTTTGTGACATTGGATTAAAATTTAGGTCATTTTTAGTCCTCACTAAGCTTATTCTATTCAAATTAAGGTTTTTAACCAATCGTGTGCATCCAATATGTTCATTTGTATCGTTTGATTAACATTTCGGTCATTTTCATCCTCCATTGACTTATTCTTGGGAAATTTGGGTTTTTTTACCAATCTTGTGCCTCCAATAGGTGTGTTTGGGTCATGGGATGAACATTTAGGTCATTTGGGTCCTCCCTAGTCTAATTCTTGTCCAATTAGTATTTTTAAGCAATCTTGTGCATCCAATAACTTCATTTGTGTCATTGGATTTAACATTTAGGTCATTTTCAT
This sequence comes from Cicer pinnatifidum, assembly GCA_037974775.1. Taxonomy (NCBI): domain Eukaryota; kingdom Viridiplantae; phylum Streptophyta; class Magnoliopsida; order Fabales; family Fabaceae; genus Cicer; species Cicer pinnatifidum. The sequence continues at coordinate 17,741,831 of JBBPBR010000002.1, forward strand.
CCATCCTTTGCTTAATTGTTGTCCAATTAGGGTTTTAACCAATCTTGTGCATCGAATAGGTGTGTTTATGTCATCGGATTAACATTTAGGTTATTTTCATCCTCCCTATGCTTATACTTGTCAAATTAGGGTTTTTAAACAATCTTGTGCATCCAATAGGCGTGTTTGTATCATTGGATGAACATTTAGGTCATTTTCATGATTCCTAGGCGTATTCTTATCCAATTAGGGTTTTTAACCAATCTTGTGCATCCAATATGTTCATTTGTATTATTGGATTAACATTTAGGTTGTTTTCGTCCTCCCTAGACTTATCCTTATGCAATTAGGGTATTTATCCTATCCTGTGCATCCAATAGGTGTGTTTTTGTCATTGGGTGAACATTTAAGTCATTTTCGTCCTCTCTAGTCTTATTCTTGTCCAATTAAGGTTATTAAGCAATATTGTGCATCCAATAATTTCATTTGTGTCATTTAATTAACATTTAGGTCATTTTTTGTGCTCCCTAGGCCTATTCTTGTCCTATTAAGGTTTTTATCCAATCTTGTCCATCAAATAGGTGTGTTTATGTCATTGGATAAACATTTAGGTTATTTTTGTTCTCCGTAGGCTTATTTTAATCGAATTAGGGTTCATAACCAATCTTGTGCATCCAATAGATGTGTTTGTGTCATTGCTTTAACATTTAGGCCTATTCTTGTCCAATTAGGGTTTTTAACCAAACCAATCTTGTGCCTCGAATAGGTGTGTTTGTGACATTGGATTAAAATTGAGGTCATTTTTCGTCCTCCCTAACCAAACCAATCTTGTGCATCCAATAAGTTCATTTGTATCGTTGGATTAACATTTCGGTCATTTTCGTCCTTCATAGACTTATTCTTGGGTATTCAGGGTTTTTTACCAATCTTGTGCCTCCAATAGATGTGTTTGGGTCGTTGGATGAACATTTAGGTCATTTTGGTCCTCCGTAGTCTAATTCTTGTCCAATTAGTATTTTTAAGCAATCTTGTGCATCCAATAACTTCATTTGTGTCATTGGATTTAACATTTAGGTCATTTTCATCCATCCTTGGCTTAATTCTTGTCCAATTAGGGTTTTAACCAATCTTGTGCATCTAATAGGTGTGTTTGTATCATTGGATAATCATTTAGGTCTTTTTCGTACTCCTTAGGCTTCTTCTTGTCCAATTAGGATTTTTAATCAATCTTGTGCATCCAATAGGCGTGTTTGTGTCATTGGATGAACATTTAGATCATTTTCATGAACCCTAGGTGTAATTTTATCCAATTAGGGTTTCTAACCAATCTTGTGCATCCAATATGTTCATTTGTATCATTGAATTAACATTTAGGTTATCTCGTCCTCCCTAGACTTATTCTTATGCAATTAGGGTTTTTATCCAATCTTGAGCATCCAATAGGTGTATTTTTGTCATTGGGTGAACATTTAAGTAATTTTCGTCCACCCTAGTCTTATTCTTGTCCAATTAGGGTTATTATGCAATATTGTGCATCCAATAAGTTCATTTGTGCCATTTAAATAACATTTAGGTCATTTTTTGTCCTCCCTAGGCCTATTCTTGTCCTATGAGGGTTTTTATCCAAATTGTCCATCAAATAGGAGTGTTTGTCATTGGATAAACATTTAGGTTATTTTCTTCCTCCCTAGGCTTATTTTAGTCGAATTAGGGTTTTGAACCAATCCTCAACATCCAATAAGTTCGTTTTTGACATTGGATTAACATTTGTCATTTTTGTCCTCCCTAGGCTTATTCTTGTCCAATTAGGGTTCATAACCAATCTTGTGCATCCAATAGGTGTGTTTGTGTCATTGGATTAACATTTAGTCATTTGGGCCCTCCCTTGGATTATTCTTGTCAAATTAGGGTTTTTAACCAATATTATACATCCAATTGGTGTGTTTGTGTCATTTGATTAACATTTAGGGCATTTTCGTCCTCCCTAGGATTATTCTTATCCAATAAGGGTTTTTAACCATTCTTCGGCATCCAATAAGTGTGTTTGTGTCATTGGATTAACTTTTAGGGCATTTTCTTCCTCCCTAGGCTTATTCTTGTCCAATAAGGGTTTTTAACCAATCTTGGGCATCCAATATGTTCATTTGTATCAATGGATTAACATTTAGGTCATTTTTGTCCTCCCTACACATATTCTTGGGCAATTAGGGATTTAAACCAATCTTGTGCAACCAATAGGTGTGTCTGTGTCATTGGATGAACATTTAGGTCATTTTTGTCCTCCCTTGTCTTATTTTTGTCCAATTTGGATTTTTAAGCAATCTTCTGCATCCAATAAGTTCATATGTGTCATTGGAAGAACATTTAGGTCATTTGGGTCCTCCCTAGTCTAATTCTTGTCGAATTAGTGTTTTTAAGCAATCTTGTGCATCCAATAACTTCATTTGTGTCATGGGATTTAACATTTAGGTCATTTTCATCCACCCTAGGCTTAATTATTGTCCAATTAGGGTTTTAACCAATCTTGTGCATCAAATAGGTGTGCTTATGTCATTGGATTAACATTTAGGTTATTTTCGTCCTCCCTATGCTTATACTTGTTCAATTAGGGCTTTTAAACAATCTTGTGCATCCAATAGGTGTGTTTGTATCATTGGATGAACATTTAGGTCTTTTTCGTCCTCCTTAGGCTTCTTCTTGTCCAATTAGGGTTTTTAATCAATCTTGTGCATCCAATAGACGTGTTTGTGTCGTTGGATGAACATTTAGGTCATTTTCATGATTCCTAGTCGTATTCTTATCCAATTAGGGTTTTTAACCAATCTTGTGCATCCAATATGTTCATTTGTATTATTGGATTAACATTTATGTTATTTTCGTCCTCCCTAGACTTATTCTTATGCAATTAGGGTTTTTATCCAATCCTGTGCATCCAATATGTGTGTTTATGTCATTGGGTGAATATTTAGGTCATTTTCGTCCTCCCTGGTCTTATTCTTGTCCAATTAGGGTTATTAAGCAATATTGTGCATCCAATAAGTTCATTTGTGTCATTTAATTAACATTTAGGTCATTTTTTGTGCTCCCTTGGCCTATTCTTTTCCTAATAAGGTTTTTATCCAATCTTGTCCATCAAATAGGTGTGTTTGTGTCATTGGATAAACATTTAGGTTATTTTCGTTCTCCGTAGGCTTATTTTAGTCGAATTAAGGTTTTTAACCAATCTTGTGCATCCAATATGTTCGTTTTTGTGATTGGATTAACATTTGTCATTTTTGTCTTCCCTAGGTTTATTCTTGTCGGATTAGGGTTCATAACCAATCTTGTACATCCAATAGGTGTGTTTGTTTCATTGCTTTAACATTTAGGCCTATTCTTGTCCAATAGGGTTTTTAACCAATATTGGGCATCCAATAAGTTCATTTGTATAATTGGATTAACATTTAGGTCATTTACGTCCTCGATTATCTAATTCTTATCCAATTAGGGTTTTTTACCAATCTTGTGCATCGAATAGGTGTGTTTGTGACATTGGATTAAAATTTAGGTCATTTTTCGTCCTCCCTAAGCTTATTCTTGTCCCAATAAGGTTTTTAACCAATCTTGTGCATCCAATAAGTTCATTTGTATCATTGGATTAACATTTCGGTCATTTTCGTCCTTCATAGACTTATTCTTGGGCAATCAGGGTTTTTTTCCAATCTTGTGCCTCCAATAGGTGTGTTTGGGTCGTTGGATGAACATTTAGGTCATTTTGGTCCTCCCTAGTCTAATTCTTTCCAATTAGTATTTTTAAGCAATCTTGTGCATCCAATAACTTCATTTGTGTCATTGGATTTAACATTTAGGTCATTTTCATCCACCCTAGCCTTAATTGTTTTCCAATTAGGGTTTTAACCAATCTTGTGCATCGAATAGGTGTGTTTATGTCATCGGATTAAAATTTAGGTTATTTTCGTCCTCCCTATGCTTATACTGGTCCAATTAGGGTTTTTAAAAAATCTTGTGCATCCAATAGGTGTGTTTGTATCATTGGATGAACATTTAGGTCTTTTTCGTCCTCCTTAGGCTTCTTCTTGTCCAATTAGGGTTTTTAATCAATGTTGTGCATCTAATAGGCGTGTTTGTGTCGTTGGATGAACATTTAGGTCATTTTCATGATTCCTAGGCGTATTCTTATCCAATTAGGGTTTTTAACCAATCCCGTGCATCCAATATGTGTGTTTTTGTCATTGGGTGAACATTTAGGTAATTTTCGTCCTCCCTAGTCTTATTCTTGCCCAATTAGGGTTATTATGCAATATTGTGCATCCAAAAAGTTCATTTGTGTCATTTAATTAACATTTAGGTAATTTTTTGTGCTCCCTAGGCCAATTCTTGTCCTATTAAGGTTTTTATCCAATCTTGTCCATCAAATAGGTGTGTTTGTGTCATTGGATAAACATTTAGGTTGTTTTCTTTCTCCATAGGCTTATTTTAGTTGAATTAGGGTTTTTAACCAATCTTGTGCATCCAATAAGTTCGTTTTTGTCATTGGATTAACATTTGTCATATTAGTCTTCCCTAGGTTTATTCTTGTCCAATTAAGGTTCATAACCAATCTTTTGCATCCAATAGGTGTGTTTGTGTCATTGGTTTAACATTTATTCTTTTTGGCCCTCCCTTGGCTTATTCTAGTCAAATTAGGGTTTTTAACCAATCTTGTGCATCCAATAGGCGTGTTTGTGTCGTTGGATGAACATTTAGGTCATTTTCATGATTCCTAGGCGTATTCTTATCCAATTAGGGTTTTTAACCAATCATGTGCATCCAATCTGTTCATTTGTATCATTGGATTAACATTTAGGTTGTTTTCGTGCTCACTAGACTTATTCTTATGCAATTAGGGTTTTTATCCAATCCTGTGCGTCCAATAGGTGTGTTTTTGTCATTGGGTGAACATTTAGGTCTTTTTCGTCCTCCCTAGTTTTATTCTTGTCCAATTAGGGTTTTGAACCAATCTTGAGCATCCAATAAGTTCGTTTTTGACATTGGATTAACATTTGTCATTTTTGTCCTCCCTAGGCTTATTCTTGTCCAATTAGGGTTCATAACCAATCTTGTGCATCCAATAGGTGTGTTTGTGTCATTGGATTAACATTTAGTCATTTTGGCCCTTCCTTGGCTTATTCTTGTCAAATTCGGGTTTTTAACCAATTTTATACATCCAATAGGTGTGTTTGTGTCATTGGATTAACATTTAGGGCATTTTCGTCCTCCCTAGGCTTATTCTTCTCCAATAAGGGTTTTTAACCAATCTTGGGCATCCAATATGTTCATTTGTATCATTGGATTAACATTTAGGTCATTTTTGTCCTCCCTAGTCTTATTTTTGTCAAATTTGGATTTTTAAGCAATCTTGTGCATCCAATAAGTTCATATGTGTCATTGGATTAACATTTAGGTAATTTATGTCCTCCCTAGTCTGATTCTTGTCTAATTAGGGTTTTTAACCAATTTTGTGCATCCAATAGGTGTGTTTGTGTCATTGGATTAAAATTTAGGTAATTTTCGTCCACGATAGGCTTATTCTTGTCCAATTAAGGTTTATAACCAATCTAGTGCATTCAATAAGTTCATTTGTATCATTGGATTTACATTTAGGTTATTTTCATCCTCGCTATACTTATTTTTGGGCAATTAGTGTTCTTAACCAATCTTGTGCATCCATTAGGTAAGTTTGTGTTATTGGATGAACATTTAGGTCATTTTCGTCCTCCCTAGTCTTATTCTTGTCCAATTAGGATTTTTAAGCAATATTGTGCATCCAATAAGTTCATTGGTGTCATTGGATTAACATTTAGGTCATTTACGTTCTCGATTGTTTGATTCTTGTCGAATTAGGGGTTTTAACCAATCTTGTGCATCCAATAGGTGTGTTTGTGACATTGGATTAAAATTTAGATCATTTTTCGTCCTCCCTAAGCTTATTCTATTCAAATTAAGGTTTTTAACCAATCTTGTGCATCCAATATGTTCATTTCTATCGTTGGATTAACATTTCGGTCATTTTCGTCCTCCATAGACTTATTCTAGAGCAATTAGGGTTTTTTTACCAATCTTGTGCATCCAATAGGTGTGTTTGGGTCATGGGATGAACATTGTAACGCCCCAAATTTTTTTATCCAAACATTACTTAAAAATATTTATTTTCTTTTATAAACAACTATAATATTTTTATTCTTATGCATAATTGATCATGTGAAAGTTTGAAGATGCGTTAGAAAATGACTTGATATATTTTTTTTTTTAGAAGAAGATAATGCAATTTGATAAAATATTATTCATTTATTTATTTGCAAAATTAATATTCCAATTGTTAGATCAATATTTATTTATGCTCCAAAATAAATTAAATTCTCTTTAAATGAATTTTAAAAGAAACAATGTTGACTGGAATTAAGGACATTCAATAGGGATAAAATCTCACTTCCACATTTTTATCAAAAGTTAATAATGACGAGTAAATAACTTTACAATGTACCACAAAACTTTTAGTAATATAAAACATTATTTTTAAATAAAAGTCCCATTTTCCCACGCGCGTGCACCAACCAAACATCATTCATGCAACTCAACTCTTTCAGATCATTAGTACCTAAATGTTGGTGTAAGGGGTCAGTTCATCCCACAACAAAATTAAACCAAATAATAAAATAACAACCATAAAATATGAATATAAAATCCTTTTGTAATAAAAGATTTAAACAAATTGATTATCTAATAGTTTTCAAAGATATATCAAAAGTCATAAAATGTATCTAAATAAGTAACAACCGTATAGCAAATAGTTAAATCAAAATAAAAATAACACTAAAATGTATATAAGTTATGCATGCTCCTAAACATATATGATCCGGATATAACCAGCCACATAGGCGTCCACACAGAAGTCACCCATACCAATGGGGAAAATTAAACCAGCCACACAGGCGTCCACAAAGATGCATATGATATGTCATGAAATGATAATGATGCTCAAAATGTACAAGTCACCACCCACTTAAATATTCACACACATCATCAGCCACTTAGGTAATCCACAAAGATAACGATAATTAAAACACAAATCACCAGCCACTTAGGCAACCACAAAGGCAACAAATATTTAAAACACAAATCACCAGCCATCTAGGCAACCACAAAGATAATTACATTTAAAACACAACCAGCCACTTAGGCAACCACAAAGACAAGGTACTTTAGATTGAACTTTTTTTTTAATCACATAAGACATTAAATTTATCTTCTCATGGATGTTCATAGTTATAACTCAATAACTTCAACACATCAAATATGCACGTGAACAAATATTTCAAAATCACCACTTTCATTTTAATAATTCTTAAGATTCGATTTGACTACATGTTATTGATAACCATTAAAACTCATATCACCAAGAATACAATAGCAACATAAATTTCGTTCCTTTCACTATAAAGTTTTCAGCATTCTAAAAATAGACTATTCATTAATGCATACAATAATCAATTTTCTCATATTATTAAATTTAAAGAAATATAAAATTCTCATCAATTTCCTCAAGACACATATATTGTTCATAAAATTCAAATTTTGAATTTAAAATACTCAAAGGTCAACAAATAAAATCAAATACATCATAATAAACATATTACTAATTACATCATTATAAAAATTATAACTTCATAATTATATACTCCAAACACGTAAAACACTAAACATTTTCACTACAAACATATTTATCAAGGAATAATAATAAAATATAACTCTATAATTAAGTTCATCAAGATAGATGCATTACTCAAAAGAGACAATCAAAATATTATAGTTAATTTCTTTACGATAAAAATAAAATCAACCTTTTTCTTTTAAGACATCCAGACATCATATCAATATCATACGAACTGCTAATTTAATATCTAGCCTAACTCTGCATGGGGAAAAGCCCTTACCTTAGACGCTTTCCTTCCACGCAACACTATATATACCGCGAAAAACCTCATAAAGATGAAGGAACACAAGCTTAGAGCTTCCACAAAAAGAGAGGTAATATGTGGGTGGTTGTTTGAGTGACTTAAAAAATATTTGGATAAACAAAAATAATGTTGGCAATGGAGAGTGAAGCTGATTAGAGAAAGAGAATAATTTTTCTCATTTAAATTAATTGCACACATCAATAAGGTATTCAATTGAAATAATATCATTCAATGACCAACCGTTATGAATTAATTGGCATTCATGTACTTACTCTTGTTACACATTTGAGTGGATGTGAATTAGAAAACACACGGTTCTATGATTAAATGCTATTAAAATAAAATATAGTGTGAACAATTAAATTTTTGACCAAAATTGACTTGGTCATTGTTCACTTTAAAAAAATACTCCTATTAGTTTTAATTAATTACTAACAAAACCCCAACAGCTAATTAATTAATTAATATAAATGTACTTCATCAAATAATTAAAATTAAAGGAACAATTACTTTATTATTGTCACACTAAATTAATTAAATAAAATATACAAATAAAATTAAGGATTTTCACTAACTCTATTATCTCTAAAATGAGTACTTATTTGGTCGTAAATAAAATTAACAAACCATATAAATTTTATAAATTCCAATTTAATTTAATAATTCAACTAATATTTTATCAACTAAAATAAATCAAGCAACACAAAAATACCACTCACACATAACAAAATAAAACAAACATATCTAAAACATCAATTTCATGATTATCAAAACTAATTAAATAAGAAGATGCAGAATAGTCTATTTAGAAGATAATCACATCATAAATCATTCTCATTCTCATGTAATTGTCACGCCAAAATAATTAAATAAAAATAAAAGTTATAATTATTCAGGTAGAATAGAGAGTGGTAACTTTTAATTTATTTTCTTTACATATAGAATAAATTATTAATTAAATAATAAATTACGAAAATTACTAAAAGATACATATATAATATATATGAAAATATTGGGGTGTTACAATACTTACCCCCTTAAAAATAGTTTCGTCCTCGAAACTAAGAGGAAAAATAAATGGACAAGTTACATACAAGTATTGACACATTTCTTAATAAATCACGTAAAATTCTTTTGAATCCCCATTAGTGTTACCAAAATTTCTTAATTAACAACAATTTGACTAAAATATAAAAACTTGCATTGTATTAAAGTCACTTACTAAACACATGAACCAGTTAATTCAAATCAATGAGCATATAAGGAAAAACAAAAGAAAGGAAATTGGAAATATCATTTATTAAAATAGAGCAAATTTAAAATTACATGTTGATAGTAATATTTAAAATTTTAAAAATAGAAGCGGGATATCATAGATCCTTTCGTAAAAATAATTTCTATAAAGAAATTGGTTTAATTGTGTTTATTTATTTATTTATTTATTTTACAATAGAATTTGACAATGCAGTACTAGTATGCAAAATTCATTATTAATAATAATAATCATAATAAATAATAATCACAGGATTAATAATAATGGTATAACACTTAAAATTTGTTAATGGAATTAAAAATGATTGAAATTCAAATAAAATTAACATATTCATATATTCACCTATTTAATTTTATTAAATTCCTTAAATTCGATACATTTATCATTATTAATAGCACACACATATTATAACTTATCTCATAAAGACAATGCAAAATAAAATAAATCTTGATAGACTTTTTAATAGGTAAAATAAAATTATTGTTATCACCTTCTTTGAAATTAAGTCGCTAGAGTGATTAACCTCTCTAACTCAATTAGTAATAATCATATTAAATTTTTTTTTTTTAAAATCAAAGTTATTAAAAACTTTTATTACACTTGCAATTTCACGTCTCCCATCCATTTCAGCCATGTTAATTCTTTTTCATCGAATAAAACTTTTCAAACTAATAACATAAGAAAATAAAATATAATTTTACAATATAAAAATATTCAATGATTGTTGACAAGAAAAGACCATTCTTAGTCTTTTTTTTTTGTGTGTGTGTAACTTTTAACATAAAATAAAAATCTAAAAGTTACAATAATATACTATTTTAATTCTTCATCTTAAAGTGTGTAAACAACATTCATAAAATAAAGAAAACATTGTATATGTATATAAACTCAAAAAGGAATGTAACTCCATTAAATTGGTCTTAATAAATTAAATTTAAGAAATATAATCAGAATCAATTTAGTTTATTAAGTACCTTTGTAATATCAAAAATATCTTAAATAAGCAAATTAAAAGGAAACTTTATTACTAACACTAATAATCACATCCAATTAAATGATATTCTTTTGAAAACATTTGCAATTCAAGTGAACTAAAATTTATAGTCTCATAAAAATAATATAAAAGAGACAATGATAACAACAATAGAATGTAGTACTATATTTTATAATATAATAATACTCATTTGTATAAAGTAGAAAATGAAATTATTTTGTAATATTTATGATTATTATTAACAAGACTAATTAAGTTAAGTAATAACTATATCACAAAACATTTAACGTAACCAAGAAGTAGAAGGTCTAAGATTATTAAAACAAAATAGTCATACGATAACAGCCAAAATTTCATAAAAAGATAGCAAAATCTATCAAATTAAATATAAAATTTCGAAATAATATAAAAAGACAATGCTAAAAAAAAACATCTAGGTAAAGTTTCATATTTGAAAATAACACACAATAAATTAACACCATTAAGCCAAATATTTAAGGCATATATTTAATTACGAAAATTATGGGCGTTACACAATTAATGATATTTAAGTAATTAATAAAATTCAATGATTAGAAAACCAAACAATAACATAATTAATGACATATAATACTAATTTAAGTAATTAGTAAAATTCAAATCCAGAAAGGTTACACAATTAATAATAATAATAAAAAAAATTTAAATAATTAATAAAATTCAATTTCAAGAACGTTACACAATCAATGACATATAATTAAAATATTAAGTAATTAATAAAATTCAAAATTTAGAAAATCGAACAAATAACACAAACAATATCACAATTCATATAACAAACACGACACATTCACCCACAAAGTCCGAGAATTAATGCTCTGATACCACTTGTAACGCCCCAAATTTTTGATTCAAATATTACTTAAAAATATTTATTTTCTTTTAGAAACAACAATAATTTTTTTTTT
>JBBPBR010000002.1:17753443-17767323 GCA_037974775.1 Cicer pinnatifidum
AACAAACACGACACATTCACCCACAAAGTCCGAGAATTAATGCTCTGATACCACTTGTAACGCCCCAAATTTTTGATTCAAATATTACTTAAAAATATTTATTTTCTTTTAGAAACAACAATAATTTTTTTTTTTCTTATGAATAATTCATCATGTAAAAATTTGAAGACGCGTTAGAAAATGACTTGATATATTTTTTTTTTTTAGAAGAAGATAATGCAATTTGATAAAATATTATTCATTTATTTATTTGCAAAATTAATATTCCAATTGTTAGATCAATATTTATTTATGCTCCAAAATAAATTAAATTCTCTTTAAATGAATTTTAAAAGAAACAATGTTGACTGGAATTAAGGACATTCAATAGGGATAAAATCTCACTTCCACATTTTTATCAAAAGTTAATAATGACGAGTAAATAACTTTACAATGTACCACAAAACTTTTAGTAATATAAAACATTATTTTTAAATAAAAGTCCCATTTTCCCACGCGCGTGCACCAACCAAACATCATTCATGCAACTCAACTCTTTCAGATCATTAGTACCTAAATGTTGGTGTAAGGGGTCAGTTCATCCCACAACAAAATTAAACCAAATAATAAAATAACAACCATAAAATATGAATATAAAATCCTTTTGTAATAAAAGATTTAAACAAATTGATTATCTAATAGTTTTCAAAGATATATCAAAAGTCATAAAATGTATCTAAATAAGTAACAACTGTATAGCAAATAGTTAAATCAAAATAAAAATAACACTAAAATGTATATAAGTTATGCATGCTCCTAAACATATATGATCCGGATATAACCAGCCACATAGGCGTCCACACAGAAGTCACCCATACCAATGGGGAAAATTAAACCAGCCACACAGGCGTCCACAAAGATGCATATGATATGTCATGAAATGATAATGATGCTCAAAATGTACAAGTCACCACCCACTTAAATATTCACACACATCATCAGCCACTTAGGTAATCCACAAAGATAACGATAATTAAAACACAAATCACCAGCCACTTAGGCAACCACAAAGGCAACAAATATTTAAAACACAAATCACCAGCCATCTAGGCAACCACAAAGATAATTACATTTAAAACACAACCAGCCACTTAGGCAACCACAAAGACAAGGTACTTTAGATTGAACTTTTTTTTTAATCACATAAGACATTAAATTTATCTTCTCATGGATGTTCATAGTTATAACTCAATAACTTCAACACATCAAATATGCACGTGAACAAATATTTCAAAATCACCACTTTCATTTTAATAATTCTTAAGATTCGATTTGACTACATGTTATTGATAACCATTAAAACTCATATCACCAAGAATACAATAGCAACATAAATTTCGTTCCTTTCACTATAAAGTTTTCAGCATTCTAAAAATAGACTATTCATTAATGCATACAATAATCAATTTTCTCATATTATTAAATTTAAAGAAATATAAAATTCTCATCAATTTCCTCAAGACACATATATTGTTCATAAAATTCAAATTTTGAATTTAAAATACTCAAAGGTCAACAAATAAAATCAAATACATCATAATAAACATATTACTAATTACATCATTATAAAAATTATAACTTCATAATTATATACTCCAAACACGTAAAACACTAAACATTTTCACTACAAACATATTTATCAAGGAATAATAATAAAATATAACTCTATAATTAAGTTCATCAAGATAGATGCATTACTCAAAAGAGACAATCAAAATATTATAGTTAATTTCTTTACGATAAAAATAAAATCAACCTTTTTCTTTTAAGACATCCAGACATCATATCAATATCATACGAACTGCTAATTTAATATCTAGCCTAACTCTGCATGGGGAAAAGCCCTTACCTTAGACGCTTTCCTTCCACGCAACACTATATATACCGCGAAAAACCTCATAAAGATGAAGGAACACAAGCTTAGAGCTTCCACAAAAAGAGAGGTAATATGTGGGTGGTTGTTTGAGTGACTTAAAAAATATTTGGATAAACAAAAATAATGTTGGCAATGGAGAGTGAAGCTGATTAGAGAAAGAGAATAATTTTTCTCATTTAAATTAATTGCACACATCAATAAGGTATTCAATTGAAATAATATCATTCAATGACCAACCGTTATGAATTAATTGGCATTCATGTACTTACTCTTGTTACACATTTGAGTGGATGTGAATTAGAAAACACACGGTTCTATGATTAAATGCTATTAAAATAAAATATAGTGTGAACAATTAAATTTTTGACCAAAATTGACTTGGTCATTGTTCACTTTAAAAAAATACTCCTATTAGTTTTAATTAATTACTAACAAAACCCCAACAGCTAATTAATTAATTAATATAAATGTACTTCATCAAATAATTAAAATTAAAGGAACAATTACTTTATTATTGTCACACTAAATTAATTAAATAAAATATACAAATAAAATTAAGGATTTTCACTAACTCTATTATCTCTAAAATGAGTACTTATTTGGTCGTAAATAAAATTAACAAACCATATAAATTTTATAAATTCCAATTTAATTTAATAATTCAACTAATATTTTATCAACTAAAATAAATCAAGCAACACAAAAATACCACTCACACATAACAAAATAAAACAAACATATCTAAAACATCAATTTCATGATTATCAAAACTAATTAAATAAGAAGATGCAGAATAGTCTATTTAGAAGATAATCACATCATAAATCATTCTCATTCTCATGTAATTGTCACGCCAAAATAATTAAATAAAAATAAAAGTTATAATTATTCAGGTAGAATAGAGAGTGGTAACTTTTAATTTATTTTCTTTACATATAGAATAAATTATTAATTAAATAATAAATTACGAAAATTACTAAAAGATACATATATAATATATATGAAAATATTGGGGTGTTACAATACTTACCCCCTTAAAAATAGTTTCGTCCTCGAAACTAAGAGGAAAAATAAATGGACAAGTTACATACAAGTATTGACACATTTCTTAATAAATCACGTAAAATTCTTTTGAATCCCCATTAGTGTTACCAAAATTTCTTAATTAACAACAATTTGACTAAAATATAAAAACTTGCATTGTATTAAAGTCACTTACTAAACACATGAACCAGTTAATTCAAATCAATGAGCATATAAGGAAAAACAAAAGAAAGGAAATTGGAAATATCATTTATTAAAATAGAGCAAATTTAAAATTACATGTTGATAGTAATATTTAAAATTTTAAAAATAGAAGCGGGATATCATAGATCCTTTCGTAAAAATAATTTCTATAAAGAAATTGGTTTAATTGTGTTTATTTATTTATTTATTTATTTTACAATAGAATTTGACAATGCAGTACTAGTATGCAAAATTCATTATTAATAATAATAATCATAATAAATAATAATCACAGGATTAATAATAATGGTATAACACTTAAAATTTGTTAATGGAATTAAAAATGATTGAAATTCAAATAAAATTAACATATTCATATATTCACCTATTTAATTTTATTAAATTCCTTAAATTCGATACATTTATCATTATTAATAGCACACACATATTATAACTTATCTCATAAAGACAATGCAAAATAAAATAAATCTTGATAGACTTTTTAATAGGTAAAATAAAATTATTGTTATCACCTTCTTTGAAATTAAGTCGCTAGAGTGATTAACCTCTCTAACTCAATTAGTAATAATCATATTAAATTTTTTTTTTTTAAAATCAAAGTTATTAAAAACTTTTATTACACTTGCAATTTCACGTCTCCCATCCATTTCAGCCATGTTAATTCTTTTTCATCGAATAAAACTTTTCAAACTAATAACATAAGAAAATAAAATATAATTTTACAATATAAAAATATTCAATGATTGTTGACAAGAAAAGACCATTCTTAGTCTTTTTTTTTTGTGTGTGTGTAACTTTTAACATAAAATAAAAATCTAAAAGTTACAATAATATACTATTTTAATTCTTCATCTTAAAGTGTGTAAACAACATTCATAAAATAAAGAAAACATTGTATATGTATATAAACTCAAAAAGGAATGTAACTCCATTAAATTGGTCTTAATAAATTAAATTTAAGAAATATAATCAGAATCAATTTAGTTTATTAAGTACCTTTGTAATATCAAAAATATCTTAAATAAGCAAATTAAAAGGAAACTTTATTACTAACACTAATAATCACATCCAATTAAATGATATTCTTTTGAAAACATTTGCAATTCAAGTGAACTAAAATTTATAGTCTCATAAAAATAATATAAAAGAGACAATGATAACAACAATAGAATGTAGTACTATATTTTATAATATAATAATACTCATTTGTATAAAGTAGAAAATGAAATTATTTTGTAATATTTATGATTATTATTAACAAGACTAATTAAGTTAAGTAATAACTATATCACAAAACATTTAACGTAACCAAGAAGTAGAAGGTCTAAGATTATTAAAACAAAATAGTCATACGATAACAGCCAAAATTTCATAAAAAGATAGCAAAATCTATCAAATTAAATATAAAATTTCTAAATAATATAAAAAGACAATGCTAAAAAAAAACATCTAGGTAAAGTTTCATATTTGAAAATAACACACAATAAATTAACACCATTAAGCCAAATATTTAAGGCATATATTTAATTACGAAAATTATGGGCGTTACACAATTAATGATATTTAAGTAATTAATAAAATTCAATGATTAGAAAACCAAACAATAACATAATTAATGACATATAATACTAATTTAAGTAATTAGTAAAATTCAAATCCAGAAAGGTTACACAATTAATAATAATAATAAAAAAAATTTAAATAATTAATAAAATTCAATTTCAAGAACGTTACACAATCAATGACATATAATTAAAATATTAAGTAATTAATAAAATTCAAAATTTAGAAAATCGAACAAATAACACAAACAATATCACAATTCATACAACAAACACGACACATTCACCCACAAAGTCCGAGAATTAATGCTCTGATACCACTTGTAACGCCCCAAATTTTTGATTCAAATATTACTTAAATATATTTATTTTCTTTTAGAAACAACAATAATTTTTTTTTTCTTATGAATAATTCATCATGTAAAAATTTGAAGACGCGTTAGAAAATGACTTGATATATTTTTTTTTTTAGAAGAAGATAATGCAATTTGATAAAATATTATTCATTTATTTATTTGCAAAATTAATATTCCAATTGTTAGATCAATATTTATTTATGCTCCAAAATAAATTAAATTCTCTTTAAATGAATTTTAAAAGAAACAATGTTGACTGGAATTAAGGACATTCAATAGGGATAAAATCTCACTTCCACATTTTTATCAAAAGTTAATAATGACGAGTAAATAACTTTACAATGTACCACAAAACTTTTAGTAATATAAAACATTATTTTTAAATAAAAGTCCCATTTTCCCACGCGCGTGCACCAACCAAACATCATTCATGCAACTCAACTCTTTGAGATCATTAGTACCTAAATGTTGGTGTAAGGGGTCAGTTCATCCCACAACAAAATTAAACCAAATAATAAAATAACAACCATAAAATATGAATATAAAATCCTTTTGTAATAAAAGATTTAAACAAATTGATTATCTAATAGTTTTCAAAGATATATCAAAAGTCATAAAATGTATCTAAATAAGTAACAACCGTATAGCAAATAGTTAAATCAAAATAAAAATAACACTAAAATGTATATAAGTTATGCATGCTCCTAAACATATATGATCCGGATATAACCAGCCACATAGGCGTCCACACAGAAGTCACCCATACCAATGGGGAAAATTAAACCAGCCACACAGGCGTCCACAAAGATGCATATGATATGTCATGAAATGATAATGATGCTCAAAATGTACAAGTCACCACCCACTTAAATATTCACACACATCATCAGCCACTTAGGTAATCCACAAAGATAACGATAATTAAAACACAAATCACCAGCCACTTAGGCAACCACAAAGGCAACAAATATTTAAAACACAAATCACCAGCCATCTAGGCAACCACAAAGATAATTACATTTAAAACACAACCAGCCACTTAGGCAACCACAAAGACAAGGTACTTTAGATTGAACTTTTTTTTTAATCACATAAGACATTAAATTTATCTTCTCATGGATGTTCATAGTTATAACTCAATAACTTCAACACATCAAATATGCACGTGAACAAATATTTCAAAATCACCACTTTCATTTTAATAATTCTTAAGATTCGATTTGACTACATGTTATTGATAACCATTAAAACTCATATCACCAAGAATACAATAGCAACATAAATTTCGTTCCTTTCACTATAAAGTTTTCAGCATTCTAAAAATAGACTATTCATTAATGCATACAATAATCAATTTTCTCATATTATTAAATTTAAAGAAATATAAAATTCTCATCAATTTCCTCAAGACACATATATTGTTCATAAAATTCAAATTTTGAATTTAAAATACTCAAAGGTCAACAAATAAAATCAAATACATCATAATAAACATATTACTAATTACATCATTATAAAAATTATAACTTCATAATTATATACTCCAAACACGTAAAACACTAAACATTTTCATTACAAACATATTTATCAAGGAATAATAATAAAATATAACTCTATAATTAAGTTCATCAAGATAGATGCATTACTCAAAAGAGACAATCAAAATATTATAGTTAATTTCTTTACGATAAAAATAAAATCAACCTTTTTCTTTTAAGACATCCAGACATCATATCAATATCATACGAACTGCTAATTTAATATCTAGCCTAACTCTGCATGGGGAAAAGCCCTTACCTTAGACGCTTTCCTTCCACGCAACACTATATATACCGCGAAAAACCTCATAAAGATGAAGGAACACAAGCTTAGAGCTTCCACAAAAAGAGAGGTAATATGTGGGTGGTTGTTTGAGTGACTTAAAAAATATTTGGATAAACAAAAATAATGTTGGCAATGGAGAGTGAAGCTGATTAGAGAAAGAGAATAATTTTTCTCATTTAAATTAATTGCACACATCAATAAGGTATTCAATTGAAATAATATCATTCAATGACCAACCGTTATGAATTAATTGGCATTCATGTACTTACTCTTGTTACACATTTGAGTGGATGTGAATTAGAAAACACACGGTTCTATGATTAAATGCTATTAAAATAAAATATAGTGTGAACAATTAAATTTTTGACCAAAATTGACTTGGTCATTGTTCACTTTAAAAAAATACTCCTATTAGTTTTAATTAATTACTAACAAAACCCCAACAGCTAATTAATTAATTAATATAAATGTACTTCATCAAATAATTAAAATTAAAGGAACAATTACTTTATTATTGTCACACTAAATTAATTAAATAAAATATACAAATAAAATTAAGGATTTTCACTAACTCTATTATCTCTAAAATGAGTACTTATTTGGTCGTAAATAAAATTAACAAACCATATAAATTTTATAAATTCCAATTTAATTTAATAATTCAACTAATATTTTATCAACTAAAATAAATCAAGCAACACAAAAATACCACTCACACATAACAAAATAAAACAAACATATCTAAAACATCAATTTCATGATTATCAAAACTAATTAAATAAGAAGATGCAGAATAGTCTATTTAGAAGATAATCACATCATAAATCATTCTCATTCTCATGTAATTGTCACGCCAAAATAATTAAATAAAAATAAAAGTTATAATTATTCAGGTAGAATAGAGAGTGGTAACTTTTAATTTATTTTCTTTACATATAGAATAAATTATTAATTAAATAATAAATTACGAAAATTACTAAAAGATACATATATAATATATATGAAAATATTGGGGTGTTACAATACTTACCCCCTTAAAAATAGTTTCGTCCTCGAAACTAAGAGGAAAAATAAATGGACAAGTTACATACAAGTATTGACACATTTCTTAATAAATCACGTAAAATTCTTTTGAATCCCCATTAGTGTTACCAAAATTTCTTAATTAACAACAATTTGACTAAAATATAAAAACTTGCATTGTATTAAAGTCACTTACTAAACACATGAACCAGTTAATTCAAATCAATGAGCATATAAGGAAAAACAAAAGAAAGGAAATTGGAAATATCATTTATTAAAATAGAGCAAATTTAAAATTACATGTTGATAGTAATATTTAAAATTTTAAAAATAGAAGCGGGATATCATAGATCCTTTCGTAAAAATAATTTCTATAAAGAAATTGGTTTAATTGTGTTTATTTATTTATTTATTTATTTTACAATAGAATTTGACAATGCAGTACTAGTATGCAAAATTCATTATTAATAATAATAATCATAATAAATAATAATCACAGGATTAATAATAATGGTATAACACTTAAAATTTGTTAATGGAATTAAAAATGATTGAAATTCAAATAAAATTAACATATTCATATATTCACCTATTTAATTTTATTAAATTCCTTAAATTCGATACATTTATCATTATTAATAGCACACACATATTATAACTTATCTCATAAAGACAATGCAAAATAAAATAAATCTTGATAGACTTTTTAATAGGTAAAATAAAATTATTGTTATCACCTTCTTTGAAATTAAGTCGCTAGAGTGATTAACCTCTCTAACTCAATTAGTAATAATCATATTAAATTTTTTTTTTTTAAAATCAAAGTTATTAAAAACTTTTATTACACTTGCAATTTCACGTCTCCCATCCATTTCAGCCATGTTAATTCTTTTTCATCGAATAAAACTTTTCAAACTAATAACATAAGAAAATAAAATATAATTTTACAATATAAAAATATTCAATGATTGTTGACAAGAAAAGACCATTCTTAGTCTTTTTTTTTTGTGTGTGTGTAACTTTTAACATAAAATAAAAATCTAAAAGTTACAATAATATACTATTTTAATTCTTCATCTTAAAGTGTGTAAACAACATTCATAAAATAAAGAAAACATTGTATATGTATATAAACTCAAAAAGGAATGTAACTCCATTAAATTGGTCTTAATAAATTAAATTTAAGAAATATAATCAGAATCAATTTAGTTTATTAAGTACCTTTGTAATATCAAAAATATCTTAAATAAGCAAATTAAAAGGAAACTTTATTACTAACACTAATAATCACATCCAATTAAATGATATTCTTTTGAAAACATTTGCAATTCAAGTGAACTAAAATTTATAGTCTCATAAAAATAATATAAAAGAGACAATGATAACAACAATAGAATGTAGTACTATATTTTATAATATAATAATACTCATTTGTATAAAGTAGAAAATGAAATTATTTTGTAATATTTATGATTATTATTAACAAGACTAATTAAGTTAAGTAATAACTATATCACAAAACATTTAACGTAACCAAGAAGTAGAAGGTCTAAGATTATTAAAACAAAATAGTCATACGATAACAGCCAAAATTTCATAAAAAGATAGCAAAATCTATCAAATTAAATATAAAATTTCTAAATAATATAAAAAGACAATGCTAAAAAAAAACATCTAGGTAAAGTTTCATATTTGAAAATAACACACAATAAATTAACACCATTAAGCCAAATATTTAAGGCATATATTTAATTACGAAAATTATGGGCGTTACACAATTAATGATATTTAAGTAATTAATAAAATTCAATGATTAGAAAACCAAACAATAACATAATTAATGACATATAATACTAATTTAAGTAATTAGTAAAATTCAAATCCAGAAAGGTTACACAATTAATAATAATAATAAAAAAAATTTAAATAATTAATAAAATTCAATTTCAAGAACGTTACACAATCAATGACATATAATTAAAATATTAAGTAATTAATAAAATTCAAAATTTAGAAAATCGAACAAATAACACAAACAATATCACAATTCATACAACAAACACGACACATTCACCCACAAAGTCCGAGAATTAATGCTCTGATACCACTTGTAACGCCCCAAATTTTTGATTCAAATATTACTTAAATATATTTATTTTCTTTTAGAAACAACAATAATTTTTTTTTTCTTATGAATAATTCATCATGTAAAAATTTGAAGACGCGTTAGAAAATGACTTGATATATTTTTTTTTTTTAGAAGAAGATAATGCAATTTGATAAAATATTATTCATTTATTTATTTGCAAAATTAATATTCCAATTGTTAGATCAATATTTATTTATGCTCCAAAATAAATTAAATTCTCTTTAAATGAATTTTAAAAGAAACAATGTTGACTGGAATTAAGGACATTCAATAGGGATAAAATCTCACTTCCACATTTTTATCAAAAGTTAATAATGACGAGTAAATAACTTTACAATGTACCACAAAACTTTTAGTAATATAAAACATTATTTTTAAATAAAAGTCCCATTTTCCCACGCGCGTGCACCAACCAAACATCATTCATGCAACTCAACTCTTTCAGATCATTAGTACCTAAATGTTGGTGTAAGGGGTCAGTTCATCCCACAACAAAATTAAACCAAATAATAAAATAACAACCATAAAATATGAATATAAAATCCTTTTGTAATAAAAGATTTAAACAAATTGATTATCTAATAGTTTTCAAAGATATATCAAAAGTCATAAAATGTATCTAAATAAGTAACAACCGTATAGCAAATAGTTAAATCAAAATAAAAATAACACTAAAATGTATATAAGTTATGCATGCTCCTAAACATATATGATCCGGATATAACCAGCCACATAGGCGTCCACACAGAAGTCACCCATACCAATGGGGAAAATTAAACCAGCCACACAGGCGTCCACAAAGATGCATATGATATGTCATGAAATGATAATGATGCTCAAAATGTACAAGTCACCACCCACTTAAATATTCACACACATCATCAGCCACTTAGGTAATCCACAAAGATAACGATAATTAAAACACAAATCACCAGCCACTTAGGCAACCACAAAGGCAACAAATATTTAAA
Organism: Cicer pinnatifidum; assembly: GCA_037974775.1. Classification (NCBI taxonomy): domain Eukaryota; kingdom Viridiplantae; phylum Streptophyta; class Magnoliopsida; order Fabales; family Fabaceae; genus Cicer; species Cicer pinnatifidum. Next base: position 17,764,492 of record JBBPBR010000002.1, read on the forward strand.
ACACAAATCACCAGCCATCTAGGCAACCACAAAGATAATTACATTTAAAACACAACCAGCCACTTAGGCAACCACAAAGACAAGGTACTTTAGATTGAACTTTTTTTTTAATCACATAAGACATTAAATTTATCTTCTCATGGATGTTCATAGTTATAACTCAATAACTTCAACACATCAAATAAGCACGTGAACAAATATCTCAAAATCACCACTTTCATTTTAATAATTCTTAAGATTCGATTTGACTACATGTTATTGATAACCATTAAAACTCATATCACCAAGAATACAATAGCAACATAAATTTCGTTCCTTTCACTATAAAGTTTTCAGCATTCTAAAAATAGACTATTCATTAATGCATACAATAATCAATTTTCTCATATTATTAAATTTAAAGAAATATAAAATTCTCATCAATTTCCTCAAGACACATATATTGTTCATAAAATTCAAATTTTGAATTTAAAATACTCAAAGGTCAACAAATAAAATCAAATACATCATAATAAACATATTACTAATTACATCATTATAAAAATTATAACTTCATAATTATATACTCCAAACACGTAAAACACTAAACATTTTCACTACAAACATATTTATCAAGGAATAATAATAAAATATAACTCTATAATTAAGTTCATCAAGATAGATGCATTACTCAAAAGAGACAATCAAAATATTATAGTTAATTTCTTTACGATAAAAATAAAATCAACCTTTTTCTTTTAAGACATCCAGACATCATATCAATATCATACGAACTGCTAATTTAATATCTAGCCTAACTCTGCATGGGGAAAAGCCCTTACCTTAGACGCTTTCCTTCCACGCAACACTATATATACCGCGAAAAACCTCATAAAGATGAAGGAACACAAGCTTAGAGCTTCCACAAAAAGAGAGGTAATATGTGGGTGGTTGTTTGAGTGACTTAAAAAATATTTGGATAAACAAAAATAATGTTGGCAATGGAGAGTGAAGCTGATTAGAGAAAGAGAATAATTTTTCTCATTTAAATTAATTGCACACATCAATAAGGTATTCAATTGAAATAATATCATTCAATGACCAACCGTTATGAATTAATTGGCATTCATGTACTTACTCTTGTTACACATTTGAGTGGATGTGAATTAGAAAACACACGGTTCTATGATTAAATGCTATTAAAATAAAATATAGTGTGAACAATTAAATTTTTGACCAAAATTGACTTGGTCATTGTTCACTTTAAAAAAATACTCCTATTAGTTTTAATTAATTACTAACAAAACCCCAACAGCTAATTAATTAATTAATATAAATGTACTTCATCAAATAATTAAAATTAAAGGAACAATTACTTTATTATTGTCACACTAAATTAATTAAATAAAATATACAAATAAAATTAAGGATTTTCACTAACTCTATTATCTCTAAAATGAGTACTTATTTGGTCGTAAATAAAATTAACAAACCATATAAATTTTATAAATTCCAATTTAATTTAATAATTCAACTAATATTTTATCAACTAAAATAAATCAAGCAACACAAAAATACCACTCACACATAACAAAATAAAACAAACATATCTAAAACATCAATTTCATGATTATCAAAACTAATTAAATAAGAAGATGCAGAATAGTCTATTTAGAAGATAATCACATCATAAATCATTCTCATTCTCATGTAATTGTCACGCCAAAATAATTAAATAAAAATGAAAGTTATAATTATTCAGGTAAAATAGAGAGTGGTAACTTTTAATTTATTTTCATTACATATAGAATAAATTATTAATTAAATAATAAATTACAAAAATTACTAAAAGATACATATATAATATATATGAAAATATTGGGGTGTTACAATACTTACCCCCTTAAAAATAGTTTCGTCCTCGAAACTAAGAGGAAAAACAAATGGACAAGTTGCATACAAGTATTGACACATTTCTTAATAAATCACGTAAAATTCTTTTGAATCTCTATTAGTGTTACCAAAATTTCTTAATTAACAACAATTTGACTAAAATATAAAAACTTGCATTGTATTAAAGTCACTTACTAAACACATGAATCAGTTAATTCAAATCAATGAGCATATAAGGAAAAACAAAAGAAAGAAAATTGGGAATATCATTTATTAAAATAGATCAAATTTAAAATTATATGTTGATAGTAATATTTAAAATTTTAAAAATAGAAGCGGGATATCATAGATCCTTTCGTAAAAATAATGTCTATAAAGAAATTGGTTTAAGTGTGTTTATTTATTTATTTATTTATTTTACAATAGAATTTGACAATGCAGTACTAGTATGCAAAATTCATTATTAATAATAATAATCATAATAAATAATAATCACAGGATTAATAATAATGATATAACACTTAAAATTTGTTAATGAAATTAAAAATGATTGAAATTCAAATAAAATTAACATATTCATATATTCACCTATTTAATTTTATTAAATTCCTTAAATTCGATACATTTATCATTATTAAAAGCACACACATATTATAACTTATCTCATAAAGACAATGCAAAATAAAATAAATCTTGATAGACTTTTTAATAGGTAAAATAAAATTATTGTCATCACCTTCTTCGAAATTAAGTCGCTAGAGTGATTAACCTCTCTAACTCAATTAGTAATAATCATATTAAATTTTTTTTTTTAAATCAAAGTTATTAAAAACTTTTATTACACTTGCAATTTCACGTCTCCCATCCATTTCAGCCATGTTAATTCTTTTTAATCGAATAAAACTTTTCAAACTAATAACATAAGAAAATAAAATATAATTTTACAATTAAAATTTGTGG
>JBBPBR010000002.1:17767333-17825112 GCA_037974775.1 Cicer pinnatifidum
GCACGTGAACAAATATCTCAAAATCACCACTTTCATTTTAATAATTCTTAAGATTCGATTTGACTACATGTTATTGATAACCATTAAAACTCATATCACCAAGAATACAATAGCAACATAAATTTCGTTCCTTTCACTATAAAGTTTTCAGCATTCTAAAAAGAGACTATTCATTAATGCATACAATAATCAATTTTCTCATATTATTAAATTTAAAGAAATATAAAATTCTCATCAATTTCCTCAAGACACATATATTGTTCATAAAATTCAAATTTTGAATTTAAAATACTCAAAGGTCAACAAATAAAATCAAATACATCATAATAAACATATTACTAATTACATCATTATAAAAATTATAACTTCATAATTATATACTCCAAACACGTAAAACACTAAACATTTTCACTACAAACATATTTATCAAGGAATAATAATAAAATATAACTCTATAATTAAGTTCATCAAGATAGATGCATTACTCAAAAGAGACAATCAAAATATTATAGTTAATTTCTTTACGATAAAAATAAAATCAACCTTTTTCTTTTAAGACATCCAGACATCATATCAATATCATACGAACTGCTAATTTAATATCTAGCCTAACTCTGCATGGGGAAAAGCCCTTACCTTAGACGCTTTCCTTCCACGCAACACTATATATACCGCGAAAAACCTCATAAAGATGAAGGAACACAAGCTTAGAGCTTCCACAAAAAGAGAGGTAATATGTGGGTGGTTGTTTGAGTGACTTAAAAAATATTTGGATAAACAAAAATAATGTTGGCAATGGAGAGTGAAGCTGATTAGAGAAAGAGAATAATTTTTCTCATTTAAATTAATTGCACACATCAATAAGGTATTCAATTGAAATAATATCATTCAATGACCAACCGTTATGAATTAATTGGCATTCATGTACTTACTCTTGTTACACATTTGAGTGGATGTGAATTAGAAAACACACGGTTCTATGATTAAATGCTATTAAAATAAAATATAGTGTGAACAATAAGTTCATATGTGTCATTGGATTAACATTTAGGTCATTTACGTCCTCGATTGTTTGATTCTTGTCGAATTAGGGATTTTAACCAATCTTGTGCATCCAATAGGTGTGTTTGTGACCTTGGATTAAAATTTAGGTCATTTTTCGTCCTCACTAAGCTTATTCTTGTCTAATTAAGGTGGTTAACCAATCTTTTGCATCCAATAAGTTCATTTGTATCGTTGGATTAACATTTCGGTCATTTTCGTCCCCCGTAGACTTATTCTTGGGCAATTAGGGTTTTTTTACCAATCTTGTGCATCCAATAGGTGTGTTTGGGTCATTGGATGAACATTTAGGTTATTTTGGTCCTCCCTTGTCTAATTCTTGTCTAATTTGTGTTTTTAAGCAATCTTGTGATTCCAATAACTTCATTTGTGTCATCGGATTAACATTTAGGTTATTTTCGTCCTCCCTATGCTTATAGTTGTCCAATTAGGGTTTTTAACCAATCTTGTGCATCCAATAGGTGTGTTTGTGTCATTGGATGAACATTTAGCTCATTTTCATAGTTTCGAGTCCTTTTCTTGTCCAAATATGGATTTTAACCAATCTTGTAGATCCAATAGGTGTGTTTGTGGCATTAGATTAACATTTATGTCATCTTCGTCCTCTCTTGTCTTATTCTTGCCCAATTAGAGTATTTAAGCAATCTTGTACATCCAATAAATTTATTTGCGTAGTTGGATTAACATTTAGGTCATTTTTTGTCCTCTCTAGGGTTATTCTTGTCGAATTAGAGTTTTTAGACAATCTTGTACACCCAATAGGTGTAATTGTGTCGTTGGATAAACGTTAAGGTCACTTTTGTCCTCCCTATTCTAATTCTTGTCCAATAAGGGTTTTTAACCAATCTTGTTCATCCAATAGGTGTGTTTGTGTCATTGGATGCGCATTTAGGTCATTCTCGGCCTCCCTAGTCTTATTCTTGTCCAATTATGGTTTTTAACCAATCTTGTGCATCCAATAAGTTCATTTGTGTCATTGGATTAACATTTAGGTCATTTTCGTCGTCCCTAAGCTTATTCTTGGGCAATCTTGTGCATCAATAGGTGTGTTTGTGACATTGGATTAAAATTTAGATCATTTTCTTCCTCCCTTGGCTTATTCTTGTTCAATTAGGGTTTTTAACAAATTATGTGCATCCAATAGGTGTGTTTGTGTCATTGGATTAACATTTAGGTCATTTATCTCCTCCCTAGTCTAATTCTTGCCCAATTAGGGTTTTTAACCATTCTTGGGCATTCAATAAGTGAGTTTGTCTTACTGAATGATCATTTAGGTCATTTTCATCACCCCTAGGCTTATATTCGTCCAACTAGAGTTTCTAACCAATCTTATGCATCCAATAGGTTTGATTGTGTCATTGGATGCGCAATTAGGGCATTTTCGTCCTCCCTTGGCTTATTCTTGTCCAATTAGGGATTTTAACCAATCTTGGGCATCCAATAAGTTCATTTGTATCATTGGATTAACATTTAGGTCATTTTTGTCCTCCCTAGACTTATTCTTGGGTAATTAGGGTTTTTAACAAATGATGTGCATCCAATAGGTGTGTTTGTGTCATTGGATTAACATTTAGGTGATGTATGTCCTCCCTAGTCTAATTCTTGTCCAATTAAGGTTTATAACCAATCTAGTGCATTCAATAAGTTCATTTGTATCATTGGATTTACATTTAGGTTATTTTCATCCTCGCTATACTTATTTTTTGGGCAATTAGTGTTCTTAACCAATCTTGTGTATCCATTAGGTGAGTTTGTGTAATTGGATGAACATTTAGGTCATTTTCGTCTTCCCTAGTCTTATTCTTGTCCAATTAGGATTTTTAAGCAATATTGTGCATCCAATAAGTTCATTGGTGTCATTGGATTAACATTTAGGTCATTTACGTTCTCGATTGTTTGATTCTTGTCGAATTAGGGGTTTTAACCAATCTTGTGCATCCAATAGGTGTGTTTGTGACATTGGATTAAAATTTAGATCATTTTTCGTCCTCCCTAAGCTTATTCTATTCAAATTAAGGTTTTTAACCAATCTTGTGCATCCAATATGTTCATTTCTATCGTTGGATTAACATTTCGGTCATTTTCGTCCTCCATAGACTTATTCTAGAGCAATTAGGGTTTTTTTACCAATCTTGTGCATCCAATAGGTTGGTTTGGGTCATGGGATGAACATTTAGGTCATTTTAGTCCTCCCTGTCTAATTCTTGTCGAATTAGTGTTTTTAAGCAATCTTGTGCATCCAATAACTTCATTTGAGTCACGGGATTTAACATTTAGGTCATTTTCATCCACCCTAGGCTTAATTGTTGTCCAATTAGGGTTTTAACCAATCTTGTGCATCGAATAGGTGTGTTTATGTCATCGGATTAACATTTAGGTTATTTTCGTCCCCCCTATGCTTATACTTGTCCAATTAGGGTTTTTAAAAAATCTTGTGCATCCAATAGGTGTGTTTGTATCATTGGATGAACATTTAGGTCTTTTTTGTCCTCCTTAGGCTTCTTCTTGTCCAATTAGGGTTTTTAATCATTCTTGTGCATCCAATAGGCGTGTTTGTGTCGTTGGATGAACATTTAGGTCATTTTCATGATTCCTAGGCGTATTCTTATCCGATTAGGGTTTTTAACCAATCTTGTGCATCCAAAATGTTCATTTGTATTATTGGATTAACATTTAGGTTATTTTCGTCCTCCCAAGACTTATTCTTATGCAATTAGGGTTTTGATCCAAATTGTCCATTAAATAGGTCTGTTTGTGTCATTGGATAAACATTTAGGTTATTTTCTTCCTCCCTAGGCTTGTTTTAGTTGAATTAGGGTTTTGAACCAATCTTGAGCATCCAATAAGTTCGTTTTTGACATTGGATTAACATTTGTCATTTTTATCCTCCCTAGGCTTATTCTTATCCAATTAGGGTTCATAACCAATCTTGTGCATCCAATAGGTGTGTTTGTGTCATTGGATTAACATTTAGTCATTTTGGCCCTCCCTTGGCTTATTCTTGTCAAATTCGGGTTTTTAACCAATCTTATACATCCAATAGGTGTGTTTGTGTCATTGGATTAACATTTAGGTCATTTTCGTCCTCCCTAGGCTTATTCTTATCCAATAAGGGTTTTTAACCAATCTTGGGCATCTAATAAGTTCAGTTGTATCTTTGGATTAACATTTAGGTCATTTTTGTCCTCCCTAGACATATTCTTGGGAAATTAGGGCTTTTAACCAATCTTGTGCATCCATTAGGTGTGTCTGTGTCATTGGATGAACATTTAGGTCATTTTCTCCTCCCAAGTCTTATTTTTGTCCAATTAGGATTTTTAAGCAATCTTATGCATCCAATAAGTTCATATGTGTCATTGGATTAACATTTAGGTCATTTACGTCCTCGATTGTTTGATTCTTGTCGAATTAGGGATTTTAACCAATCTTGTGCATCTAATAGGTGTGTTTGTGACCTTGGATTAAAATTTAGGTCATTTTTCGTCCTCACTAAGCTTCTTCTTGTCTAATTAAGGTTTTTAACCAATCTTTTGCATCCAATAAGTTCATTTGTATCGTTGGATTAACATTTCGGTCATTTTCGTCCCCCGTAGACTTATTCTTGGGCAATTAGGGTTTTTTTACCAATCTTGTGCATCCAATAGGTGTGTTTGGGTCATTGGATGAACATTTAGGTCATTTTGGTCCTCCCTTGTCTAATTCTTGTCTAATTTGTGTTTTTAAGCAATCTTGTGATTCCAATAACTTCATTTGTGTCATCGGATTAACATTTAGGTTATTTTCGTCCACCCTATGCTTATAGTTGTCCAATTAGGGTTTTTAACCAATCTTGTGCATCCAATAGGTGTGTTTGTGTCATTGGATGAACATTTAGCTCATTTTCATAGTTTCGAGTCCTTTTCTTGTCCAAATATGGATTTTAACCAATCTTGTAGATCCAATAGGTGTGTTTGTGGCATTAGATTAACATTTAAGTCATCTTCCTCCTCTCTTGTCTTATTCTTGCCCAATTAGAGTATTTAAGCAATCTTGTACATCCAATAAATTTATTTGCGTAATTGGATTAACATTTAGGTCATTTTTTGTCCTCTCTAGGGTTATTCTTGTCGAATTAGAGTTTTTAGACAATCTTGTACACCCAATAGGTGTAATTGTGTCGTTGGATAAACGTTAAGGTCACTTTTGTCCTCCCTATTCTAATTCTTGTCCAATAAGGGTTTTTAACCAATCTTGTTCATCCAATAGGTGTGTTTGTGTCATTGGATGCGCATTTAGGTCATTTTCGGCCTCCCTAGTCTTATTCTTGTCCAATTATGGTTTTTAACCAATCTTGTGCATCCAATAAGTTCATTTGTTTCATTGGATTAACATTTAGGTCATTTTCGTCGTCCCTAAGCTTATTCTTGGGCAATCTTGTGCATCAATAGGTGTGTTTGTGACATTGGATTAAAATTTTGATCATTTTCTTCCTCCCTAGGCTTATTCTTGTTCAATTAGGGTTTTTAACAAATTATGTGCATCCAATATGTGTGTTTGTGTCATTGGATTAACATTTAGGTCATTTATGTCCTCCCTAGTCTAATTCTTGTCCAATTAGGGTTTTTAACCAATCTAATGCATCCAATCTAGTCTTATTCTTGTCCAATTAGGGTTTTTAACCATTCTTGGGCATTCAATAAGTGAGTTTGTCTTACTGAATGATCATTTAGGTCATTTTCGTCACCCCTAGGCTTATATTCGTCCAACTAGAGTTTCTAACCAATCTTATGGATTCAATAGGTTTGATTGTGTCATTGGATGCGCAATTAGGGCATTTTCGTCCTCCCTAGGCTTATTCTTGTCCAATTAGGGATTTTAACCAATCTTGGGCATCCAATAAGTTCATTTGTATCATTGGATTAACATTTAGGTCATTTTTGTCCTCCCTAGACTTATTCTTGGGTAATTATGGTTTTTAACAAATGATGTGCATCCAATAGGTGTGTTTGTGTCATTGGATTAACATTTAGGTGATTTATGTCCTCCCTAGTCTAATTCTTGTCCAATTAGGGTTTTTAACCAATCTTGTGCATCCAATAAGTTCGTTTGTGTCATTGGATTAACATTTAGTCATTTTGGTCCTCCCTTGGCTTATTCTTGTCATATTACGATATTAAACCAATCTTATGCATCCAATAGGTGTGTTTGTGTCATTGGATGAACATTTAGGATATTTTCGTCCTCCCTAGTCTTATTCTTGTCCAATTAGGGTTTTTAACCAATCTTGGGCATCCATTAAGTTCATTTGTATCATTGGATTAACATTTAGGTCATTTTTGTCCTCCATATACATATTCTTCGGCATTTAGGGATTTTAATCAATCTTGTGCATCCAATAGGTGTGTTAGTGTCATTGGAGGAAAATTTAGGTCATTTTTGTCCTCCCTAGTCCTATTTTTGTCCAATTAGGATTTTTAAGCAATCTTGTGCATCCAATAAGTTCATATGTGTCATTAGACTAACAGTTAGGTCATATATGTCCTCCCTAGTGTGATTCTTGTCTAATTAGGGTTTTTAACCAATCTAGTGCATCAAATAAGTGTGTTTGTGTCATTGGATTAAAATTTAGGTCATTTTCGTCCTCCCTAGGCTTATTCTTGTCAAATTAAGGTTTTTATCCAATCTAGTGCATCCAATAACTTCATTTGTATAATTGGATTTACATTTCGGTTATTTTCATCCTTGCAATACTTATTTTTGGGTGTGGAATAAGTGTGTTTGTGTAATCGGATTAGCATTTAGGTTATTTTTGTCCTCCATATGCTTATAGTTGTCCAATTAGGGTTCTTACCCAATCTTGTGCATCCAAAAGGTGTGTTTGTGTCATTGGAAGAACATTTAGCTCATTTTCATAGTTTCGAGTCCTCTTCTTGTCCAAATATCGATTTTAACCAATCTTGTGTATCCAATAGGTGTGTTTGTGGCATTAGATTAACATTTAAGCCATCTTCGTCCTCTCTTGTCTTATTCTTGTCCAATTAGGGTTTTTAAGCAATCTTGTATATACAATAGATTCATTTGCGTAATTGGATTAACATTTAGGTCATTTTTTGTCCTCTCTAGGGTTATTCTTGTCGAATTAGGGATTTTAACCAATCTTGCACACCCAATAGGTGTAATTGTGTCGTTGGATGAACATTAAAGTCATTTTTGTCCTCCCTATTCTAATTCTTGTCCAATTAGGGTTTTTAACCAATCTTGTTCATCCAATAGGTGTGTTTGTGTCATTGGATGCGCATTTAGGTCATTTTCGTCCTCCCTAGTCTTATTCTTGTCCAATTAGGGTTTTTAACCAATCTTGTTCATCCAATAAGTTCATTTGTGTCATTGGATTAACATTTAGGTCATTTTAGTCCTCCCTAAGCTTATTCTTGGGCAATCTTGTGCATCCAATAGGTGTGTTTGTGACATTGGATTAAAATTTAGTTCATTTTCGTCCTCCCTAGGCTTATTCTTGTCCAATTAGGGTTTTTAACCGATCTTGTGCATCCAATAGGTGTATTTGTGTCATTAGATGAAGATTTAGGTCATTTTTATCCTTCCTAGTCTTATTCTTGTCCAATTAGGATTTTTAAGCAATCTTGTGCATCCAATAAGTTCATTTGTGTCATTGGATTAACATTAAGGTCATTTACGTCCTCCCTAGTCTGATTCTTGTCCAATTGGGGTTTTTAACCAATCTTGTGCATCCAATAGGTATGTTTGTGACATTGGATTAAAATTAAGGGCATTTTCGTCCTCCCTAGGCTTATTCTTGTCCAATTAAGGTTTTTAACCAATCTTGTGAATCCAATAAGTTCATTTGTATCATTGGATTTACACTTAGGTCATTTTCATCCTCGCTATACTTATTCTTGGGATATTAGGGTTTCTAACCAATCTTGTTCATCCAATAGGTGTGTTTGTTTCATTGGTTGAACATTTAGGTCATTTTTTGCGTCCCTGGTCTTATTCTTGTGTAATTAAGGTTTGTAAACAACCTTTTGCATCCAATAAATTTATTTGTGTCATTTTATCAACATTTAAGTCATTTTCGTCCTCCCTAGGATTATTCTTGTCCAATTATGGTTTTTAACCAATCTTGTGCATCCAATAACTTTGTCTGTGTCATTGGATAAACATTTAGTCATTTTGGTCCTCCCTTGGCTTATTCTTGTCCAATTAGGGTTTTTAACCATTCTTGTGCATTCAATAAGTGAGTTTGTGTTATTGAATGAACATTTAGGTCATTTTCATCACCCCTAGGCTTATATTCGTCCAATTAGAGTTTCTAACCAATCTTATGCATCCAATAGGTTTGTTTGTGTCATTGGATGCGAAATTAAGGCATTTTCGTCCTCCCTAGGCTTATTCTTGTCCAATTAGGGATTTTAACCAATCTTGGGCATCCAATAAGTTCATTTGTATCATTGGATTAAAATTTAGGTCATTTTTGTCCTCCTTAGACTTATTCTTGGGTAATTAGTGTTTTTAACAAATCATGTGCATCCAATAGGTGTGTTTGTGTCATTGGATTGACATTTAGGTCATTTATGTCCTCCCTAGTCTAATTCTTGTCCAATTAGGGTTTTTAACCAATCTAGTGCATCCAATCTAGTCTTATTCTAGTCCAATTAGGGTTTTTAACCAATCTTGTGCATTCAATAAGTGAGTTTGTCTTACTGAATGAACATTTAGGTCATTTTCATCACCCCTAGGCTTATATTCGTCCAACTAGAGTTTCTAACCAATCTTATGCATCCAATAGGTTTGATTATGTCATTGGATGCGCAATTAGGGCATTTTCGTCCTCCCTAGGCTTATTCTTGTCCAATTAGGGATTTTAACCAATCTTGGGCATCCAATAAGTTCATTTGTATCATTGGATTAACATTTAGTTCATTTTTGTCCTCCCTAGACTTATTCTTGGGTAATTAGGGTTTTTAACAAATGATGTGCATCCAATAGGTGTGTTTGTGTCATTGGATTAAAATTTAGGTGATTTATGTCCTCCCTAGTCTAATTCTTGTCCAATTAGGGTTTTTAACCAATCTTGTGCATCCAATAAGTTCGTTTGTGTCATTGGATTAACATTTAGTCATTTTGATCCTCCCTTGGCTTATTCTTGTCATATTACCGTATTAAACCAATCTTATGCATCCAATAGGTGTGTTTGTGTCATTGGATGAACATTTAGGGTATTTTCGTCCTCCCTAGGCTTATTCTTGTCCAATTAGGGTTTTTAACCAATCTTGGGCATCCATTAAGTTCATTTGTATCATTGGATTAACATTTAGGTCATTTTCGTCCTCCCTAGACATATTCTTCGGCAATTAGGGATTTTAACCAATCTTGTGCATCTAATAGGTGTGTTAGTGTCATTGGATGAACATTTATGTCATTTTTGTCCTCCCTAGTCCTATTTTTGTCCAATTAGGACTTTTAAGCAATCTTGTGCATCCAATAAGTTCATATATGTCATTAGATTAACAGTTAGGTCATATATGTCCTCCCTAGTGTGATTCTTCTCTAATTAGGGTTTTTAACCAATCTAGTGCATCAAATAGGTGTGTTTGTATCATTGGATTAAAATTTAGGTCATTTTCGTCCTCCCTAGGCTTATTCTTGTCCAATTAAGGTTTTTATCCAATCTAGTGCATCCAATAACTTCATTTGTATAATTGGATTTACATTTACGTTATTTTCATCCTTGCAATACTTATTTTTGGGTGTGGAATAAGTGTGTTGGTGTAATCGGATTAGGATTTAGGTTATTTTTGTCCTCCCTATGCTTATAGTTGTCCAATTAGGGTTTTTACCCAATCTTGTGCATCCAATAGGTGTGTTTGTGTCATTGGATGAACATCTAGCTCATTAGGGTTTTTACCCAATCTTGTACATTTAGGTCATTTTCATCCTAACTATACTTATTTTTGGGCAATTAGGGTTCAGAAAAATTATTGTGCATCCAATAGGTGTGTTTGGGACATTGGATGAACATTTAGGTCAATTTCGTCCTTCTTAGTCTTATTCTTGTCCAATTAGTTTTTTTAAGCAATCTTGTGCATCCAATAACATCATTTGTGTCATTGGATTTAACATTTAGGTCATTTTCGTCCATCCTAGCCTTAATTGTTGTCCAATTAGGGTTTTTAAGTAATCTTGTGCATCGAATAAGTGTGTTTGTGTCATCCGATTAACATTTAGGTTATTTTCGTCCTCCCTAGTCTTATACTTGTCCAATTAGGGTTTTTAACCAATCTTGTGCATCCAATAGGTGTGTTTATGTCATTGGATTAACATTTAGGTCATCTTCGTCCTCCCTAGTCTTATATTGTCCAATTAGGGTTTTTAAGCAATGGTGTAAATCCAATAAATTCATTTGTGTCATTGGAATAACATTTAGGTCATTTTCGTCCTCACTAGGCTAATTCGTGTCGAATTAGGTTTTTTAACCAATCTTGTTTACCCAATAGGTGTGTTTGTGTCATTGGAGGAACATTAATGTCATTTTTGTCCTCCCTAGGTTTATTCTAGGGCAATTAGGGTTTTAAACCAATCTTGTGCATCCAATAGGTGTGTTTGCGTCATTGGATTAACATTTAGGTCATTTTTGGACTCCCTAGGCTTATTCGTGTCCAATTAGGATTTTTAACCAATCTTGTGCATCCAGTAGGTGTGTTTGTGTCATTAGATGAAAATTTATGTCATTTTCGTCCTTACTAGTCTTATTGTTGTCCAATTAGTGTTTTTAAGCAATCTTCTACATCCAATAAGTTCATTTATGTCGTTGCATTGACATTTAGGTCATTGTCGTCCTCCTTAGGCTTATTCTTGTCCAATTAGGGTTTTTAACCAACCTTGTGCACCCAATAGGTGTGTTTGTGTCATTGGAAAAACATTTAGGTCATTTTCATCCTCCTTAGGCTTATTCTTGTCCAATTAGCGTTTTTAACCAATCATCTGCATCTAATAGGTGTGTTTGTATCAATGGATAAACATTTAGGTCATTTTTGTCCTCCCAAGGCTTATTTTTGTCCAATTAGGATTTTTCAACAATCTTGTGCATCCAATAGGTGTGTTTTTGTCATTGGATGAACATTTAGGTCATTTTCGTCCTCTCTAGTCTTGTTCTTGTCCATTTAGGGTTGTTAACCAATCTTGGGCATCCAATAAGTTCATTTGTGTCATCGGATTAACATTTAGGACATTTTTGTCCTCTGTAGGCTTATTCTTGGGCAATTAGGGTTTTTAACCAATCTTGTGCATCCAATAGGTGTGTTTGTGTCATTGGATAAACATTTAGGTCATTTTCTTCCTCCCCAGGTTTATTCTTGTCCAATTAGGGTTTTAACCAATCTTTTGCATCCTGATGTAGCTAAATATCACTAGAAGGGGGGTTGAAAAGGGATTTTACTGTTTAAAAACAATTTCTAAGTGTTTTGAAAACGATCCTCTCATTGAGGATGGGTAGCTCGAGGATGAGATTTTTCTACTAGATAGATCTTAGTTGAGCAAAGGAGTAGAAGTAAAATAAGATAGACACACACACAATTTTATACTGGTTCACCCAAAGATGGCTACGTCCAGTCCTCACACCCTTGTGAGATTTCACTAATTTTCAAACAGATCGATCCTCAACCTGAGGATGATTACAACTCGTGTATTCTTTAGCTTCACCAAGCTTACAATCAATTTCTGAATATTTCCAAGTGCAACTCACTGGGAAATTACAAAGTGATATGAGAGTGATTGATACTTAATACTTTCTCTAAAGATTTACAAAGATATAGTGTAAGATCAAAGAAAGTAAGAAGTGAGGGTGTTTAGCTCTTGATAGCTTTTAAGATACTTGATCTTTTTATGCAAGTGTGTTGTGTATCTTCCATTGGAGAGCTTGTATGCATTTTATAGAGATCTAAGCCCTTGATGACCGTTGGACCTTATTTCAAAACAATCCAAGTCTTTCATCATATTTACGGAATTGCCATTATAGTTATCCTCACTTTTCTTGTAACTTGATCTTGACAAGTCCTTGTCAATTCTCTTTTTGTAGCAATGCACAGCTGTTATTTGACCATGTGAGCTGTATTTTTCGAAGACTTTACGGTCTTGTGATGTTCATATCACAAGCCAAGTCTTTTATGCCCATTGGAAAAACCATTTGAGAAATGCCAAGGTTTTTCTTCATAATTACGAAAATGCCATTTAGCTCATTTGAAATATGCATTCCATGTTCAAGTACGAGGTAGTTGATTTCTTGGCACTTGGGGACACGTGATGTCCTTTTCTTTTTCCTTGTTTTAAGGTTTGAATATTGTGGAGTCAATTTCCTTCTCTTTCTTCAATGCCTTGATAAAGCTTCACATGTGACCTTTTTCTCTTTCCTCCATTTAATGCTTTCAACCACCATGTGATGTCCTATTCTCTTCCTTCCTTCAAGACTATGGGAAGGCTTCACGTGAATGCTTCTTGCCTTGCCTTAAGACATGTGATCCATTTATTTTGGGCATGTTTCTTGTTACCTTTTTGTATATTTGAATTTAAATCCTTTTGTATCACATAAAGGTGCATGTAGCCTTTTGCCTAATAAGCCTAAGATGTGATATGTTGTTTTCATAAAGTGTTGGGATGCATTTCAAAATGTTGACTTTAGGCACATGCTACTATCATCATTCACCGTGCCTTTCTTTTTCCTTCTTGCAACTTTTCTTCAAAAGCCTTTCTTTAAAATAATAGTATTTTGCCTTTATTGAATGAATCAAACAATTCATTCTTTAATACCATTCAGCCCTTGATGAATGAATTCAAATAATTCATTTTATAATACTATTGGGCCCTTGTTTAATGGATTCAAACCCGTGAGAATACAAAACTGCAGTTTCCTCAGCTCGTGAGGCTATCCTCGGCCTTTCCATACTTAGCATTTAACTTAGAATTTGCTTCTTATTCCATAATGAATAATAACCTGTTTTCTTATGTAAATACACTCAAGAGCACAGATTAGTCTTTAAAACACAATCATAATCTTTTCATTAATTTTGTTATCATTAAAACCAAGTTAGAGAGATTTTTTCTCAACAATCTCTCCCTTTTTGATGATGAAAAAATTCTTTTTAGATTATGATTTTTGTATTATGCAAGAGTGAAATAATTAAACTCCCCGTCAATCATACAAGTGATAATTTTGGAAAAATTTCCCTTTTTAACATTCAAGTGAAAGCAAATTTTGAAATTATTCAATATTGAGGTAAATAGAGCATTCATAAACACCTGGAATTAATTCTAGCAACTTAAGCAACATACCATAGGTTCATGAATTCAGCCATAACAATTATAACAATTCAGCCAAAACATAACAATCATAACAACATATAAACCATCATACCATCATAACAACATATAATCCATAATCATCATATGATTTTTTGGGGAAATCTGGACCAGAATTAGATAAACCAATATTTGGTGAAATAGGGGAAGAGTTCAAACTTACTTGAGATGGAACAGTGGATGCCTTTTTATGCATGTTCCGAATATGACTTTTTGAAGAGTGATGATTGTATGAGACGTTTAGATCAATGAATAAATCCTCACCATCACCATTCTTAGCTGGAGGAGTACCCGTATGGGTTGATGAATCCTTACTGACTTGTGGAGAATTCGGAAGTGTTGAGCCAGCAGAGTTAAAAGATGGGGTGCGTGAGTGAGATAATGGCGAGGCAGACTTTTGTTTCTTGGAGGCAGTTTGTTCTTTCTTTGAGATGGGGTTCGGTTCAGGCTTAGTAATACGCATTTGTTAAATGTTTTTCAGAGAAAAGAAATTATTGCACTGAATACTCTCTTCATCATCCAGGGGTACTTTAAAGAACTTAAAAATTTTGGTCAAGATCATTCCATAAGGAGCTGATCGACCCACAATGACAGCATTCAACATATAGCTAAAAATAATATTTCCCAGATGAAGAGGTGTTCCAGATAACAAATGATGAAGGATCAGAATGTCAAGTTCTGTTACCTTTTCATAACTCCCAGCCCGAGGTGTGATCGAGTGAACGCATGTGTTGTGATAAATCCGACACATAGAAGGAAGGTTGGAAGCTATAAGAGGTTTCTTAGGATCTATCAAAATGTTTTGAAGGACAGAATTGCGAGTGACCATATATTGCATATACCACGTTTCAGCAAAGTAGTGGGCTCCAGCATCTTGTATATTGAGGATTTTGCACAGAGAAGAAGGGTTTATGTCCAACTGTACTCCCTTGAGTACAAAACTGAAACCCGTGCTACCTTTACATCCATTGCAAGCAGCATAGAAGGCCTTTACAAGCCTTGGGTATTGCGGTTCATTAACTCTAAAGAAAGAGGTCCAGCCAAATTTATCAAAAATTTTTATAACATCAAACCCACCATTTTTCAAGTTGATTAGATCAATGTGCTTGCCATGAACCACAAATTTGTGAATCCATTTGGAGGTGTAGTTTAACTCCGAATTTTTGGAGTCAAAAAGAGAGATAGGAGGTGATGGCCGAGATTTCTTTGAAGTCTTTTTAGGAGTTTTAGTTTTCGGTCCTTTGGAAGAGGAAGGCTTGGAGGAAGATTTAGGGTTTGGTTTAGTAGAGAGGTTTCCTTTTGAACTTTCCAAGTCAATGACATGCTCAGTAGGGTCCTGAGGAATTTCTTTGTTTGAATGTACAGCCCCAGATTGAATTCTGGAGGACCTTCTGGTGGAAGTAGTTGGTTTTGAAGACTTCTTTGGTGTTTTGGAAGAAGGTTGAGGCGGAATAGAAGATGCCCTAGGAGGGGATACAGATTTTCGCTTAACTTCATCCCCAGCAGATTTAGAACTGGAATAGTTTTCAGAATCTGTTTCAGGATCAAACGGGCGCATTTTTCGTTTGGCACAGGTTTTGATTTGAGCCATTGTTGTTGATAGAACTTACCCAGAGGAAGATGAAGTTCGTGAAGGAAGAGAGAAAGAAATCTGAGTAACGGTAGAAAGAGAAACGTATGGAGGAGAGAGAAGAGAATTAAATTTGGAGATAGAAAAATAAAAGGAAAAATTAATGAGACGGAGAGAGAAGAAAATTTGAATTAAAAAAAATAATAATTAGGAGAGAGAGAATTAATTATAAAGAGAGAAGTTATTGGAAACGTGAAAGGAAAGAAAAAAGTGATTGATTGATGGAGAGGGAACGGGAAAGGGAGGCAGAGACGTGAGAGAGAGATTGAAGGAGAGCCGTTGGATGAAGTGATGATGGACTGCTTTGAATGCAGTCTGCGCAATTAAGGGAGATGGGAAATATTCATAACGTGCCAGCCATTTGACCAATGGGTAAAAGGAAGCATGCGCATAGCCTTTGATTGATTTAACAAGAGAGGGTTTTCTCTTAAAAGGCCTAAGCTCCCCTATTTAATTTTTTACTTTATTTTAAGGGATCTGATTGGCAAAGATTTTAACACATACAATTAAAATAATAAAAACCAAACAATAACACAAACAACACAAATAAATTATTTAAATAATTTTTTGAAAATTTATGATGGAGAGTTCTTCTAAGATAAACTTAAACCGATCCTCTTGGAGAGGTTTGGTAAAAATATCTGCTAATTGATTTTCTGTGTCAATAAAAATCAATTCTAAATCCCCTTTTTGCACATGATCTCTTATAAAATGATGTTTTATTTCAATGTGCTTAGATCTTGAATGTTGAATGGGATTTTTTGAAAGATTTATTGCACTTGTATTATCACAAAGGATAGGAATTTTTGTGTACCTTAATGAGTAATCCTCAAGTTGATTTTTGATCCATAGTAGTTGTGAGCAACATTGAGCGGCTGATACATACTCTGCTTCAGTGGTTGAAAGAGCAATGGTACTTTGCTTTTTGCATGATCAACTGATTAGTGATTTACCAAGAAATTGGCAAGCCCCACTTGTGCTTTTTCTTTCAACTTTGTCTCCCGCGTAGTCCGCATCACAATAGGCTTTAAGATCAAGATCGGAGCACTTTTTGTACCATATTCCCAGATTTATAGTGCCAACAAGATATCTAAAAATTCTTTTTACAGCCGTGAGATGAGATTCTTTAGGAGAGAATTGGAATCTTGCACAAAGACCGACTGCAAAGACTATGTCTGGTCTACTGGCTGTTAGATACAGCAAGGATCCAATCATCCCTCTGTATTCCTTTTCAGAAATTGGAGTTCCTTCATCATCTTTGTGAAGTGTGGAGGATGGGTGCATAGGAGTTCCCATACTCTTGGCTGAACTCATGTTGTATTTCTTGAGCAAATCCTTGGTGTATTTTTCTTGTGATATAAAAATACCATCATCACGTTGTTTGATTTGTAAACCAAGGAAGAATTTTAATTCCCCCATCATACTCATCTCAAACTCACTTTGCATGAGATTTGAGAAATCTTTACACATCTTTTCATTTGTGGAACCAAATATAATGTCATCCACATATATTTGAACAATCAATAAATCATTTTCAAGTGTTTTCTTGAAAAGAGTAGTATCAATCTGCCCTCTAATGAATCCATTTTCTTTTAGAAAAGAACTTAACCTTTCATACCAAGCTCTAGGATCTTGCTTTAATCCGTAAAGAGCTTTTGATAGTTTGAACACATGATTCGGCCTCTTTATATCTTCAAAACCGGGAGGTTGACGCACATATACTTCTTCATTTAAGAACCCATTCAAAAAGGCACTTTTGACATCCATTTGAAAACGTTTTATACCTTTATGAGTAGCATAAGCTAAGAGGATTCTTATGGCCTCAAGTCTTGCCACGGGTGCGAACGTCTCATCATAATCAATTCCTTCTTGTTGATTATA
Source organism: Cicer pinnatifidum (assembly GCA_037974775.1). Classification (NCBI taxonomy): domain Eukaryota; kingdom Viridiplantae; phylum Streptophyta; class Magnoliopsida; order Fabales; family Fabaceae; genus Cicer; species Cicer pinnatifidum. The sequence goes on from JBBPBR010000002.1 coordinate 17,784,258, forward strand.
CCCTTGAGCCACTAGTCTTGCTTTATTTCTAATGACTTCCCCATCCTCATTTAATTTGTTTCTAAATATCCATTTAGTCCCAATAATAGATTTTTCTAGAGGATGTGGTACAAGATTCCATACCTTGTTTCTTTCAAATTGTGAGAGTTCTTCCATCATAGCTTCAACCCAAGATTTGTCACCAATAGCTTGATCAATCGTTTTGGGTTCAACTTGTGATATCATGGCCATGTTGATTGGGCTTTCCCTTAGAGAATTTCTGGTTCTAACGCCATCTTCAGTATTCCCAATGATTAGATCTGGAGGATGATGTGTGACTGTTTTCCATCCTCTTGGAAGTTGATGAGAGGTTGGGTCAGACTCATCCTCTTCGCGAGGACCGGGTACTTGAGATGTTGATTGTTCATCTTCTTCATTTTTATCCAACTTCTCTAAATACAAGTCATCAAACTCATCAAAAATAACATGCATGGATTCCTCCACAGTTTGAGTCCTAAGATTATATATTCTATAACCTTTTGACGTTGTGGAGTATCCTAGAAAAATTCCTTTATCAGATTTTGGATCAAATTTTCCCAAATTTTTTTTGTTAGTTAGAATGTAGCAATAACACCCAAATATATGAAAATAGGAAATATTTGGCTTTCTCCCCTTCCATAATTCATATGGAGTTTTGTTTAAAATTTTTCTAATGGATGTGCGGTTAGAAACATAACAAGCAGTGTTGATGGCTTCGGCCCAAAAATATTTTTCAATGTTGGCTTCATTTAAAATAGTTCTAGCCATTTCTTGTAAAGTTCTTTTTTTCCTTTCAACAACCCCATTTTGTTGGGGAGTTCTTGGACAAGAAAAGTTGTGTGAAATACCATTTTCTTCATAAAGATTTTTAAAGGATTCATTTTCAAATTCTCCTCCATGGTCACTTCTTACCGAAACAATTTTTGATCCTTTTTCATTTTGAATCTTTTTGTAAAAATGGTGGAATGCCTCAAAGGCTTCATCTTTATGTTTTAAAAATAGAACCCAAGTAAAACGAGAAAAGTCATCAACAATCACAAAACCATATCTTTTTCCACTAAGACTTGGAGTTTTGATAGGACCAAAAAGATCAATGTGAATAAGTTCAAGAGGATGATTTGTTGAAACAAAGTTTTTAGAATGAAAACTACTTTTAACTTGTTTTCCTTTTACACAAGCTTCACAAACTTTGTCTTTTTCAAAATTAATTTTTGGAAGACCTTTTACCAATTCCAAATTTGCTAATTTAGAAATAGTGTTTAAGCTTGTGTGACCCGCTCGTTTGTGCCAAATCCATTTATCTTTTTCAATAGATACAAAACAAGATTCAGTGGGTAAATCATCAAGATAAAGTTCATATAAATTCTTTTTTCTTAAACCGGAAAAGAAAACTCTACCCGAGGATGAGTGTTTAACCTCACATAGAGTAGGCTTAAAAATAACTTCAAAACCACTATCACATAATTGACTAATGCTTAGCAAGTTATGTTTTAAGCCATCAACATATTGAACATTTTCAATTTTTGCAGAATTATTCTTACCAATAATACCTGTTCCTTTTATTTGAGCTTTATCATTATTACCAAATGTGACCGATCCTCCATCCTTTATTTCTAATGACATGAAGCAGTGCTTATCTCCCGTCATATGCCTTGAGCAACCACTGTCCAAGTACCAAGGCTTTCTTTTGCTGATTAGAGGATGAACCTGTTTTAGAGTTTAAAAGAGACTTAGGTACCCATATAGCTTTGGGTCCTTGTTGGTTAGTTTTTCCTCTTTTGAGGACATTTCTTTTATGATAGCAAATAGAATCATGGTGCCCATGTTTACCACAGAATGAGCAAGCTGACTTTACATAGTTAGCTTTCTTCTTAGTATGACAAATTTTGGAGGTATGCCCAAGTTTTTTGCAAAACGTGCATTTCGGCCTATCCTCATATTTTTTTGGCAAGAAAAAATTTTCATATAATTTTTGTTTTTGAGAGCTTTTAAAACCAATACCAGCCTTGTCAAATATTCCAGATTGAGACCCCATTATCTTTTGAAATGTTTCTGTAGATTTGACAAAGTTGGAAATATCATTTTTTAGTTCCCTAACCTCGGTTTTCAAAATTTCCTTTTCTGCATCCTCGTCAGGAGGATGAGTTTCAACTATCTTCATGTTCAAAATTTTTGTTTCTCAGAATTTTGAAATTGAGATTGCTGCAAATCTTGAATGATTTTAACATATTCATCATTCTTTTTCTTAAGCTCCTCATTTTGTCTCTTTATCTCAACAAGTTGGTTTTTTTGAAATATACATGTTTGAGATAAAGTATGTGAGTCATTTAAGAGGCTATCAAATTCAATTTCTAATTCTTCACAATTAGGACATGGATTAGTAATACTTACCTTCTCAATTTCTGATTTTGTCATGAGACATAGGTTGGCCTCTTCTTCCTTTTCTTGCTCCGAGGATGATTCGTCACTATCATCCCAAGTAATCATCATGGATTTGTTTTTGTATGGAAATTTTCTAGAGTTCCTTTTGTTGAGAGGACACTCAGTTTTGTAGTGTCCCATCTTGTTGCATCCATAACAAGTAATTTGACTTTTGTCAACCTTTTCTTTTTGAGGGGATCTTCTATTCTGTCCTCTTCTGTTTATCATCCTCAGTAGTCTTCTAGAAAGCATAGCGAGTTCATCCTCATCCTCAGACAGAGGGCACTCTATGTTTTCCTTTGTTATGCCATCTTCATTCTTCTTGGAAGATGAACTTTCTGTTTGGCTGGTTTTTAGAGCGACCATTCTTCCCTTTTTGTTTGGTTTGTCCGCCAACAACAATGGTTCATGAGCTCTTAGAGTTCCAACCAAATCTTCTAATTTCATGTTGGTCAAATCTCTTGCTTCTGTAATGGCAGTTACCAATGGCCTCCATTCTTTTGGTAAACTTCTTAGGATTTTTCTTATCCTTTCTTGAATGGAGTATACCTTTCCAAGAGATCTCAGGTTGTTTAATATGATTGTTAACCTTGAGAGCATTTCATCAATAGTTTCCTCCTCCTTCATTTCGAATAGTTCGAAATCTCTTACTCCCATATCTATCCTTGCTTCTTTTACATGACTTGATCCTTCATGATGGATCCTTAGAGTATCCCAAAGCTCCTTAGCATTTTTGCACTCTTCAACTCTATCATATTCTTCCCTGCTCAAAGCACACGTTAGAAATAAATGAGCTTTAGAGTTTAGGAGTACCTTTGCATTTTCATCCGCCGTCCATTGTGCTTGAGGTTTCTCATCGGAGGTTGCATCCGTGTTATTGGTTCTAATGACATGATCTCCATTTTCCACCACAGACCACATGTTGTTGTCTTGTGATATGAGAAATAGCTTCATCTTGCCTTTCCAATCATAGTAATCTGTACCATCAAAGTAGGGAGGTCGGCTGGATGATCCTCCTTCGGGAATATACTTAGCTTTTGACATTTTTCTTTTTGGATCTTTTTCTCTTACACTGTTAGGTGTATTTTTTAGAGAACCTTGCTCTGATGCCAATTGATGTAGCTAAATATCACTAGAAGGGGGGGTTGAATAGGGATTTTACTGTTTAAAAACAATTTCTAAGTGTTTTGAAAACGATCCTCTCACTGAAGATGGGTAGCTCGAGGATGAGATTTTTCTACTAGATAGATCTAAGTTGAGCAAAGGAGTAGAAGTAAAATAAGATACACACACACACAATTTTATACTGGTTCACCCAAAGATGGCTACGTCCAGTCCTCACACCCTTGTGAGATTTCACTAATTTTCAAACAGATCGATCCTCAACCTGAGGATGATTACAACTCGTGTATTCTTTAGCTTCACCAAGCTTACAATCAATTTCTGAATATTTCCAAGTGCAACACACTGGGAAATTACAAAGTGATATGAGAGTGATTGATACTTAATACTTTCTCTAAAGATTTACAAAGATATAGTGTAGGATCAAAGAAAGTAAGAAGTGAGGGTGTTTAGCTCTTGATAGCTTTTAAGATACTTGATCTTTTTATGCAAGTGTGTTGTGTATCTTCCATTGGAGAGCTTGTATGCATTTTATAGGGATCTAAGCCCTTGATGACCGTTGGACCTTATTTCAAAACAATCCAAGTCTTTCATCATATTTACGGAATTGCCATTATAGTCATCCTCACTTTTCTTGTAACTTGATCTTGACAAGTCCTTGTCAATTCTCTTTTTGCAGCAATGCACAGCTGTTATTTGACCATGTGAGCTGTATTTTTCGAAGACTTTAAGGTCTTGTGATGTTCATATCATAAGCCAAGTCTTTTATGTCCATTGGAAAAACCATTTGAGAAATGCCAAGGTTTTTCTTCATAATTACGAAAATGCCATTTAGCTCATTTGAAATATGCATTCCATGTTCAAGTACGAGGTAATTGATTTCTTGGCACTTGGGGACACGTGATGTCCTTTTCTTTTTCCTTGTTTTAAGGTTTGAATATTGTGGAGTCAATTTCCTTCTCTTTCTTCAATGCCTTGATAAAGCTTCACATGTGACCTTTTTCTCTTTCCTCCATTTAATGCTTTCAACCACCATGTGATGTCCTATTCTCTTCCTTCCTTCAAGACTATGGGAAGGCTTCACGTGAATGCTTCTTGCCTTGCCTTAAGACATGTGATCCATTTATTTTGGGCATGTTTCTTGATACCTTTTTGTATATTTGAATTTAAATCCTTTTGTATCACATAAAGGTGCATGTAGCCTTTTGCCTAATAAGCCTAAGATGTGATATGTTGTTTTCATAAAGTGTTGGGATGCATTTCAAAATGTTGACTTTAGGCACATGCTACTATCATCATTCACCGTGCCTTTCTTTTTCCTTCTTGCAACTTTTCTTCAAAAGCCTTTCTTTAAAATAATAGTATTTTGCCTTTATTGAATGAATCAAACAATTTATTCTTTAATACCATTCAGCCCTTGATGAATGAATTCAAATAATTCATTTTATAATACTATTGGGCCCTTGTTTAATGGATTCAAACCCGTGAGAATACAAAACTGCAGTTTCCTCAGCTCGTGAGGCTATCCTCGGCCTTTCCATACTTAGCATTTAACTTAGAATTTGCTTCTTATTCCATAATGAATAATAACCTGTTTTCTTATGTAAATACACTCAAGAGCATAGATTAGTCTTTAAAACACAATCATAATCTTTTCATTAATTTTGTTATCATTAAAACCAAGTTAGAGAGATTTTGTCTCAACACATCCAATAGGGGTGTTTGTGTCAATGGATAAACATTTAGGTCATTTGTTTCCTCCCTAGGCTTATTCTTTTCCAATTAGGGTTTTTAACCAATCTTGTGCATCCAATAGGTGTATTTGTCTCATTGAATGAACATTCAAGACATTTTCATCCTCGCTAGTCTTATTCTTGTACAGATACACTTTTTAAGCATTCTTGTCCATCCAATAAGTTCATTTGTGTCATTGGATTTACATTTAGGTCATTTTGGTCCTCCCTAGGCCTATTCCTGTCCAATTATGGTTTTTAACCAATCATGTGCATCTAGTTAGTGTGTTTGTATCATTGGATAAACATTTAGGTTATTTTCGTCCTCCCTGTGCTTATTCTTGTCCAATTTAGGTTTTTAACTAATCTTGTGCATCCAATAAGTTCGTTTGTGTTATTGGATTAACATTTAGGCCATTTTCGTCCTCCTTAAGCTTATTCTTGTCCAATTAGGGTTTGTAACCAATGTTGTGCATCCAATAGGTGTGTTACTGTCCTTGGACAAACATTTAGGTCATGTTTGTCCTCCCTAGGCTTATTATTTTCCAATTAGGGTTTTAACCAATCATGTGCATCCAATAGGTGTGTTTGTGTCATTGGATGAACATTTAGGTCATTTTCGTCCTCCCTAGTCTCATTCTTGTACATTTATGGTTGTTAACCAATCTTGTGCATCCAATAAGTTCATTTCTGTCATCGGATTTACATTTAGGTCATTTTCGTCCTCCCTAGGCTTATTCTTGGGCAATTAGAATTTTTAACTAATCTTGTGCATCCAATAGGTGTGTTTGTGTCATTGGATTAGCATTTAGGTAATTTTCTTCCTCCCTAGACTTAATCTTGTCCAATTATGGTTTTTAACCAATCTTGTGCATCCAATACGTGTGTTTGTGTCATTGGATGAACATTTAGATCATTTTCGTCCTCCCTAGGATTATTCTTGTCCAATTAGGGTTTTTAACCAATCTTGTGCATCCAATAGGAGTGTTTGTGTCATTGGATGAACATTTAGGTCATTTGAGTCCTCCCTAGTCTTATTCTCGTGTAATTAGGGTTTTTAACGAATCTTGTGCATCCAATAAGTTCATTTGTGCCATCGGATTTGTTGGGAATATTGACCTCAGTTTAACAAATTTATACGAAGAATATACTATTCTCACAAGATTGCTAAAAAGTAAAACAAATACAAAACTTATCAAACAAGTTATTAACCACAGTCCCAATGTTTATTCCTAAACGAAAATTCACAAATACATGTATTGTCTAATAACGATTGCAGTAGATACAGTAATTGTACAACAGATTAATCAAGATACAAACATGCAAATTCAACCATTCAAACAATATTAGTCAAAATAGAATTTCGCTAACATGTGCATACAAGATTAATCATGCAAGAACTATTAAGATAAAGAGAAAGCGTTAGAAGGTAGTACACCAAGATTTTTATACTGGTTCAGCCGTCTGTCTCACGGCCTACGTCCAATCCCGATAATCGTACCGATTACGGCCTTTTCCAAAAGAATTGTCAAGAATGTGTTTTACAGATTTTCCAGCTCTCCAAGCCTATCTATCTTAAAACTCTCTCACACTTCTATTGCACACCCATTGTATCCCTCAAGCTACTCAGCAAGCTCTCCCAAGATGACAGTGAAACTTCTTGTTGATGAACTCCTTCTTCAACCAAGATAGTTACCAGTTTCGATACTGGATTTTTACAGACTTTCTTTACAATATTTGGTTTACAAAGAATGGACAAAAGATCAACGATCTTATAAATGAATGTGACTCAAACAAACATGAAATACACACAATAAGATTTTCCAAGATAGAATATAGTGTGTATTCAAATCTTTTTCTCAAGGTGTTATGAAGAACGTGTGTACAAAGATTCAAAAGTTGTATCAAAGTTCTTTCAAAAGTTTCAAAGTTTTTTCAAGTTGTTTTTAGATAAAGGATTATGAGTCAAGTTATATATGTCAAGGAAAAACAGCAGTAAAATTGATTCCTTAATCGATTTTATAACAGTTTAAAACTACACAGTGACTCCAGTTATTTTGCACTAATCGATTCGTCAATCGATTTGCTGGTCACAATGATTCAGCTGTTTTATTCCAATCGATTTACCAATCGATTCAAATTGTTACAGTGACTTGGCTCTTTTGAAATCATTGATTTGCCAATCGACTAGAAACATATTTCTGATGTATGATTTAAACATGACATTTATCCAATCGATTGCCTAATCGATTGTCATATACCTTGCAAGTTAAGAAACAATTTTCAATTGATGTCTCAATCAATTTGATTGATCACAGAGGCACAAACTGATAAAAAATATGTTCCCAATCGATTTGCCAATCGATTGGTTCAATAAGTGGTTGTCTCTGAGTTAATAAATCGATTTCTCAATTGATATCCCAATCTATTGTCCAATCGATTGGTTGGTTACAGAGGCCAAGTCTGATGAAAAAGAGTTTTCTGAATCGATTTGCCAATCGATTTGCAAGGTTTTTTAGCTTGACTCTGTAAGTCACAAAATCGATTTCTCAATTGATGTACTAATCGATTGTCCAATCGATTGAGTTAACCCAGAATTCAGTTTACACCTAAGTCCTTTAAAGAATTGATTTACCAATCGATTGGCTTAGTGGAAACTTTAATTCTGAGTCATGCAATCGATTGCCCAATGGATGTATCAATTGATTAGCTAATCGATTTGGTTGCTAGTTCAATTTAGGATTTCATTTTAAACTTGGCAAATACTTATGCATGAAATCACATTGATTAAGTCTAACAACTAAATACTACAAACACTAATGACACTAGATGGAATTGGATCTTTCTTCAGCATATCGTCTACTTTTTGTTTGATTCCTTGTGTTCCAAGCTTGTGTCCAAGTGTATAGTGTTTGCTTGCTTTTTCCTGAAATGTAACTTGATTCAAAGTGTTAGTTTTATCAAATAATGCATGAACATTGTATGTTTGTTAATTATGTCAAAATCAAGAGCAAGAGGACTTATGTCCAACAATCTCCCCCTTTTTGCTTAAGTGACAAACTTACAATTTCAACTTGAGTTATACATTTCAAGGTTAAACAATAAAAATACATTTATTTAAAATCTCCCCCTGAGTTTTTGCATGATTGATCCATATAAGTTGCAACAGCATAAAACACATGCAAGGCATCAGAGTATTAGCGTACTATGATCACTATCATAATATTAGAACTATACAAGTTTACTTCAGTAACATAGTATCAGAGCTATAAACATTATTAGCAACAAACAGAGCTATAATAATTATTAGCAGCGGTAACAGCACGTGATTAGTAATGATGTTAGCACATACAAGTAAAAAAAATTGGTATCAGAACTAATACATGCAGGTAAAAAATAAATGGTATCAGAGCAGAAATAACTGGTATCAGAGCTGTTTATCTAAACAATTAAGCAACTAGTATCAGGATTGAAATCAGTGCATTAGTGTATAGAATAACATATGGTATTACATAGCATAAGTTGTTAGAACTATCATCAGAACAGAAACAATTAACACAAACACAAGTTAAATTGAAAACATTTTGTATCAGAACAACTAGTACATAGCAACTGGTATTAGCATAGAAATCAGAACATAACTCAATTAACTTTGTTAGCACATATTATCAGAAATAGCATCATAACAGTACAGGAAACACAAGTTTAAATTCGTACATTTTCTCCCCCTTTGTTACTGAATGCAAAAAGGCATAAATCTTGGTGATTTTCGAAGATTCTTCATTGACAATTGACACTTTAAAATGTCTCAGAATCTTGGTGATTAACTGTGGATAGGGAAGCACCAGCTTGCCCTGCGATGCTTCCATCATGTGCTTCAGCACTATCCATGTCCAACTCATCTTGAGCTCTTTGGATAGACCCCACAACAGAATTATGTCCAGCTTCTGGACGACGGCATGGTTGCTGGATCGGGGTACGAGCATCCGGGTCAAGGTGTACATAAGCATCCGATGATGGACCTTCATTTGACCAATGGGCAGTGAAATCGTTTCCACGTACAGCTGTGTGTCTATCAACTAAAGCTTCCCAGCCTTGATCAGCTTACTCGGCTTCAGAGCTTCCATTAATAGATTTACCATGATATGGCAGTCCCGATAGTGTGGAGAACTCGTCAAACGTCATGGAAATACGCTTGCCTTTAACTTTTGCTTTGAATTCATTGTCCGTGAGTTTGAAAGTTGAATAGAAGGAGCGGATCAAGTTCGGGTAAGTGTCTAAAGAGCAAGAAAGAAAGCCTTCTAATCCATGAAACCTTAGATGATCTTGGAAAGTAAAACCATCTGAGTCAAAATATGCAAAATCCATAAAACGAGCTTCATGGATTTTCCTTTTAAGAAAGGCACGTGGGAGTTCAGACTCTTCAACTTTTTTCAATTTAGCAAGTTAAGCTTTCTTGGGTTGGGGGGAAGGAATTTGTTTCTTCTTTTTAGGAGCAGTGTCCTTCATGCCATCAGCCATTAGCTTCTCCGTTGGGGGCTCCTTTCGTTTCTTTGACTTCCCCTGATCAACAGCAACATCTTTTCCCTTGTCTTTGGCAAGTATCTTATGTGTAGGAATGGGAACCCGTTTTGAAGTTGGTGGGGGGGGAGGGGGTTCACCCACTTGAGGATGAGGAAACTGAAGGTGATGGTGTTCTTGGGTTAGTTTGCTTCACACGAGCCATTGTAGTATGAGTGATGAGTGTTTGAAAGCAGAGATGTATCAGAGATGGTTTGGAAGAAGAGAGTAGTGAGAAACCACAAAGAGACTTGAGAAATTCTGGAAAAATTTGAGAAGGAATCGATTTAGGGTTTAACAGGGTTTAAGTACACTGTTTACGAATCGATTTGCCAATCGATTGTTTTAAACCTTAGCACAGGTAAATCGATTGGGTTACCGTTGCTGGGAAAGTGGAATCGATTTAGTAATAATGACCTTCCAACGGCTAGTAAAAATCTGGCAACGGTCATATGTCCAATCGATTTCCAAATCGATTGGCTTGAATTACTGAATCGATGTCCAAATCGATTGCCATACCAGTTTAGAGAATTTCTCAAATCAGTTTAGAACATTTATCATCTCAGCATCGATTTCCAAATCGATTCACTAAAGTGCAGAATTTAAAAAATTGAATCAATCGATTTCCAAATCGACGCTCGGGCTAGAGTTCTGAAACCTTTCTGAATGTTTGAAGTCTGGGAAAAAATGAATCGATTACTGAATCGATTCTTTAAACAGTTATCAAACACATCAATCAATTGTCGTATTCCTTAAATTGACATTTAAGACACTGTATCTCATGAATCGATTGTGAAGTCGATTTCATAAAGCTACTTTTCTGTGTAGACATAGGATAATCGACTATGCAATCGATTGGTTTCTCACAGGAATCAGATTTCATCAAAATCTATGATTCCTAGTCTCATTCTAATAAGAGAAAAACTATCCTTGGGTAAGGCTTTTGTGAAAATGTGATCTAACTGATCAGTTGTGTTGACATATTCAAGCTTTATGTTCCCATTTTGATATTGATCTCTTATAAAATGATGCCTTATCTCTATATGCTAGGTTCTAGAATGCATGACAGGATTTTTTGTAATGCAGATTGCACTAGTGTTATCACACATGATAGGCACAATTCCTAGATTAACACCAAAATCACAGAGGTGTTGCTTCATCCAGAGAATTTGAGCGCAACAACTTCCAGCTGCAATATACTCAGCCTCAGCTGTTGATAATGCAATGCTGGTTTGTTTCTTGCTATGCCAAGAAACCAGGGAGATTCCTAATAAGTGACAAGTACCTGAGGTACTTTTTCTATCAAGTTTGCATCCAGCAAAGTCAGAATCTGAGTAACCAACTAAGGTGCAAGTAGATCCCTTTGGATACCACAAGCCTAGATTTTTTGTTCCTATAAGATATCTAAAAATCCTCTTGAGTGCACTTAGGTGTGACTCCTTTGGGTTTGCTTGGTACCTAGCACACATGCATACACTAAAATTATATATGGCCTACTAGCTGTAAGGTACAGTAGTGATCCTATCATTCCTCTAAACCTTATTACATCTACTGGTTTTCCGTTCTCATCTCTATCTAAATGGCGGGTTTGGCTCATAGGTGTGTCAATTGCTTTAAACTTATCAAAACCAAATTTCTTTAATAAATCATTGCAATATTTGGTTTGGCTTAGGAAAATGCCATTCTTGTTTTGGTTGATTTGAAATCCCAAGAAGAAAGACAACTCACCCATCATTGACATTTCAAATCTAGCTTGCATCATGTTTTCAAAATCTTTGCATAGCTTATTATTTGTAGATCCAAATATTATGTCATCAACATATACTTGGACAAGCAAGATGTCTTTTCCATTCTTTTTAATGAAAAGTGTCTTGTCCACATTTCCTCTTAAAAAGTTTTGTTCAATGAGGAAATTGCTTAGTTTCTCATACCAAGCTCTTGGAGCTTGTTTCAACCCATAGAGGGCTTTTGTTAGCTTATAGACATGATTTGGAAAATCAGGATTTTCAAAACCAGGTGTTTGGCTAACAAAAACTTCCTCTTGGATATCACCATTGAGAAAGGCACTTTTCACATCCATTTTATAAAGTTTAAAGTCCATTATACATGCATAAGCCAACAGGATTCTAATGGCTTCTAGTCTAGCTACTGGGGCATAGGTTTCATCATAATCTATTCCCTCTTCTTGATTGTAACCTTTGGCAACTAATCTTGCTTTGTTTCTAGTTATGACTCCATTTTCATCCAACTTGTTTCTAAACACCCATCTGGTTCCTATGATGTGCTTATTTTCTGGTTTAGGCACTAGAATCCACACCTTGTTTCTCTCAAACTGGTTGAGTTCCTCTTCCATAGCAACTATCCACTCACTATCTAATAGAGCCTCTTTAACGTTTTTGGGTTCTATCTAAGATACAATGACTGTAAAGTTGCAGAAATGTCTAAGGTTCTTCCTAGTGACAACTCCTTGTGAGATTTGACCTATTATGTTATCTATGGGATGGTTCTTATTAAACTTCCACTCCTTAGGTAACTCATCTACCCTAATAGGTTCAACACAGTCAATGTTGGTTGGAGGTGTAGTTTCCTTAGGATATAATGGTTCAGATTCTACAACTTCATCCAAAGAATCATCAACTATAGAAGGAGTGTTGTTCAAGTTTTCATCAAATAGTTCATCAAACTTTACATGAACTAACTCCTCTATGGTTTTTGTTCTTTTGTTGTAGATTCTATAGGCCTTATTGGTTTGAGAGTATCCTAGAAAAATACCTTCATCTGCCTTAGGGTCAAACATTCCTTGATGTTCTTTGCCATTGTTTAAAACAAAGCACTTGCATCCAAAAACTCTAAAGTAGGAAATGTTTGGTTTTCTACCCTTGTATAACTCATAGGGAGTTTTTCTAAGTAGGGGCCTAATTAGAACTCTATTAACTACATGTGTGGCAGTGTTAATTGCATCAGTCCAGAAATACTTAGGAACATTAGAGTCTTTAAGCATAGTCCTAGCTCATTCCTCTAAAGACCTATTTTTCCTTTTTACTACTCCATTTTGCTGTGGAGTTCTAGGGGCTGAATACATGTGATGAATACCATTTTGTTCACAGTAGGTATTAAAGGAATCATTTTGGAATTCACCTCCATTATCACTTTTGTTGGAGATTATTTTCTGACTTGTTTCATTTTGTACTAGGTTTGCAAACTTTTTGAAAACAGAAAAAGCTTCACTCTTGTGAGTCAGAAAAAATGTCCAAGTATACCTAGAGTAATCATCTATTAACACATAACCATACAAGTTTCCTCCAAAGCTCTTCACTTGGGATGGACCAAAAAGGTCCATATGTATCAATTGCAAAACCCTATTGGTTTTGACCATGTGTATTGGGGGAAAAGATGACTTGACTAGCTTACTTTTCTCACAGGAATCACACAACCTATCCTTAGTTAACTTTCTATTTGGGAGACCTATAACTAACTGCTTGCTAACTAGTTTGTTCAAGTGATCTATATGAATATGAGCTGTACGTTTATGCCATAACCAGTTCTCATCAGCATTGGATAATAAACAACAAATAGTACTAGCAGGCAAAGCATTAAAATCCAGCATGTATATGTTGTTAACTCTATCACCTACCAGTTTGATACCTTTATCATCCTTATGCTCAATTATGCAAGACTGAGATGTAAAACTTACTTGGAATCCCTTGTCACAAAGCTGACTTATACTCAGCAAATTGTGTTTTAGACCATCAACATACAGCACATTGTTGACAACAATTGTAGACTCATTTCCAATGACACCAATACCACAAATCTTACCTTTGTTGTTGTCACCATATTTAACATACCCTCCATCTTTTAAGCTTAGAGACAAAAACTTCGATTTGTCCCCTGTCATATGATTTGAGCATCCGCTATCAAGGTACCATTGGTGCCTTGTGGATGTCAAGCATACCTGCAATACAAAATCAAAATTTTGTTTTAGGTACCTAATTTAAATTGGGTCCTGGGGGGTTAGTTTCAAAACTTTGTGCCTTCACTTTCCAAATCTGTTTCCATCCTTTGTTGGCACGTTTTTTTAATTTGCAATTGAAAACAAAATGTCCTTTTCTACAACAAAAGTGACATGTAACAGCAGAGGATGAAATATGATTTGGTTTAGCAAATTTGTCATGCATATGTCTAGGTCTAACAAATTTCTGGTTCTGGTTAACATTCCTATTTTGCATATAACCAATTCAAGCTTTATTGTTATTCCTTTTAACATGCATATTTGGTTTATATCCAAGTCCAGATTTCTCATGCAAATTCCTTTGATTTCCAAGAAGAATATCTAACTTGTTTTTACTACTGTTAAACATATCTAAATCAGACTTTAAAGATGCGACAGTTCTTTCTAGTTCAATGCACCTAGCAGACTTGTCATGTGACTCTTTTTTCAACTGTTCATTTAAGTACACAATCTCCTTATGATCCTTTTTCATTTCATCACATAACATGTACTGTTTTTCAAGCATTTTCTTTGTACTAATCAACTGTTTGATTGAATTAACATACTCATCATGCAGATCACTAAATGCTTCTTGTAATTCATCATAAGAGGGGTTGGATTTAGAACTTACCTCACTTTCAGATTCAGAATCTGTGTTGGCCACAAGACATAGGTTAGCTTCTTCTTCCTCTGAAGATGAAGAGGATTCTTCATTGTCATTCCAGGCTATGTAACCCTTTCTAGTTTTAGGAGCTGGTTCCTTGCCTTTAGTCTTTGCACCTTTGTTTTTATTCTGAAATTTGAAGCATCTAGACTTGATATGACAAGTCTTCCCACATTCATAGCAAGTCACCTTACTATCATTTGTCTTTGAACTTGATGGCTTTCTGAACTTGTTATCTTTCTTTTTCAGAAACTTTTGAACTTTTTGACAAGTAAACCAATCTCTGAATCTTCATTAGACTCACTGCTTGAATCATCTGTGCAGATCTCTTGGTCAGACTTTGATTGTTGTGTTGTGGCTTTCAAAGACAGCCCTTTTCTTTTCATGTTAGTCTGTTCAGCCTCATTTAATCTATGAAGCTCCATTTCATGCTCTCTTAGTTTACCAAAGAGCGTAGCAATTGCCATACTGCCAAGATCTTTTGATTCTGCTATGGCAGTAATCTTTGGTTGCCATTCTCTTGTTAAGCATCTCATGACTTTGCTGATCTACTGTTCGTTGTCAATTTCCTTACCAAGAGCATTTAGATTGTTGACTATGTGAGTGAATCTTGTCTGCATATCACTAATAGACTCCTCTTTCTGCATGTTGAACAGTTTGTACTCATGCATAAGTGTATTAATTCGGGCTCTCTTTACATTTGTCGTTCCTTCATGTGTTTGCTGCAATGTGTCCCACATCTCCTTGGTAGATTTGCAGTTGGACACCCTGAAAAATTCGTCAGCTGATAATGCAGAAGTAATAATATTTTTAGCCTTAGCATTGTATCCAACCTTCTTCTTGTCATCCTCAGACCAGTCAGATCTGGGCTTTGGGATGAAAGAATTATCTGTGCCAGCTATTTTTGGCACATAGGGTTCATCTAGTACAGCTTCTAATATGTCTAAACTACATGCTTCTAAAAAGATCAACATACGTTCTTTCCAATACATGTAGGCGGCCCCATTGAAAGCTGGGGGCCTAGCCAATGAAGCACCCTCTTCTAGGAATTCTGAGGTCATTATCTTTTTATGAGAATTACCCTAAAAAAGGTAGGCTCTGATACCAATTGTTGGGAATATTGACCTCAGTTTAACAAATCTATACGAAGAATATACTATTCTCACAAGATTGCTAAACAGTAAAACAAATACAAAACTTATCAAACAAGTTATTAACCACAGTCCCAATGTTTATTCCTAAACGAAAATTCACAAATACATGTATTGTCTAATAACGATTACAGTAGATACAGTAATTGTACAACAGATTAATCAAGATACAAACATGCAAATTCAACCATTCAAGCAATATTAGTCAAAACAGAATTTTGCTAACATGTGCATACAAGATTAATCATGCAAGAACTATTAAGATAAAGAGAAAGGGTTAGAAGATAGTACACCAACATTTTAATACTGGTTCAGCCGTCTATCTGACAGCCTACGTCCAGTCCCGATAATCAAATCGATTACGGCCTTTTCCAATAGAATTGTCAAGAATGTGTTTTACAGATTTTCCAGCTCTCCAAGCCTATCTATCTTAAAACTCTCTCACACTTCTATTGCACACCCACTGTATCCCTCAAGCTTCTCAGCAAGCTCTCCCAAGATGACAGTGAAACTTCTTGTTGATGAACTCCTTCTTCAACCAAGATAGTAACCAGTTTCGATACTGGATTTTTACAGACTTTCTTTACAATATTTTGTTTACAAAGAATGGACAAAAGATCAACGATCTTATCAATGAATGTGACTCAACCAAACATGAAATACACACAATAATATTTGCCAAGATAGAGTATAGTGTGTATTAAAATATTTTTCTCAAGGTGTTATGAAGAACATGTGTACAAAGATTCAAAAGTTGTATCAAAGTTCTTTCAAAAATTTCAAAGGTTATTCAAAGTTTTTCCAAGTTATTCCAAGTTGTGAGAAAAAGGATTATGAGTCAACTTATATATGTCAAGGAAAAACAGCACTAAAATCGATTCCTTAATCGATTTTATAACAGTTTAAAACTACACAATCGATTGCCCAATCGATTATCGTTTTTCTTGTTTTTCTTGGTTCTTGAACATATATGAATGAATCGATTTGCCAATCGATTCTTTTAATGCTTAAATCAAAAAACAGAAACGTGTTCAGATCCAAATCGATTGAGTAATCAACTATAGGCGTTTTGTTCAAACAACGAGATCAAAACAGTCGATTCCTCAGTCGATTCATATTTGTTCAAAATTGACTTGGCAAAGGTTTGTAACTGAACAATTTCTCCAATCGATTGGACTGATCACAGTGACACCAGTTATTTTACACTAATCGATTCGTCAATCGATTTGCTGGTCACAATGATTCAGCTGTTTTATTCCAATCGATTTACCAATTGATTCGAATTGTTACAGTGACTTGGCTATTTGGAAAACATTGATTTGCAAATTGACTAGAAACATATTTCTGATGTATGATTTAAAAATGACATTTATCCAATCGATTGCCTAATCGATTGTCATATACCTTGCAAGTTAAGAAACAATTTTCAATTGATGTCTCAATCGATTTGATTGATCACAGAGGCACAGACTGATAAAAAATATTGTCCAATCGATTGAGTTAACCCATAATTCAGTTTACACCTAAGTCCTTTAAAGAATCGATTTACCAATCGATTGGCTTAGTGGAAACTTTAATTCTGAGTCAAGCAATCAATTGCCCAATGGATGTATCAATTGATTAGCTAATCGATTTGGTTGCTAGTTCAATTTAAGATTTAATTTTAAACTTGGCAAATACTTATGCTTGAAATCACATTGATTAAGTCTAACAACTAAACACTACAAACACTAATGACACTAGATGGAATTGGATCTTTCTTCAGCATATCCTCTACTTTTTGCTTGATTCCTTGTGTTCCAAGCTTGTGTCCAAGTGTATAGTGTTTGCTTGCTTTTTCCTAAAATGTAACTTGATTCAAAGTGTTAGTTTTATCAAATAATGCATGAACATTGTATGTTTGTTAATTATGTCAAAATCAAGAGCAAGGGGACTTGTGTCCAACAGGATTAACATTTAGGACATTTTCGTCCTCCCTATCCTTATTCTTCACAATTAGGGTTTTTAACAAATCTTGTGCATCCAATAGGTGTGTTTGTGTCATTGGATAAACATTTAGGTTATTTATGTCCTCCCTAGGCTTATTCTTGTCCGATTAGGGTTTTTAACCAATCTTGTGCATCCAATAGGTGTGTTTGTGTCATTGGAAGCGCATTTAGGTCATGGTCGTCCTCGCTACGCTTATTCTTGTCCAGTTAGGGTTTTTATTTAATTCTTGTGAATTGAATTAGTTCATTTGTATCATTGGATTAATATTTAGGTCATTTTTGTCCTCCTTAGACTTATTCTTGGGCAATTAGGGTTTTTAACTAATCTTGTGCATCCAATCGGTGTGTTTGTGTCATTTGATGAACATTTAGGTCAATTTCGTCCTCCCGAGTCCTATTCTTGTCCAATTAGTGTTTTTAACCAATCTTGTGCATCCAATAAGTTTATTTGTGTCATTGCATTAACTTTTAGGTCATTTTCGTCCTTCCAAGACTTATTCTTGTCCAATTAGGGTTTTTAACCAATCTTGTGAATCGAAAAAGTTCATTTGTATCGTTGGATTTACATTTAGGTCATTTTTGTCATCCCTAGACTTATTCTTTGGCAATTAGGGTTTTAAACTAATCTTGTGCATCCAATAGGTGTGTTTGTCTCAATGGATGAACATTTAGGTCATTTTCGTGCTCCCTAGTCTTATTCTTGTCAAATTAGGGTTTTTAAGCAACCTTGTACATCCAATAAGTTAATTTGTGTCATTGGATTAACATTTAGGTCATTTTGGTCCTCCCTAGGCCAATTCCTGTCCAATTAGGGTTTTTATCCAATCTTGTGCCTCTAATTAGTGTGTTTGTCTCATTGGATGAACAATTAGGGCATTTTCGTCCTTGCTAGTCTTATTCTTTTCCAATTAGGGTTTTTAAGTAATCTTTTGCATCCATTAAGTTATTTTTTGTCATTGAATGACCATTTACGTCAACTTTTGTCTTCCCTAAGCCTATTCTTGTCTAATTAGGGTTTTTAATCAATCTTGTGTATCCCATAAGTTCGTTTGTGTGATTGGATAAACATTTAGTCATTTTGGTCATCCCTTGGCTTATTCTTGTCCAAATAGGGTTTTTAACCATTCTTGTGCATTTAATAAGTGAGTTTGTGTTATTGAATGAACATTTAGGTCATTTTCATCGCCCCTAGGCTTATATTCGTCCAATTAGAGTTTCTAACCAATCTTATGCATCCAATAGGTTTGTTTGTGTCATTGGATGCGCAATTAGGGATTTTAACCAATCTTGGGCATCCAATAAGTTCATTTGTATCATTGGATTAACATTTAGGTCATTTTTGTCCTCCCTAGACTTATTCTTGGGTAATTAGGGTTTTTAACAAATCATGTGCATCCAATAGGTTTGTTTGTGTCATTGGATTTACATTTAGGTCATTTTCATCCTCACTATACTTATTTTTGGGCAATTAGGATTCTGAAAAATTGTTGTGCATCCAATAGGTGTGTTTGGGTCATTGGATGAACATTTAGATCATTTTCGTCCTCCCTAGTCTTATTCTTGTCCAATTAGTTTTTTTAAACAATCTTGTGCATCTAATAACATCATTTGTGTCATTGCATTTAACATTTAGGTCATTTTTGTCCATCCTAGCGTTAATTGTTATCCAATTAGGGTTTTTAACCAATCTTGTGTATCGATTAAGTTTGTTTGTGTCATCGGATTAACATTTAGGTTATTTTCGTCCTCCCTAGCCTTATACTTGTCCAATTAGTGTTGTTAACCAATCTTGTGCATCCAATAGGTGTGTTTGTGTCATTGGATTAACATTTAGGTCATCTTCTGCTCCCTAGTCTTATTATTGTCCAATTATGGTTTTTAAGCAATGGTGTAAATCCAAAAAATTCATTTGTGTCATTGGATTAACATTTAGGTCATTTTCGTCCTCCCTTGGCTAATTCGTGTCGAATTAGGTTTTTTAACCAATCTTGTTCACCTAATAGGTGTGTTTGTGTCATTGGATGAACATTAATGTCATTTTTGTCCTCCCTAGGCTTATTCTAGGGCAATTAGGGTTTTAAACCAATCTTGTGCATCCAATAGTTGTGTTTGCGTCATTGGATTATCATTTAGGTCATTTTCGTCCTCCCTAAACATATTCTTGTCCAATTAGGATTTTTAACCAATCTTGTGCATCCAGTAGGTGTGTTTGTGTCATTAGATGTAAATTTAGGTCATTTTCGTCCTTCCTAGTCGTATTCTTGTCCAATTAGTGTTTTTATGCAATCTTCTGCATCCAATAAGTTCATTTGTGTCATTGCATTGGCATTTAGGTCATTCTCGTCCTCCTTAGGCTTATTCTTGTCCAATTAGGGGTTTTAACCAATCTTGTGCATCCAATAGGTGTGTTGGTGTCATTGGAAAAACATTTAGGTCATTTTCATCCTCCTTAGGCTTATTCTTGTCCAATTAGCGTTTTTAACCAATGATGTGCATCTAATATGTGTGTTTGTATCATTGGATAAACATTTAGGTCATTTTTGTCCTCCCAAGGCTTATTTTTGTCCAATTAGGGTTTTTCAAAATTTTGTGCATCCAATAGGTGTGTTTTTGACATTGAATGAACATTTAGGTCATTTTCGTCCTCTCTAGTCTTGTTCTTGTCCATTTAGGGTTGTTAACCAATCTTGTGCATCCCATAAGTTCAATTTAGGGTTTTTAACCAATCTTGTGCATCCAATAAGCGAGTTTGTGTCATTGGACGAACATTTAAGTCATTTTCTTCCTCCCTAGGCTTATTCTTGTGCCATTAGGGTTATTAACCAATCTAGTGCGTCCAATAAGAGTGTTTGTGTCATTGGATGAACATTTAGGTCATTTGAGTCGTCCCTAGTCTTATTCTCGTGTAATTAGGGTTTTTAACGAATCTTGTGCATCCAATATGTTTATTTGAGTCATCCGATTAACATTTAGGTCATTTTCGTCCTCCATATGCTTATTCTTGTCCAATTCGGTTTTTTAATCAATCTTGTGCATCCAATAGGTGTGTTTGTGTCATTGGAAGCGCATTTAGGTCATGGTCGTGCTCGCTACGCTTATTCTTGTCCAGTTATGGTTTTTAAGAATTCTTGTGAATTGAATTAGTTCATTTGTATAATTGGATTAATATTTAGGTCATTTTTGTCCTCCTTAGACTTTTTCTTGGTCAATTAGGGTTTTTAACTAATCTTGTGCATCCAATCGGTGTGTTTGTGTCATTTGATGAACATTTAGGTCAATTTCGTCCTCCCGAGTCTTATTCTTGTCCAATTAGGGTTTTTAACCAATCTTGTGCATCCAATAAGTTTATTGGTGTCATTGCATTAACTTTTAGGTCATTTTCGTCCTTCCAAGACTTATACTTGTCCAATTAGGGTTTTTAACCAATCTTGTGAATAGAAAAAGTTCATTTGTAGCGTTGGATTAACATTTAGGTCATTTTTGTCATCCCTAGACTTATTCTTTGGCAATTAGGGTTTTTAACTAATCTTGTGCATCCAATAGGTGTGTTTGTCTCAATGGATGAACATTTAGGTCATTTTCGTCCTCCCTAGTCTTATTCTTGTCCAATTAGGGTTTTTAACCAATCTTGTTCATCCAATAAGTTAATTTGTGTCAGTGGATTAACAATTAGGTCATTTTGATCCTCCCTAGGCCTATTCCTGTCCAATTAGGGTTTTTAACCAATCTTGTGCCTCTAATTCGTGTGTTTGTATCATTGGATAAACATTTTGGTCATTTTTGTCCTCCCTAGGCTTATTCATGTACAATTAGGGTTTATAACAAATCTTCTTCATCCAATAGGTGTGTTTGTGTCATTGGATGAATATTTAGGTCATTTTCGTCCTCCGCATGCTTATTCTTGTCTAATTAAGGTTTTTACCCAATCTTGTGCATCCAATAAGTTCGTTTGTGTTATTGGATTAACATTTAGCCCATTTTCGAACTCTCTAAGCTTATTCTTGTCCATTTAAGGTTTTTAACCAATGTTGTGCATCCAATAAGTGCGTTACTGTCCTTGGATAAACATTTAGGTCATTTTTCTCCTCCCGAGTCTTACTTTTGTCCAATTAGGAGTTTTAACTAATCTTGTGCATCCCATAAGTTCATTTGTGTCATTGCATTATTATTTAGGTCATTTTCGTACTCCCTAGTCTTATTCTTGTCCAATTGGGGTTTTTAAGCTATCTTGTGCATCCAATAAGTTCATTTGTGTCATTGGATTAACATTTAGGTCATTTTCGTCCTCCCTAGGCCTATTCCTATCCATTTAGGATTTTTAACCAATCTTGTGAATCTAATAGGTGTGTTTGTATCATTGGATAAACATTGAGGTCATTTTCATCCTCCCTAGGCTTATTCTTGCCCAATTAGGGTTTTTAACCAATCTTGTGCATCCAATAAGTTCGTTTGTGTCATTGGGTTAACATTTCGGACATTTTCGTCCTCCCTAAGCTTATTCTTGTCCAATTAATGTTTTTAACCAATCTGGTGCATCCAATAGGTGTGTTTATGTCATTCGATAAACATATAGGTCATTTTTGTCCTCCCTAGGCTTATTCTGCATTCAATAGGTGTGTTTGTGTCATTGGATGAACATTTAGGTCATTTTCATCCTTCCTAGTCTTGTTCTTGTCTAATTACGGTTTATAACCAATCTTGTGCATCGAGTAAGTTCATTTGGGTCATCGGATTAACATTTAGGTCATTTTTGTCCTCCCTAGACTTATTCTTGGGCAATTTGGGTTTTTAACCAATCTTGTGCATCCAATAAATGTGTTTGTCTCATTGGATGAACAATTAGGGCATTTTCGTCCTTCCTAGTCTTATTCGTTTCCAATTAGGGTTTTTATGTAATCTTTTGCATCCAATAAGTTCATTTGTGTCATTGCATTAACATTAATGTTAATTTCGTCCTCCCGAGTTTTATTCTTGTCCAATTAGGAGTATTAACCAGTCTTGTGCATCCAAAAAGTTCATTTGTTTCATTGGATTAACATTTAGGCCATTTTCGTCATTGGATAAACATTTAGGTTATTTTTGGCCTCTCTAGGCTTATTCTTGTCCAATTAGGGTTTTTAACCAATCTTGTGCATCCAATTGATGTGTTTCTGTCATTGGATAAACATTTAGGTCATTTTTGGCCTCTCTAGGCTTATTCTTGTCCAATTAGGGTTTTTAACCAATCTTGTGCATCCAATTGGTGTGTTTGTGTCATTGGATGCGCATTTAGTTCAATTTCGTCCTCCCAAGGCTTATTCTTGTCCAATTAGGCTTTTTAACCAATCTTGTGTAAACAATAAGTTCATTTGTTTCATTGGATTACCATTTAGGTCATTTCGTCCTCCCTATACTTTTTCTTGGGCAATTAGTGTTTTTAACCAATCTTGTGCATCGAATTTGAGTATTTGTATCATTGGATGAACATTAAGGTCATTTACTTCCTCCCTAGTCTAATTCTTGGGCAATTAGGGTTTTTAACCTATCTTGTGTATCAAATAGGTGTATTTGTGTCGTTGGATGAACATTAAGGTCATTTTGGTCCTTCCTAGTCTTATTCTTGTCCAATTAGGGTTATTAACTAATCTTGTGCATCCAATAGGTGCGTTTGTGTCATTGGATGCGTATTAAGGTCATTTTCATTGTCCCTAATCTTATTCTTGTCCAATTAGGTTTTTTAACCAATCTTGTGCATCCAATAAATTCATTTGTGTCATCGGATTAACATTTTGGTCATTTTCGTCCTCCCTAGGCTTATTCTTGAACCATTAGGGTTTTTAACAAATCTTGTGCATCCAATAGGTGTGGTTGTGTCACTGGATTAACATTCAAGTCATTTTAGTCTTGCTTAGGCTTATTCTTGTCCAATTAGAGTTTTTAACCAATGTTCTGCATCCAATAGGTGTGTTTGAGTCACTAGATTATCATTTAGGTCATTTTCTTCCTCTCTAGGCTTATTCTTGTCCAATTAGGCTTTTTAACCAATCTTGTGCATCCAATATGTGTGTTTGTGTCATTGGATGCGCATTTAGGTCAATTTCGTCCTTCCTAGTCTAATTCTTGTCCAATTATGGTTTTTAACCAGTCTTGTGAATCCAATAGGTGTGATTGTGACATTGGATTAAAATTTAGGTCATTTTCGTCCTCCCTAGGCTTATTCTTGTCCTATAAGGGTGTTTACGCAATCTTCTGAATCCAATAAGTTCATTTGTATCATTGGATTTACATTTAGGTCATTTTAATCATCCCTAGACTTATTCTTCGGCAATTAGGGTTATTAATCAATCTTGTGCATCCAATAGGTGTGTTTGTGTCATTTGATGATCATTTAACTCATTTTCGTCTTTCCTAGGCTTATTCTTGTCCAATTAAGGTTTTAAACTAATCTTGTGCATCCAAATGGTGTGTTTGTGTCATTGGATAAACAATAAGGTCATTTTTGTCCTCCCTAGGCTGATTTTTTGTCCAATTAGGGTTTTTAATTAATCTTGTGAATGCAATAGGTGTGTTTGTATCGTTGGATGCGCATTTAGGTCAATTTCATCCTACTTAGGCTTATTCTTGTCCAATTAAGGTTTTTAACAAATCTTGGGTATCCAACAAGTTCCATTGTATCATTGTATTAACATTTAGGTCACTTTCGTCCACCCTAGGGTTTTTCTTGTCCAATTAGGGTTTTTAACCAATCTTGTGCATCCAATAGGTGTATTTGTGTCATTGGATGAACATTGAGGTCATTTTCGTCCTCCCTAGTCTTATTCTTGTCCAATTAGGGTTTTTAACCAATCTTGTGCATCCAATAGCTGTGTGTGTGTCATTGGATAAATATTTAGGTAATTTATTTCCTCCCTAGGCTTATTCTTGTCTAATTAGGGTTTTTAACCTATCTTGTGCATCCAATAGGCATGTTTGCGTCGCTGGATGATCATTTAAGTCACTTTCTTCATCCCTAGGCTTATTCTTGTCGAATTAGGGTTTTTAACCAATCTTGTGCATCCAATAGGTGTGCTTCTATCATTGGATGCGCATTTAGGTTAATTTCGTCCTTCCTAGTCTTATTCTTGTCCAATTAGATTATTTGCGTCCTCCCTAGACTTATTCTTGTGCAAAAAGGGTTTTTAACCAATCTAGTGCATCAAAGAAGTGTGTTTGTGCCATTGGATGAACATTTAGGTCATTTTGGTCCTCCCTAGTCTTATTCTTGTCCAATTAGGGTTTTTAAGCAATCTTTTGCGTCTAATAAGTTCATTTATGTTATTGGCTTTAACATTGAGGTCATTTTCGTCCACCCTAGACTTTTTCTTGTCCAATTAGGGTTTTTAACTAATCTTGTGCATCCAAGAGGTGTGTTAGTGCCATTGGATGAACATTTATGTCATTTTCGTCCTCCCTAGTCTTATTCTTGTCCAATTAGGGTTTATAAGAAATCTTGTACATCCAATAAGTTCATTTGTGTCGTAGGATTAATATTTAGGTCATTTTCTTCCTCCCAAGGCTTATTCTTGTCGAATTAGACTTTTTAACCAATATTGTACATCCAATAGCTGTGTTTGTGTCATTGGATAAACATTAAGGTCATTTTCATCCTCCCTAGTCTTATTCTTGTCCAATTAGGGTTTTTAACCAATCTTGTGAATCCAATAAGTTTATTTGTATAATTGGATTAACATTTAGGTCATTTTCTTCCTTCCTACACTTATTCTTGGGTAATTAGGGTTTTTATCCAATCTTGTGCATCCAATAGGTGTGTTTGTGTCATTGGATGAACATTTAGGTCAACTTCGTCCACCTTAGTCTTATTCTTGTCCAATTAGGGTTTTTAGGCAATCTTGTGCACCCAATAAGTTCATTTGTGTCATTGGATTAACATTTAGGTCATTTTCGTCCTCCCAAGGCCTATGCTTGTCCAATTCAGGTTTTTACCAATCTTGTGCAACCAACAGTTTTGTTTGTGTCATTGGATAAACATTTAGGTTATTTTTGTCCTCCCTAGTCTTGTTCTTGTCCAATTAGGGTTTTTAACCAATCTCGTGCATCCAATAAGTTTCGTTGTGTCATTGGATTAATATTTAGGTCATTTTCATCCTCCTTAAGCTTATTCTTGTCTAATTAGGGTTTTAATGCAATCTTGTGCATCCAATAAGTGTGTTTGTGTCATTGGATGAACATTTAAGTCATTTTCGTTTTCCCTATTCTTATTCTTGTCCAATTAGGGTTTTTCACCAATCTTGTGCATCCAATAAGTTCATTTGTGTCATTAGATGAACATTTAGGTCATTTTCGTCCTCCCTATGCTGATTCTTGTGTAATAAGGGTTTTTAACTAATCTTGTGCATCCAATTGGTGTCTTTGTGTGATTGGATGAACATTTAGCTCATTTTTACCTTCCCTAGTCTTATTCTTGTCTAATTAGGATTTCTAACCAATATTGTGCATCCAATAAGTTCATTTGGGTCATTGGATGAACATTTAAGTCATTTTCGTCCTCCCTAAACTTATTCTTGGGCAATTAGGGTTTTTAACCAATCTTGTGCATCCAATAGGTGTGTTTGTGACATTGGATTAAAATTTATGTCATTTTCGTTCTCCGTAGGCTTATTCTTGTCCAATCTTGTATCATTGGATTCACAATAAGGTCATTTTCATCCTAACTATACTTATTTTTGGGCAATTAGGGTTTCTGAAAAATTCTTCTGCATCCAATAGGTGTGTTTGCGTCATTGGATGAACATTTAGGTCATTTTCGTCCCCCCTAGTCTTATTCTTGTCCAATTAGTTTTTTTAAACAATCTTGTTCATCCAATAACATCATTTGTGTCATTTGATTTAATAGTTAGGTCATTTACGTCCATCCTAGCCTTAATTGTTGTTCAATTAGGGTTTTTAACCAATCTTGTGTATCGAATAAGTGTGTTTGTGTCATCGTATTAACATTTAGGTTATTTTCGTCCTCCCTAGTCTTATACTTGTCCAATTAGTGTTTTTAACCAATCTTGTGCATCCAATAGGTGTGTTTGTGTCATTGGATTAACATTTAGGTCATCTTCGTCCTCCCTAGTCTTATTATTGTCCAATTAGGGTTTTTAAGCAATGGTGTAAATCCAATAAATTCATTTGTGTCATTGGATTAACATTTAGGTCATTTTTTGTCCTCCCTAGGCTTATTCTAGGGCAATTACGGTTTTAAACCAATCTTGTACATCCTATAGGTGTGTTTGCGTCATTGGATTAACATTTAGGTCATTTTCGTCCTCCCTATGCTTATTCTTGTCCAATTAGGGTTTTTAACCAATCTAGTGCCTCTAATTGGTGTGTTTGTATCATTGGATAAACATTTTGGTCATTTTTATCCTCCCTAGGCTTATTCATGTCCAGTTAGGGTTTTTAACCAATCTTCTTCATCCAATAGGTGTGTTTGTGTCATTGGATGAATATTTAGGTCATTTTCGTCCTTCCTAGTCGTATTCTTGTCCAATTAGTGTTTTTAAGCAATCTTCTGCATCCAATAAGTTCATTTGTGTCATTGCATTGGCATTTAGGTCATTCTCGCCCTCCTTAGGCTTATTCTTGTCCAATTAGGGTTTTTAACCAATCTTTGCATCCAATAGGTGTGTTGGTGTCATTGGAAAAACATTTAGGTCATTTTCATCCTCCTTAGGCATATTCTTGTCCAATTAGCGTTTTTAACCAATCATGTGCATCTATCTAATAGGTGTGTTTATATCATTGAATAAATATTTAGGTCATTTTTGTCCTCCCAAGGCTGATTTTTGTCCAATTAGGGTTTTTCAACAATCTAGTGCATCCAATAGGTGTGTTTTTGACATTGAATGAACATTTAGGTCATTTTCGTCCTCTCTAGTCTTGTTCTTGTCCATTTAGGGTTGTTAACCAATTTTGTGCATCCAATAAGTTCATTTGTGTCATTGGATTAACATTTAGGTCATTTTCATCCTCCTTAGGCTAATTCTGGTCAATTTAGGGTTTTTAACGAATCTTGTGCATCCAATAAGCGAGTTTGTGTCATTGGACGAACATTTAGGTCATTTTCTTCCTCCCTAGGCTTATTCTTGTCCAATTAGGGTTTTTAACGAATATTGTGCATCCAATAAGTTCATTTGTGTCATCGGATTAACATTTATGTAATTTTCGTCCTCCCTATGCTTATTCTTGTCCAATTCGGGTTTTTAACCAATCTTGTGCATCCAATAGGTGTGTTTTTGTCATTGGAAGCGCATTTAGGTCATGGTCGCGCCCGCTACGCTTTTTCTTGTATAGTTAGGGTTGTTAAGAATTCTTGTGAATTGAATTAGTTCATTTGTATCATTGGATTAATATTTAGGTCATTTTTGTCCTTCTTAGATTTATTCTTGGGCAATTAGGGTTTTTAACTAATCTTGTGCATCCAATCGGTATGTTTGTGTCATTTGATGAACATTTAGGTCAATTTCGTCCTCCTAAGTCTTATTCTTGTCCAATTAGGGTTTTTAACCAATCTTGTGCATCCAATAAGTTTATTTGTGTCATTGCATTAACTTTTAGGTCATTTTGGTCCTCCCTAGGCCTATTCCTATCCAATTAGGGTTTTTAACCAATCTAGTGCCTCTAATTGGTGTGTTTGTATCATTGGATAAACATTTTGGTCATTTTTGTCCTCCCTAGGCTTATTCATGTCCAGTTAGGGTTTTTAACCAATCTTCTTCATCCAATAGGTGTGTTTGTGTCATTGGATGAATATTTAGGTCATTTTCGTCCTCCGTATGCTTATTCTTGTCTAATTAAGGTTTTTACCCAATCTTGTGCATCCAATAAGTTCGTTTGTGTTAATGGATTAAAATTTAGCCCATTTTCGTACTCCCTAAGCTTATTCTTGTCCAATTAATGTTTTTAACCAATGTTGTGCATCCAATAGGTGTGTTACTGTCCATGGATAAACATTTAGGTCATTTTTCTCCTCCCGAGTCTTATTCTTGTCCAATTAGGAGTTTTAACTAATCTTGTGCATCCAATAAGTTCATTTGTGTTAATGCATTAATATTTAGGTCATTTTCGTCCTCCCTAGTCTTATTCTTGCCCAATTAGGGTTTTTAACCAATCTTGTGCATCCAACAAGTTTGTTTGTGTCATTGGGTTAACATTTTGGACATTTACGTCCTCCCTAAGCTGATTCTTGTCCAATTATTGTTTTTAACCAATCAGGTGCATCCAATAGGTGTGTTTATGTCATTCGATAAACATTTAAGTCATTTTTGTGCTTCTTAGGTTTATTCTTGTCCAATTATGGTTTTTAACCAATCTTCTGCATTCAATAGGTGTGTTTGTGTCATTGGATGAACATTTAGGTCATTTTCATGCTCCCTAGTCTTGTTCTTGTCTAATTACGGTTTATAACCAATCTTGTGCATCGAATAAGTTCATTTGCATCATCGGATTAACATTTAGGTCATTTTTGTCCTCCCTAGACTTATTCTTGGACAATTTGGGTTTATAACCAATCTTGTGCATCCAATAAGTGTGTGTCTCTCATTGGATGAACAATTAGGGCATTTTCGTCCTTCCTAGTCTTATTCGTTTCCAATTAGGGTTTTTATGTAATCTTTTGCATCCAATAAGTTCATTTGTGTCATTGCATAAACATTAATGTTAATTTCGTCCTCCCGAGTGTTATTCTTGTCCAATTAGGAGTATTAACCAGTCTTGTGCATCCAACAAGTTCATCTGTTTCATTGGATTAACATTTAGGCCATTTTCATCCACCCTAGGCTTATTCTTGTCCTATAAGGGTTTTAACCAATCTTGTGCATCCAATAGGTGTGTTTGTGTCATTGGATGTGCATTTAGGTCATTTAAGTCATCCCTAAACTTATTCTTGTCCAATTAGGGTTTTTAACCAATCTTGTGCATCCAATAGTTGTGTTTCTGTCATTGGATAAACATTTAGGTCATTTTTCTCCTCTCTAAGCTTATTCTTGTCCAATTAGGGTTTTTAACCAATCTTTTGCATCCAATTGGTGTGTTTGTGTCATTGGATGCGCATTTAGTTCAATTTCGTCCTCCCTAGGCTTATTCTTGTCCAATTAGGCTTTTTAACCAATATTGTGTAAACAATAAGTTCATTTGTATCATTGGATTACCATTTAGGTCATTTCGTCCTCCCTAAACTTATTCGTGGGCAATTAGGGTTTTTAACCAATCTTGTGCATCGAATTTAAGTATTTGTGTCATTGGATGAACATTAAGGTCATTTTCTTCCTCCCTAGTCTTATTCTTGTCCAATTAGAATTATTAACTAATCATGTGTATCCAATAGGTGTGATTTTGTCATTGAATGCGCATTTAGGTTATTTTGCCCTCCTTAAACTTAGTCTTGGGCAATTAGGGTTTTTAACCTGCCTTGTGTATCAAATAAGTGTATTTGTGTTGTTGGATGAACATTAAGGTCATTTTGGTCCTTCCTAGTCTTATTCTTGTCCAATTAGTGTTATTAACCAATCTTGTGCATCCAATAGGTGTGTTTGTGTCATTGGATGCGTATTAAGGTCATTTTCATCGTTCCTTATCTTATTCTTGTCCAATTAGGTTTTTTAACCAATCTTGTGCATCCAATAAATTCATCTGTGTCATCGGATTTACATTTTGGTCGTTTTCGTCCTTCCTAGTCTTATTCTTGAACCATTAGGGTTTTTAACAAATCTTGTGCATCCAATAGGTGTGGATGTGTTACTGGATTAACATTTAAGTCATTTTAGTCTTGCTTAGGCTTATTCTTGTCCAATTAGAGTTTTTAACCAATGTTCTGCATCCAATAGGTGTGTTTGTGTCACTAGATTAACATTTAGGTCATTTTCGTCCTCTTTAGGCTTATTCTTCTCTAATTAGGCTTTTTAACCAATCTTGTGCATCCAATATGTGTGTTTGTGTCATTGGATCCTTAGGCTTATTCTTGTCCAGGTAGGGTTTTTAACCAAGTTTGTGAATCGAATAAGTTCATTTGTATTGTTGGATTAACATTTAAGTAATTTTCGTCCTCCCTAGGCTTATTCTTGTCCAATTAGGGTGTTTAACCAATGTTGGGCATCCAATAGGTGTGTTTGTGTCATTGGATGTGCGTTTAGGTAAATTTCATCCTCCCTAGTCTGATTCTTGTCCAATTATGGTTTTTAACCAGTCTTGTGCATCCAATAGGTGTGATTGTGACATTGGATTAAAATTTAGGTCATTTTCGTCCTCCTAAGGCTTATTCTTGTCCAATAAGGGTTTTTACCCAATCTTCTGAATCCAATAAGTTGATTTGTATCATTGGATTTACATTTAGGTCATTTTAATCATCCCTAGACTTATTCTTCGGCAATTAGGGTTTTTAATAAATCTTGTGCATCCAATAGGTGTGCTTATGTCATTGGATGATCATTTAACTCATTTTCGTCTTCCCTAGGCTTATTCTAGTCCAATTAAGGTTTTAAACCAATCTTGTGCATCCAAATGGTGTGTTTGTGTCATTGGATAAACAATAAGGTCCTTTTTGTCCTCCCTAGGCTTATTCTTGTCCAATTAGGGTTTTTAATTAATCTTGTGAATGCAATAGGTGTGTTTGTATCGTTGGATGCGCATTTAGGTCAATTTCATCCTACTTAGGCTTATTCTTGTCCAATTAAGGTTTTTAACAAATCTTGTGTATCCAACAAGTTCCATTGTATCATTGGATTAACATTTAGGTCACTTTCGTCCACCCTACGGTTTTTCTTGTCCAATTGGGGTTTTTAACCAATCTTGTGCATCCAATAGCTGGGTGTGTGTCATTGGATAAATATTTAGGTAATTTATTTCCTCCCTAGGCTTATTCTTGTCTAATTAGGGTTTTTAACCTTTCTTGTGCATCCAATAGGCATGTTTGCATTGCTGGACCATCATTTAAGTCACTTTCTTCATCCCTTGGCTTATTCTTTTCGAATTAGGGTTTTTAACCAATCTTGTGCATCCAATAGGTGTGCTTCTGTCATTGGATGCGCATTTAGGTCAATTTCGTCCTTCCTAGTCTTATTCTTGTCCAATTAGATTATTTGCGTCCTCCCTAGACTTATTCTTGTGCAAAAAGGGTTTTTAACGAATCTAGTGCATCCAAGAAGTGTGTTTGTGCCATTGGATGAACATTTAGGTCATTTTCGTCTTCCCTGGTCTTATTCTTGTCCAATTAGGGTTTTTAAGCAATCTTCTGCGTCTAATAAGTTCATTTATGTTATTGGCTTTAACATCGAGGTCATTTTCGTCCACCCTAGCCTTTTTCTTGTCCAATTAGGGTTTTTAACTAATCTTGTGCATCCAAGAGGTGTGATAGTGCCATTGGATGAACATTGAGGTCATTTTCGTCTTCCCTGGACTTATTCTTTTCCAATTAGGGTTTTTAAACAATCTTGTGGATCCAAGAGGTGTGTTAGTGCCATTGGATGAACATTTATGTCATTTTCGTCCTCCCTAGCATTATTCTTGTCCAATTAGGGTTTATAAGCAATCTTTTACATCCAATAAGTTCATTTGCGTCGTTGGATTAATATTTAGGTCATTTTCTTTCTCCCTAGGCTTATTCTTGTCCAATTATACTTTTAACCAATATTGTACATCCAATAGCTGTGTTTGTGTCATTGGATAAACATTAAGGTCATTTTCATCCTCCCTAGTCTTATTCTTGTCCAATTAGGGTTTTTAACCAATCTTGTTAATCCAATAAGTTTATTTGTATCATTGGATTAACATTTAGGTCATTTTCTTCCTTCCTACACTTAGGTGTGTTTGTGTCATTGGATGAACATTTAGGTCACCTTCATCCACCTTAGTCTTATTCTTGTCCAATTAGGGTTTTTAGGCAATCTTGTGCATCCAATAAGTTCATTTGTGTCATTGGATTAACATTTAGGTCATTTTCGTCCTCCCAAGGCCTATGCTTGTCCAATTAAGGTTTTTACCAATCTTGTGCAATCAACAGTTTTTACCAATCTTGTCTAGTTGGATTAATATTTAGGTCATTTTCTTCCTCCCTAGGCTTATTCTTGTCCAATTAGTCTTTTTAACCAATATTGTACATCCAATAGTTGTGTTTGTGTCATTGGATAAACATTAAGGTCATTTTCGTCCTCCCTAGTCTTATTCTTGTGCAATTAGGGTTTTTAACCAATCTCGTGTATCCAATAAGTTTCGTTGTGTCATTGGATTAATATTTAGGTCATTTTCATCCTCCTTAAGCTTATTCTTGTCTAATTAGGGTTTTAATGCAATCTTGTGCATCCAATAAGTGTGTTTGTGTCATTGGATGAACATTTAAGTCATTTTCGTCTTCCCTAGTCTTATTCTTGTCCAATTAGGGTTTTTCACCAATCTTGTGCATCCAATAAGTTCATTTGTGTCATTTGATGAACATTTAGGTCATTTTCGTCCTCCCTATGTTGATTCTTGCGCAATTAGGGTTTTTAACTAATCTTATGCATCCAATTGGTGTCTTTGTGTGATTGGATGAACATTTAGCTCATTTTTACCTTCCCTAGTCTTATTCTTATCTAATTAGAATTGCTAACCAATATTGCGCATCCAATAAGTTCATTTGCGTCATTGGATGAACATTTAGGTCATTTTCGTCCTCCCTAAACTTATTCTTGGGCAATTAGGATTTTTAACCAATCTTGTGCATCTAACTGGGGTGTTTGTGTCAATGGATGAAAATTTAGGTCTTTTTTGTCCTCCCTTGTCTTATTCTTGTCCAATTAAGGTTTTTAACCAATCTTGTGCATCCAATAGGTGGGTTTGTGACATTGGATTAAAATTTAGGTCATTTTCGTTCTCCGTAGGCTTATTCTTGTCCAATTAGGGTTTTTACCCAATCTTGTGCATCCAATAAGTTCATTTGTATCATTGGATTTACATTAAGGTCATTTTCATCCTCACTATACTTATTTTTGGGCAATTAGGGTTCTAAAAAATTCTTGTGCATCCAATAGGTGTGTTTGGGTCATTGGATGAACATTTAGGTCATTTTCGTCCTCCCTAGTCTAATTCTTGGATGAACAATCTTGTGCATCCAATAACATCATTTGTGTCATTGGATTTAACAATTAGGGTTTTTAACCAATCTTGTGTATCGAATAAGTGTGTTTGTGTCATCGGATTAACATTTAGGTCATTTTCGTTCTCACTAGTCTTATAATTGTCCAACTAGTGTTTTTAACCAATCTTGTGCATCTAATAGGTGTGTTTGTGTCATTGGATTAACATTTAGGTCATCTTCGTCCTCCCTAGTCTTATTATTGTCCAATTAGGGTTTTTAAGCAATGGTGTAAATCCAATAAATTCATTTGTGTCATTGGATGAACATTAACGTCATTTTTGTCCACCATAGACTTATTCTAGGGAAATTAGGGTTTTAAACCAATCTTGTGCATCCAATAGGTGTGTTTGCGTCATTGGATTAACACTTAGGTCATTTTCGTCCTCCATAGGCTTATTATTGCCCAATTAGGATTTTTAACCAATCTTGTGCATCCAGTAGGTGTGTTTGTGTCATTAGATGAAAATTTAGGTCATTTTCGTCCTTCCTAGTCTTATTCTTGTCCAGTTAGTGTTTTTAAGCAATCTTTTGCATCCAATAAGTTCATTTGTGTCATTGCATGGACATTTAGGTCATTCTCGTCCTCCTTAGGCTTATTCTTGTCCAATTAGGGTTTTTAACCAATCTTGTGCATCCAATAGGTGTGTTTGTGTCATTGGAAAAACATTTAGGTCATTTTCATCCTCCTTAGGCTTATTCTTGTCCAATTAGCGTTTTTATCCAATCATGTGCATCAAATAGGTGTGTTTGTATCATCGGATAAACATTTAGGTCATTTTTGTCCTCCCAAGGCTTATTTTTGTCCAATTAGAGTTTTTCAACAATCTTGTGCATCCAATAAGTTCATTTGTGTCATTGGATTAACATTTAGGTCATTTTCATTCTCTTAGGCTAATTCTGGTCAATTTAGGGTTTTTAACCAATCTTGTGCATCCAATAAGCGAGTTTGTGTCATTGGACGAACATTTAGGTCATTTTCTTCCTCCCTAGGCTTATTCTGGTCCAATTAGGATTTTTAATCAATCTTGTGCATCCAATAGGAGTGTTTGTGTCATTGGATGAACATTTAGGTCATTTGAGTCGTCCCTAGTCTTATTCTCGTGTAATTAGGGTTTTTAACGAATCTTGTGCATCCAATAAGTTCATTTGTGTCATCGGATTAACATTTAGGTCATATTCGTCCTCCCTATGCTTATTCTTCTCCAATTCGGATTTTTAACCAATCTTGTGCATCCAATAGGTGTGTTTGTGTCATTGGAAGCGCATTTAGGTCATGGTCGTGCTCGCTACGCTTATTCGTGTCTAGTTAGGGTTTTTAAGAATTCTTGTGAACTGAATTAGTTCATTTGTATAATTGGATTAATATTTAGGTCATTTTTGTCCTCCTTAGATTTATTCTTGGGCAATTAGGGTTTTTAACTATTCTTGTGCATCCAATCGGTGTGTTTGTGTCATTTGATGAACATTTAGGTCTATTTCGTCCTCCCGAGTCTTATTCTTGTCCAATTAGGGTTTTTAACCAATCTTGTGCATCCAATAAGTTTATTTGTGTCATTGCATTAACTTTTAGGTCATTTTCGTCCTTCCAAGACTTATTCTTGTCCAATTAGGGTTTTTAACCATTCTTGTGAATAGAAAAAGTACATTTATAGCATTGGATTAACATTTAGGTCATTTTTGTCTTTCCTAGACTTATTCTTTGGTAATTAGGGTTTTTAACTAATCTTGTGCATCCAATAGGTGTGTTTGTCTCAATGGATGAACATTTAGGTCATTTTCGTCCTCCCTAGTCTTATTCTTGTCCAATTAGGGTTTTTAACCAATCCTGTGAATCCAATTAGTTGATTTGTGTCATTGGATTAACATTTAGGTCATTATGGTCCTCCCTAGGCCTATTCCTGTCCAATTAGGGTTTTTAAACAATCTTGTGCCTCTAATTGGTGGGTTTGTATCATTGGATAAACATTTTGGTCATTTTTGTCCTCCCTAGGCTTATTCTTGTCCAATTTGGGTTTTTAACCAATCTTGTTCATCCAATAGGTGTGTTTGTGTCATTGGATGAATATTTAGGTCATTTTCGTCCTCCGTATGCTTATTCTTGTCTAATTAAGGTTTTTACCCAATCTTGTGCATCCAATAAGTTCGTTTGTGTTATTGGATTAACGTTTAGCCCATTTTCGTACACCATAAGCTTATTCTTGTCCAATTAAGGTTTTTAACCAATGTTGTGCATCCAATAGGTGCGTTACTGTCCTTGGATAAACATTTAGGTCATTTTCGTCCTCCCGAGTCTGATTCATTTGTGTCATTGCATTAATACTTAGGTCATTTTCGTCCTCCCTAGTCTTATTCTTGTCCAATTAGGGTTTTGAAGTTATCTTGTGCATCCAATAAGTTCATTTGTGTCATTGGATTAACCTTTAGGTCATTTTCGTCCTCCCTAGGCCTATTTCTATCCAATTAGGGTTTTTAACCAATCTTGTGAATCTAATTGGTGTGTTTGTATCATTGGATAAACATTTAGGTCATTTTCATCCCTCCTAGGCTTATTCTTGTCCAATTAGGGTTTTTAACCAATCTTGTGCATCCAATAAGTTCGTTTGTGTCATTGGGATAACATTTTGGAAATTTTCGTCCTCCCTAAGCTTATTCTTGTCCAATTAATGTTTTTAACCAATCTGGTGCATCCAATAAGTGTGTTTGTCTCATTGGATGAACAATTAGGGCATTTTCGTCCTTCCTAGTCTTATTATTTTTCAATTAGGGTTTTTAAGTAATCTTTTGCATCCAATAAGTTCATTTGTGTCATTGGATTAACATTAATGTTAATTTCGTCCTCGTGAGTCTTATTCTTGTCCAATTAGGAGTATTCACCAATCTTGTGCATCCAACAAGTTCATCTGTTTCATTGGATTAACATTTAGGCCATTTTCATCCACCCTAGGCTTATTCTTGTCCAATAAGGGTTTTTAACCAATCTTGTGCATCCAATAGGTGTGTTTGTATCATTGGATGTGCATTTAGGTCATTTAAGTCCTCCCTAAACTTATTCTTGTCCAATTAGGGTTTTTAACCAATCTTGTGCATCCAATAGTTGTGTTTCTGTCATTGGATAAAAATTTAGGTTATTTTTGTCCTCTCTAGGCTTATTCTTGTCCAATTAGGGTTTTTAACCAATCTTGTGCATCTAATTGGTGTGTTTGTGTCATTGGATGCGCATTTAGTTCAATTTCGTCCTCCCTAGGCTTATTCTTGTCCAATTAGGGTTTTTAACCAATCTTGTGCATCGAATTTGAGTATTTGTGTCATTGGATGAACATTAAGGTCATTTTCTTCCTCCCTAGTCTTATTCTTGTCTAATTAGGGTTATTAACCAATCATGTGTATCCAATAGGTGGGTTTTTGTCATTGCATGCGCATTTAGGTCATTTTGTCCTCCTTAAACTGAGTCTTGGGCAATTAGGGTTTTTAACCTGTCTTGTGTACCAAATAGGTGTATTTTTGTCGTTGGATGAACATTAAGGTCATTTTGGTCCTCCCTAGTCTTATTCTTGTCCAATTAGGGTTAGTAACCAATCTTGTGCATCCAATAGGTGTGTTTGTGTCATTGGATGCGTATTAAGGTCATTTTCATCGTCCCTAATCTTATTCTTGTCCAATTAGGTTTTTTAACCAATCTTGTTCATCCAATAAATTCATTTGTGTCATCGGATTAACATTTAGGTCATTTTCGTCCTCTCAAGGCTTATTCTTGTCCAATTAGGCTTTTTAACCAATCTTGTGCATCCAATATGTGTGTTTGTGTTATTGGATCCCTAGGCTTATTCTTGTCCAGGTAGGGTTTTTAACCAAGCTTGTGAATCGAATAAGTTCATTTGTATCATTGGATTAACATTTAGGTTATTTTCGTCTTCCCTAGGCTTATTCTTGTCCAATTAGAGTTTTTAACCAATCTTGTGCGTCCAATAGGTGTGTTTGTGTCATTGGATGCGCATTTAGGTCAATTTCATCCTCCCTAGTCTGATTCTTGTCCAATTATGGTTTTTAACCAGTCTTGTGCATCCAATAGGTGTGATTGTGACATTGGATTACAATTTAGGTCATTTTCGTCCTCCCTAGGCTTATTCTTGTCCACTTAAGGTTTTAAACCAATCTTGTGCATCCAAATGGTGTGTTTGTGTCATTGGATAAACAATAAGGTCCTTTTTGTCCTCCCTAGGCTTATTCTTGTCCAATTAGGGTTTATAATTAATCTTGTGAATGCAATAGGTGTGTTTGTATCGTTGGATGCGCATGTAAGTCAATTTCATCCTACTTAGGCTTATTCTTGTCCAATTAAGGTTTTTAACAAATCTTGTGTATCCAACAAGTTCCATTGTATCATTGGATTAACATTTAGGTCACTTTCGTCCACCCTACGGTTTTTCTTGTCCAATTGGGGTTTTTAACCAATC
This sequence comes from Cicer pinnatifidum, assembly GCA_037974775.1. Lineage (NCBI taxonomy): Eukaryota > Viridiplantae > Streptophyta > Magnoliopsida > Fabales > Fabaceae > Cicer > Cicer pinnatifidum. Next base: position 17,822,492 of record JBBPBR010000002.1, read on the forward strand.
TTGTGTATCCAATAGTTGTGTGTGTGTCATTGGATAAATATTTAGGTAATTTATTTCCTCCCTAGGCTTATTCTTGTCTAATAAGGGTTTTTAACCTATCTTGTGCATCCAATAGGCATGTTTGCATCGCTGGATGATCATTTAAGTCACTTTCTTCATCCCTAGGCTTATTCTTTTCGAATTAGGGTTTTTAACCAATCTTGTGCATCTAATTGGTGTGCTTCTGTCATTGGATGCGCATTTAGGTCAATTTCGTCCTGCCTAGTCTTATTCTTGTCCAATTAGATTATTTGCGTCCTCCCTAGACTTATTCTTGTGCAAAAAGGGTTTTCAACGAATCTAGTGCATCCAAGAAGTGTGTTTGTGCCATTGGATGAACATTTAGGTCATTTTGGTCCTCCCTAGTCTTATTCTTGTCCAATTAGGGTTTTTAAGCAATCTTCTGCGTCTAATAAGTTCATTTATGTTATTGGCTTTAACATCGAGGTCATTTTCGTCCACCCTAGACTTTTTCTTGTCCAATTAGACTTTTAACCAATATTGTACATCCAATAGCTGTGTTTGTGTCATTGGATAAACATTAAGGTCATTTTTATCCTCCCTAGTCTTATTCTTGTCCAATTAGGGTTTTTAACCAATCTTGTGAATCCAATAAGTTTATTTGTATCATTGGATTAACATTTAGGTCATTTTCTTCCTTCCTACACTTATTCTTGGACAATTAGGGTTTTTATCCAATCTTGTGCATCCAATAGGTGTGTTTGTGTCATTGGATGAACATTTAGGTCAACTTCGTCCACCTTAGTCTTATTCTTGTCCAATTAGGGTTTTTAGGCAATCTTGTGCATCCAATAAGTTCATTTGTGTCAGTGGATTAACATTTAGGTCATTTTCGTCCTCCCAAGGCCTATGCTTGTCCAATTAAGGTTTTTACCAATCTTGGGCAATCAACAGTTTTGTTTGTGTCATTGGATAAACATTTAGGTTATTTTTGTCCTCCCTAGTCTTGTTCTTGTCCAATTAGGGTTTTTAACCAATCTCGTGAATCCAATAAGTTTCGTTGTGTCATTGGATTAATATTTAGGTCATTTTCATCCTCCTTAAGCTTATTCTTGTCTAATTAGGGTTTTGATGCAATCTTGTGCATCCAATAAGTTCATTTGTGTCATTTGATGAACATTTAGGTCATTTTCGTCCTCCCTATGTTGATTCTTGCGCAATTAGGGTTTTTAACTAATCTTGTGCATCCAATTGGTGTCTTTGTGTGATTGGATGAACATTTAGCTCATTTTTACCTTCCCTAGTCTTATTCTTGTCTAATTAGAATTTCTAACCAATATTGCGCATCCAATAAGTTCATTTGCGTCATTGGATGAACATTTAGGTCATTTTCGTCCTCCCTAAACTTATTCTTGGGCAATTAGGATTTTTAACCAATCTTGTGCATCTAACTGGGGTGTTTGTGTCAATGGATGAAAATTTAGGTCTTTTTTGTCCTCCCTTGTCTTATTCTTGTCCAATTAAGGTTTTTAACCAGTCTTGTGCATCCAATAGGTGTGTTTGTGACATTGGATTAAAATTTAGGTCATTTTCATTCTCCGTAGGCTTATTCTTGTCCAATTAGGGTTTTTACCCAATCTTGTGCATCCAATAAGTTCATTTGTATCATTGGATTTACATTTAGGTCATTTTCGTCCTCCCTAGGCTTATTCTTGGATGAACAATCTTGTGCATCCAATAACTTCATTTGTGTCATTGGATTTAACATTTAGGTCATTTCGTCCATCCTAGCCTTAATTGTTGTCCAATTAGGGTTTTTAACCAATCTTGTGTATCGAATAAGTGTGTTTGTGTCATAGGATTAACATTTAGGTTATTTTCGTCCTCACTAGTCTTATAATTGTCCAATTAGTGTTTTTAACCAATCTTGTGCATCTAATAGGTGTGTTTGTGTCATTGGATTAACATTTAGGTCATCTTCGTCCTCCCTAGTCTTATCATTGTCCAATTAGGGTTTTTAAGCTATGGTGTAAATCCAATAAATTCATTTGTGTCATTGGATTAACATTTAGGTCATTTTCGTCCTCCCTTGGCTAATTCGTGTCGAATTAGGTTTTTTAACCAATCTTGCTCACCCAATAGGTGTGTTTGTGTCATTGGATGAACATTAATGTCGTTTTTGTCTACCATAGTCTGATTCTTGTCCAATTATGGTTTTTAACCAGTCTTGTGCATCCAATAGGTGTGATTGTGACATTGGATTACAATTTAGGTCATTTTCGTCCTCCCTAGGCTTATTCTTGTCCAATTAAGGTTTTAAACCAATCTTGTGCATCCAAATGGTGTGTTTGTGTCATTGGATAAACAATAAGGTCCTTTTTGTCCTCCCTAGGCTTATTCTTGTCCAATTAGGGTTTATAATTAATCTTGTGAATGCAATAGGTGTGTTTGTATCGTTGGATGCGCATGTAAGTCAATTTCATCCTACTTAGGCTTATTCTTGTCCAATTAAGGTTTTTAACAAATCTTGTGTATCCAACAAGTTCCATTGTATCATTGGATTAACATTTAGGTCACTTTCGTCCACCCTACGGTTTTTCTTGTCCAATTGGGGTTTTTAA
>JBBPBR010000002.1:17825527-17849317 GCA_037974775.1 Cicer pinnatifidum
TTAAGGTTTTAAACCAATCTTGTGCATCCAAATGGTGTGTTTGTGTCATTGGATAAACAATAAGGTCCTTTTTGTCCTCCCTAGGCTTATTCTTGTCCAATTAGGGTTTATAATTAATCTTGTGAATGCAATAGGTGTGTTTGTATCGTTGGATGCGCATGTAAGTCAATTTCATCCTACTTAGGCTTATTCTTGTCCAATTAAGGTTTTTAACAAATCTTGTGTATCCAACAAGTTCCATTGTATCATTGGATTAACATTTAGGTCACTTTCGTCCACCCTACGGTTTTTCTTGTCCAATTGGGGTTTTTAAACAATCTTGTGTATCCAATAGTTGTGTGTGTGTCATTGGATAAATATTTAGGTAATTTATTTCCTCCCTAGGCTTATTCTTGTCTAATAAGGGTTTTTAACCTATCTTGTGCATCCAATAGGCATGTTTGCATCGCTGGATGATCATTTAAGTCACTTTCTTCATCCCTAGGCTTATTCTTTTCGAATTAGGGTTTTTAACCAATCTTGTGCATCTAATTGGTGTGCTTCTGTCATTGGATGCGCATTTAGGTCAATTTCGTCCTGCCTAGTCTTATTCTTGTCCAATTAGATTATTTGCGTCCTCCCTAGACTTATTCTTGTGCAAAAAGGGTTTTTAACGAATCTAGTGCATCCAAGAAGTGTGTTTGTGCCATTGGATGAACATTTAGGTCATTTTGGTCCTCCCTAGTCTTATTCTTGTCCAATTAGGGTTTTTAAGCAATCTTCTGCGTCTAATAAGTTCATTTATGTTATTGGCTTTAACATCGAGGTCATTTTCGTCCACCCTAGACTTTTTCTTGTCCAATTAGACTTTTAACCAATATTGTACATCCAATAGCTGTGTTTGTGTCATTGGATAAACATTAAGGTCATTTTTATCCTCCCTAGTCTTATTCTTGTCCAATTAGGGTTTTTAACCAATCTTGTGAATCCAATAAGTTTATTTGTATCATTGGATTAACATTTAGGTCATTTTCTTCCTTCCTACACTTATTCTTGGACAATTAGGGATTTTATCCAATCTTGTGCATCCAATAGGTGTGTTTGTGTCATTGGATGAACATTTAGGTCAACTTCGTCCACCTTAGTCTTATTCTTGTCCAATTAGGGTTTTTAGGCAATCTTGTGCATCCAATAAGTTCATTTGTGTCAGTGGATTAACATTTAGGTCATTTTCGTCCTCCCAAGGCCTATGCTTGTCCAATTAAGGTTTTTACCAATCTTGGGCAATCAACAGTTTTGTTTGTGTCATTGGATAAACATTTAGGTTATTTTTGTCCTCCCTAGTCTTGTTCTTGTCCAATTAGGGTTTTTAACCAATCTCGTGAATCCAATAAGTTTCGTTGTGTCATTGGATTAATATTTAGGTCATTTTCATCCTCCTTAAGCTTATTCTTGTCTAATTAGGGTTTTGATGCAATCTTGTGCATCCAATAAGTTCATTTGTGTCATTTGATGAACATTTAGGTCATTTTCGTCCTCCCTATGTTGATTCTTGCGCAATTAGGGTTTTTAACTAATCTTGTGCATCCAATTGGTGTCTTTGTGTGATTGGATGAACATTTAGCTCATTTTTACCTTCCCTAGTCTTATTCTTGTCTAATTAGAATTTCTAACCAATATTGCGCATCCAATAAGTTCATTTGCGTCATTGGATGAACATTTAGGTCATTTTCGTCCTCCCTAAACTTATTCTTGGGCAATTAGGATTTTTAACCAATCTTGTGCATCTAACTGGGGTGTTTGTGTCAATGGATGAAAATTTAGGTCTTTTTTGTCCTCCCTTGTCTTATTCTTGTCCAATTAAGGTTTTTAACCAGTCTTGTGCATCCAATAGGTGTGTTTGTGACATTGGATTAAAATTTAGGTCATTTTCATTCTCCGTAGGCTTATTCTTGTCCAATTAGGGTTTTTACCCAATCTTGTGCATCCAATAAGTTCATTTGTATCATTGGATTTACATTTAGGTCATTTTCGTCCTCCCTAGGCTTATTCTTGGATGAACAATCTTGTGCATCCAATAACATCATTTGTGTCATTGGATTTAACATTTAGGTCATTTCGTCCATCCTAGCCTTAATTGTTGTCCAATTAGGGTTTTTAACCAATCTTGTGTATCGAATAAGTGTGTTTGTGTCATAGGATTAACATTTAGGTTATTTTCGTCCTCACTAGTCTTATAATTGTCCAATTAGTGTTTTTAACCAATCTTGTGCATCTAATAGGTGTGTTTGTGTCATTGGATTAACATTTAGGTCATCTTCGTCCTCCCTAGTCTTATCATTGTCCAATTAGGGTTTTTAAGCTATGGTGTAAATCCAATAAATTCATTTGTGTCATTGGATTAACATTTAGGTCATTTTCGTCCTCCCTTGGCTAATTCGTGTCGAATTAGGTTTTTTAACCAATCTTGCTCACCCAATAGGTGTGTTTGTGTCATTGGATGAACATTAATGTCGTTTTTGTCTACCATAGACTTATTCTAGGGCAATTAGGGTTTTAAACCAATCTTGTGCATCCAATAGGTGTGTTTGCGTCATTGGATTAACACTTAGGTCATTTTCGTCCTCCCTAGGCTTATTCTTGTCCAATTAGGATTTTTAACCAATCTTGTGCATCCAGTAGGTGTGTTTTTGTCATTAGATGAAAATTTAGGTCATTTTCGTCCTTCCTAGTCTTATTCTTGTCCAGTTAGTGTTTTTAACCAATCTTGTGCATCCAATAGGTGTGTTTGTGTCATTGGAAAAACATTTAGGTCTTGTGCATCCAAATAGGGCTTATTCTTGTCCAGGTTGGGTTTTTAACCAAGCTTGTGAATCGAATAAGTTCATTTGTATCATTGGATTAACATTTAGGTTATTTTCGTCCTCCCTAGGCTTATTCTTGTCCAATTAGGGTTTTTAACCAGTCTTGTGCATCCAATAGGTGTGATTGTGACATTGGATTACAATTTAGGTCATTTTCGTCCTCCCTAGGCTTATTCTTGTCCAAATAGGGTTTTTACCCAATATTCTTCATCCAATAAGTTCATTTGTATCATTGGATTTACATTTAGGTCATTTTAATCATCCCTAAACTTATTCTTCGGCAATTAGGGTTTTTAATCAATCTTGTGTATCCAATAGGTGTGTTTGTGTCATTGGATGATCATTTAACTCTGTTTCGTCTTCCCTAGGCTTATTCTTGTCCAATTAAGGTTTTAAACCAATCTTGTGCATCCAAATGGTGTGTTTGTGTCATTGGATAAACAATAAGGTCCTTTTTGTCCTCTCTAGTCTTATTCTTGTCCAATTAGGGTTTTTAATTAATCTTGTGAATGCAATATGTGTGTTTGTATCGTCGGATGCACATTTAGTTCAATTTCATCCTACTTAGTCTTATTCTTGTCCAATTAAGGTTTTTAACAAATCTTGTGTATCCAACAAGTTTCTTTGTATCATTGGATTAACATTTAGGTCACTTTCGTCCACCTTAGGGTTTTTCTTGTCCAATTAGGGTTTTTAACCAATCTTGTGCATCCAATAGGTGTATTTGTGTCATTGGATGAACATTGAGGTCGTTTTCGTACTCCCTAGTCTTATTCTTGTCCAATTAGGGTTTTTAACCAATCTTGTGCGTCCAATAGCTGTGTGTGTGTCATTGGATAAATATTTAGGTAATTTATTTCCTCCCTAGGCGTATTCTTGTCTAATTAGGGTTTTTAACCTATCTTGTGCATCCAATAGGCATGTTTGTGTCGCTGGATGATCATTTAAGTCACTTTCTTCATCCCTAGGCGTATTCTTGTCATATTAGGGTTTTTAACCAATCTTGTGCATTCAATAGGTGTGTTTCGGTCATTTGATGCGCATTTAGGTCAATTTCATCCTCCCTAGTCTTATTCTTGTCCAATTAGGGTTTTTAACCAATCTTGTGAATCCAAGAAGTGTGTTTGTGCCATTGGATGAACATTTAGGTCATTGTGGTCCTCCCTAGTCTTATTCTTGTCCAATTAGGGTATTTAAGCAATCTTGTACATCCAATAAGTTCGTTTGTCTAGTTGGATTAATATTTAGGTCATTTTCTTCCTCCCTAGGCTTATTCTTGTCCAATTAGTCTTTTTAACCAATATTGTACATCCAATAGTTGTGTTTGTGTCATTGGATAAACATTAAGGTCATTTTCGTCCTCCCTAGTCTTATTCTTGTGCAATTAGGGTTTTTAACCAATCTTGTGCATCCAATAATTTTCGTTCTGTCATTGGATTAATATTTAGGTCATTTTCATCCTCCTTAAGCTTATTCTTGTCTAATTAGGGTTTTAATGCAATCTTGTGCATCCAATAAGTGTGTTTGTCTCATTGGATGAACATTTAAGTCATTTACGTTTTCCCTAGTCTTATTCTTGTACAATTAGGGTTTTTCACCAATCTTGTGCATCCAATAAGTTCATTTGTGTCATTAGATGAACATTTAGGTCAATTTCGTCCTCCATAGACTGATTCTTGCGCAATTAGGGTTTTTAACTAATCTTGTGCATCCAATTGGTGTCTTTGTGAGATTGGATGAACATTTAGCTCATTTTTACCTTCCCTAGTCTTATTCTTGTCTAATTAGGATTTCTAACCAATATTGTGCATCCAATAAGTTCATTTGCGTCATTGGATGAACATTTAGGTCATTTTAGTCCTCCCTAAACTTATTCTTGGGCAATTAGGATTTTTAACCAATCTTGTGCATCTAACTGGGGTGTTTGTGTCATTGGATGAAAATTTAGGTCATTTTTGTCCTCCCTTGTCTTATTCTTGTCCAATTAAGGTTTTTAACCAGTCTTGTGCATCCAATAGGTGTGTTTGTGACATTGGATTAAAATTTAGGTCATTTTCGTTCTCCGTAGGCTTATTCTTGTCCAATTAGGGTTTTTACCCAATCTTGTGCATCCAATAAGTTCATTTGTATCATTGGATTTACATTTAGGTCATTTTAATCATCCCTAGACTTATTCTTGGGCAATTAGGGTTTTCAATCAATCTTGTGCATCGAATAGGTGTCTTTGTGTCATTGGATAAACACACTACGCCAAAAATGACATTTAATAGCGCTCCTTTTACAGGGCTTGCTACATACAAGCGCTGTTGTAAATATATTTTAAAAATAACGGAGCCTTTCACAGCGCTTTTTTCCCAAGCGCTGTGAAAAAAGCGCTGTTTTAGGGTCATATTGCTTTTTCACAAAATGTTATAAGGCTTTTACAGCGCTTTTCGCAAAAGCGCTGTAAAATGAAGCACTTTCGCGTATTTTTTTACAGCGCTTCTTTCACAAGCGCTGTAAAATACATGCGCTTTCAATCAATTTAACTACATATTACAACGCTTTTTGTACAAGCACAGTAAAATACATGCTCTTTCAAATATTTGAACGACCTATGACAGCGCTTTTTTTACAAGCGCTGTAAAATACATGCGCTTTCAATCAATTTAACTACCTATTACAGCGCTTTTTGTACAAGCGCTGTAAAATACAGGCGCTTTCAAATAAATATAATTTACTTTTAAAATAAATTTACGAACCTTCATCACGTCTACCCTGGGAACCCTCATATCCTCTTCGTACTGTGCAGCCATCGACGTTGTCTCTAATATTTTTTAATTTGTTTTTGTCAAAAAATCTTTAGTTTTTTAATAATTGAAAACTAAAAATTGTTATATATATATATATATATATATATATATATTAAATCTCTTTTTTTTTTAAATTTGTTGACCTGTTCTGTTTTGAAATTGTTATTAGATATGTTGATATTGGTTTCTTTTTGAAACTTGTTGATATGTTTTGAAAGCTTATTATTTCTGTAACTGCATTTATATAGGTCGTATAATATGGATAGGAAATGGATGTTTGCCAATCGATTGTCAAAAGAGTATGAAAATGGAGTGAAAGAGTTTGTTGAGTTTGCAGTGAAGAATGCAAAAGATCCAAATAGAGTCGTTTGTCCTTGTTTAAAATGTTGTTTTGGAAAACGTGTTAGAGAAGATGAATTAGAAGGACATCTAGTATGTAACGGGATTGATCAAAGCTACACATGTTGGATAAGACATGGTGAAAAAAAAAGGAAACATTAATTTTGAGAATAGTTCGACATATGCTTCAATTGACTTCGATACATATACATATGAGCCGGACCGAGTTGATGAGATCGCAAAAGCAGTTGAAGAAGATCTTCGAGATTGTCCTAAAATGTTTGAAAGTTTGTTGAGTGATGCAGAGAAAGAATTATATAATGGTTGTACTAAATTCACAAGACTGTTGGCGATATTAAAGTTGTACAACTTAAAAGCGAGTAATGGTTGATCTGATAAAAGCTTTATAGAATTATTAACACTCATAAAAGATATGTTGCCAGATGACAATGAACTTCCCAATCGAACCTATGAGGCTAAACAAATTTTGTGTTCTATTGGCATGAGTTACGAAAGGATTCATGCGTGTCCTAACGATTGCATTTTATTTCGAAACGAATATGAACTACTTAAGGCGTGTCCGAAATGCAATGTCTCTCGATATAAGAAGAAAGAATCTACTCCAGCAAAAGTCGTGTGGTATTTTCCTATAATACCAAGATTTAGGCGCATGTATTACAGTGAAGAAGATTCAAAACACTTGACATGGCATGCAGATGAAAGAATTAGAGATGGAATGTTTCGACACCCTGCAGATTCCCCACAATGGGCAAAAATTGATCACGAGTATCCTGAATTCGGGATAGAGTCAAGAAATCTAAGTCTTGCACTTTCTACTGATGGAATGAATCCACATGGTCTTCAAAGCATCTCACATAGCACGTGGCCTGTGATTTTGGTAATATATAACCTACCTCCATGGCTATGTATGAAGCGTAAGTTTATGATGTTGTCTCTGTTAATTTCTGGACCCAAACAATCGGGGAATGATATCGACGTATACTTGAATCCTTTAATTAAAGATTTAAAACGTATGTGGGAGACATGTGTGGAAGTTTATGATGGGTATAAGAAAGAATGTTTCAATTTGAGGGTTATGTTGTTCGGCACAATTAATGATTTTCCAGCATATGGTAATTTATCAGGATATAGCATTAAAGGTCAGTGTGCATGTCCTATATGTGAATAGAGTACAAATTGGATGCGGTTGAAACATTGTAAGAAGAATGTCTTTCTTAGACATCGTAGATTTTTACCTTATAGCCATCAGTATCGTGGGTGGAGAAATGCATTCAATGGAAAATCAGAGGAAGGTAAAGCTCCTTTAGCACCGACTGGAGAACAAATACTTGAAAAAGTCCAAGGTTTGACAAATAAATTTGGCAAACCTTTTGCGGGAGAGCTGGTCAAAACTGGGTGGAAGAAAAAGTCAATTTTCTTTGAATTGCCATATTAGAAGTCATTGTATATAAGACATTTCCTCGATGTGATGCATATTGAAAAAAATGTATTTGATAGTGTTTTTGGTACGTTACTCAATGTTCCACGAAAGTCTAAAGATGGCATCAACGCAAGATTGGACTTGGTCGATATGGGAATAAGAAATGAATTAGGTCCCGTAAAGAAAGGAAATCGCACATATCTACCTCTAGCCGCTCATACTCTATCTAGAAAGGAAAAAATAGTTTTATGTAAATTTCTACACGAAGTTAAAGTTCCAGAAGGATACTCTTCAAACATTAAAAATTTGGTTTGTATGAAAGACCTCAAGTTAAAAGGTTTGAAGACCCATGATTGTCATATTCTAATGGAGCATTTGCTACCAATAGGTATACGTTCCATTTTACCTGAAAAAGTTCTACTAGCCTTAACTAGATTATGTTTCTTCTTCAGAGAAATTTGTAGTAAAGTGATCGACCCTTAGAAATTATTGACATTGCAGAGGGAAATTGTTGTTACTTTGTGTGAGCTTGAAATGTATTTCCCACCCTCGTTTTTTGATATAATGGTTCACCTTACTGTTCATCTGGTTAAGGAGACACAACTTTGTGGGCCAGCTTATATGAGATGGATGTATCCGATAGAACGATATATGAAAATATTAAAAGGGTACGTAAAAAGTAGATGTCGACCAAAAGGTTGTATTGCTGAACGGTACATTGTTGAAGAGGCTGCTGAATTTTGTACTGAATATCTGTCCAATGTTGAATCCATAGGGCTTCCCATGTCTCGTCATTCAGGAAGAATATCAGGAGAAGGGATATTTGGAAGGAGACTACTGACTATATCAAGAACAGAATGGGAGCAGGCACAATTGTATGTTCTGCACAATGATGATGAGGTTCAATCGTATGTTATAATACACATGGATCAGTTATCTCATTTGAACATGAATAGGAATCAAAATTGGATAACTAGAGAGCACAATCGAAGTTTTATAACATGGTTAAAAAATCACATAAAGTCAAAATTTGATATAGACCCCAGATCAGTTTCACAGAGATTGAGGTGGCTAGCAAATGGTCCGAGGTTACATGTCTTTTCTTACACTGGTTATGTTATTAACGGCTACACATTTTATACCAAAGACCAAGATGATCAGACCACTATGCAAAATAGCGGAGTCACTCTCGTAACTAAAGCGATGCATGTCTCAAGTGCAAAAGACAAAAACCCAATATATGCAAATCCATCATATTTTGGGGTTATCGAGCGCATATGGGAGTTAGACTACACAATGTTTCGTGTTCCTATATTTGGTTGCAAGTGGGTCAATAATAATAATGGCGTTCAGATTGATGGGTCAGGATTCTAGCTTGTCGATTTTAATAGGGTGGGATACAAAGACGAGCCTTTTATTTCAGCGTCGCAAGCTCAACAAGTGTTTTATGTCACTGATCCTTCTGATGATAAATGGTCTGTTGTCCTATCGACCAATAAATAAGTGATGATAACAATAATGATGAAGATGTTGGTAATGATCTTTTATTTGCAACATCACAACAACCACATGAAATTGATTCAACTGATGATGGATTATATCTTAGAGATGATCATGATGAGGGAATTTGGATTAATCCATCGTTTCGTATTGTAAATGGACAAACAAATGTGAATCCCACCAGGAAAAGAAGAAGGGCATCTTAATGTACATGTTTAATTGTTTTATATAAGCCATGCATGTAATCTGAACTGTGTTAATGTAAATATGCATGTAATCTGAATTGAGTGTTTAATACTAAGTTCTGATTAATTTATTTTTTGATTAATTTACTTTCTGCTTATATTTAGCTTGATTAGAGTGTTTTATACCAAGTTCATGTAACAATGAGTGTTTTATATTTAGCTTGATTTACATGAACTGAACTGAATATAAATTAGTAATTTACATGAACTGAAATGAACAGAGAGATTCTCTTTTGCTCAGTGCATATATAGATTCTTCAGAAGATCTCATTTCTAATAATTCATCATCTCCTAAAGTAGTGTGATAAAGACAATGATAACAATGTTTTTAATCCAATAAACAATGATAACAATGTTTTTAACGTCATCCTAACCCAAATAAACCAAACACAAAAATAAAATAAAGAGACATTTTACAGCGTTTATTTGAAAAAGCGTTGTAAAAGACCCTTTTGAAAATAAAATAAAGAGAAATTTTACAGCGCTTATCTGAAGAAGCGCTGTAAAAATAACATTCATATAACATTACAAAACAAGGAGTTCTATTACAGCGCTTGATCAAATAAGCGTTGTAAAAGGCTTTAAAAAAAACATTCATATAACATAATAAAACACGGAGGTCTTTTACAGCGCTTATTGGGACAAGCGCTGTAAAAGAGCCTTTTAAAAAATTAAATAAAGACGCCTTGTAGAGCGCTTTTCAAACAAGCGCTGTAAAAGGCTTAGGCCTTTTAGAGCGCTTTTTGAACAAGCGCTGTAAAAGGCTTATAAAAAAGCGCTATAAAGGGGTTTTATATATAACAGTAACCGCTTCAGTTTCCTCTTCATTACGTAAACTTCACTATCATCTCAACCTTCATCGTTCTTCTCTTCTTTTGCAAACCCTATCATCCCGTCCATTACGAATCTTATTTCCACAATCATCTCCTTCATTTCGAACCTTATTTCCATCCAAGATCATCTCTCCCATTGCACACAATATATTTTCATTGAAATACGTAACCCTCATTACGTATTTCTTCAAACCGTATTTCTTTGAACGATATTTCTGTGAACTTTCTGCAAACCCTCTTTTCTTCGCATTTCGTCTTTCTTCGAACCCTCATTATTCAGGTATTGATGTTATTAATTTTTTGTAATCATTAAAATGCATGTTGAGCTTGTTTAAGATATACTAATACTGATATGTACTTAGAATAATGCATGATGCATGTTGAGCTTGTTGATGTTATACTAAACTGCAGGTTGAACTTGTTGTGGTTAAATGGATACAAACAAAGGTTTAGAATGTCAAAATGAAGAAGTTGGCACCTCTAAGACTTATGAAAATGAAGTCAAACGTGGTGCAACTATCATGCAAAAAGTCATTAAAGCAAGGAGTAATGGCATCAAGTTTGAGGTTATACTATACTATACTCTGTTTGCTGTGTATTTTTTATCTTTTTTTTAATAGCATGTACTTACTATATGAGTTTATTAGGTTGGCTGGAATGAGAGTGGTCAGCCAATTGACCCCAACAACTCAATGTTTGTTAGTTACATTGGGGCTGTTGTTCGACAAAACATCCCAATTACGATTGACAAAGATATAATATGGAATGACATTCAAGTAACTCTTTACGTTGAAGGATGCCAAAGATATAATATGGAATGACATTCAAGTAACTTTTTCGATCCACTCTTTTGTCATTTATAATTTTTTTCATTGAAATACTTTACTTATAATTTTGTTCATTGCAGACTACTTTTGTTTTTGATGAGGGACAAAAGAGATATGTTTTGAGAGTTGCTGGGAAAATCCATTGGGGATTTAGATCACATCTCTCTAATTTCTATCTAAAAGATAGAGAAGGAAACACAAATGCTGAAGCTCCAAAAATATATAAACATTATATATCAAATGAGGAATGGAGTGCATTTGTTTCCAAACGTTTGGACCCCGCATTTGTCGTAAGTGATTAATTTATTAGCATTTGTATTTTATTATTCATATTCGTAGAGTATTTGTTCATGCTATAATAATAACATTTATTCATTCGATAGTGCCTTACAAGTTTTTCGAGCTCAAAGAGGTGCTACAGTGTCGAAGCAAAAGTCTAATTACATCACATGGATCCCAATAAAGCTTTGAAATATATGCCTTTAAATTTTCATTTACAAATATATGCCTTTACGATTAATGCACAAATATTTTATTGACTTATATGTTTTTATTTTACAGTCCCCTCGTCAAACAAACAACATCGATTGTGGGTACTACGTATTGAGATTCATGAAGGAAATTGTTAACAAGAATAAAACTATTATCCCAGAAACGCTACAGTATTTTCATTATATGATTTTCATATATAATTAAATTATCTATATATTTGATATTAACTTAATATAATATGTTCAATTTTTATATTGCAGTACTTTGACAATTCCAGTCCATCATATTCTGATGAAGATCTAATGGAATTAAAGGAAGAATGGTGTCAGTATGTGCTTGAAATGCAAATTATTTGATTTTCTTGGAAATAGCATGTTGTTGGGCAAGGGATCTAAATATTATATGGTAGCTTGTGCATATTCTATATATTTTGTTAGTTATTATATGTATATGATCATAGGACACAATATATGAACATGCATATGAATATGTAGTTAATTAGGTTGTAACTTAGGTTTAATGTATATGTAGTTAATTAGGTTGTAAATTAGGTTATATATATGTATCTGAATGTAGTTAATTATGTTGTAAATTACAGAGTTACATATATGTTAATTAAGTTACAGAGTTCTGATTTTTGTCTACTGATTGTGTGAATACTTATGGTATTTGAATATGTTTTGTTGTCGTGTGAACTGATTGTGAACTGATTCTGGATCAAAATAATTTTGGATAAAAAGATAAAAGACAGCGCTTTCTAAAAAAAATGCCATAAAAAGCTAAAAAGCGCTTTTCAAAAATTTAATTTACAACGTTTAAAAAAAAAAGCACATTTTACAGTGCTTTTTTGAACAAGCGCTGTAAAATATACACCTATAATTCATATGTTCGGTGTACATTTTACAGCGCTTTTTCAAAAAAGCGTTGTAGAATGTCCACCCAAAAGCGCTGTAAAATGCATACCCATAATTCATATATTTGGTGTGCATTTTACAGCGCTTATTCGAAAAAGCGTTGTAAAATGTGCACCAAATATATTTATTATGGTTATGCATTTTACAGCGCTTTTTCAAATAAGCGCTGTAAAATGTGCAAAACAAGCGTGCATTACATCTACATGTTTTATAACGCTTTTTTAAAAGCGCTGTTGTATCTTTTACAGCGCTCGATTCTACAGCGCTTTTTTTAAAAAAAAGCGCTGTAAATGGATTAAAAAAATCGCTGTAAAATGCTATTTTTCGCGTAGTGACATTTAGGTCACTTTCGTCCTCCTTAGGCTTATTGTTGTCCAATTAAGGTTTTTAACCAATCTTGTGCATCCAATTGGTGTGTTTGTGTCATTGGACAAACAATAAGGTCCTTTTTGTCCTCCCTAGGCTTATTCCTATCCAATTAGGGTTTTTAACCAATCTTGTGCATCCAATAGGTGTGTTTGTGTCATTGATTGAACATTTAAGTCATTTTCGTCCTCGCTAGGCTTATTCTAGTCCAATTAGGGTTTTTAACCAATCTTATGCATCCAATACGTGTGTTTGTGTGATTGGATGAACATTTAGGTCATTTTCGTCCTCCCTATGCGTATTCTTGTCCAATTAGGGTTTTTAACTAATCATGTGCTTGCAATAGGTGTGTTTATGTCATTAGATGCGCATTTAGGTCAATTTCGTCCTACCTAGGCTTATTCTTGTCCAATTAGGGTTTTTAACCAATCATGTGCATCCAATAGTTGTGTTTGTGTCATTGGATAAACATTTAGGTCATTTTTGTCCTCTCTAGGCTTATTCTTGTCCGATTAGGGTTTTTAACCAATCTTGTGCATCCAATAGGTGTGGTTGTGTCATTGGATGATCATTTAGGTCATTTTCTTCCTCCCTACGCATATTCTTGTCCAATTAGGGCTTTTAACCAATCTTGTGCATCCAATTGGTGTATTTGTGTCATTAGATGCGCGTTTAGTTCAATTTCGTCCTCCCTAGGCTTATTCTTGTCCAATTAGGCTTTTTAACCAATCTTGTGTATACAATAAGTTCATTTGTATCATTGGATTAACATTTAGGTCATTTCGTCCTCCCTAAACTTAGTCTTGGGCAATTAGGGTTTTTAACCTATCTTGTGTATCAAATAGGTGTATTTGTGTCGTTGGATGAGCATTAAGGTCATTTTGGTCCTCCCAGGTCTTATTCTTGTCCAATTAGGGTTACTAACCAATCTTGTGCATGCAATAGGTGTGTTTATGTCATTGGATGCGTATTTAGGTAATTTTCATCCTGCCTAGTCTTATTCTTGTCCAATTAGGTTTTTTAACCAATCTTGTCCATCAAATAAATTCATTTGTGACATCAGATTAACATTTAGGTCATTTTCGTCCTCCCTAGGCTTATTCTTGAACCATTAGGGTTTTCAACTAATCTTGTGCATCCAATAGGTGTGTTTGTGTCATTGGATGCACATTTAAGTCAATTTCTTCCTACCTAGGTTTATTCTTGTCCAAATAGGGTTTTTAACCAATCTTGTGCATCCAATAGGTGTAATTGTGTCATTGGATGAACACTGGGGTCATTTTAGTCCTCCCTAGTCTTATTGTTGTCCAATTCATGTTTTAAACCAATCTTTTGCATCCAATAGGTGTGTTTCTGTCATTGGATGAGCATTTAGGTCATTTTCGTTCTCCCTAGACATATTCTTGTCCAACTAGGGTTTTTAACCAATCTTCTGCATGCAATAAGTTCATTTGTTTCATCGGATTAACTTTTAGGTCATTTTCGTCGTCCCTAATCTTATTCTTGTTTAATTAGGGTTTTTAAGCAACCTTGTGCATCCAATAAGTTCATTTGTGTCACTAGATGAACATTTAGGTCATTTTCGTCCTCCCTCTGCCTATTCTTGTCCATTCAGGGTTTTTTTACCAATCTTGTGCATCCAATAGTTGTGTTTGTGTCATTGGATGAACATTTAGGACGATTTCATCATCCCTAGTCTTATTCTAGTCCAATTAGGGTTTTTAAGCAATCGTGTCCATCCAATAAGTTAATTCGTGTCATTGGATTAACATTTAGGTGATTTTTGTCTTCCGTAGACTTATTCTTGGGTAATTAGGGTTTTAAACCAATCTTGTGCATCCAATAGGTGTGTTTGTGTCATTGGATTAACATTTAAGTCATTTTCGTCCTCCCTTGGCTTATTCTTGTCCAATTAGGGTTTTTAACCAAACTTGTGCATCCAATAGGCGTATATGTGTCATTGGATGCACATTTATGTCATTTTCGTCCTCCCTAGGCTTATTCTTGTGCAATTAGTGTTTTTAACCAATCTTGTGCATCCAATGGCTATGTTTGTGTCATTGAATAAACATTTAGGTAATTTTTTTCCTCCCTAGGCTTATTCTTGTCCAATTAGGGTTTTTATCCAATCTTTTGAATCCAATAGGCATGTTTGTGTCATTGGATGAACATTTAGGTCATTTTCGTCATCCCTAGGCTTATTCATGTCCAATTAGGGTTTTTAACCAATCTTGTTCATCCAATAGGTGTGTTTGTGTCATTGGATGATCATTTAAGTCACTTTCTTCATCACTAGGCGTATTATTGTCCAATTATGGGTTTTAACCAATCTTGTTCATCCAATAGGTGTGTTTGTGTCATTGGATGCGCATTTAGGTCAATTTCGTCCTCTCTAGGCTTAGTCTTGTCCAATTATGGTTTTAACCAATCTTGTGAATCCAATAAGTTTATTTGTATCATTGGATTGACATTTAGGTCATTGTCGCCCTCCCTAGTCTTATTCTTATCCTATTTGGATTTTTAACAAATCTAGTGCATCAAATAAGTGTTCTTGTGTCATTGGATGAACATTTAGGTCATTTTGGTCCTCCCTAGTCTTATTCTTGACCAATTAGGGTTTTTAAGCAGTCTTCTGCATCTAATAAGTTCATTTATGTCATTGGATTTAACATTGAGGTCATTTTCGCCCACCCTAGACTTTATCTTGTCCAATTAGGGTTTTAAACCAATTTTGTGCAACCAATAGGGGTGTTTGTGTCATTGGATGAACAATAATTGATTTTCGTCCTCCCTAGGATTATTCTTGTCCAATTAGGGTTTTTAACCAATGTTGTGATATGGGGTATGACCTTAGATATGACAGGAATTATGCAGAATAATGCCTATTCTAACAATAAGCGCAACAGTTTAATAAATTCGAAATTTACTAAACAAAATAATAAACAAGGTCCCAAAAAGAACAATCCTAAAGAAAATCAACAATAACACTTACTGTTAAATGGAGAGTGCAGCATACTAATCGATTTCGCGAGTCTTGTTTTTCTTGAATCTTGAAACTGCAGAAACTAATCGATTATTTTAAGGCATTCTTCAGATTTGAATTAAAGTTCATATTTGAATCGATTTGCATAATCGATTTGGTGTGTTTTGTTCCAACAAAGAGATCAAAATAATCGATTTACTCAATCGATTCAAACAGTTCATATTTGACCAATTAGAGTTTTTAACCAATCATGTGGATCCAAGAGGAGTGTTTGTGCCATTGGATGAACATTTAGGCCATTTTCGTCCTCCCTAGTCTTATTCTTGTCCAATTAGGGTTTTTAAGCAATCTTGTGCATCCAATAAGTTCATTGGTGTCATTGGATTAACTTTTAGGTAATTTTCGTCCTCCCTAAGCCGCTGCTTGTCCAATTAGGGTTTTTAACCAATCTTGTGCATCCAATAGTTGTGTTTGTGTCATTGGATAAACATTTAGGTTATTTTCGTCCTCCCTAGGCTTATTCTTGTCCAATTAGGGTTTTAACCAATCTTGTGCATCCATTAAGTTTGTTTGTGTCATTGGATTAATATTTAGGTCATTTTCATCCTCCGTATGGTTATTCTTCTCCAAATAGGGGTTTTAAGCAATCTTGTGCATCCAATAAGTGTGTTTGTGTCATTAGATGAACATTTAGGTCATTTTCGTCTTACCTAGTCTTATTCTTGACCAATTAGGGTTTTTCACCAATCTTGTGCAGCTAATAAGTTCATTTGTGTCATTGGATGAACATTTAGGTCATTTTCGTCCTCCATAGACTTATTCTTCGGCAATTAGTGTTTTAAACCAATCTTGTGCATCCAATAGGTGTGTTTGTGTCATTGGATTAACATTTAAGTCATTTTCGTCGTCCCTTGGCTTATACTTGTCCAATTAGGGTTTTTAACCAAACTTGTGCATCCAATAGGTGTGTGTGTGTCATTCGATGCACATTTATGTCATTTTCGTCCTCCCTAGGCTTATTCTTGTCCAATAAGGCTTTTTAACCAATCTTGTGAATCCAATAGGCGTGTTTGTGTCATTAGATGAACATTTAGGTCATTTTTGTCATCCCTAGGATTATTTGTGTCCAATTTGGGTTTTTAACCAATCTTGTTCATCCAATCGGCGTGTTTGTGTCAATGGATGATCATTTAAGTCACTTTCGTCATCCCTAGGCTTATTCTTGTCCAATTAAGGTTTTTAA
Source organism: Cicer pinnatifidum (assembly GCA_037974775.1). Taxonomy (NCBI): domain Eukaryota; kingdom Viridiplantae; phylum Streptophyta; class Magnoliopsida; order Fabales; family Fabaceae; genus Cicer; species Cicer pinnatifidum. The sequence continues at coordinate 17,842,346 of JBBPBR010000002.1, forward strand.
ACAATCTTGTGTATCCAATAGGTGTGTTTGTGTCATTGGATGCGCATTTAGGTCAATTTCGTCCTCCCTAGGCTTATTCTTGTCCAATTAGGGTTTTAACCAATCTTGTGAATCCAATAAGTGTTTTTGTGTCATTGGATGAATATTTAAATCATTTTGGTCCTGCCTAGTCTTATTCTTGTCCAATTAGGTTTTTAGGAAATCTTCTGCATCTAATAAGTTCATTTATGTCATTGGATTTAACATTGAGGTCATTTTCGCCCACCCTAGACTTTTTCTTGTCTAATTAGGGTTTTAAATCAATTTTGTGCATCCAATAGGTGTGTTTGTGTCATTGGATGAACAATAACTTATTATCGTCCACCCTAAGCTTATTCTTGTCCAATTAGGGGTTTTAACCAATGTTGTGATATGGGGTAAGACCTCAGATATGACAGGAATTATGCAGAATAATGCCTATTCTAACAATATGCGCAGCAGTTTAATAAATTCGAAATTTTCTAAACAAAATAATAAACAAGGTCCCAAAATGATCAATCCTAAAGAAAATCGACAATAACACTTACTGTTAAATGGAGAGTGCAGCATATACATTTATCATTCAATATATTGATTCACATACAAGCATGTTAAGACAATCTTTCATGTAATGTCAAGATATGCAGAAATTCATTTACGCATACAATCAATATCAAGCAAGTAATCAAAGCGGAAATTAAAAGGAGATAAGGGAAAGAAGATGGTACATAGTTTCTTTATACTGGTTCAGCCACCTGTAAGGTAGCCTACATCCAGTCCTTAGATCAACGATCTTAGCCTTTACCAATAGAATATCACAGAGTCAGTTTACAGATGTTCCAGCTCCTCGCCTATCAATCTTAAACTACTCTTGCTATTCTATCCTTATCTCCCTGAATCCCAGAGTTTAAATCTCATAAACTCTTCCAAGATTTCAGTCCAGCGTCTTCTTGCTGATATCCCTCAACAACGAAGATCACCACCAGTTTCAATACTGGATTTCTCAACCACTGTATCCCAGAGTTTATCTCCAAACTCTTACAAGATACCAGCCCAGCGTTTTCTTGATGAAGTCCCTCAATCACAGAAGATCACTACCAGTAAAGACTGGATTTCTCATTATTCTTTGATTACAAAAAAATCGTTTACAAATGTTCTCAAAAAAGAAATACACAGAGTTTGTCAAGCAAGCTTCTTCTCTAAATGACTTTCTCTGTTCAATCTTTTTCAGCCCTTTTGTTGATCATGAATGAATAAGGTTCAAGTCTGAAAAAGCAAAGTTCAATATTATTCTTTAATGCGAGAAAGTAACTATTAGAAAATTCTAGGAATGTCAATGTGTATTGGATATCATTATGAAGAAAAGCTTGCAAAACAGTTTATATAGATTCAGAAAAAACAACACATAAATCGATTTACCCAATCGATTTTTTAATGTTATAAAGCATACTAATCGATTTCGCGAGTCTTGTTTTTCTTGAATCGTGAAACTGCAGAAACTAATCAATTTACCTAATTGATTATTTTAAGGCATTCTTCAGATTTGAATTACAGTTCATATTTGAATCGATTTGCATAATCGATTTGGTGTGTTTTGTTCCAAAAACGAGATCAAAACAATCGATTTACTCAATCGATTCAAACATTCACATAATCGATTTGGCCAGGACTAAGTCTTCTCTGTTTGTTAAAACTTTTGTGCTAATCGATTTGGTCAATCGATTTCACTAATTATAGAGAGACCTTAAATCATTTAATCGATGTGCTTAATCGATTATGGACTTATGTCTGAAGAACAATTTATCAGTTTGTTTCATTCAATCGATTTACCAAATCGATTGATGCCAAACTTATTACAAAAGAAATAGTTCAATGGATTGTGCCAATCGATTGTGTTTGTCTCAGGCCAAGTTTATTTTCAAACTTATTTTATGCAATCGATTTGCCTAATCGATTTGTCAACAAATGACTTGGCTTTGGAACTCTCACAATCGATTGTGTCAATCGATTTAAACAATCAAAATAAAGTTGTGATTGGATCAATCGATTTGTCAAATCGATTAGCTTGCAAAGCATGCTACTGACTTGCACAATTTAATTTCAGTCAGTGTGCCAATCGATTTGCCTAATCGATTTAATCAATCACTTCAGTCTTTGTGATTTACACAATCGATTTGCCTAATCGATTTAAGGCTAACTGGCTCTCTGACTTGCACAATTTATTTTCTAATAAATGTACTAATCGATTTACCTAATCGATTGATAGCATACTTGATTTTCAGAAAATGTGCAAATCGATTTTGCCAATCGATTGAGTAATCCCAGACTACATATATTCCTACAACCCTTTTACAGAATCGATTTGTCTAATCGATTTTCTCATTGAATCTTCAAACTATGTTGATTCCTTGAGTTACAAGCTATTGTACAGTTGAGTTGTTGTTCCTGAAATTTTTCTCAGTTCAAAATATTAGATTTATCACATGATGTATGTTTGTCAATAATATGAAAAATGGACTCATGTCTAACATGTTGTGCATCCAATAGGTATGTCAGTGTCATTGGATGAACATTTAGGTCATTGTCGGCCTCCCTAGTCTTATTCTTATCCAATTAGAGTTTTTAACCAATCTTGTGGGTCCAAGAGGAGTGTTTGTGCCATTGGATGAACATTTAGGCCATTTTCGTCCTCCCTAGTCTTATTCTTGTCCAATTAGGGTTTTTAAGCAATCTTGTGCATCCAATAAGTTCATTGGTGTCATTGGATTAACTTTTAGGTCATTTTCGTCCTCCCTAGGCCTCTGCTTGTCCAATTAGGGTTTTTAACCAATCTTGTGCATCCAATAGTTGTGTTTGTGTCATTGGATAAACATTTAGGTTATTTTCGTCCTCCCTAGGCTTATTCTTGTCCAATTAGGGTTTTTAACCAATCTTGTGCATCCATTAAGTTTGTTTGTGTCATTGGATTAATATTTAGGTCATTTTCATCCTCCGTATGGTTATTCTTCTCCAAATAGGGGTTTTAAGCATTCTTGTGCATCCAATAAGTGTGTTTGTGTCATTGGATGAACATTTAGGTCATTTTCGTCTTACCTAGTCTTATTCTTGACCAATTAGGGTTTTTCACCAATCTTGTGCAGCTAATAAGTTCATTTGTGTCATTGGATGAACATTTAGGTCATTTTCGTCCTCCATAGACTTATTCTTCGTCAATTAGTGTTTTAAACCAATCTTGTGCATCCAATAGGTGTGTTTGTGTCATTGGATTAACATTTAAGTCATTTTCGTCCTCCCTTGGCTTATTCTTGTCCAATTAGGGTTTTTAACCAAACTTGTGCATCCAATAGGTGTGTGTGTGTCATTGGATGCAAATTTGTCATTTTCGTCCTCCCTAGGCTTATTCTTATCCAATTAGCGTTTTTAATCAATCTTGTGCATCCAATGGCTATGTTTGTGTCATTGGATAAACATTTAGGTAATTTTTGTCCTCCCTAGGCTTATTCTTGTCCAATAAGGCTTTTTAACCAATCTTGTGAATCCAATAGGCGTGTTTGTGTCATTAGATGAACATTTCGGTCATTTTCGTCATCCCTAGGATTATTTGTGTCCATTTTGGGTTTTTAACCAATCTTGTTCATCCAATAGGCGTGTTTGTGTCAATGGATGATCATTTAAGTCAATTTCGTCATCCCTAGGCGTATTCTTGTCCAATTAAGGTTTTTAAACAATCTTGTGTATCCAATAGGTGTGTTTGTGTCATTGGATGCGCATTTAGGTCAATTTCGTCCTCCCTAGGCTTATTCTTGTCCAATTAGGGTTTTAACCAATCTTGTGAATCCAATAAGTTTATTTGTATCATTGGATTGACATTTAGGTTATTTGCGTCCTCCCTAGACCTATTCTTGGGCAATTAGGTTTTTAACCAATCTAGTGCATCCAATAAGTGTTTTTGTGTCATTGGATGAACATTTAAATCATTTTGGTCCTGCCTAGTCTTATTCTTGTCCAATTAGGTTTTTAGCAAATCTTCTGCATCTAATAAGTTCATTTATGTCATTGGATTTAACATTGAGGTCATTTTCCCCCACCCTAGACTTTTTCTTGTCCAATTAGGGTTTTAAACCAATTTTGTGCATCCAATAGGTGTGTTTGTGTCATTGGATGAACAGTAACTGATTATCGTCCACCCTAAGCTTATTCCTGTCCAATTAGGGGTTTTAACCAATGTTGTGATATGGGGTATGACCTCAGATATGACAGGAATTATGCAGAATAATGCCTATTCTAACAATATGCGCAGCAGTTTAATAAATTCGAAATTTACTAAACAAAATAATAAACAAGGTCCCAAAAAGATCAATCCTAAAGAAAATCGACAATAACACTTACGGTTAAATGGAGAGTGCAGCATATACATTTATCATTCAATATATTGATTCACATACAAGCATGTTAAGACAATCTTTCATGTAATGTCAAGATATGCAGAAATTCATTTACGCATACAATCAATATCAAGCAAGTAATCAAAGCAGAAATTAAAAGGAGATAAGGGAAAGAAGATGGTACATAGTTTCTTTATACTGGTTCAGCCACCTGTAAGGTAGCCTACATCCAGTCCTAAGATCAACGATCTTAGCCTTTACCAATAGAATATCACAGAGTCAGTTTACAGATGTTCCAGCTCCTCGCCTATCAATCTTAAACTACTCTTGCTATTCTATCCTTATCTCCCTGAATCCCAGAGTTTAAATCTCATAAACTCTTCCAAGATTTCAGTCCAGCGTCTTCTTGCTGATATCCCTCAACAACGAAGATCACCACCAGTTTCAATACTGGATTTCTCAACCACTGTATCCCAGAGTTTATCTCCAAACTCTTACAAGATGCCAGCCCAGCGTCTTCTTTGTGAAGTCCCTCAATCACAGAAGATCACTACCAGTAAAGACTGGATTTCTCATTATTCTTTGATTACAAAAAAATCGTTTACAAATGTTCTCAAAAAAGAAATACACAGAGTTTGTCAAGCAAGCTTCTTCTCTAAATGACTTTCTCTTTTCAATCTTTTTCAGCCCTTTTGTTGATCATGAATGATTAAGGTTCAAGTCTGAAAAAGCAAAGTTCAATATTATTCTTTAATGTGAGAAAGTAACTATTAGAAAATTCTATGAATGTCAAAGTGTATTGGATATCATTATGAAGAAAAGCTTGCAAAACAGTTTATATAGATTCAGAAAAAACAACATATAAATCGATTTACCCAATCGATTTTTTAATGTTATAAAGCATACTAATCGATTTCGCGAGTCTTGTTTTTCTTGAATCTTGAAACTGCAGAAACTAATCAATTTACCTAATTGATTATTTTAAGGCATTCTTCAGATTTGAATTACAGTTCATATTTGAATTGATTTACATAATCGATTTGGTGTGTTTTGTTCCAACAACGAGATCAAAACAATCGATTTACTCAATCGATTCAAACATTCACATAATCGATTTGGCCAGAACTAAGTCTTCTCTGTTTGTTAAAACTTTTGTGCTAATTGATTTGGTCAATCGATTTCAGTAATTTTAGAGAGACCTTAAATCATTTAATCGATGTGCCTAATCGATTATGGACTTATGTCTGAAGAAAAATTTATCAGTTTGTTTCATTCAATCGATTTACCAAATCGATTGATGCCAAACTTATTACAAAAGAAATAGTTCAATGGATTGTGCCAATCGATTGTGTTTGTCTCAAGCCAAGTTTATTTTCAAACTTATTTTATGCAATCGATTTGCCTAATCGATTTGTCAACAAATGACTTGGCTTTGGAACTCTCACAATCGATTGTGTCAATCGATTTAAACAATCAAAATAAAGTTGTGATTGGATCAATCGATTTGTCAAATTGATTACCTTGCAAAGCATGCTACTGACTTGAACAATTTAATTTCAGTCAGTGTGCCAATCGATTTAATCAATCACTTCAGTCTTTGTGATTTACACAATCGATTTGCCTACTCGATTTAAGGCTAACTGGCTCTCTGACTTGCACAATTTATTTTCTAATAAATGTACTAATCGATTTACCTAATCGATTGATAGCATACTTGATTTTCAGAAAATATGCAAATCGATTTGTCTAATCGATTTTCTCAGTGAATCTTCAAACTTTGTTGATTCCTTGAGTTCCAAGCTATTGTAGAGTTGAGTTGTTGTTCCTGAAATTTTTCTCAGTTCAAAATATTAGCTTTATCACATGATGTATGTTTGTCAATAATATGAAAAATGGACTCATGTCTAACATGTTGTGCATCCAATAGGTATATCTGTGTCATTGGATGAACATTTAGGTCATTGTCAGCCTCCCTAGTCTTATTCTTATCCAATTAGAGTTTTTAACCAATCTTGTGGATCCAAGAGGAGTGTTTGTGCCATTGGATGAACATTTAGGCCATTTTCGTCCTCCCTAGTCTTATTTTTGTCCAATTAGGGTTTTTAAGCAATCTTGTACATCCAATAAGTTCATTGGTGTCATTGGATTAACTTTTAGGTCATTTTCGTCCTCCCTAGGCCTCTGCTTGTCCAATTAGGGTTTTTAACAAATCTTGTGCATCCAATAGTTGTGTTTGTGTCATTGGATAAACATTTAGGTTATTTTCGTCCTCCCTAGGATTATTCTTGTCCAATTAGGGTTTTTAACCAATCTTGTGCATCCATTAAGCTTGTTTGTGTCATTGGATTAATATTTAGGTCATTTTCATCCTCTGTATGGTTATTCTTCTCCAATTAGGGTTTTTCATCAATCTTGTGCAGCTAATAAGTTCATTTGTGTCATTGGATGAACATTTAGGTCATTTTCGTCCTCCATAGACTTATTCTTCGGCAATTAGTGTTTTAAACCAATCTTGTGCATCCAATAGGTGTGTTTGTGTCATTGGATTAACATTTAAGTCATTTTCGTC
>JBBPBR010000002.1:17849327-17878006 GCA_037974775.1 Cicer pinnatifidum
TTTATACTGGTTCAGCCACCTGTAAGGTAGCCTACATCCAGTCCTAAGATCAACGATCTTAGCCTTTACCAATAGAATATCACAGAGTCAGTTTACAGATGTTCCAGCTCCTCGCCTATCAATCTTAAACTACTCTTGCTATTCTATCCTTATCTCCCTGAATCCCAGAGTTTAAATCTCATAAACTCTTCCAAGATTTCAGTCCAGCGTCTTCTTGCTGATATCCCTCAACAACGAAGATCACCACCAGTTTCAATACTGGATTTCTCAACCACTGTATCCCAGAGTTTATCTCCAAACTCTTACAAGATACCAGCCCAGCGTTTTCTTGATGAAGTCCCTCAATCACAGAAGATCACTACCAGTAAAGACTGGATTTCTCATTATTCTTTGATTACAAAAAAATCGTTTACAAATGTTCTCAAAAAAGAAATACACAGAGTTTGTCAAGCAAGCTTCTTCTCTAAATGACTTTCTCTGTTCAATCTTTTTCAGCCCTTTTGTTGATCATGAATGAATAAGGTTCAAGTCTGAAAAAGCAAAGTTCAATATTATTCTTTAATGCGAGAAAGTAACTATTAGAAAATTCTAGGAATGTCAATGTGTATTGGATATCATTATGAAGAAAAGCTTGCAAAACAGTTTATATAGATTCAGAAAAAACAACACATAAATCGATTTACCCAATCGATTTTTTAATGTTATAAAGCATACTAATCGATTTCGCGAGTCTTGTTTTTCTTGAATCGTGAAACTGCAGAAACTAATCAATTTACCTAATTGATTATTTTAAGGCATTCTTCAGATTTGAATTACAGTTCATATTTGAATCGATTTGCATAATCGATTTGGTGTGTTTTGTTCCAAAAACGAGATCAAAACAATCGATTTACTCAATCGATTCAAACATTCACATAATCGATTTGGCCAGGACTAAGTCTTCTCTGTTTGTTAAAACTTTTGTGCTAATCGATTTGGTCAATCGATTTCACTAATTATAGAGAGACCTTAAATCATTTAATCGATGTGCTTAATCGATTATGGACTTATGTCTGAAGAACAATTTATCAGTTTGTTTCATTCAATCGATTTACCAAATCGATTGATGCCAAACTTATTACAAAAGAAATAGTTCAATGGATTGTGCCAATCGATTGTGTTTGTCTCAGGCCAAGTTTATTTTCAAACTTATTTTATGCAATCGATTTGCCTAATCGATTTGTCAACAAATGACTTGGCTTTGGAACTCTCACAATCGATTGTGTCAATCGATTTAAACAATCAAAATAAAGTTGTGATTGGATCAATCGATTTGTCAAATTGATTACCTTGCAAAGCATGCTACTGACTTGAACAATTTAATTTCAGTCAGTGTGCCAATCGATTTAATCAATCACTTCAGTCTTTGTGATTTACACAATCGATTTGCCTACTCGATTTAAGGCTAACTGGCTCTCTGACTTGCACAATTTATTTTCTAATAAATGTACTAATCGATTTACCTAATCGATTGATAGCATACTTGATTTTCAGAAAATATGCAAATCGATTTGTCTAATCGATTTTCTCAGTGAATCTTCAAACTTTGTTGATTCCTTGAGTTCCAAGCTATTGTAGAGTTGAGTTGTTGTTCCTGAAATTTTTCTCAGTTCAAAATATTAGCTTTATCACATGATGTATGTTTGTCAATAATATGAAAAATGGACTCATGTCTAACATGTTGTGCATCCAATAGGTATATCTGTGTCATTGGATGAACATTTAGGTCATTGTCAGCCTCCCTAGTCTTATTCTTATCCAATTAGAGTTTTTAACCAATCTTGTGGATCCAAGAGGAGTGTTTGTGCCATTGGATGAACATTTAGGCCATTTTCGTCCTCCCTAGTCTTATTTTTGTCCAATTAGGGTTTTTAAGCAATCTTGTACATCCAATAAGTTCATTGGTGTCATTGGATTAACTTTTAGGTCATTTTCGTCCTCCCTAGGCCTCTGCTTGTCCAATTAGGGTTTTTAACAAATCTTGTGCATCCAATAGTTGTGTTTGTGTCATTGGATAAACATTTAGGTTATTTTCGTCCTCCCTAGGATTATTCTTGTCCAATTAGGGTTTTTAACCAATCTTGTGCATCCATTAAGCTTGTTTGTGTCATTGGATTAATATTTAGGTCATTTTCATCCTCTGTATGGTTATTCTTCTCCAATTAGGGTTTTTCATCAATCTTGTGCAGCTAATAAGTTCATTTGTGTCATTGGATGAACATTTAGGTCATTTTCGTCCTCCATAGACTTATTCTTCGGCAATTAGTGTTTTAAACCAATCTTGTGCATCCAATAGGTGTGTTTGTGTCATTGGATTAACATTTAAGTCATTTTCGTCCTCCCTTGGCTTATTCTTGTCCAATTAGGGTTTTAAACCAATTTTGTGCATCCAATAGGTGTGTTTGTGTCATTGGATGAAAAATAACTAATTATCGTCCACCCTAAGCTATTCTTGTCCAATTAGGGGTTTTAACCAATGTTGTGATATGGGGTATGACCTCAGATATGACAGGAATTATGCAGAATAATGCATATTCTAACAATATGCGCAACAATTTAATAAATTCGAAATTTACTAAACAAAATAATAAACAAGGTCCCAAAAAGATCAATCCTAAAGAAAATCGACAATAACACTTACTGTTAAATGGAGAGTGCAGCATATACATTTATCATTCAATATATTGATTCACATACAAGCATGTTAAGACAATCTTTCATGTAATGTCAAGATATGCAGAAATTCATTTACACATACAATCAATATCAAGCAAGTAATCAAAGCAGAAATTAAAAGGAGATAAGGGAAAAGAGATGGTACATAGTTTTTTTATACTGGTTCAGCCACCTGTAAGGTAGCCTACATCCAGTCCTAAGATCAACGATCTTAGCCTTTACCAATAGAATATCACAGAGTCAGTTTACAGATGTTCCAGCTCCTCGCCTATCAATCTTAAACTACTCTTGCTATTCTATCCTTATCTCCCTGAATCCCAGAGTTTAAATCTCATCAACTCTTCCAAGATTTCAGTCCAGCGTCTTCTTGCTGATATCCCTCAACAACGAAGATCACCACCAGTTTCAATACTGGATTTCTCAACCACAGTGTCCCAGAGTTTATCTCCAAACTCTTACAAGATACCAGCCCAACGTCTTCTTGATGAAGTCCCTCAATCACAGAAGATCACTACCAATAAAGACTGGATTTCTCATTATTCTTTGATTACAAAAAAAATGTTTACAAATGTTCTCAAAAAAGAAATAAACAGAGTTTGTCAAGCAAGCTTCTTCTCTAAATGACTTTCTCTTTTCAATCTTTTTCAGCCCTTTTGTTGATCATGAATGAATAAGGTTCAAGTCAGAAAAAGCAAAGTTCAATATTATTCTTTAATGTGAGAAAATAACTATTAGAAAATTCTATGAATGTCAAAGTGTATTGGATATCATTATGAAGAGAAGCTTGCAAAACAGTTTATATAGATTCAGAAAAAACAACACATAAATCGATTTACCCAATCGATTTTTTAATGTTATAAAGCATACTAATCGATTTCGCGAGTCTTGTTTTTCTTGAATCTTGAAACTGCAGAAACTAATCAATTTACCTAATTGATTATTTTAAGGCATTCTTCAGATTTGAATTACAGTTCATATTTGAATCGATTTGCATAATCGATTTGGTGTGTTTTGTTCCAACAACGAGATCAAAACAATCGATTCAAACATTCACATAGTCGATTTGGCCAGGACTAAGTCTTCTCTATTTGTTAAAACTTTTGTGCTAATCGATTTGGTCAATCGATTTCACTAATTATAGAGAGACCTTAAATCATTTAATCGATGTGCCTAATCGATTATGGACTTATGTCTGAAGAACAATTTATCAGTTTGTTTCATTCAATCGATTTACCAAATCGATTGATGCTAAACTTATTACAAAAGAAATAGTTCAATGGATTGTGCCAATCGATTGTGTTTGTCTCAGGCCAAGTTTATTTTCAAACTTATTTTATGCAATTGATTTGCCTAATCGATTTGTCAACAAATGACTTGGCTTTGGAACTCTCACAATCGATTGTGTCAATCGTTTTAAACAATCAAAATAAAGTTGTGATTGGATCAATCGATTTGTCAAATCGATTAGCTTACAAAGCATGCTACTGACTTGCACAATTTAATTTCAGTCAGTGTGCCAATCGATTTGCCTTATCGATTTAATCAATCACTTCAGTCTTTGTGATTTACACAATCTTTTTTGCCTAATCGATTTAAGGCTAATTGGCTCTCTGACTTGCACAATTTATTTTCTAATAAATGTACTAATCGATTTACCTAATCAATTGATAGCATACTTGATTTTCAGAAAATGTGCAAATCGATTTTGCCAATCGATTGAGTAATCCCACTCTACATATATTCCTACAACCCTTTTACAGAATCGATTTGTCTAATCGATTTTCTCAGTGAATCTTCAAACTTTGTTGATTCCTTGAGTTCCAAGCTATTGTAGAGTTGAGTTGTTGTTCCTGAAATTTTTCTCAGTTCAAAATATTAGAATTATCACATGATGTAAGTTTGTCAATAATATGAAAAATGGACTCATGTCTAACATGTTGTGCATCCAATAGGTATGTCTGTGTCATTGGATGAACATTTAGGTCATTGTCGGCCTCCCTAGTCTTATTCTTATCCAATTAGAGTTTTTAACCAATCTTGTGGATCCAAGAGGAATGTTTGTGCCATTGGATGAACATTTAGGCCATTTTCGTCCTCCCTAGTCTTATTCTTGTCCAATTAGGGTTTTTAAGCAATCTTGTGCATCCAATAAGTTCATTGGTGTCATTGGATTAACTTTTAGGTCATTTTCGTCCTCCCTAGGCCTCTGCTTGTCCAATTACGGTTTTTGACCAATCTTGTGCAACCAATAGTTGTGTTTGTGTCATTGGATAAAAATTTAGGTTATTTTCGTCCTACCTAGGCTTATTCTTGTCCAATTAGGGTTTTTAACCAATCTTGTGCATCCATTAAGTTTGTTTGTGTCATTGGATTAATATTTAGGTCATTTTCATCCTCCGTATGGTTATTCTTCTCCAATTAGGGTTTTTACGAAATCTTGTGCATCCAATAGGTGTGTTTGTGTCATTGGATGAACATTTAGGTCATTTTCGTCTTACCTAGTCCTAAGGATAGAGGCCATTCAACCAACACCTAGTCTTATTTTTGTCCAATTAGGGTTTTTAAGAAATCTTGTACATCAAATAAGTTCATTTATGTCATTGGATTTAACATTGAGGTCATTTTCGACCACCTTAGACTTTTTCTTGTCCAATTAGGGTTTTTAACCAATTTTGTGCATCCAATATGTGTGTTTGTGTCATTGGATGAACATTAACTCATTTTCGTCCTCCCTAGGCTTATTCTTGTCCAATTAGGGTTTTGAACCAATCTTGTACATTCAATAGGTGTGTTTATGTCATTTGATGAACATGAAGGTCATTTTTGTCCTCCCTAGTCTTATACTTCTCCAATTAGGGTTTTAAACCAATCTTGTGCGTCCAATAAGTTCATTTGTGTCATTGGATTAACATTTAGGTCATTTTCGTCCTCCCTAGGCTTATTCTATGGCAATTAGGGTTTTTAACTAATCTTGTGCATCCAATAGTTGTGTTTTTGTCATTGAATTAACATTTAGGTCATTTTCATCCTTCCTAGGTTTATTCTTGTCCAATTAGTGTATTTAACCAATCTTGTGCATCGAATAGGTCTGTTTGTGTCATCGGATTTACATTTAGGGTTATAAACCAATCTTGTGTATCCAATAGGTGTGTTTGTGTCATTGGATCCGCATTTAGGTCAATTTCGTCCTCCGTAGGCTTAGTCTTGTCCAATTAGGGTTTTAACCAATCTTGTGAATCCAATAAGTTTATTTCTATCATTTGATTGACATTTAGGTTATTTGCGTCCTCCCAAGACCTATTCTTGGGCAATTACGTTTTTAACCAATCTAGTGCATCAAATAAGTGTTTTTGTGTCATTGGATGAACATTTAGGTCGTTTTGGTCCTCCCTAGTCTTATTCTTGACCAATTAGGGTTTTTAATCAGTCTTCTGCATCTAATAAGTTCATTTATGTCATTGGATTTATCATTGATGCCATTTTCGCCCACCCTAGACTTTATCTTGTCCAATTAGGCTTTGAAAACAATTTTGTGCATCCAATAAGTTCATTTGTGTCATTGGATTAACTTTTAGGTCATTTTCGTCCTCCCTAGGCCTATGCTTGTCCAATTAGGGTTTTTAACCAATCTTGTGCATCCAATAGTTGTGTTTGTGTCATTGGATAAACATTTAGGTTATTTTCGTCCTCCCTAGGCTTATTCTTGTCCAATTAGGGTTTTTAACCAATCTTGTGCATCCATTAAGTTTGTTTGTGTCATTGGATTAATATTTAGGTCATTTTCATCCTCCGTATGGTTATTCTTCTCCAATTAGGGTTTTTAAGCAATCTTGTGCATCCAATAAGTGTGTTTGTGTCATTGGATGAACATTTAGGTCATTTTCGTCTTACCTAGTCTTATTCTTGACCAATTAGAGTTTTTCACCAATCTTGTGCAGCTAATAAGTTCATTTGTGTCATTGGATGAACATTTAGGTCACTTTCGTCCTCCGTAGACTTATTCTTCGGCAATTAGTGTTTTAAACCAATCTTGTGCATCCAATAGGTGTGTTTGTGTCATTGGATTAACATATAAGTCATTTTCGTCCTCCCTTGGCTTATTCTTGTCCAATTAGGGTTTTTAACCAAACTTGTGCATCCAATAGGTGTGTGTCTTGTCCAATAAGACTTTTTAACCAATCTTGTGAATCCAATAGGCTTATTCTTGTCCAATAAGGCTTTTTAACCAATCTTGTGCATTCAATAAGTTCATTTGTGTCGTTGGATAAACATTTAGGTAATTTTTGTCCTCCCTAGGATTATTCTTGTCCAATAAGGGTTTTTAACCAATCTTGTGAATCCAATAGGCGTGTTTGTGTCATTGGATGAACATTTAGGTCATTTTCGTCTTCCATAGGATTATTCGTGTCCAATTTGGGTTTTTAACCAATGTTTTTCATCCAATAGGCGTGTTTGTGTCAATGGATGATAATTTAAGTCACTTTCGTCATCCCTAGGCGTATTCTTGTCCAATTAAGGTTTTTAATCAATCTTGTGTATCCAATAGGTTTGTTTGTGTCATTGGATGCGCATTTAGGTCAATTTCGTCCTCTCTAGGCTTATTCTTGTCAAATTAGGGTTTTAACCAATCTTGTGAATCCTATAAGTTTATTTGTATCATTAGATTGACATTTATGTTATTTACGTCCTCCCTAGATCTATTCTTGGGCAATTAGGTTTTTAACCAATCTAGTGCATCCAATAAGTGTTTTTGTGTCATTGGATGAACATTTAAATCATCTTGGTCCTCCCTAGTCTTATTCTTGTCCAAATAGGTTTTTAAGAAATCTTCTGCATCTAATAAGTTCATTTATGTCATTGGATTTAACATTGAGGTCATTTTCGCCCACCCTAGACTTTTTCTTGTCCAATTAGGGTTTTAAACCAATTTTGTGCATCCAATAGGTGTGTTTGTGTCATTGGATGAACAATAACTGATTATCGTCCACCCGTGGCTTATTCTTGTCCCATTAGGGGTTTTAACCAATGTTGTGCATCCAATAGGTGTGTTTGTTTCATTGGATGAACATTTAGGTCATTGTCGTCCTCCCTAGGCTTATTCTTGTCTAATTAGGCTTTTTAACCAATCTTGTGTATACAATAAGTTCATTTGTATCATTGGATTAACATTTAGGTCATTTCGTCCTCCCTAAACTTATTCTTTGGAAATTAGGATTTTTAACAAATCTTGTGCATCAAATTCGAGTATTTGTGTCATTCGATGAACATTAAGGTCATTTTCGTCCTCCCTAGTCTTATTTTTGTCCAATAAGGGTTACTAACCAATCATGTGCATCCAATAGGTCTATTTCTGTACTTGCATGCGCATTTAGTTCATTTCGTTCTCCCTAAACTTAGTCTTGGGCAATTTGGGTTTTTAACCTGTCTTGTGTATCAAATAGGTGTATTTGTGTTGTTGGATGAACATTAAGGTCATTTTGGTCCTCCCAAGTCTTATTCTTGTCCAATTAGGGTTACTAACCAATCTTGTGCATGCAATAGGTGTGTTTATGTCATTGGATGCGTATTTAGGTCATTTTCATCCTGCCTAGTCTTATTCTTGTCCAATTAGGTTTTTTAACCAATCTTGTCCATCCAATAAATTCATTTGTGTCATCGGATTAACATTTAGGTCTTTTTCGTCATTCCTAGGCCTATTCTTGAACCATTAGGGTTTTTAACTAATCTTGTGCATCCAATAGGTTTGTTTGTGTCATTGGATGCGCATTTAATTCAATTTCATCCTACCTAGGATTATTCTTGTCCAAATAGGGTTTTTAACCAATCTTTTGCATGCCATAAGTTCATTTGTTTCATCGGATTAACTTTTAGGTCATTTTCGTCGTCCCTGATCTTATTCTTGTTTAATTAGGGTTTTTAAGCAACCTTGTGCATCCAATAAGTTCATTTGTGTCACTAGATGAATATTTAGGTCATTTTCATCCTCCCTAGTCTTATTCTAGTCCAATTAGGGTTTTTAAGCAATCTTGTGCATCCAATAAGTGTGTTTGGGTCATTGGATGAACATTTAGGTCATTTTCGTCTTACCTAGTCCTAAGGATAGAGGCCATTCAACCAACACCTAGTCTTATTTTTGTCCAATTAGGGTTTTTAAGAAATCTTGTACATCAAATAAGTTCATTTATGTCATTGGATTTAACATGGAGGTCATTTTCGCCCACCTTAGACTTTTTCTTGTCCAATTAGGGTTTTTAAGCAATTTTGTGCATCCAATATGTGTGTTTGTGTCATTGGATGAACATTAACTCATTTTCGTCCTCCCTAGGCTTATTCTTGTCCAATTAGGGTTTTGAACCAATCTTGTACATTCAATAGGTGTGTTTATGTCATTTGATGAACATGAAGGTCATTTTTATCCTCCCTAGTCTTATACTTGTCCAATTAGGGTTTTAAACCAATCTTGTGCGTCCAATAAGTTCATTTGTGTCTTTGGATTAACATCTAGGTCATTTTCGTCCTCGCTAGGCTTATTCTATGGCAATTAGGGTTTTTAACTAATCTTCTGCATCCAATAGTTGTGTTTTTGTCATTGAATTAACATTTAGGTCATTTTCATCCTTCCTAGGTTTATTCTTGTCCAATTAGGGTATTTAACCAATCTTGTGCATCGAATAGGTCTGTTTGTGTCATCGGATTTACATTTAGGTCATTTTCGTCCGCCCTAGGCTTATTCTTTGGCAATTAGGGTTTTTAACCAATCTTGTGCATCCAATAGGTGTGTTTGTGTCATTGGATTAACATTTAGGTCATTTTGTTCTACCTAGGCTTATTCTTGTCCAATTAGAATTTTTAACCAATCTTGTGCATCTAATAGGTGTGTTTGTGTCATTGGATGCACATTTAGGTCATTTTGGTCCTCCCTAGGCTTATTCTTGTGAAATTAGGGTTTTTAACAATCTTTTACATCCAATTAGTTTATTTGTATCATTGGATTAACATTTAGGTCATTTTCGTCCTTCCTACACTTGTTCTTGGGCAATTAAGGTTTTTAACAAATCTAGTGCATCCAATAGGTGTTTTTGTGTCATTGGATGAACATTTAGGTCATTTTCGTCCTTCTTAGTCTTATTCTTGTCCAAGTAGGGTTTTTCACAAATCTTGTGCATCGAATAAGATCATTTGTGTAATTGGATGAACATTTAGGTTATTTTCTTCCTCCCTAGGCTGATTCTTGGGCAATTATGGTTTTTTACCAATCTTGTGCATCCAATAGGTGTGTTTGTGTCATTGGATGAACACTTAGGTCATTTTTGTCTTCGCTAGTCTTTTTCTCGCTTAATTAGGGTTTTTAAGCAATATTGTGTATCCAATAAGTTCATTTGCGTCACTAGATGAACATTTAGGTCATTTTCGTCCTCCCTAGATTTTTTCTTGGGCAATTAAGGTTTTTAACAAGTCTTGTGCATCCAATACGTTTGTTTGTGTCATTGGATGAGCATTTAGGTCTTTTGGGTCCTCCTTAGTCTTATTCTTGTCCAATTAGGGTTTTTAAGCAATCTTGTGCATCCAATAAGTTCATTTGTATAATTGGATTTAACATCGAGGTCATTTTCGTCCTCCTTAGTCTTATTCTTGTCCCATTAAGATTTGTCACCAATCTTGTGCATCCAATACGTGTGTTTGTGTCATTCGATAAACATTTAGGTGATTTTTTTCCTCCCTACGCTTATTCTTGTCCAATTAGAGTTTTTTACCAATCTAGTGCATCCAATAGGTGTGTTTGTGTAATTGGATGAACATTTAGTTCATTTTCGACCTCCCTAGGCTTATTCTTATCCAATTAGGGTTTTTAAACTATCTTGTGTATTCAATAAGTGTGTTTGTGCCATTGGATGAATATTTAGGTCATTTTCATCATCCCTAGGCTTATACTAGTCCAATTAGGGTTTTTAACCAATCTTGTGGATCCAATAGGTGTGTTTCTGCCATTGGATGAACATTTAGGTCATTTTCATTTATTCTTGTCCAATTAGGGTTTTTAACCAATCTTGTACATCCAGTAAGTTCATTTGTGTCTTTGGATTTAACATTTAGGTAATTTTCGCCCACGTTAGACTTTTTCTTGTCCAATTAGGGTTTTTAACCAATCTTGTGCATCCAATAGGTGTGTTTGTGTCATTGGATGACCTTTAACTCATTTTCGTCCTCCCTAGACTTATTCTTGTCTAATTAGGGTTTTGAACCAATCTTGTGCATCCAATAGATGCGTTTGTGTCATTGGATTCACATTTAGGTCATTTTCGTACTCCCTAGGCTTATTCTTGTCCCATTAGGGTTTTTAACCAATCTTGTGCATCAAATAAGTGTGTTTGTGTCATTGGATGAACATTTAGGTCATTTTCGTCCTCCCTAGGCTTATACTTGTCCAATTAGGGTTTTTAACCAATCTTGTACATTCAATAGGTGTGGTTATGTCATTTGATGAACGTTAAGGTCAATTTCGTCCTCACTAGTCTTATACTTGTCCAATTAGGGTTTGAAACCAATCTTGTGCGTCCAATAAGTTCATTTATGTCATTGGATGAACATTTAGGTCATTTTCGTCCTCCCTAGGCTGATTCTAGGCTAAGTAGGGTTTTTTTACCAATCTTGTGCATCTAATAGGTGAGTTTGTGTCATTGAATGAACATTTAGGTCATTTTCGTCCTCCCTAGGCTTATTCTTGTCCAATTAGGATTTTTAACCAATCTTGTGCATCGAATAGGTGTGTTTGTGTCATCGGATTACCATTTAGGTCATTTTCGTCCCCCGTAGGCTTACTCTTCGGCAATTAGGGTTTGAAACCAATCTTGTGCATCCAATAAATGCGTTTGTGTCATTGGATTACCATTTAGGTCATTTTCGTCCTCCCTAGGCTTATTCTTGTCCCATTAGGGTTTTTAACCAATCTTGTGCATCCAATAAGTGTGTTTGTGTCATTGGATGAACATTTAGGTCATTTTCGTCCTCCCTAGGCTTATACTTGTCCAATTAGGGTTTTTAACCAATCTTGTACATTCAATAGGTGTGTTTATGTCATTTGATGAACGTTTAGGCTTATTCTTGTCCAATTAGGGATTGTAACCAATCTTGTGCATACAATAAGTTCATTTATATCATTGGTCATTTTCTTCCTCCTTAGTCTTATTCTGGTCCAACTTGGGTTTTTAAGCAATCTTGTACATCCAATAAGTTCATATGTGTCATTGGATTACTATTAGGTCATTTTCATCCTCCCTAGGCTTATTCTTGTCCAATTAGGGTTTTTAACCAATCTTATGCACCCAATAGGTGTATTTGTGTCATCGGATGAACATTTAGTTCATTTTCGCCTTCCCTAGTCTTATTGTTGTCCAATTAGTGTTTTTAAGTAATCTTGTGCATCCAATAAGTGTGTTTGTGTCATTGGATTAACCGTTAGGTAATTTTCGTCATCCTTATGCTTATTCTTGTCCAATTTGGGTTTTTAACTAATCTTGTGCATCCAATAGGTGTGTTTGTGTCATTAGATACGCATTTAGGTCGTTTTCGTCCTCCGTAGGCTTATTCTTGTCCAATTAGGGTTTGTAACCAATCTTGTCTCGTTTTTGTCATTTTGGTCGTTTCCTCCGTAGGCTCATTTTGGTCATTTTCATCCTCCCTTGTCTTATTCTTATCCAATTAGGGTTTTTAATAAATCTTTTGCATCCAATAAGTTCATTTGTGTCATTGGATTAACCATTAGGTCATTTTCGTCCTCCTTAGGCTTATTCTCATGCAATTAAGGTTTTTAAGCAATCTGGTGCATCCAGTAGGTGGGTTTGTGTCATAGGCTTATTCTTGTCCAATTAGGGATTGTAACCAATCTTGTGCATACAATAAGTTCATTTATATCATTGGATTAACATTTAGGTTATTTTCGTCCTCCCTACACTTATTGTTGGGCAATTAGGATTTTTAACCAATCTTATGCATCCAATAGGTGTGTTTGTGTCAATTGATTAACATTTAGGTCATTTTCGTCATCCCTAGGCTTATCATTGTCTAATTAGTGTTTTTACGAATCTTGTACATCCAATAGGTGTGTTTGTGTCATTCGATGCAAATTAAGGTCATTTTCGTCCTCCTTAGGCTTATAGTTGTCCAACCTTGTACATCGAATAAGTTCATTTGTATCATTGGATTAACATTTAGGTCATTTTCGTCCTCCATAGGCTTATTCTTGGGCATTTAGGGTTTTTAAACAATCTTGTGCATCCAATAGGTGTGTTTTTGTCATCGGATGAACATTTAGGTTATTTTCGTCCTCCCTATTCTTATTATGCTCCAATTAGTGTTTTTAATGAGTCTTGTGCATCCAATAAGTTCTTTTGTGTAATTTGATAAACATTTAGGTCATTTTCGTCCTCCTTAGGCTTATTCTTCTCCAATTAAGCTTTTTTTACCAATCTAATGCACCCAATAGGTGTGTTTGTGTCATTGGATAAACATTTAGGTCATTTTCTTCCTCCTTATTCTTATTCTTGTCCAACTTGGGTTTTTAAGCAATCTTGTACATCCAATAAGTTCATTTATGTCATTGGATTACTATTAAGTCATTTTCATCCGCCCTAGGCTTATTCTTGTCCAATTAAGGTTTTTAACCAATCTTGTGCATCCAATAGCTGTGTTTGTGTCATTGGATAAACATTTAAGTCATTTTCGTCCTCCCTAGGCTTATTCTTGTGCAATTAGGGTTTTAACCAATCTTATGCCCCCAATAGGTGTGTTTGTGTCATTGGATAAACATTTCTGTCATTTTCGTCCTTCCTAGGCTTATGGTTGTCCAAATAGGTTTTTTAACTAATCTTGTGCATCTAGTAGGTGTGTTTGTGTCATTAAATAAAAATTTAGGTCATTTTCATCCTCGCTAGTCTTATTCTTGTCCAATTAGGGTTTTTAAGAATTCTTGTGCATCCAATAAGTTCATTTGTGTCATTGGATTAACATTTAGGTCATATTCGTCCTCCCTTGCCTTATTCTTATCCAATTATGTTTTTTAACCAATCTTGTGTATCCAACAGGTGTGTTTGTGTCAATGGAAGAACATTTTGGTCATTTTCGTCCTCCCTTGTCTTATTCTTATCCAATTAGGGTTTTTAATAAATCTTTTGTATCCAATAAGTTCATTTGTGTCATTGGATTAATCGTTAGGTCATTTTCGTCCTCATTTGTGTCATCCAATTAGTCTTATTATGCTCCAATTAGTGTTTTTAATGAGTCTTGTGCATCCAATAAGTTCTTTTGTGTCATTGGATTAACATTTAGGTCATTTTTGTCCTCCCTAAGCTTATTCTTGTTCAATTATGGTTTTTAACCAATTATATGCATCCAATAGGTGTGTTTGTGTCATTGAATAAACATTTAGGTCACTTTCGTCCTCCCTAGGCTTATTCTTCTCCAATTAAGGTTTTTTACCAATCTAATGCACCCAATAGGTGTGTTTGTGTCATTGGATAAACATTTAGGTCATTTTCTTCCTCCTTAGTCTTATTCTGGTCCAACTTCGGTTTTTAAGCAATCTTGTACATCCAATAAGTTCATCTATGTCATTGGATTACTATTAAGTCATCTTCATCCTCCCTAGGCTTATTCTTGTCCAATTAAGGTTTTTAAGCAATCTTGTGCATCCAATAGCTGTGTTTGTGTCATTGGATAATTATTTAAGTCATTTTCGTCCTCCCTAGGCTTATTCTTGTGCAATTAGGGTTTTTAACCAATCTTATGCCCCCAATAGGTATGTTTGTGTCATTGGATAAACATTTCGGTCATTTTCGTCCTTCCTAGGCTTATGGTTGTCCAATTAGGTTTTTTAACTAATCTTGTGCATCTAGTAGGTGTGTTTGTGTCATTAAATAAAAATTTAGGTCATTTTCGTCCTCGCTAGTCTTATTCTTGTCCAATTAGGGTTTTTAAGAATTCTTGTGCATCCAATAAGTTCATTTGTGTCATTGGATTAACATTTAGGTCATTTTCGTACTCCCTTGCCTTATTCTTATCCAATTAGGTTTTTTAACCAATCTTGTGTATCCAACAGGTGTGTTTATGTCATTGGAAGAACATTTTGGTCATTTTCGTCCTCCCTTGTCTTATTCTTATCCAATTAGGGTTTTTAATAAATCTTTTGTATCCAATAAGTTCATTTGTGTCATTGGATTAATCGTTAGGTCATTTTCGTCCTCATTTGTGTCATCCAATTAGTCTTATTATGCTCCAATTAGTGTTTTTAATGAGTCTTGTGCATCCAATAAGTTCTTTTGTGTCATTGGATTAACATTTAGGTCATTTTTGTCCTCCCTAAGCTTATTCTTGTTCAATTATGGTTTTTAACCAATTATATGCATCCAATAGGTGTGTTTGTGTCATTGGATAAACATTTAGGTCACTTTCGTCCTCCCTAGGCTTATTCTTCTCCAATTAAGGTTTTTTTACCAATCTAATGCACCCAATAGGTGTGTTTGTGTCATTGGATAAACATTTAGGTCATTTTCTTCCTCCTTAGTCTTATTCTTGTCCAACTTGGGTTTTTAAGCAATGTTGTACATCCAATAAGTTCATCTATGTCATTGGATTACTATTAAGTCATTTTCATCCTCCCTAGGCTTATTCTTGTCCAATTAAGGTTTTTAACCAATCTTGTGCATCCAATAGCTGTGTTTGTGTCATTGGATAAACATTTAAGTCATTTTCGTCCTCCCTAGTCTTATTGTTGTCCAATTAGGGTTTTTAACTAATCTTGTGCATACAATAAGTGTGTTTGTTTCAGTGGATTAACCGTTAGGTAATTTTCGTCATCCCTATGCTTATTCTTGTCCAATTTGGGGTTTTAACTAATCTTGTGCATCCAATTGGTGTGTTTGTGTCATTGGATGCACATTTAGGTCATTTTCGTCCTCCTTAGGCTTATTCTTGTCCAATTAGGGTTTGTAACCAATCATGTGTGTCCAATAGGTGTGTTTGTGTAATTGGATTAACATTTAGGTCATTTTCGTCCTCCCTAGGCTTACTCTTGTTCAAACATTGGTGTCTTTACTTTCAAAATCTGTTTCCATCCTTTGTTGGCAAGTTTTTTCAGTTTACAATTAAAAACAATATGTCCCTTTTTACAACAAAAGTGACATGAAATAGCAGAGGATGAATTCTGATTTGTTTAGTGAAGATATCATAGATATTCTTAGATCTAACAAACTTCTGATTCTTTTTAGCATTCCTGTTTTGTCTTTATCCAATTCCACATTTATTGTGATTCTGTTTAACATTCACATTTGGTCTATAACCAAGCCCAGATTTTTCATTTAGATTTCTTTGGTTTCCAAGAAGCATATCTAAATTGTTTTTACCACTATTGAATTTTTCTAAATCACATTGCAGTGCATATGTTTCGTTTTTCAGATTTTAATTTGTGTCTTTAAGAGACTCATGTTTCAGCTTAATCTCTTCATAAAGCATGCACTTTTATTCTAACAATCTCTTAGTGCAAAGTAACTGTTTGATTACATTAACATATTCATCATGTAGTTCATTAAATGCGTCATGTAAACAGTACTGACCCGTGATAGGTGGTACGTTTACGATTTACGCTTTTTAGATTTTATATGTCCTGTCTTCCCACACTCAAAGCAGGTTATCTTGCTATCATTTGTCTTTGAGTTTGAGGGTTTTCTTGATTTGCTATCCTTCTTTTTCGGAAACTTTTTGAATTTTCTAACCAGCATACCTATTTCAGGTTCTTCATCAGTACTTTCAGAATCCTCAGAGCATGTATATGGTTCAGATTTTGTTTTGTGAGTTTGAACCTTCAGAGACAATCCTTTTCTTTTTCTATCTGTTTGTTCTGCCTCATTCAATCTGTGCACTTCCATCTCATGTTCTCTTAGTTTTCCAAATAGTGTGGCAATTGCCATGTTACCAAGCACCTCATCACTTTGTTGATTTGCTGCTCATTGTCAATCACCTTACCAAGAGCATTTAGATTATTGACTATGTGAGTAAATCTTGTCTGCATATCATTAACGGACTCCTCTTTCTTCATGTTGAACAGATCATACTCATGCATTAGTGTGTTGATTCGGACCCTTTTTACATTTTTTGTTCCTTCATGCGTTTGTTGCAGTGTGTTCCACATCTCCTTGGCAGTTTTGCAGTTAGACACCCTGAAAAATTCGTCAGCACTTAAAGCAGAGGTAATAATGTTTTTAGCCTTAGCATTGTATCCAACCTTTTTCTTGTCATCCTCAGACCAATCTGATCTGGGTTTTGGGATTAATGAATCACTTGTGCCAGCTATTTTTGGCACATAGGGACCATCTATTACTGCTTCTAGTATATCCAGACTACATGCTTCTAGAAAAATTATCATCCTCTCTTTCCAATACATGTAGGCAGCCCCATTAAATGCAGGGGGCCTTGCCAAGGATGCACCTTCTCCTAGGAATTCTACATAGGTCATTTTCTTTTATGAGAGATAGTCTATAAAGATCAGGCTCTTGATGCCAATTGTTGGAAATTATGGCCTCTATTTGTTAAAAAATTATATGAAATGACTTCACTAATTTTACAAGATTATTAACCAAGTTAACAATGACAGTTTACAGAATTTATTCAGGAACAAAGATTCACACATACATGTATTAACAATATAAGAGTACAGATACAATGCTTATTCAAAAGATTAATCAAGACAGAAATTCACCAATACAAACATTCAAGAATAAGCATTCATGCAATATCAAAATAAAGAGAAAAGATAAGAAAATCGTGCACCAGGATTTATACTGGTTCATCTATCAGTTTGATAGCCTACATACAGTCCTGAAATCTAAACCAGATTTTAGCCTCTCAAATAGAATTGACTTGAGTACTTTTTACAGATTTTCCAGCTCAATCATAGCCTATCTATCCAACTCACTCACTTCTATTACAATACCACCTTATCCCTGGAGTTACTCCCCAAACCCTCACGAGATCAAGATGAGACTTCTTCTTGATGAACACACACATCAACAAAGATAGTCACCAGTTTACACCACTGGATTTTCCAGAACTTTCTTTACAGATTGTTTTTACAGAAAAGATAAAAGAGGACTAATGATGTTGACTCAATCACAATATGAATTTCACACAAAAGAATTTGCCAAATGAGTATTTTGTGTGTGGTTACAATTATTTCTCTCAAGGTGTTTTTCCTGATTTCTGTTTTGTGAAAACGTGTAATGAATAATTGTTTCAAGTGTAATGTATTCGTTATTAGAAAAACATCAGAAAAACATCAGTTTATATATGTTCAGAAAAACATCAGTTAAATCGATTTCTCAATCGATTTTATAAAAGTTTAAAACCAACTTAATCGATTGCCCAATCGATTATCGCGTTTCTTGTTTTTCTTGAATCTTGAAAATATAAAAATGAATCGATTTGCCAATCGATTCTTTTAATGCATAAATCAGAAACTGAAGCTAAGTTCATATCAGAATCGATTGAATAATCGATTATAGGTGTTTTGTTCAAACAACGAGATCAAAACAATCGATTACTCAATCGACTCATATTTATTAACATAATCGATTTGGTAATTGGCTGAATTCTCCATGTAACACAAACCTTTACTTTAATCGATTTGCCAATCGATTGAACTAATCACAGTGACTCAAATGTTTTGCTTCAATCGATTCGTCAATCGATTTTACTAGTCATAGTGACTCAGATATTTTACTTCAATCGATTTGACTTGTTACAGTAGCTCAGCCATTTAGTTGAAATCAATGTGCCAATCGACTAGAAAATATGTTTTTGATAAATGATTAACCAGTTCATTAGTTCAATCGATTACCTAATCGATTGCGACAAAACTTGCATTTTAAGAAACTTTTGCACAATCGATTTGCCAATCGATTGATTCAGTAAGTGGTTGGTTCTGTGAATCAAAAAATCGATTATTCAATTGATGTCCCAATCGATTGTCCAATTGATTGGTTTAAAACCAGAACTCAGGTTTTACAAAAAAAAAAAACTTTAAGTAATCGATCTCCCAATCGATGTACTTAGTAAAAACTTTTGTTCTGAGTCAAACAATCGATTGCCTAATCGATTCATCAATTGACTTATCAGTCGATTGTTTTATTTCCTTATTTTATGATTTCATTTTTACTTTGGCAAATACTTAAGTATGAAACCATAGAGATGAGTCTACTTATTAATTACTATGACCACTATTAACACTAGACAAAATTGCATCTTTCTCAAGCACATCCTCCAATTTTGCTTGATTCCTTGAGTTCCAAGCTTTTGTCCAAGTGTATAGTGGTTGCTTGTTTTTCCTGAAATGTTACTCAGTTAAAACTGTTAGTTTTATCAAATGATGCAGATACATTGTATGTTTGTTAATTATGTCAAAATCATGATCAAGAGGACTTATGTCTAACAATCTCCCCCTTTTTGATTAAATGACAAACATACAATTTTAACTTGAGTTTTACATTTCAAGACTTAAATTTATAATTACTGTTATTAAAAAAATTCTCCCCCTGACTTTTAGAGTTCATGATTCATTTAAGTAGCAACAGCATAATCTATCTAAACTCATTCAGGTATAGTATCATAGCTTGCTATTCCACTTTATTAAACTTTGGTATCAGGGTCTTAGAGCTTAAAAAGAAATAATAAAAATTATCATCAGAGTACCAAAGTACTATAATCACTTTCAGAGCAGCAATACAAAATTTATCACTTTAGTAGTGCAATATCAGAGCTATAATGTGACACAAGATTTTATCAATTTAGCAGTGTAGTATCAGAGCTATATAGCAATATCAGAGCTATCTAGCACACGTTAGCAGTATCATATTTAGTTACACTATACAGTATCAGAGCTAGTTCAACTAAAGCAATTAAAGCTAACTATCACATACTACAGTATCAGAGTTATCACAAAGTTTAACAGATTAGCAGCAAATTAGTAGTGGTATCAGAGCAGGCAGATCAATTTAGTAGCAACACAAGTTAAATTCGTAAAATTTTCTCCCCCTTTGTCATTGAATGCAAAAAGGTATAACAGGAGAGAATAGCTAAAATATTACACATCTATAACAGAACATTACAAAGCAACAAACCCAACAAAAATCCTACACAACTAATCTAAGGTTATTCCTCATTATTACCAACGGGAGAGGTAGAGACTGCTGTATTAGTCTCAGCAAGTGTCTCCTCACCATGAGGTTCAGTGCTATCTAGGTTGGTGGGATTTTGTTCTTCAGTTGCTTGATGGCCTATGTCAACAATATCGTCAAACGACATCTTAAGGCCTAAATGTTCTTGTATTGCATCAACATCTTGAACAACTGAGTTCAGAGATGTTTGGAGCTTCCTTA
The DNA here is from genome assembly GCA_037974775.1 of Cicer pinnatifidum. Classification (NCBI taxonomy): domain Eukaryota; kingdom Viridiplantae; phylum Streptophyta; class Magnoliopsida; order Fabales; family Fabaceae; genus Cicer; species Cicer pinnatifidum. The sequence continues at coordinate 17,869,466 of JBBPBR010000002.1, forward strand.
GAGAGGCTTCTACTCTGGCATTATGAGCAGCTTGAGTCTCCATTAATTCCAGCAGTTTAGCCAAAACCTCGGATTGGGGTTCAGCTGGCTCAGGTTGCTCAGCATTTGGCTGTGGTCTTGTCCAAATGCCATTTACTCTTTTCAATTGCATTTGGTTTACAATTGATTCACCAAAAATGACGGTGGTTTTTGTTAATTCTTCATTGACAACAGAGATTTTGAAATGTCTCAGAATCTTTGTGATGGGTTGTGGGTAGGGGAGTAGCTGCTTACCATGAGCTGTTTCTGACATGGTCATGAGGACAATCCAAGCCCAGCTCATCTTGAGCTCTTTGAACAATTCCCAAAGCAAAGTAATGTCAAGCCTCTGGACTATTGCGTGATTTCCCGATATAGGTACTAACATCCTTGTTAGTACATACATGAGCATTCTATGTTGGACCTTCATTTGACCTATTGGGAGTGATAGCTTTTCAACGAATCCCTCAATCATCAGGTCCTGAACAGCAGTGTGCCTGTCTACTGATTTTTCCCACGCTTCATCAGTAGAATCCGAATCGGTTCTTCCATCAATAGATTCACCATAAAATGGCAGACCTGAAAGTTCAGAAAATTCCTCAAAGGACATGGAAATTTTCTTTCCTTTTACTTCGGACTCAAAGCTAGTGTTGGTGAGTTTGAAGGTGGAATAGAACGCCTTAATGAGTTTTGGATATATGTCAAGGGAGCAGGAGGGAAAACCTTCCAAACCATGGAATCTCAGATGGTTTTGGAATGTAAATCGATTTGAATCAAAATAAGAAAAATCCATAGTTCGTGCCTCATGGATTTTTCGTTTGAGAAAAGCAGGTGATAACTCAAAGTTCTCAACTTGTTTACCTTTAGAAGGTTGAGGTTTCTTGGGATGAGGAGAAGAAATGGGTTTCTTCTTTTTCTGAGTGGTATGTTTCATAGCATCACTCATTAACTTTTCAGTTGGAGGAGCCTTCCTCTTCTTTGATTTCCCCTGATCAATTGCAATGTTGTTGCCTTTATCTTTTGCCATGATTTTATGCATTGGGATGGATACTCTCTTTGAAGTGGGTGGAGGTGATGGTGTTCTTCCACTTGATGTAGATGAAGGTGATGGTGATCTTGGAGAGGTTTACTTTACTTGTGCCATTGGTAAGACTAAAGATGTTTAGAAGTATTTGGGAATGTTGAAAAGGATGTAAAGATTACGAAGAAAAATCAGAAAGATTTGAGGAGTTTGAGAAATTTTGGAAAAGTGAGATGGGAAATCGATTTAGGGTTTAAGTATTCTCGTTCGGAATCGATTTGTCAATCGATTCAGTTACCGTTACTGTAGGGAGTTAAACGAGATCAGTCATAATTGTCTCCAACGGCTAGTAAAGTTTTTGTAACAGTCATATTTCTAAGCGATTCCCAAATTGATTTTCTTTGAATTACTAAATCGATATCTTAGTCGATTTCCATATCAGTTTAAAAAAACTGTTTATCTCAGCATCGATGTCCAAATTTAATTATTTTGTTGCAGGTTTCAAAATTTTGACACAATCGATTACCCAATCGATGCTCGGGTTGGAGTTTGGAAAATTTTACACCTTTGGAGGTCTGGGGACAATGTAATAGATTATGAAATCGATTATTTAAAACAATTTTCCTATATTTGAATGTCTGGGAAAAGACAATTGATTCTGCAATCGATTCTATAAAGCTATCTTCCCATCTTTGGATATTTAGGAAAAAAATAATCAATTCTAAATTCGATTCTTTAAAACTATTTTCCCATTATTCAATCGATTGACCAATCGTTTGAATTGAAGAATACTCCAGCATTTACTGCCACCTGAGATTAGAAAATCGATTATGCAATCGATTATCGTATAATCCATTTTGACAATGAAGATACTGTGCATCATAAATCGATTATGCAATCGATTTTGTAATGCTTATTTTCAATTTAGTCACAGGATAATCGATTTGTCATAAAGATCATACTTCATTTTGATCAGTTATTCCCAATTTCATTCTGATAAAGAAAAAACTTTCTTTGGGTAAGGCTTTGGTGAATATATCAGCTAATTGATCAGTTGTATTTATATATTCAAGCTTAACATTACCCTCTTGATATTGATCCCTAATGAAATGATGTCTAATCTCTATATGCTTAGTTCTAGAATGCATCACATGATTCTTTGTAATACTTATAGCACTAGTATTGTCATACATGATTGGCACAGTTCTTAGATCAACACCAAAGTCAGAAAGGTGTTGTTTCATCCATAATACTTGTGCACAACAGCTTCCAACAGCTACATATTCAGCTTCAGCTGTTGAAAGTGAAACACTATTTTGTTTCTTGCTATGCCAAGATACAAGTGAGTTCCCTAATAGTTGGCAAGTACCAGATGTACTTTTCCTATCTCATTCGCAACCAGCAAAATTAGAATTAGAATAGCCAACAAGAGTGCAAGTTGATCCCTTAGGATACCACAAACCTAGATTTTTAGTTCCTATTAGATATCTAAAAATTCTTTTAACTGCACTTAGATGGGATTCCTTAGGATTAGCTTGATATCTTGAACACATGCATACACTGAACATGATATCAGGTCTATTGGCTGTTAAGTATAGTAAGGATCCTATCATTCCTCTAAACATTGTTACATCTACAGGTTTTCCCTTCTCATCTCTATCTAAGTGACAAACTTGGCTCATAGGTGTATCAATGGTTTTAAACTTATCAAAGCCATACTTTTTTAATAGATCATTAGAGTATTTGGTTTGACTAAGGAAAATGCCATTCTTGCTTTGACTGATTTGAAATCCCAAGAAGTAAGTTAATTCACCCATCATGGACATTTCAAATCATCCTTTAATTATGTTTTCAAATTCTTTGCAAAGCTTACTGTTTGTGGATCCAAAGATTATATCATCAACATAAATTTGGACTAGCAAAATGTCTTTTCCTTGTTTCTTTATAAAAAGTGTTTTATCAACATTTCCTGTTAAAAAATTTTGTTGTATGAGGAAACTGTTGAGTTTGTCATACCAAGCCCTTGGAGCTTGTTTCAATCCATAGAGGGCTTTAATTAGTTTATACACATGGTTTGGAAAAGCAGGATCCTCAAATCCTGGTGTTTGACTAACATAAACCTCCTCTTGGATATCTCCATTAAGAAGGCACTTTTTAAATCCATTTGATATAATCTAAAGTCCATGATACATGCATAAGCCAGTAGGATTCTAATGGCTTCTAATCTAGCTACAGGGGCATAGGTCTCATCATAATCTATACCCTTCTCTTGATTATAACCTTTAGCAACTAGTCTAGCTTTATTTCTAGTTATTACTCCATTTTCATCCATTTTATTCCTAAACGCCCATCTAGTTCCAATAATATGTTTATTTTCTAGTTTAGGAACTAAGATCCATACTTTGTTTCTCTCAAATTGATTAAGCTCTTCTTGCATGGCAATGATCCATTCATTGTCCATGAGGGCCTCTTTTATATTTTTTGGTTCTATATAAGACACAAAGGTTGTGTAGTTACAAAAGTGTTTAAGAGATTTCCTAGTGGCTACTCCTTTAGAGATTTCTCCTATTATGTTATCAATGGGATGGTTTCTATTAAACTTCCATTCGTTAGGTAGATCCTCTTCCCTTATAGGTTCTACATAATCCAAGTTAGTTTGAGGTACAGTTTCATTTGGTTCTATTGGTTCAGATTCCACAATTTCATCCAAAGAATGACCAACTATAGGAGGAGTGCTTTTCAAGTTTTCAGCAAGCATTTCATCAAATTTCACATGAACAGATTCCTCTATAGTTTTAGTTCTTTTATTGTAGATCCTATAGGTCTTACTAGATTGTGAATAACCTAGAAAAATACCCTCATCTACCTTAGGGTCAAACTTTCCTAGATGTTCTTTGCCATTGTTTAATACAAAGCATTTGCATCCAAAGACTCTAAAGTAAGAGATGTTTGGTTTTCTACCCTTGTATAACTCATAGGGAGTTTTTCTAAGTAGGGGCCTAATTAGAACTCTATTAACTACATGTGTGGCTGTGTTAATGGCATCAGCCCAAAAATACTTAGGAAGATTTGAGTCTTTAATCATAGTTCTAGCTAGTTCTTCTAAAGACCTATTCTTCCTTTCTACAACTCCATTTTGTTGAGGAGTTCTAGGGGCTGAATAAATGTGGTGAATTCCATTTTGTTCACAGAAGTTATTAAAGGATTCATTTTGAAATTCTCCACCATGATCACTCTTATTGGAGATTATTTTCTGGTTTTTCTCATTTTGAACTAAATTTGCAAATCTTTTGAAAATAGAGAAGGCCTCACTCTTGTGAGTCAGAAAAAATGTCAAAGTATACCTAGAGTAATCATCTACCAACACATAACCATACAAGTTCCCTCCAAAGCTTTTAACTTGAGATGGACCAAACAGGTCCATATGTATTAATTGTAAAACCTTATTGGTTTGAACTAAATCTATTGGGGGAAAGGATGAGTTAACTAGCTTACTTTTCTCACAGGAATCACACAACCTATCCTTAGTGAACTTTCTGTTTGGGAGTCCTAGAACTAATTGTTTACCAACTAGTTTGTTAAGGTGATCTATATCTGTATGAGCTACTCTCTTATGCCATAACTAGTTTTCATTTGAATTGGATAATAAACAGCAAATAGTACTAGCAGGCAAAGCATTAAAATCAAGCATGTATATGTTATTTATCCTTTCACCTACCAATTTTATGTTTTTATTTTCCTTGTGCTCAAGTATACAAGACTGAGATGTAAAACATACCTGGAATCCTTTATCACATAGCTGACTAATACTAAGTAAATTATGTTTCAAACCTTCTACATATAGGACATCATTGATGACTGTTGTTGACTCACTTCCTATGTCTCCAACACCACAAATTTTACCTTTTTTGTTGTCACCATATTTAACATATCCTCCATCTTTTAATTTTAGAGACAAGAACTTTGATTTGTCTCCTGTCATATGCTTGGAGCATCCACTATCCAAGTACCATGAATAAGTCTTGGATGTCCAACATACCTACAAAATGGAATTTAAATTTTGGTTTTAGGTACCCAATTTAAATTGGGTCCTGGATGGTTAGTTTCAAACATTGGTGTCTTTACTTTCCAAATCTGTTTCCATCCTTTGTTGGCAAGTTTTTTCAGTTTACAATTAAAAATAATATGTCCCTTTGTACAGCAAAAGTGACATGAAAAAGCAGAGGATGAATTTTGATTTGGTTTAGTGAAGATATCATGCATATGCTTAGATCTAACAAACTTCTGATTCTTTTTAGCATTCCTGTTTTGTCTATATCCAATTCCACATTTATTGTGATTCTGTTTAACATTCACATTTGGTCTATATAACCAAGTCCAGATTTTTCATTTAGATTTCTTTGGTTTCCAAGAAGCATATCTAAATTGTTTTTACCACTATTGAATTTTTCTAAATCACATTGCAGTGCATAAGTTTCCTTTTTCAGATTTTCATTTGTATCTTTAAGAGACTCATGTTTCAGCTTAATCTCTTCATAAAGCATGCACTTTTCTTCTAACAATCTCTTAGTGCTAATTAACTCTTTGATTACATTAACATATTCATCATGTAGTTCATTAAATGCGTCATGTAATTCATCCTAAGAAGGATTGGATTTAGAACTTACCTCACTATCAGAATCTAAATCTGTGTTGGCCATTAGACAAAGATTAGCTTCTTCTTCTTCTAAAGATGCAGAGGATTCATCATCGTTATCATTCCAGGCAATGTAGGCTTTTTTGGTCTTAGGAGGTGGTTGATTGCCTTTAGCCTTTGCAGTCTTATTTCTGTTTTGCAATTGGAAGCACTCAGATTTTATATGTCCTGTCTTCCTACACTCAAAGCAGGTTATCTTGCTGTCATTTGACTTTGAGTTTGAGGGTTTTCTTGATTTGCTATCCTTCTTTTTCAGAAACTTTTTGAATTTTCTGACCAGCATACCTATTTCAGGTAGTTCATCAGTACTTTCTGAATCCTCAGAGCATGTATCTGGTTCAGATTTTGTTTTGTGAGTTTGAACCTTCAGAGACAATCCTTTTCTTTTTCTATCTGTTTGTTCTGCCTCATTCAGTCTGTGCAGTTCCATCTCATGTTCTCTCAGTTTTCCAAATAGCGTGGCAATTGTCATGTTACCAAGGTCTTTTGATTCTGCTATGGCAGTGATCTTTGGCTGCCACTCTCTGGTCAAGCACCTCATCACTTTGTTGATTTGCCGCTCATTGTCAATCACCTTACCAAGAGCATTTAGATTATTGACTATGTGAGTAAATCTTGTGTGCATATCATTAACGGACTCCTCTTTCTTCATGTTAAACAGATCATACTTATGCATTAGCGTGTTGATTCGGGCCTTTTTTACATCTGTTGTTCCTTCATGCGTTTGTTGCAGTGTGTCCCACATCTCCTTGGCAGTTTTGCAGTTAGACACCCTGAAAAATTCGTCAGCACTTAAAGCAGAGGTAATAATGTTTTTAGCCTTAGCATTGTATCCAACCTTTTTCTTGTCATCCTCATACCAATCTGATCTGGATTTTGGGATTAATGAATCACCTGTGCCAGCTATTTTTGGCACATAGCGACCATCTATTACTGCTTCTAGTATATCCGGACTACATGCTTCTAGAAAAATTACCATCCTCTCTTTCCAATACATGTAGGCAGCCCCATTAAATGCAGGGGGCCTTGCCAAGGATGCACCTTCTTCTAGGAATTCTACAGAGGTCATTTTCTTTTATGAGAGTTAGTCTAAAAAGATCAGGCTCTTGATGCCAATTGTTGGAAATTATGGCCTCTATTTGTTAAAAAATTATATGAAATGACTTCACTAATTTTACAACATTATTAACCAAGTTAACAATGACAGTTTACAAAATTTATTCAGGAACAAAGATTCACACATACATGTATTAACAATATAAGAGTATAGATACAATGCTTATTCAAAAGATTAATCAAGACAGAAATTCACCAATACAAACATTCAAGAATAAGCATTCATGCAATATCAAAATAAAGAGAAAAGATAAGAAAATCGTGCACCAGGATTTATATTGGTTCGGCTATCAGTTTGATAGCGTACATCCTGTCCTGAAATCTAAACAAGATTTCAGCCTTTCCAATAGAATTTACTAGAGTTCTTTTTACAGATTTTCCAACTCAATCATAGCCTATCTATCCAACTCACTCACTTCTATTACAATACCACCTTATCCCTAGAGTTACCCGCCAAACCCTCACGAGATCAAGATGAGACTTCTTCTCGATGAACACACGCATCAACAAAGATAGTCACCAGTTTACACCATTGGATTTTCCAGAACTTTCTTTACAGCTTGTTTTGATAGAAAAGATAAAAGAGGACTAATGATGTTGACTCAATCACAATATGAATTTCACACAAAAGAATTTGCCAAATGAGTATTTTGTGTGTGATTACAATTATTTCTCTCAAGGTGTTTTTCCTGATTTCTGTTTTATGAAAACGTGTAATGAATAATTGTTTCAAGTTATGTATTTGTTATTAGAAAATGTGATTGAATCAGTTTATATATGTTCAGAAAAACATCAGTGAAATCGATTTTTCAATCGATTTTATAAAAGTTTAAAACCAGCTTAATCGATTGCCCAATCGATTATCGCGTTTCTTGTTTTTTATGAATCTTGAAAATATAAAAATGAATCGATTTGCCAATCGATTCTTTTAATGCATAAATCAGAAACTGAAGCTAAGTTCATATCAGAATCGATTGAATAATCGATTATATATGTTTTGTTCAAACAACGAGATCAAAACAATCGATTACTCAGTCGACTCATATTTATTAACATAATCGATTTGGCAATTGGCTGAATTCTCCATGTAACACAAACCTTTTCTTTAAGAGATTGAACTGATCACAGTAACTCAAATGTTTTGCTTCAATCGATTGTTCAATCGATTTTGCTAGTCATAGTGACTCAGATATTTTACTTCAATCGATTTGCCAATCGATTTGACTTGTTACAATAGCTCAGCCATTTAGTTCAAATCAATGTGCCAATCGACTAGAAAATATGTTTCATTTCCGTCCTCCCTAGTCTCATTCTTGTCCAATTAAGGGTTTTTAAGCAATCTTGTGCATCCAATAAGTTCATTTTTGTCACTGGATTAACATTTAGGTCATTTTTGTCCTCCCTAGTCTTATTCTTATCCAGTTAGGTTTTTTAACCAATCTTGTGCATCCAATAGGTGTGTATGTGTAATTGGATGAACATTTAGGTCATTTTGGTCTTCCCTAGCCTTATTCTTGTCCAATTAGGGGTTTTAAGCAATCTTGTGCATCCTATAAGTTCATTTGTGTCATTGGATTAAAATTTAGGTCATTTTCGTCCTCCCTAGGCTTATTCTGGTCCAATTAGGGTTTTTAACCAATTTTGTGTATTCAATAGATGTGTTTGTGTCATTGGATTAACATTTAGGGAT
>JBBPBR010000002.1:17878506-17968340 GCA_037974775.1 Cicer pinnatifidum
GTTTTTAACCAATCTTGTGCATCCAATAGGTGTGTTTGTGTCATTGGATGATCAATTAGGTCATTTTCGTCCTCCCTAGGCTTATTCTTATCCAATTAGGGTTTTTAACCAATCTTGTGCATCCAATAAATTTGTTTGTGTCATTGAATTAATATTTAGGTCATTTTCGTCCTCCCTAGGCATATTCTTGTCCAATTAGGGTTTTTAACCAATCTTGTGCATCCAATAAGTTCATTTGTGTCATTGGATGATCAATTAGGTCATTTTTGTCCTCCCTAGGCATATTCTTGTCCAACTAGGGTTTTTAACCAATCTTGTGCATCCAATAGGTGTGTTTGTGTCATTGGATGATCAATTAGGTCATTTTTGTCCTCCCTAGGTTTATTCTTGTCCAATTAGGGTTTTTAACCAATCTTGTGCATCCAATAAGTTCATTTGTGTCATTGGATAAACATTTAGGTCATTTTCGTCCTCCCTAGCATATTCTTGTCCAATTAGGGTTTTTAACCAATCTTGTGCTTCCAATAGGTGTGTTTGTGTCATTGGATGATCAATTAGGTCATTTTCGTCCTCCCTAGGCTTATTCTTGTCCAATTAGGGTTTTTAACCAATCTTGTGCATCCAATAAGTTTGTTTATGTCATTGAATTAATAGTTAGGTCATTTTCGTCCTCCCTAGGCGTATACTTGTCCAATTAGGGTTTTTAACCAATCTTGTGCATCCAATAGGTGTGTTTGTGTCATTGGATGATCAATTAGGTCATTTTCGTCCTCCCTAGGCTTATTCTTGTCCAATTAGGGTTTTTAACCAATCTTGTGCATCCAATAGGTGTGTTTGTGTCATTGGATGATCAATTAGGTCCTTTTCGTCCTTCCTAGGCATATTCTTGTCCAATTAGGGTTTTTAACCAGTCTTGTGCATCCAATAGGTGTGTTTGTGTCATTGGATGATCAATTAGGTCATTTTTGTCCTCGGAAGGCTTATTCTTGTCCAATTAGGGTTTTTAACCAATCTTGTGCATCCAATAAGTTCATTTGTGTCATTGGATTAACATTTAGGTCATTTTCGTCCTCCCTAGGTATGTTCTTGTCCAATTACGGTTTTAAACCAATCTTGTGCGTCCAATAGGTGTGTTTGTGTCATTGGATGATCAATTAGGTCATTTTCGTCCTCCCTAGGCTTATTCTTGTCAAATTAGGGTTTTTAACCAATCTTGTGCATCCAATAGGTGTGTATGTGTCATTGGATGATCAATTAGGTCATTTTCGTCCTCCCTAGGCATATTCTTGTCCAACTAGGGTTTTTAACCATTCTTGTGCATCCAATAGGAAATTTGTGTCTTTGGATGATCAATTAGGTCATTTTCGTGCTCCCTAGGCTTATTCTTGTCCAATTAGGGTTTTTAACCAATCTTGTGCATCCAATAGGTGTGTTTCTGTCATTGGATGATCAATTAGGTCATTTTCGTTCTCCCTAGGCTTATTCTTGTCCAATTAGGGTTTTTAACCAATCTTGTGCATCCAATAGGTGAGTTTATGTCATTGGATTAACATTTAGGTCATTTTCGTCCTCCCTAGGCTTATTCTTGTCCAATTAGGGTTTTTAACCAATCTTGTGCATCCAATAAGTTTGTTTGTGTCATTGAATTAATTTTTAGGTCATTTTCGTCCTCCCTAGGCATATTCTTGCCCAATTAGGGTTTTTAACCAATCTTGTGCATCCAATAGGTGTGTTTGTGTCATTGGATGATCAATTAGGTAATTTTCGTCCTCCCTAGGCTTATTCTTGTCCAATTAGGGTTTTTAACCAATCTTGTGCATCCAATAACTTTGTTTGTGTCATTGAATTAATATTTAGGTCATTTTCTTCCTCCCTAGGCATATTCTTTTCCAATTAGGGTTTTTAACCAATCTTGTGCATCCAATAGGTGTGTTTGTGTCATTGGATGATCAATTAGGTCATTTTCGTTCTCCCTAGGCTTATTCTTGTCCAATTAGGGTTTTTAACTAATCTTGTGCATTCGATAAGTTTGTTTATGTCATTGAATTAATATTTAGGTCATTTTCGTCCTCCCTAGGCATATTCTTGTCCAATTAGGGTTTTTAACCAATCTTGTGCATCCAATAGGTGTGTTTGTGTCATTGGATGATCAATTAGGTCATTTTCGTCCTCCCTAGGCTTATTCTTGTCCAATTAGGGTTTTTAACCAATCTTGTGCATCCAATAGGTGTGTTTGTGTCATTGGATGATCAATTAGGTCATTTTCGTCCTTCCTAGGCATATTCTTGTCCAATTAGGGTTTTTAATCAGTCTTGTGCATCCAATAGGTGTGTTTGTGTCATTGGATGATCAATTAGGTCATTTTCATTGTCCCAAGGCATATTCTTGTCCAATTAGGGTTTTTAACCAATCTTGTGCATCCAATAGGTGTGTTTGTGTCATTGATTGATCAATTAGGTCATTTTCGTCCTCCCTAGGCTTATTCTTGTCCAATTAGGGTTTTTAACCAATCTTGTGCATCCAATAGGTGTGTTTGTGTCATTGGATGATCAATTAGGTCATTTTCGTCCTCCCTAGGCTTATTCTTGTCCAATTAGGGTTTTTAACCAATCTTGTGCATCCAATAGGTGTGTTTGTGTCATTGGATTTACATTTATGTCATTTTCGTCCTCCCTAGGCATATTCTTGTCCAATTAGGGTTTTTAACCAATCTTGTGCATCCAATAGGTGTGTTTGTGTCATTGGATGATCAATTAGGTCATTTTCGTCCTCCCTAGGCTTATTCTTGTCCAATTAGGGTTTTTAACCAATCTTGTGCATCCAATAGTTTTGTTTGTGTCATTGGATGATCAATTAGGTCATTTTCGTCCTCCCTAGGCTTATTCTTGTCCAATTAGGGTTTTTAACCAATCTTGTGCATCCAATAGGTGTGTTTGTGTCATTGGATGATCAATTAGGTCATTTTCGTCCTCCCTAGGCTTATTCTTGTCCAATTAGGGTTTTTAACCAATCTTGTGCATCCAATAAGTTCATTTGTGTCATTGGATGATCAATTAGGTCATTTTCGTCCTTCCTAGGCATATTCTTGATCAACTAGGGTTTTAAACCAATCTTGTGCATCCAATAGGTGTGTTTGTGTCATTGGATGATCAATTAGGTCATTTTCGTCCTCCCTAGGCTTATTCTTGTCCAATTAGGGTTTTTAACCAATCTTGTGCATCCAATAGGTGTGTTTGTGTCATTGGATGATCAATTAGGTCATTTTCGTCCTCCCTAGGCTTATTCTTGTCCAATTAGGGTTTTTAACCAATCTTGTGCATCCAATAGGTGTGTTTGTGTCATTGGATGATCAATTAGGTCATTTTCGTCCTCCCTAGGCTTATTCTTGTCCAATTAGGGTTTTTAACCAATCTTGTGCATCCAATAGGTGTGTTTGTGTCATTGGATGATCAATTAGGTCATTTTCGTCCTTTCTATGCTTATTTTTGTCCAATTAGGGTTTTTAAGCAATCTTGTGCATCCAATAAGTTCATTTGTGTCATTGGATGATCAATTAGGTCATTTTCGTCCTCCCTAGGCATATTCTTGTCCAACTAGGGTTTCTAACCAATCTTGTGCTTCCAATAGATGTGTTTGTGTCATTGGATGATCAATTAGGTCATTTTCGTCCTCCCTAGGCTTATTCTTGTCCAATTAGGGTTTTTAACCAATCTTGTGCATCCAATAGGTGTGTTTGTGTCATTGGATGATCAATTAGGTCATTTTCGTCCTCCCTAGGCTTATTCTTGTCCAATTAGGGTTTTTAACCAATCTTGTGCATCCAATAGGTGTGTTTGTGTCATTGGATGATCAATTAGGTCATTTTCGTCCTCCCTAGGCTTATTCTTGGCCAATTAGGGTTTTTAACCAATCTTGTGCCTCAAATAAGTTTGTTTGTGTCATTGAATTAATATTTAGGTCATTTTCGTCCTCCCTAGGCATATTCTTGTCCAATTAGGGTTTTTAACCAATCTTGTGCATCCAATAGGTGTGTTTGTGTCATTGGATGATCAATTAGGTCATTTTCGTCCTCCCTAGGCTTATTCTTGTCCAATTAGGGTTTTTAACCAAGCTTGTGCATCCAATAGGTGTGTTTGTGTCCTTGGATGATCAATTAGGTCATTTTCGTCCTCCCTAGGCTTATTCTTGTCCAATTAGGGTTTTTAACCAATCTTGTGCATCCAATAGGTGTGTTTGTGTCATTGGATGATCAATTAGGTCATTTTCGTCCTCCCTAGGCATATTCTTGTCCAATTAGGGTTTTTAACCAATCTTGTGCATCCAATAGGTGTGTTTGTCTCATTGGATGATCAATTAGGTTATTTTCATCCTCCCTAGGCATATTCTTGTCCAATTAGGGTTTTTAACCAATCTTGTGCATCCAATAGGTGTGTTTGTGTCATTGGATGACCAATTAAGTCATTTTCGTCCTCAATAGGCATATTCTTGTCCAATTAGGGTTTTTAACCAATCTTGTGCATCCAATAGGTGTGTCTGTGGCAATGGATGACCAATTAGGTCATTTTCGTCCTCCCTAGGCTTATTCTTGTCCAATTAGGGTTTTTAACCAATCTTGTGCATCCAATAGGTGTGTTTGTGTCATTGGATGATCAATTAGGTCATTTTCGTCCTCCCTAGGCTTATTCTTGTCCAATTAGGGTTTTTAACCAATCTTGTGCATCCAATAGGTGTGTTTGTGTCATTGGATGATCAATTAGGTCATTTTCGTCCTCCCTAGGCTTATTCTTGTCCAATTAGGGTTTTTAACCAAACTTGTGCATCCAATACGTGTGTTTGTTACATTGGATGATCAATTAGGTTATTTTCGTCCTCCCTAGGCTTATTCTTGTCCAATTAGGGTTTTTAACCAATCTTGTGCATCCAATAGGTGTGTTTGTGTCATTGGATGATCAATTAGGTCATTTTCGTCCTCCCTAGGTTTATTCTTGTCCAATTAGGGTTTTTAACCAATCTTGTGCATCCAATAGGTGTGTTTGCGTCATTGGATGATCAATTAGGTCATTTTCGTCCTCCCTAGGTATATTCTTTTTTAACCAATCTTGTGCATCCAATAGGTGTGTTTGTGTCATTGGATGATCAATTAGGTCATTTTCGTCCTCCCTAGGCTTATTCTTGTCCAATTAGGGTTTTTAACCAATCTTGTGCATCCAATAGGTGTGTTTGTGTCATTGGATGATCAATTAGGTCATTTTCGTCCTCCCTAGGCTTATTCTTGTCCAATTAGGGTTTTTAACCAATCTTGTGCATCCAATAGGTGTGTTTGTGTCATTGGATGATCAATTAGGTCATTTTCGTCCTTTCTATGCTTATTTTTGTCCAATTAGGGTTTTTAAGCAATCTTGTGCATCCAATAAGTTCATTTGTGTCATTGGATGATCAATTAGGTCATTTTCGTCCTCCCTAGGCATATTCTTGTCCAACTAGGGTTTCTAACCAATCTTGTGCTTCCAATAGATGTGTTTGTGTCATTGGATGATCAATTAGGTCATTTTCGTCCTCCCTAGGCTTATTCTTGTCCAATTAGGGTTTTTAACCAATCTTGTGCATCCAATAGGTGTGTTTGTGTCATTGGATGATCAATTAGGTCATTTTCGTCCTCCCTAGGCTTATTCTTGTCCAATTAGGGTTTTTAACCAATCTTGTGCATCCAATAGGTGTGTTTGTGTCATTGGATGATCAATTAGGTCATTTTCGTCCTCCCTAGGCTTATTCTTGTCCAATTAGGGTTTTTAACCAATCTTGTGCATCCAATAGGTGTGTTTGTGTCATTGGATGATCAATTAGGTCATTTTTGTCCTCCCTAGGCTTATTTTTGTCCAATTAGTGTTTTTAACCAATCTTGTGCATCCAATAAGTTCATTTGTGTCATTGGATGATCAATTAGGTCATTTTCATCCTCCCTAGGCATATTCATGTCCAACTATGGTTTTTAACCAATCTTGTGCATCCAATAGGTGTGTTTGTGTGATTGGATGATCAATTAGGTCATTTTCGTCCTCCCTAGGCTTATTCTTGTCCAATTAGGGTTTTTAACCAATCTTGTGCATCCAATAGGTGTGTTTGTGTCATTGGATGATCAATTAGGTCATTTTCGTCCTCCCTAGGCTTATTCTTGTCCAATTAGGGTTTTTAACCAATCTTGTGCATCCAATAGGTGTGTTTGTGTCATTGGATGATCAATTAGGTCATTTTTATCCTCCCTAGGCTTATTCTTGTCCAATTAGGATTTTTAACCAATCTTGTGCATCCAATAGGTGTGTTTGTGTCATTGGATGATCAATTAGGTCATTTTTATCCTCCCTAGGCTTATTCTTGTCCAATTAGGATTTTTAACCAATCTTGTGCATCCAATAGGTGTGTTTGTGTCATTGGATGATCAATTAGGTCATTTTCGTCCTCCCTAGGCTTATTCTTGTCCAATTAGGGTTTTTAACCAATCTTGTGCATCCAATAGGTGTGTTTGTGTCATTGGATGATCAATTAGGTCATTTTCGTCCACCCTAGGCTTATTCTTGTCCAATTAGGGTTTTTAACTAATTTTGTGCATCCAATAAGTTCATTTGTGTCATTGGATGATCAATTAGGTAATTTTCGTCCTCCCTAGGCATATTCTTGTACAACTAGGGTTTTTAACCAATCTTGTGCATCCAATAAGTTCATTTGTGACATTGGATGACCAATTAGGTCATTTTCGTCCTCCCTAGGCATATTCTTGTCCAACTAGGGTTTTTAACCAATCTTGTGCATCCAATAGGTGTGTTTGTGTCATTGGATGATCAATTAGGTCATTTTCGTCCTCCCTAGGCCTATTCTTGACCAATTAGGGTTTTTAACCAATCTTGTGCATCCAATAGGTGTGTTTGTGTCATTGGATGATCAATTAGGTCATTTTCGTCCTCCCTAGACTTATTCTCGTCCAATTAGGGTTTTTAACCAATCTTGTGCATCCAATAGGTGTGTTTGTGTCATTGGATGATCAATTAGGTCATTTTCGTCCTCCCTAGGCATATTCTTGTCCAATTAGGGTTTTTAACCAATCTTGTGCATCCAATAGGTGTGTTTGTGTCATTGGATGATCAATTAGGTCATTTTCGTCCTCCCTAGGCTTATTCTTGTCCATTTAGGGTTTTTAACCAATCTTGTGCATCCTATAGGTGTGTTTGTGTCATTGGATGATCAATTAGGTCATTTTCGTCCTCCCTAGGCTTATTCTTGTCCAATTAGGGTTTTTAACCAATCTTGTGCATCCAATAGGTGTGTTTGTGTCATTGGATGATCAATTAGGTCATTTTCGTCCTCCCTAGGCTTATTCTTGTCCAATTAGGGTTTTTAACCAATCTTGTGCATCCAATAAGTTGAGTTGTGTCATTGGATTAACATTTAGGTCATATTCGTCCTCCCTAAGCTTATTCTTGTCCAATTAGGGTTTTTAACCAATCTTGTGCATCCAATAGGTGTGTTTGTGTCATTGGATGATCAATTAGGTCATTTTCGTCCTCCCTAGGCTTATTCTTGTCCAATTAGGGTTTTTAACCAACCTTGTGCATCCAATAGGTGTGCTTGTGTCATTGGATGATCAATTAGGTCATTTTCGTCCTCCCTAGGCTTATTCTTGTCCAATTAGGGTTTTTAACCAATCTTGTGCATCCAATAGGTGTGTTTGTGTCATTGGATGATCAATTAGGTCATTTTCGTCCTCCCTAGGCTTATTCTTGTCCAATTAGGGTTTTTAACCAATCTTGTGCATCCAATAGGTGTGTTTGTGTCATTGGATGATCAATTAGGTCATTTTCGTCCTCCCTAGGCTTATTCTTGTCCAATTAGGGTTTTTAACCAATCTTGTGCATCCAATAAGTTCATTTGTGTCATTGGATGATCAATTAGGTCATTTTCGTCCTCCCTAGGCTTATTCTTGCCCAATTAGGATTTTTAACCAATCTTGTGCATCCAATAGGTGTGTTTGTGCCATTGGATGATCAATTAGGTCATTTTCGTCCTCCCTAGGGTTATTCTTGTCCAATTTGGGTTTTTAACCAATCTTGTGCATCCAATAACTTTGTTTGTGTCATTGAATTAATATTTAGGTCATTTTCCTCCTCCCTAGGCATATTCTTGTCCAATTAGGGTTTTTAACCAATCTTGTGCATCTAATAGGTGTGTTTGTGTCATTGGATGATCAATTAGGTCATTTTCGTCCTCCCTAGGCTTATTCTTGTCCAATTAGGGTTTTTAACCAATCTTGTCCATCAAATAGGTGTGTTTGTGTCATTGGATGATCAATTAGGTCATTTTCGTCCTCCCTAGGCTTATTCTTGTCCAATTAGGGTTTTTAACCAATCTTGTGCATCCAATAGGTGTGTTTGTGTCATTGGATGATCAATTAGGTCATTTTCGTCCTCCCTAGGGTTATTCTTGTCCAATTAGGGTTTTTAACCAATCTTGTGCATCCAATAAGTTGAGTTGTGTCATTGGATTAATATTTAGGTCATTTTCATTCTCCCTAGGCTTATTTTTGTCGAATTAGGTTTTTAACCAATCTTGTGCATCCAATAAGTTCATTTGTGTCATTGGATTAACATTTAGGTCATTTTCGTCCTCCCTAGGCATATTCTTGTCCAATTAGGGTTTTTAACCAATCTTGTGCATCCAATAGGTGTGTTTGTGTCATTGGATGATCAATTAGGTCATTTTCGTCCTCCCTAGGCTTATTCTTGTCCAATTAGGGTTTTTAACCAATCTTGTGCATCCAATAGGTGTGTTTGTGTCATTGGATGATCAATTAGGTCATTTTCGTCCTCCCTAGGCTTATTCTTGTCCAATTAGGGTTTTTAACCAATCTTGTGCATCCAAAAAGTTGAGTTGTGTCATTGGATTAACATTTAGGTCATTTTCGTTCTCCCTAGGCTTATTCTTGTCCAATTAGGGTTTTTAACCAATCTTGTGCATCCAATAACTTTGTTTGTGTCATTGAATTAATATTTAGGTCATTTTCGTCCTCCCTAGGTATATTCTTATCCAATTAGGGTTTTTAACCAATCTTGTGCATCCAATAGGTGTGTTTGTGTCATTGGATGGTCAATTAGGTCATTTTCGTCCTCCCTAGGCTTATTCTTGTCCAATTAGGGTTTTTAACCAATCTTGTGCATCCAATAGGTGTGTTTGTGTCATTGGATGATCAATTAGGTCATTTTCGTCCTCCCTAGGCTTATTCTTGTCCAATTAGGGTTTTTAACCAATCTTGTGCATCCAATAAGTTGAGTTGTGTCATTGGATTAACATTTAGGTCATTTTCGTTCTCCCTAGGCTTATTCTTGTCCAATTAGGGTTTTTAACCAATCTTGTGCATCCAATAAGTTCATTTGTTTCATTGGATTAACATTTAGGTCATATCCGTCCTCCCTAGGCATATTCTTGTCCAATTAGGGTTTTTAACCAATCTTGTGCATCCAATAGGTGTGTTTGTGTCATTGGATGATCAATTAGGTCATTTTTGTCCTCCCTAGGTTTATTCTTGTCCAATTAGGGTTTTTAACCAATCTTGTGCATCCAATAAGTTCATTTGTGTCATTGGATAAACATTTAGGTCATTTTCGTCCTCCCTAGCATATTCTTGTCCAATTAGGGTTTTTAACCAATCTTGTGCTTCCTATAGGTGTGTTTGTGTCATTGGATGATCAATTAGGTCATTTTCGTCCTCCCTAGGCTTATTCTTGTACAATTAGGGTTTTTTACCAATCTTGTGCATCCAATAACTTTGTTTGTGTCATTGAATTAATATTTAGGTCCTTTTCGTCCTCCCTAGGCATATTCTTGTCCAATTAGGGTTTTTAACCAATCTTGTGCATCCAATAGGTGTCTTTGTGTCATTGGATGATCAATTAGGTCATTTTCGTCCTCCCTAGGCTTATTCTTGTCCAATTAGGGTTTTTAACCAATCTTGTGCATCCAATAGGTGTGTTTGTGTCATTGGATGATCAATTAAGTCATTTTCGTCCTCCCTAGGCTTATTCTTGTCCAATTTGGGTTTTTAACCAATCTTGTGCATCCAATAGGTGTGTTTGTGTCATTGGATGATCAATTAGGTCATTTTCGTCCTTCCTAGGCTTATTCTTGTCCAATTAGGGTTTTAAACCAATCTTGTGCATCCAATAGGTGTATTTGTGTCATTGGATGATCAATTAAGTCATTTTCGTCCTCCCTAGGCTTATTCTTGTCCAATTTGGGTTTTTAACCAATCTTGTGCATCCAAAGGTGTGTTTGTGTCATTGGATGATCAATTAGGTCATTTTCGTCCTCCCTAGGCTTATTCTTGTCCAATTAGGGTTTTTAACCAATCTTGTGCATCCAATAGGTGTGTTTGTGTCATTGGATGATCAATCAGGTCATTTTAGTCCTCCCTAGGCTTATTCTTGTCCAATTAGGGTTTTTAACCAATCTTGTGCATCCAATAACTTTGATTGTGTCATTGAATTAATATTTAGGTCATTTTCGTCCTCCCTAGGCATATTCTTGTCCAATTAGGGTTTTTAACCAATCTTGTGCATCCAATAGGTGTGTTTGTGTCATTGGATGATCAATTAGGTCATTTTCGTCCTCCCTAGGCTTATTCTTGTCCAATTAGGGTTTTTAACCAATCTTGTGCATCCAATAAGTTCATTTGTGTCATTGGAATAAAATTTAGGTCATTTTCGTCCTCCATAGGCATATTCTTGTCCAATTAGAGTTTTTAACCATTCTTGTGCTTCCATTAGGTGTGTTTGTGTCATTGGATGATCAATTAGGTCATTTTCGTCCTCACTAGGCTTATTCTTGTCCAATTAGGGTTTTTAACCAATCTTGTGCATCCAATAGGTGTGTTTGGGTCATTGGATGATCAATTAGGTCATTTTCGTCCTCCCTAGGCTTATTCTTGTCCAATTAGGGTTTTTAACCAATCTTGTGCATCCAATAAGTTTGTTTGTGTCATTGAATTAATATTTAGGTCATTTTCGTCCTCCCAAGGCATATTCTTGCCCGATTAGAGTTTTTAACAAATCTTGTGCATCCAATAGGTGTGTTTGTGTCATTGGATGATCAATTAGGTTATTTTCGTCCTCCTTAGGCTTATTTTTGTCCAATTAGGGTTTTTAACTAATCTTGTGCATCCAATAAGTTCATTTGTGTCATTGGATGATCAATTAGGTCATTTTCGTCCTCCCTAGGCATATTCTTGTCCAATTAGGGTTTTTAACCAATCTTGTGCATCCAATAGGTGTGTTTGTGTCATTGGATGATCAATTAGGTCATTTTCGTCCTCCCTAGGCTTATTATTGTCCAATTAGGGTTTTTAACCGATCTTGTGCATCCAATAGGTGTGTTTGTGTCATTGGATGATCAATTAGGTCATTTTCGTCCTCCCTAGGCATATTCTTGTCCAATTAGGGTTTTTAACCAATCTTGTGCATCCAATAGGTGTGTTTGTGTCATTGGATGATCAATTAAGTCATTTTCGTCCTCCCTAGGCTTATTATTGTCCAATTAGGGTTTTAAACCAATCTTGTGCATCCAATAAGTTGAGTTGTGTCATTGGATCAACATTTATGTCATTTTCGTCCTCCCTAGGCTTATTCTTGTCCAATTAGGTTTTTTAACCAATCTTGTGCGTCCAATACGTTCATTTGTGTCATTGGATTAACATTTAGGTCATTTTCGTCCTCCCTAGGCATATTCTTGTCCAATTAGAGTTTTAGACCAATCTTGTGCATCCAATTGGTGTGTTTGTGTCATTGGATGATCAATTAGGATATTTTCGTCCTCCCTAGGCTTATTCTTGTCCAATTAGGGTTTTTAACTAATCTTGTGCATCCAATAAGTTCATTTGTGTCATTGGATGATCAATTAGGTCATTTTCGTCCTCCCTAGGCATATTCTTGTCCAATTCGGGTTTTTAACCAATCTTGTGCATCCAATATATGTGTTTGTGTCATTGGATGATCAATTAGGTCATTTTCGTCCTCCCTAGGCTTATTCTTGTCCAATTAGGGTTTTTAACCAATCTTGTGCATCCAATAAGTTCATTTGTGTCATTGGATTAACATTTAGGTCATTTTCGTCCTCCCTAGGCATATTCTTGTCCAATTAGAGTTTTAGACCAATCTTGGGCATCCAATAGGGGTGTTTGTGTCATTGGATGATCGATTAGGTTATTTTTGTCCTCCCTAGGCTTATTCTTGTCCAATTAGGGTTTTTAACCAATCTTTTGCATCCGATAAGTTTGTTTGTGTCATTAAATTAATATTTAGGTCATTTTCGTCCTCCCTAGGCATATTCTTGTCCAATTAGGGTTTTTAACCAATCTTGTGCATCCAATAGGTGTGTTTGTGTCATTGGATGATCAATTAGGTCATTTTCGTCCTCCCTAGGCTTATTCTTGTCCAATTATGGTATTTAACCAATCTTGTGCATCCAATAGGTGTGTTTGTGTCATTGGATGATCAATTAGGTCATTTTCGTCCTCCCTAGGCATATTCTTGTCCAATTAGGGTTTTTAACCAATCTTGTGCATCCAATAGGTGTGTTTGTGTCATTGGATGATCAATTAGGTCATTTTCGTCCTCCCTAGGCTTATTCTCTTCCAATTAGGGTTTTTAACCAATCTTGTGCATCCAATAGGTGTGTTTGTGTCATTGGATGATCAATTAGGTCATTTTCGTCCTCCCTAGGCATATTCTTGTCTAATTAGGGTTTTTAACCAATCTTGTGCATCCAATAAGCTTGTCTGTTTCTTTGAATTAATATTTAGGTCATTTTCTTCCTCCCTAGGCATATTCTTGTCCAATTAGGGTTTTTAACCAATCTTGTGCATCCAATAGGTGTGTTTGTGTCATTGGATGATCAATTAGGTCATTTTCGTCCTCCCTAGGCATATTCTTGTCCAATTAGGGTTTTTAACCAATCTTGTGCATCCAATAGGTGTGTTTGTGTCATTGGATGATCAATTACGTCATTTTCGTTCTCCCTAGGCATATTCTTGTCCAATTAGGGTTTTTAACCAATCTTGTGCATCCAATAGGTGTGTTTGTGTCATTGGATGATCAATTAGGTCATTTTCGTTCTCCCTAGGCTTATTCTTGTCCAATTAGGGTTTTTAACCAATCTTGTGCATCCAATAAGTTCATTTGTGTTATTGGATTAACATTTAGGTAATATTCGTCCTCCCTAGGCATATTCTTGTCCAATTAGGGTTTTTAACCAATCTTGTGCATCCAATAGGTGTGTTTGTGTCATTGGATGATCAATTAGGTCATTTTCGTCCTCCCTAGGCATATTCTTGTCCAATTAGGGTTTTTAACCAATCTTGTGCATCCAATAGGTGTGTTTGTGTCATTGGATGATCAATTAGGTCATTTTCGTCCTCCCTAGGCTTATTCTTGTCCAATTAGGGTTTTTAACCAATCTTGTGCATCCAATAAGTTCATTTGTGTCATTGGATGATCAATTAGGTCATTTTCGTCCTCCTTAGGCTTATTCTTGTCCAATTAGGGTTCTTAACCAATCTTGTGCTTCCAATAGGTGTGTTTGTGTCATTGGATGATCAATTAGGTCATTTTCGTTCTCCCTAGGCTTATTCTTGTTGAATTAGGGTTTTTAACCAATCTTGTGCATCCAATAAGTTCATTTGTATTATTGGATTAACATTTAGGTCATATTCGTCCTCCCTAGGCATATTCTTGTCCAATTAGGGTTTTTAACCAAACTTTTGCATCCAATAGGTGTGTTTGTGTCATTCGATGATCAATTAGGTCATTTTCGTCCTCCCTAGGCATATTCTTGTCCAATTAGGGTTTTTAACCAATCTTGTGCATCCAATAGGTGTGTTTGTATCATTGGATGATCAATTAGGTCATTTTCGTCCTCCCTAGGCTTATTCTTGTCCAATTAGGGTTTTTAACCAATCTTGTGCATCCAATAGGTGTGTTTGTGTCATTGGATGATCAATTAGGTCATTTTCGTCCTCCCTAGGCTTATTCTTGTCCAATTAGGGTTTTTAACCAGTCTTGTGCATCCAATAACTTTGTTTGTGTCATTGAATTAATATTTAGGTCATTTTCGTCCTCCCTAGGCATATTCTTGTCCAATTAGGGTTTTTAACCAATCTTGTGAATCCAATAGGTGTGTTTGTGTCATTGGATGATCAATTAGATCATTTTCGCCCTCCCTAGGCATATTCTTGTCCAACTAGGGTTCTAAACCAATCTTGTGCATCCAATAGGTGTGTTTGTGTCATTGGATGATCAATTAGGTCATTTTCGTCCTCCCTAGGCTTATTCTTGTCCAATTAGGGTTTTTAACCAATCTTGTGCATCCAATAGGTGTGTTTGTGTCATTGGATGATCAATTAGGTCATTTTCGTCCTCCCTAGGCTTATTCTTGTCTAATAAGGGTTTTTAACCAATCTTGTGCATCGAATAACTTTGTTTATGTCATTGAATTAATATTTAGGTCATTTTCGTCCTCCCAAGGCATATTCTAGTCCAAATAGGGTTTTTAACCAATCTTGTGCATCCAATAGGTGTGTTTGTGTCATTGGATGATCAATTAGGTCATTTTCGTCCTCCCTAGGCTTATTCTTGTCCAATTAGGGTTTTTAACCAATCTTGTGCATCCAATAAGTTCATTTGTGTCATTGGATTAACAATTAGGTCTTTTTCGTCCTCGCTAGACATATTCTTGTCCAATTAGGGTTCTTAACCAATCTTGTGCTTCCAATAGGTGTGTTTGTGTCATTGGATGATCAATTATGTCATTTTCGTTCTCCCTAGGTTTATTCTTGTCGAATTAGGGTTTTTAACCAATCTTGTGCATCCAATAAGTTCATTTGTGTTATTGGATTAACATTTAGGTCATATTCGTCCTCCCTAGGCATATTCTTGTCCAATTAGGGTTTTTAACCAAACTTTTGCATCCAATAGGTGTGTTTGTGTCATTCGATGATCAATTAGGTCATTTTCGTCCTCCCTAGGCATATTCTTGTCCAATTAGGTTTTTTAACCAATCTTGTGCATCCAATAGGTGTGTTTGTGTCATTGGATGATCAATTAGGTCATTTTCGTCCTCCCTAGGCTTATTCTTGTCCAATTAGGGTTTTTAACCAATCTTGTGCATCCAATAAGTTCATTTGTGTCATTGGATGATCAATTAGGTCATTTTCGTCCCCCCTTGGCATATTCTTCTCCAACTAGGGTTTTAAACCAATCTTGTGCATCCAATAGGTGTGTTTGTGTCATTGGATCATCAATTAGGTCATTTTCGTCCTCCCTAGGCTTATTCTTGTCCAATTAGGGTTTTTAACCAATCTTGTGCATCCAATAGGTGTGTTTGTGTCATTGGATGATCAATTAGGTCATTTTCGTCCTCCCTAGGCTTATTCTTGTCCAATTAGGGTTTTTAACCAATATTGTGCATCCAATAACTTTGTTTGTGTCATTGAATTAATATTTAGGTCATTTTCGTCCTCCCTAGGCATATTCTTGTCCAATTAGGGTTTTTAACCAATCTTGTGCATCCAATAGGTGTCTTTGTGTCATTGGATGATCAATTAGGTCATTTTCGTCCTCCCTAGGCATATTCTTGTCCATGTAGGGTTTTTAACCAATCTTGTGCATCCAATAAGTTCATTTGTGTCATTGGATTAACATTTAGGTCATTTTCGTCCTCCCTAGGCATATTCTTGTCCAATTAGGGTTTTTAACCAATCTTGTGCTTCCAATAGGTGTGTTTGCGTCATTGGATGATCAATTAGGTCATTTTCGTCCTCCCTAGGCTTATTCTTGTCCAATTAGGGTTTTTAACCAATCTTGTGCATCCAATAGGTGTGTTTGTGTCATTGGATGATCAATTAGGTCATTTTCGTCCTCCCTAGGCTTATTCTTGTCCAATTAGGGTTTTTAACCAATCTTGTGCATCCAATAAGTTCATTTGTGTCATTGGATGATCAATTAGGTCATTTTCATCCTCCCTAGGCTTATTCTTGTCCAATTACGGTTTTTAACCAATCTTGTGCATCCAATAGGTGTGTTTGTGTCATTGGATGATCAATTAGGTCATTTTCGTCCTCCCTAGGCTTATTCTTGTCCAATTAGGGTTTTTAACCAATCTTGTGCATCCAATAGGTGTGTTTGTGTCATTGGATGATCAATTAGGTCATTTTCGCCCTCCCTAGGCTTATTCTTGTCCAATTAGGGTTTTTAACCAATCTTGTGCATCCAATAGGTGTGTTTGTGTCATTGGATGATCAATTAGGTCATTTTTGTCCTCCCGAGGCTTATTCTTGTCCAATTAGGGTTTTTAACCAATCTTGTGCATCCAATAGGTGTGTTTGTGTCATTGGATGATCAATTAGGTCATTTTCGTCCTCCCTAGGCTTATTCTTGTCCAATTAGGGTTTTTAACCAATCTTGTGCATCCAATAAGTTGAGTTGTTTCATTGGATTAATATTTAGGTCATTTTCGTCCCCCCTAGGCTTATTCTTGTCCAATTAGGGTTTTTAACCAATCTTGTGCATCCAATAAGTTCATTTGTGTCATTGGATTAACATTTAGGTCATTTTCGTCCTCCCTAGGCATATTCTTGTCCAATTAAGGTTTTTAACCAATCTTGTGCTTCCAATAGGTGTGTTTGTGTCATAGGATGATCAATTAGGTCATTTTCGTCCTCCCTAGGCTTATTCTTGTCCAATTAGGGTTTTTAACCAATATTGTGCATCCCATAACTTTGTTTGTGTCATTGAATTAATATTTAGGTCATTTTCGTCCTCCCTAGGCATATTCTTGTCCAATTAGGGTTTTTAACCAATCTTGTGCATCCAACAGGTGTGTTTGTGTCATTGGATGATCAATTAGGTCATTTTCGTCCTCCCTAGGTTTATTCTTGTCCAATTAAGGTTTTTAACCAATCTTGTGCATCCAATAGGTGTGTTTTCGTCATTGGATGATCAATTAGGTCATTTTCGTCCTCCCTAGGTTTATTCTTTTTTAACCAATCTTGTGCATCCAATAGGTGTGTTTGTGTCATTGGATGATCAATTAGGTCATTTTCGTCCTCCCTAGGCTTCTTCTTGTCCAATTAGGGTTTTTGACCAATCTTGTGCATCCAATAGGTGTGTTTGTGTCATTGGATGATCAATTAGGTCATTTTCGTCCTCCCTAGGCTTATTCTTATCCAATTATGGTTTTTAACCAATCTTGTGCATCCAATAAATTTGTTTGTGTCATTGAATTAATATTAAGGTCATTTTCGTCCTCCCTAGGCATATTCTTGTCCAATTAGGGTTTTTAACCAATCTTGTGCATCCAATAAGTTCATTTGTGTCATTGGATGATCAATTAGGTCATTTTCGTCCTCCCTAGGCATATTCTTGTCCAACTAGGGTTTTTAACCAATCTTGTGCATCCAATAGGTGTGTTTGTGTCATTGGATGATCAATTAGGTCATTTTCGTCCTCCCTAGGCTTATTCTTGTCCAATTAGGGTTTTTAACCAATCTTGTGCATCCAATAGGTGTGTTTGTGTCATTGCATGATCAATTAGGTCATTTTCGACCTCCCTAGGCTTATTCTTGTCCAATTAGAGTTTTTAACCAATCTTGTGCATCCAATAGGTGTGTTTGTGTCATTGGATGATCAATTAGGTCATTTTCGTCCTCCCTAGGCTTATTCTTGTCCAATTAGGGTTTTTAACCAATCTTGTGCATCCAATAGGTGTGTTTGTGTCATTGGATGATCAATTAGGTCATTTTTGTCCTCCCTAGGCTTATTCTTGCCCAATTAGGGTTTTTAACCAATCTTGTGCATCCAATAAGTTCATTTGTGTCATTGGATTAATATTTAGGTCATTTTCGTCCTCCCTAGGCATATTCTTCTCCAATTAGGGTTTTTAACCAATCTTGTGCTTCCAATAGGTGTGTTTGTGTCATTGGATGATCAATTAGGTCATTCTCGTCCTCACTAGGCTTATTCTTGTCCAATTTGGGTTTTTAACCAATCTTGTGCATCCAATAGGTGTGTTTGTGTCATTGGATGATCAATTAGGTCATTTTCGTCCTCCCTAGGCTTATTCTTGTCCAATTAGGGTTTTTAACCAATCTTGTGCATCCAATAGGTGTGTTTGTGTCATTGGATGATCAATTAGGTCATTTTCGTCCTCCCTAGGCTTATTCTTGTCCAATTAGGGTTTTTAACCAATCTTGTGCATCCAATAGGTGTGTTTGTGTCATTGGATAATCAATTAGGTCATTTTGGTCCTCCCTAGGCTTATTCTTGTCCTATTAGGGTTTTTAACCAATCTTGTGCATGCAATAAGTTCATTTGTGTCATTGGATGATCAATTAGGTCATTTTCGTCCTCCCTAGGCTTATTCTTGTCCAATTAGGGTTTTTAACCAATCTTGTGCATCCAATAAGTTCATTTGTGTCATTGGATGATCAATTAGGTCATTTTCGTCCTCCCTAGGCATATTCTTGTCCAACTAGGGTTTTAAACCAATCTTGTGCATCCAATAGGTGTGTTTGTGTCATTGGATGATCAATTAGGTCATTTTCGTCCTCCCTAGGCTTATTCTTGTCCAATTAGGGTTTTTAACCAATCTTGTGCATCCAATAGGTGTGTTTGTGTCATTGGATGATCAATTAGGTCATTTTCGTCCTCCCTAGGCTTATTCTTTTCCAATTAGGGTTTTTAACCAATCTTGTGCATCCATTAGGTGTGTTTGTGTCATTGGATGATCAACTAGGTCATTTTCATCCTACCTAGGCTTATTCTTGTCCAATTAGGGTTTTTAACCAATCTTGTGCATCCAATAAGTTTGTTTGTGTCATTGAATTAATTTTTAGGTCATTTTCGTAGTCCCTAGGCATATTCTTGTCCAATTAAGGTTTTTAACCAATCTTGTGCATCCAATAGGTGTGTTTGTGTCATTGGATGATCAATTAGGTCATTTTCGTCCTCCCTAGGCATATTCTTGTCCAATTAGGGTTTTTAACCTATCTTGTGCTTCCAATAGGTGTGTTTGTGTCATTGGATGATCAATTAGGTCATTTTCGTCCTCCCTAGGCTTATTCTTGTCCAATTAGGGTTTTTAACCAATCTTGTGCATCCAACAAGTTTGTTTATGTCATTAAATTAATATTTAGGTCATTTTCGTCCTCCCTAGGTATATTCTTGTCCAATTAGGGTTTTTAACCAAACTTGTGCATCCAATAGGTGTGTTTGTGTCATTGGATGATCAATTAGGTCATTTTCGTCCTCCCTAGGCTTATTCTTGTCCAATTAGGGTTTTTAACCAATCTTGTGCATCCAATAGGTGTGTTTGTGTCATTGGATGATCAATTAGGTCATTTTCGTCCTCCCTAGGCTTATTCTTGTCCAATTAGGGTTTTTAACCAATCTTGTGCATCCAATAGGTGTGTTTGTGTCATTGGATGATCAATTAGGTCATTTTCGTCCTCCCTAGGCTTATTCTTGTCCAACTAGGATTTTTAACCAATCTTGTGCATCCAATAGGTGTGTTTGTGTCATTGGATGATCAATTAGGTCATTTTCGTCCTCCCTAGGCTTATTCTTGTCCAATTAGGGTTTTTAACCAATCTTGTGCATCCAATAGGTGTGTTTGTGTCATTGGATGATCAATTAGGTCATTTTCGTCATCCCTAGGCTTATTCTTGTCCAATTAGGGTTTTTAACCAATCTTGTGCATCCAATAAGTTCATTTGTGTCATTAGATTAACATTTAGGTCATTTTCGTCCTCCCTAGGCATATTCTTGTCCAATTAGGTTTTTTAACCAATCTTGTGCATCCAATAGGTATGTTTGTGTCATTGGATGGTCAATTAAGTTATTTTCGTCCTCCCTAGGCTTATTCTTGTCCAATTAGGGTTTTTAACCAATCTTGTGCATCCAATAGGTGTGTTTGTGTCATTGGATGATCAATTAGGTCATTTTTGTCCTCCCTAGGCATATTCTTGTCCAATTAGGGTTTTTAACCAATCTTGTGCATCCAATAAGATGAGTTGTGTCATAGGATTAACATTTAGGTCATTTTCGTCCTCCCCAGGCTTATTCTTGTCCAATTAGGGTTTTTAACCAATCTTGTGCATCCGATAAGTTTGTTTGTGTCATTGAATTAATATTTAGGTCATTTTCGTCCTACCTAGGCATATTCTTGTCCAATTAGGGTTTTTAACCAATCTTGTGCATCCAATAGGTGTGTTTGTGTCATTGGATGATCAATTAGGTCATTTACGTCCTCCCTAGGCTTATTCTTGTCCAATTAGGGTTTTTAACCAATCTTGTGCATCCAATAACTTTGTTTGTGTCATTAAATTAATATTTAGGTCATTTTCGTCCTCCTTAGGCATATTCTTGTCCAATTAGGGTTTTTAACCAATCTTATGCATCCAATAGGTGTGTTTGTGTCATTGGATGATCAATTAGGTCATTTTCGTCCTCCCTGGGCATATTCTTGTCCAATTAGGGTTTTTAACCAATCTTGTGCATCCAATAGGTGTGTTGTGTCATTGGATGATCAATTAGGTCATTTTCGTCCTCCCTAGGCATATTCTTGTCCAATTAGGGTTTTTAACCAATCTTGTGCATCCAATAACTTTGTTTGTGTCATTAAATTAATATTTAGGTCATTTTTGTCCTCCCTAGGCATATTCTTGTCCAATTAGGGTTTTTAACCAATCTTGTGCATCCAATAAGTTGAGTTGTGTCATTGGATTAACATTTAGGTCGTTTTCGTCCTCCCTAGGCTTG
The DNA here is from genome assembly GCA_037974775.1 of Cicer pinnatifidum. Taxonomy (NCBI): domain Eukaryota; kingdom Viridiplantae; phylum Streptophyta; class Magnoliopsida; order Fabales; family Fabaceae; genus Cicer; species Cicer pinnatifidum. The sequence goes on from JBBPBR010000002.1 coordinate 17,899,359, forward strand.
TTCTTGTCCAATTAGGGTTTTTAACCAATCTTGTGCTTCCAATAAGTTCATTTGTGTCATTGGATTAACATTTAGGTTATTTTCGTCCTCCCTAGGCATATTCTTGTCCAATTAGGGTATTTAACCAATCTTGTGCATCCAATAGGTGTGTTTGTGTCATTGGATGATCAATTAGGTTATTTTCGTCCTCCCTAGGCTTATTCTTGTCCAATTAGGGTTTTTAACCAATCTTGTGCATCCAATAGGTGTGTTTGTGTCATTGGATGACCAATTAGGTCATTTTCGTCCTCCCTAGGCATATTCTTGTCCAATTAGGGTTTTTAACCAATCTTGTGCATCCAATAGGTGTGTTTGTGGCAATAGACGATCAATTAGGTCATTTTCGTCCTCCCTAGGCTTATTCTTGTCCAATTAGGGTTTTTAACCAATCTTGTGCATCCAATAGGTGTATTTGTGTCATTGGATGATCAATTAGGTCATCTTCGTCCTCCCTAGGCTTATTCTTGCCCAATTAGGCTTTTTAACCAATCTTGTGCATCCAATAAGTTGAGTTGTGTCATTGGATGATCAATTAGGTCATTTTCGTCCTCCATAGGCTTATTCTTGTCCAATTAGGGTTTTTAACCAATCTTGTGCATCCAATAAGTTGAGTTGTGTCATTGGATGATCAGTTAGGTTATTTTCGTCCTCCCTAGGCTTATTCTTGTCCAATTAGGGTTTTTAACTAATCTTGTGCATCCAATAAGTTCATTTGTGTCATTGGATGATCAATTAGGTCATTTTCGTCCTCCCTAGGCTTATTCTTGTCCAATTAGGGTTTTTAACCAATCTTTTGCATCCAATAACTTTGTTTGTGTCATTGAATTAATATTTAGGTCATTTTCGTCCTCCCTACGCATATTCTTGTCCAATTAGGGTTTTTAACCAATCTTGTGCATCCAATAGGTGTGTTTGTGTCATTGGATGATCAATTAGGTCATTTACGTCCTCCCTAGGCTTATTCTTGTCCAATTAGGGTTTTTAACCAATCTTGTGCATCCAATAGGTGTGTTTGTGTCATTAGATGATCAATTAGGTCATTTTCGTCCTCCCTAGGCATATTCTTGTCCAATTAGGGTTTTTAACCAATCTTGTGCATCCAATAGGTGTGTTTGTGTCATTGGATGATCAATTAGGTAATTTTCGTCCTCCCTAGGTTTATTCTTGTCCAATTAGGGTTTTTAACCAATCTTGTGCATCCAATAAGTTCATTTGTGTCATTGGATAAACATTTAGGTCATTTTCGTCCTCCCTAGCATATTCTTGTCCAATTAGGGTTTTTAACCACTCTTGTGCTTCCAATAGGTGTGTTTGTGTTATTGGATGATCAATTAGGTCATTTTCGTCCTCCCTAGGCTTATTCTTGTACAATTAGGGTTTTTTACCAATCTTGTGCATCCAATAACTTTGTTTGTGTCATTGAATTAATATTTAGGTCATTTTCGTCCTCCCTAGGCATATTCTTGTCCAATTAGGGTTTTTAACCAATCTTGTGCATCCAATAGGTGTCTTTGTGTCATTGGATGATCAATTAGGTCATTTTCGTCCTCCCTAGGCTTATTCTTGTCCAATTAGGGTTTTTAACCAATCTTGTGCATCCAATAGGTGTGTTTGTGTCATTGGATGATCAATTAAGTCATTTTCGTCCTCCCTAGGCTTATTCTTGTCCAATTTGGGTTTTTAACCAATCTTGTGCATCCAATAGGTGTGTTTGTGTCATTGGATGATCAATTAGGTCATTTTCGTCCTTCCTAGGCTTATTCTTGTCCAATTAGGGTTTTAAACCAATCTTGTGCATCCAATAGGTGTATTTGTGTCATTGGATGATCAATTAAGTCATTTTCGTCCTCCCTAGGCTTATTCTTGTCCAATTTGGGTTTTTAACCAATCTTGTGCATCCAAAGGTGTGTTTGTGTCATTGGATGATCAATTAGGTCATTTTCGTCCTCCCTAGGCTTATTCTTGTCCAATTAGGGTTTTTAACCAATCTTGTGCATCCAATAGGTGTGTTTGTGTCATTGGATGATCAATCAGGTCATTTTAGTCCTCCCTAGGCTTATTCTTGTCCAATTAGGGTTTTTAACCAATCTTGTGCATCCAATAACTTTGATTGTGTCATTGAATTAATATTTAGGTCATTTTCGTCCTCCCTAGGCATATTCTTGTCCAATTAGGGTTTTTAACCAATCTTGTGCATCCAATAGGTGTGTTTGTGTCATTGGATGATCAATTAGGTCATTTTCGTCCTCCCTAGGCTTATTCTTGTCCAATTAGGGTTTTTAACCAATCTTGTGCATCCAATAAGTTCATTTGTGTCATTGGAATAAAATTTAGGTCATTTTCGTCCTCCATAGGCATATTCTTGTCCAATTAGAGTTTTTAACCATTCTTGTGCTTCCATTAGGTGTGTTTGTGTCATTGGATGATCAATTAGGTCATTTTCGTCCTCACTAGGCTTATTCTTGTCCAATTAGGGTTTTTAACCAATCTTGTGCATCCAATAACTTTGATTGTGTCATTGAATTAATATTTAGGTCATTTTCGTCCTCCCTAGGCATATTCTTGTCCAATTAGGGTTTTTAACCATTCTTGTGCATCCAATAGGTGTGTTTGTGTCATTGGATGATCAATTAGGTCATTTTCGTTCTCCCTAGGCTAATTCTTGTCCAATTAAGGTTTTTAACCAATCTTGTGCATCCGATAACTTTGTTTGTGTCATTGAATTAATATTTAGGTCATTTTCGTCCTCCCTAGGCATATTCTTGTCCAATTAGGGTTTTTAACCAATCTTGTGCATCCAATAGGTGTGTTTGTGTCATTGGATGATCAATTAGGTCATTTTCGTCCTCCCTAGGCTTATTCTTGTCCAATTAGGGTTTTTAACCAATCTTGTGCATCCAATAAGTTTGTTTGTGTCATTGGATTAACATTTAGGTCATTTTCGTCCTCCCTAGGCATATTCTTGTCCAATTAGGGTTTTTAACCAATCTTGTGCATCCAATAGGTGTGTTTGTGTCATTGGATGATCAATTAGGTCGTTTTCGTCATCCCTAGGCTTATTCTTGTCCAATTAGGGTTTTTAACGAATCTTGTGCATCCAATTGGTGTGTTTGTGTCATTGGATGATCAATTAGGTCATTTTCATCCTCCCTAGGCTTATCCTTGTCCAATTAGGGTTTTTAACCAATCTTGTGCATCCAATAAGTTGAGTTGTGTCATTGGATTAACATTTAGGTCATTTTCGTCCTCCCTAGGCATATTCTTGTCCAATTAGGGTTTTTAACCAATCTTGTGCATCCAATAGGTGTGTTTGTGTCATTGGATGATCAATTAGGTCATTTTCGTCCTTCCTAGGCTTATTCTTGTCCAATTAGGGTTTTTAACCAATCTTGTGCATCCAATAAGTTCATTTGTGTCATTGGATTAACATTTAGGTCATTTTCGTCCTCCCTAGACATATTCTTGTCCAATTAGGATTTTAAACCAATCTTGTGCATCCAATAGGTGTGTTTGTGTCATCGGATGATCAATTAGGTCATTTTCGTCCTTTCTATGCTTATTCTTGTCCAATTAGGGTTTTTAACCAATCTTGTGCATCCAATAAGTTCATTTGTGACATTGGATGATCAATTAGGTCATTTTCGTCCTCCCTAGGCGTATTCTTGTCCAACTAGGGTTTTTTACCAATCTTTGCTTCCAATAGGTGTGTTTGTGTCATTGGATGATCAATTAGGTCATTTTCGTCCTCCCTAGGCTTATTCTTGTCCAATTAGGGTTTTTAACCAATCTTGTGCATCCAATAGGTGTGTTTGTGTCATTGAATTAATATTTAGGTCATTTTCGTCCTCCCTAGGCGTATTCTTGTCCAATTAGGGTTTTTAACCAATCTTGTGCATCCAATAGGTGTGTTTGTGTCATTGGATGATCAATTAGGTCATTTTCGTCCTCCCTAGGCTTATTCTTTTCCAATTAGGGTTTTTAACCAATCTTGTGCATCTAATAACTTTGTTTGTTTCATTGAATTAATATTTAGGTCATTTTCGTCCTCCCTAGGCATATTCTTGTCCAATTAGGGTTTTTAACCAATCTTGTGCATCCAATAGGTGTGTTTGTGTCATTGGATGATCAATTAGGTCATTTTCGTCCTCCCTAGGCTTATTCTTGTCCAATTAGGGTTTTTAACCAATCTTGTGCATCCAATAACTTTGTTTGTGTCATTGAATTAATATTTAGGTCATTTTCGTCCTCCCTAGGCATATTCTTGTCCAATTAGGGTTTTTAACCAATCTTGTGCATCCAATAGGTGTGTTTGTGTCATTGGATGATCAATTAGGTCATTTTCGTTCCCCCTAGGCTTATTCTTGTCCAATTAGGGTTTTTCACCAATCTTGTGCATCCAATAACTTTGTTTGTGTCATTGAATTAATATTTAGGTCATTTTCGTCCTCCCTAGGCATATTCTTGTCCAATTAGGGTTTTTAACCAATCTTGTGCATCCAATAGGTGTGTTTGTGTCATTGGATGATCAATTAGGTCATTTTCGTCCTCCCTAGGCTTATTCTTGTCCAATTAGGGTTTTTAACCAATCTTGTGCATCCAATAACTTTGTTTGTGTCATTGAATTAATATTTAGGTCATTTTCGTCCTCCCTAGGCATATTCTTGTCCAATTAGGGTTTTTAACCAATCTTGTGCATCCAATAGGTGTGTTTGTGTCATTGGATGATCAATTAGGTCATTTTCGTCCTCCCTAGGCTTATTCTTGTCCAATTAGGGTTTTTAACCAATCTTGTTCATCCAATAGGTGTGTTTGTGTCAATGGATGATCAATTAGGTCGTTTTCGTCGTCCCTAGGCTTATTCATGTCCAATTAGGGTTTTTAACCAATCTTGTGCATCCAATAGGTGTGTTTGTGTCATTGGATGATCAATTAGGTCATTTTCGTCCTACCTAGACTTATTCTTGTCAAATTAGGGTTTTTAATCAATCTTGTGCATCCAATAACTTTGTTTGTGTCATTGAATTAATATTTAGGTCATTTTCGTCCTCCCTAGGCATATTCTTGTCCAATTAGGGTTTTTAACCAATCTTGTGCATCCAATAGGTGTGTTTGTGTCATTGGATGATCAATTAGGTCATTTTCGTCCTCCCTAGGCTTATTCTTGTCCAATTAGGGTTTTTAACCAATCTTGTGCATCCAATAAGTTTGTTTGTGTCATTGAATTAATATTTAGGTCATTTTCGTCCTCCCTAGGCATATTCTTGTCCAATTAGGGTTTTTAACCAATCTTGTGCATCCAATAGGTGTTTTTGTGTCATTGGATGATCAATTAGGTAATTTTTGTCCTCCCTAGGCATATTCTTGTCCAACTAGGGTTTTTAACCGATCTTGTGCTTCCAATAGGTGTGTTTGTGTCATTAGATGATCAATTAGGTCATTCTGGTCCTCCCTAGGCTTATTCTTGTCCAATTAGGGTTTTTAACCAATCTTGTGCATCCAATAGGTGTGTTTGTGTCATTGGATGATCAATTAGGTCATTTTCGTCCTCCCTAGGCTTATTCTTGTCAATTAGGGTTTTTAACCAATCTTGTGCATCCAATAAGTTTGTTTGTGTCATTGAATTAATATTTAGGTCATTTTCGTCCTCCCTAGGCATATTCTTGTCCAATTAGGGTTTTTAACCAATCTTGTGCATCCAATAGGTGTGTTTGTGTCATTGGATGATCAATTAGGTCATTTTCGTCCACCCTAGGCTTATTCTTGTCCAATTAGGGTTTTTAACCAATCTTGTGCATTAAATAAGCTCATTTGTGTCATTGGATTAACATTTAGGTCATTTTCGTCCTCCCTAGGCATATTCTTGTCCAATTAGGGTTTTTAACCAATCTTGTGCTTCCAATAGGTGTGTTTGTGTCATTGGATGATCAATTAGGCCATTTTCGTCCTCCCTAGGCTTATTCTTGTCCAATTAGGGTTTTTAACCAATCTTGTGCATCCAATAAGTTTGTTTGTGTCATTGAATTAATATTTAGGTCATTTACGTCCTCCCTAGGCATATTCTTGTCCAATTAGGGTTTTTAACCAATCTTGTGCATCCAATAGGTGTGTTTTTGTCATTGGATGATCAATTAGGTCATTTTCGTCCTCCCTATGCTTATTCTTGTCGAATTAGGGTTTTAACCAATCTTGTGCATCCAATAAGCTCAATTGTGTCATTGGATTAACATTTAGATCATTTTCGTCCTCCCTAGACATATTCCTGTCCAATTAGGGTTTTTAACCAATCTTGTGTTTCCAATAGATGTGTTTGTGCCATTGGATGATCAATTAGGCCATTTTCGTCCTCCCTAGGCTTATTCTTGTCCAATTTGGGTTTTTAACCAATGTTGTGCATCCAATAAGTTCGTTTTTGTCATTGAATTAACATTTAGGTCATATTCGTCCTCCCTAGGCATATTCTTGTCCAAGTAGGGTTTTTAACCAATCTTGTGCATCCAATAGGTGTGTTTGTGTCATTGGATGATCAATCAGGACATTTTCGTCCTCCCTAAGCTTATTCTTGTCCAATTAGGGTTTTTAACCAATCTTGTGCATCCAATAAGTTTGTTTGTGTCATTGAATTAATATTTAGGTCATTTTCGTCCTCCCTAGGCATATTCTTGTCCAATTAGGGTTTTTAACCAATCTTGTGCATCCAATAGTCGTGTTTGTGTCATTGGATAATCAATTAGGTCATTTTCGTCCTCCCTAGGCTTATTCTTGTCCAATTAGGGTTTTTAACCAATCTTGTGCATCCAATAAGTTCATTTGTGTCTTTGGATTAACATTTAGGTCATTGTCGTCCTCCCTAGGCATATTCTTGTCCAATTAGGGTTTTTAACCAATCTTGTGATTCCAATAGGTGTGTTTGTGTCATTGGATGACCAATTAGGTCATTTTCGTCCTCCCTAGGCTTATTCTTGTCCAATTAGGGTTTTTAACCAATCTTGTGCATCCAATAAGTTTGTTTGTGTCATTGAATTAATATTTAGGTCATTTTCGTCCTCCCTAGGCATATTCTTGTCCAATTAGGGTTTTTAACCAATCTTGTGCATCCAATAGGTGTCTTTGTGTCATTGGATGATTAATTAGGTCATTTTCGTCCTCCCTAGGCTTATTCTTGTCCAATTAGGGTTTTTAACCAATCTTGTGCATCCAATAAGTTCATTAGTGTCATTGGATGATCATTTAGGTCATTTTCGTCCTCCCTAGGCATATTATTGTCCAATTAGGGTTTTTAACCAATCTTGTGCATCCAATAAGTTTGTTTGTGTCATTGAATTAATATTTAGGTCATTTTCGTCCTCCCTAGGCATATTATTGTCCAATTAGAGTTTTTAACCAATCTTGTGCATCCAATAGGTGTGTTTGTGTCATTGGATGATCAATTAGGTCATTTTCGTCCTCCCTAGGCTTATTCTTGTCCAATTAGGGTTTTTAACCAATCTTGTGCATCCAATAAGTTCATTAGTGTCATTGGATGATCAATTAGGTCATTTTTGTCCTCCCTATGCATTTTCTTGTCCTACTAGGGTTTTTAACCAATCTTGTGCATCCAATAGGTGTGTTTGTGTCATTGGATGATCAATTAGGTCATTTTCGTCCTCCCTAGGCTTATTCTTGTCCAATTAGGGTTTTTAACCAATCTTGTGCATCCAATAAGTTTGTTTGTGTCATTGAATTAATATTTAGGTCATTTTCGTCCTCCCAAGCCATATCCTTGTCCAATTAGGGTTTATAACCAATCTTGTGCATCCAATAGGTGTGTTTGTGTCATTGGATGATCAATTAGGTCATTTTCGTCCTCCCTAGGCTTATTCTTGTCCAATTATGGTTTTTAACCAATCTTCTGCATCCAATAGGTGTGTTTGTGTCATTGGATGGTCAATTAGGTCATTTTCGTCCTCCCTAGGCATATTCTTTTCCAATTAGGGTTTTTAACCAATCTTGTGCATCCAATAGGTGTGTTTGTGTCATTGGATGATCAATTAGGTCATTTTCGTCCTCCCTAGGCTTATTCTTGTCCAATTAGGGTTTTTAACCAATCTTGTGCATCCAATAGGTGTGTTTGTGTCATTGGATTATCAATTAGGTCGTTTTCGTCCTCCCTAGGCTTATTCTTGTCCAATTAGGGTTTTTAACCAATCTTGTGCATCCAATAGGTGTGTTTGTGTCATTGGATGATCAATTAGGTCATTTTCGTCCTCCCTAGGCTTATTCTTGTCCAATTAGGGTTTTTAACCAATCTTGTGCATCCAATATGTTTAGTTGTGTCATTGGATTAACATTTAGGTCATTTTCGTCCTCCCTAGGCTTATTCTTGTCCAATTAGGGTTTTTAACCAATCTTGTGCATCCAATAGGTGTGTTTGTGTCATTGGATGATCAATTAGGTCATTTTCTTCCTCCATAGGCTTATTCTTGTCCAATTAGGGTTTTTAACCAATCTTGTGCATCCAATAAGTTTGTTTGTGTCATTGAATTAATATTTAGGTCATTTTCGTCCTCCCTAGGCATATTCTTGTCCAATTAGGGTTTTTAACCAATATTGTGCATCCAATAGGTGTGTTTGTGGCAATGGATGATCAATTAGGTCATTTTCGTCCTCCCTAGGCTTATTCTTGTCCAATTAGGGTTTTTAACCAATCTTGTGCATCCAATAGGTGTGTTTGTGTCATTGGATGATCAATTAAGTCATTTTTGTCCTCCCTAGGTATATTCTTGTCCAATTAGGGTTTTTAACGAATCTTGTTCATCCAATAGGTGTGTTTGTGTCATTGGATGATCAATTAGGTCATTTTCGTCCTCCCTAGGCTTATTCTTGTCCAATTAGGGTCTTTAACCAATCTTGTGCATCCAATAAGTTCATTTGTGTCTTTTGATTAACATTTAGGTCATTTTCGTCCTCCCTAGGCATATTCTTGTCCAATTAGGGTTTTTAACCAATCTTGTGCTTTAAATAGGTGTGTTTGTGTCATTGGATGATCAATTAGGTCATTTTCGTCCTCCCTAGGCTTATTCTTGTCCAATTAGGGTTTTTAACCAATCTTGTGCATCCAATAAGTTTGTTTGTGTCATTGAATTAATATTTAGGTCATTTTCGTCCTCCCTAGGCATATTCTTGTCCAATTAGGGTTTTTAACCAATCTTGTGCATCCAATAGGTGTGTTTGTGTCATTGGATGATCAATTAGGTCATTTTCGTCCTCCCTAGGCTTATTCTTGTCCAATTAGGGTGTTAAACCAATCTTGTGCATCCAATAGGTGTGTTTGTGTCATTGGATGATCAATTAGGTCATTTTCGTCCTCCCTAGGCTTATTCTTGTCCAATTAGGGTTTTAAACCAATCTTGTGCATCCAATAAGTTCATTTGTGTCATTGGATGATCAATTAGGTCATTTTCGTCCTCACTAGGCATATCTTGTCCAACTAGGGTTTTAAACCAATCTTGTGCATCTAATAGGTGTGTTTGTGTCATTGGATGATCAATTAGGTCATTTTCGTCCTCCCTAGGCTTATTCTTGTCCAATTAGGGTTTTTAACCAATCTTGTGCATCCAATAGGTGTGTTTGTGTCATTGGATGATCAATTAGGTCATTTTCGTCCTCCGTAGGCTTATTCTTGTCCAATTAGGGTTTTTAACCAATCTTGTGCATCCAATAGGTGTGTTTGTGTCGTTGGATGATCAATTAGGTCATTTTCGTCCTCCCTAGTCTAATTCTTATCCAATTAGGGTTTTTAACCAATCTTGTGCATCCAATAACTTTGTTTGTGTCATTGAATTAATAGTTAGGTCATTTTCGTCTTCCCTAGGCATATTCTTGTCCAATTAGGGTTTTTAACCAATCTTGTGCATCCAATAGGTGTGTTTGTGTCATTGGATGATCAATTAGGTCATTTTCGTCCTCCCTAGGCTTATTCTTGTCCAATTAGGGTTTTTAACCAATCTTGTGCATCCAATAGGAGTGTTTGTGTCATTGGATGATCAATTAGGTCATTTTCGTCCTCCTTAGGCTTATTCTTGTCCAATTAGGGTTTTTAACCAATCTTGTGCATCCAATAAGTTCATTCGTGTCATTGGATTAACATTTAGGTCATTATCGTCCTCCCTAGGCATATTCTTGTCCAATTAGGGTTTTTAACCAATCTTGTGCATCCAATAGGTGCATTTGTGTCATTGGATGATCAATTAGGTCATTTTCGTCCTCACTAGGCTTATTCTTGTCCAATTAGGGTTTTTAACCAATCTTGTGCATCCAATAGGTGTGTTTGTGTCATTGGATGATCAATTAGGTCATTTTCGTCCTCCCTAGGCTTATTCTTGTCCAATTAGGGTTTTAACAAATCTTGTGCCTCCAATAAGTTCATTTGTGTCATTGGATGATCAATTAGGTCATTTTCGTCCTCCCTAGGCATATTCTTGTACAACTAGGGTTTTTAACCAATCTTGTGCATCCAATAAGTTTATTTGTGTCATTGGATGATCAATTAGGTCATTTTCGTCCTCCCTAGGCATATTCTTGTCCAACTAGGGTTTTTAACCAATCTTGTGCATCCAATAGGTGTGTTTGTGTTATTGAATGATCAATTAGGTCATTTTCGTCCTCCCTGGGCTTATTCTTGTCCAATTAGGGTTTTTAACCAATCTTGTGCATCCAATAGGTGTGTTTGTGTCATTGGATGATCAATTAGGTCATTTTCGTCCTCCCTAGGCTTATTCTTGTCCAATTAGGGTTTTTAACCAATCTTGTGCATCCAATAGGTGTGTTTGTGTCATTGGATGATCAATTAGGTCATTTTCGTCCTCCCTAGGCTTATTCTTGTCCAATTAGGGTTTTTAACAAATCTTGTGCATCCAATAAGTTCATTTGTGTCATTGGATGATCAATTATGTCATTTTCGTCCTCCCTAGGTATATTCTTGTACAACTAGGGTTTTTAACCAATCTTGTGCATCCAATAAGTTCATTTGTGTCATTGGATGATCAATTAGGTCATTTTCGTCCTCCCTAGGCATATTCTTGTCCAACTAGGGTTTTTAACCAATCTTGTGCATCCAATAGGTGTATTTGTGTCATTGGATGATCAATTAGGTCATTTTCGTCCTCCCTAGGCTTATTCTTGCCCAATTAGGGTTTTTAACCAATCTTGTGCATCCAATAAGTTGAGTTGTGTCATTGGATTAGCATTTAGGTCATTTACGTCCTCCCTAGTCTTATTCTTGTCCAATTAGGGTTTTTAACCAATCTTGTGCATCCAATAAGTTCATTTGTGTCATTGGATTAACATTTAGGTCATTTTCGTCCTCCCTAGGCTTATTCTTGTCCAATTAGGGTTTTTAACCAACCTTGTGCATCCAATAAGTGTGTTTGTGTCATTGAATTAATATTTAGGTCATTTTCGTCCTCCCTAGGCATATTCTTGTCCAATTAGGGTTTTTAACCAATCTTGTGCATCCAATAGGTGTGTTTGTGTCATTGGATGATCAATTAGGTCATTTTCGTCCTCCCTAGGCTTATTCTTGTCCAATTATGGTTTTTAACCAATCTTGTGCATCCAATAGGTGTGTTTGTGTCATTGGATGATCAATTAGGTCATTTTCGTCCTCCCTTGGCATATTCTTGTCCAATTAGGGTTTTTAACCAATCTTGTGCATCCAATAGGTGTGTTTGTGGCAATGGATGATCAATTAGGTCATTTTCGTCCTCCCTAGGCATATTCTTGTCCAATTAGGGTTTTTAACCAATCTTGTGCTTCCAATAGGTGTGTTTGTGTCATTGGATGATCAATTAGGTCTTTTTCGTCCTCCCTAGGCTTATTCTTGTCCAATTAGGGTTTTTAACCAATCTTGTGCATCCAATAACTTTGTTTGTGTCATTGAATTAATATTTAGGTCATTTTCGTCCTCCCTAGGCATATTCTTGTCCAATTAGGGTTTTTAACCAATCTTGTGCATCCAATAGGTGTGTTTGTGTCATTGGATGATCAATTAGGTCATTTTCGTCCTCCCTAGGCATATTCTTGACCAATTAGGGTTTTTAACAAATCTTGTGCATGATATAAGTTTGTTTGTGTCATTGAATTAATATTTAGGTCCTTTTCGTCCTCCCTAGGCATATTCTTGTCCAATTAGGGTTTTTAACCAATCTTGTGCATCCAATAGGTGTGTTTGTGTCATTGGATGATCAATTAGGTCATTTTCGTCCTCCCTAGGCTTATTCTTGTCCAATTAGGGTTTTTAACCAATCTTGTGCATCCAATAAGTTTGTTTGTGTCATTGAATTAATATTTAGGACCTTTTCGTCCTCCCTAGGCATATTCTTGTCCAATTAGGGTTTTTAACCAATCTTGTGCATCCAATAGGTGTGTTTGTGTCATTGGATGATCAATTAGGTCATTTTTGTCCTCCCTAGGCATATTCTTGTCCAATTAGGGTTTTTAACCAATCTTGTGCTTCCAATAGGTGTGTTTGTGTCATTGGATGATCAAGTAGGTCATTTTGGTCCTCCCAGGGCTTATTCTTGTCCAATTAGGGTTTTTAACCAATCTTGTGCATCCAATAGGTGTGTTTGTGTCATTGGATGATCAATTAGGTCATTTTCGTCCTCCCTAGGCTTATTCTTGTCCAATTAGGGTTTTTAACCAATCTTGTGCATCCAATAAGTTTGTTTGTGTCATTGAATTAATATTTAGGTCCTTTTCGTCCTCCCTAGGCATATTCTTGTCCAATTAGGTTTTTTAACCAATCTTGTGCTTCCAATAGGTGTGTTAGTGTCATTGGATGATCAATTAGGTCATTTTGGTCCTCCCTAGGCTTATTCTTGTCCAATTAGGGTTTTTAACCAATCTTGTGCATCCAATAGGTGTGTTTGTGTCATTGGATGATCAATTAGGTCATTTTCGTCCTCCCTAGGCTTATTCTTGTCCAATTAGGGTTTTTAACCAATCTTGTGCATCCAATAAGTTTGTTTGTGTCATTGAATTAATATTTAGGTCATTTTCGTCCTCCCTAGGCATATTCTTGTCCAATTAGGGTTTTTAACCAATCTTGTGCATCCAATAGGTGTGTTTGTGGCATTGGATGATCAATTTGGTCGTTTTCGTCCTCCCTAGGCTTATTCTTGTCCAATTAGGGTTTTTAACCAATCTTGTGCATCCAATAAGTTCATTTGTGTCATTGGATTAACGTTTAGGTCATTTTCGTCCTCCCTAGGCATATTCTTGTCCAATTAGGGTTTTTAACCAATCTTGTGCATCCAATATGTGTGTTTGTGTCATTGGATGATCAATTAGGTCATTTTCGTCCTCCCCAGGCTTATTCTTGTCCAATTAGGGTTTTTAACCAATCTTTTGCATCCAATTAAGTTCATTTGTGTCATTGGAATAACATTTAGGTCATTTTCGTCCTCCCTAGGCATATTCTTGTCCAATTAAGGTTTTTAACCAATCTTGTTCATCCAATAGGTGTGTTTGTGTCATTGGATGATCAATTAGGTCATTTTCGTCCTCCCTAGGCTTATTCTTGTCCAATTAGGGTTTTTAACCAATCTTGTGCATCCAATAAGTTTGTTTGTGTCATTGAATTAATATTTAGGTCATTTTCGTCCTCCCTAGGCATATTCTTGTCCAATTAGGGTTTTTAACCACTCTTGTGCATCCAATAGGTGTGTTTGTGTCATTGGATGATCAATTACGTCATTTTCGTCTTCCCTAGGCTTATTCTTGTCCAATTAGGGTTTTTAACCAATCTTGTGCATCCAATAGGTGTGTTTGTGTCATTGGATGATCAATTAGGTCATTTTCGTCCTCCATAGGCTTATTCTTGTCCAATTAGGGTTTTTAACCAATCTTGTGCATTCAATAAGTTTGTTTGTGTCATTGAATTAATATTTAGGTCATTTTCGTCCTCCCTAGGCATATTCTTGTCCAATTAGGGTTTTTAACCAATCTTGTGCATCCAATAAGTTCATTTGTGTCATTGGATGATCAATTAGGTCATTTTCGTCCTCCCTAGGTTTATTCTTGTCCAATTAGGGTTTTTAACCAATCTTGTGCATCCAATAACTTTGTTTGTGTCATTGAATTAATATTTAGGTCATTTTCGTCCTCCCTAGGCATATTCTTGTCCAATTAGGGTTTTTAACCAATCTTGTGCATCCAATAGGTGTCTTTGTGTCATTGGATGATCAATTAGGTCATTTTCGTCCTCCCTAGGCTTATTCTTGTCCAATTTGGGTTTTTAACCAATCTTGTGTATCCAATAGGTGTGTTTGTGTCATTGGATGATCAATTAAATCATTTTCGTCCTCCCTAGGTTTATTCTTGTCCAATTTGGGTTTTTAACCAATCTTGTGCATCCAATAGGTGTGTTTGTGTCATTGGATGATCAATTAGGTCATTTTCGTCCTCCCTAGGCATATTCTTGTCCAATTAGGGTTTTTAACCAATCTTGTGCATCCAATAGGTGTGTTTGTGTCATTGGATGATCAATTAGGTCATTTACGTCCTTCCTAGGCTTATTCTTGTCCAATTAGGGTTTTTAACCAATCTTGTGCATCTAATAAGTTCATTTGTGTCATTGGATTAACATTTAGGTCATTTTCTTCCTCCCTAGGCATATTCTTGTCCAATTAGGGTTTTTAACCAATCTTGTGCTTCCAATAGGTGTGTTTGTGTCATTGGATGATCAATTAGGTCATTTTCGTACTCCCTAGGCTTATTCTTGTCCAATTTGGGTTTTTAACCAATCTTGTGCATCCAATAGGTGTGTTTGTGTCATTGGATGATCAATTAAGTCATTTTCGTCCTCCCTAGGCTTATTGTTGTCCAATTTGGGTTTTTAACCAATCTTGTGCATCCAATAGGTGTGTTTGTGTCATTGGATGATCAATTAGGTCATTTTCGTCCTCCCTAGGCATATTCTTGTCCAATTAGGGTTTTTAACCAATCTTGTGCATCCAATAGGTGTGTTTGTGTCATTGGATGATCAATTAGGTCATTTTCGTCCTTCGTAGGCTTATTCTTGTCCAATTAGGGTTTTTAACCAATCTTGTGCATCCAATAAGTTCATTTGTATCATTGGATTAAAATTTAGGTCATTTTCGTCCTCCCTAGGCATATTCTTGTCCAATTAGGGTTTTTAACCAATCTTGTGCATCCAATAGGTGTGTTTGTGTCATTGGATGATCAATTAGGTCATTTTCGTCCTCCCTAGGCTTATTCTTGTCCAATTAGGGTTTTTAACCAATCTTGTGCATCCAATAGGTGTGTTTGTGTCATTGGATGATCAATTAAGTCATTTTCGTCCTCCCTAGGCTTATTCTTGTACAATTAGGGTTTTTAACCAATCTTGTGCATCCAATAGGTGTGTTTGTGTCATTGGATGATCAATTAAGTCATTTTCGTCCTCCCTAGGCTTATTCTTGTCCAATTAGGGTTTTTAACCAATCTTGTGCATCCAATAGGTGTGTTTGTGTCATTAGATGATCAATTAGGTCATTTTCGTCCTCCCTAGGCATATTCTTGTCCAATTAGGGTTTTTAACCAATCTTGTGCATCCAATAGGTGTGTTTGTGGCAATGGATGATCAATTAGGTCATTTTCGTCCTCCCTAGGCTTATTCTTGTCCAATTAGGGTTTTTAACCAATCTTGTGCATCCAATAGGTGTGTTTGTGGCAATGGATGATCAATTTGGTCATTTTCGTCCTCCTAGGCTTATTCTTGACCAATTAGGGTTTTTAACCAATCTTGTGCATCCAATAAGTTGAGTTGTGTCATTGGATTAGCATTTAGGTCATTTTCGTCCTCCCTAGGCTTATTCTTGACCAATTAGGGTTTTTAACAAATCTTGTGCATCCAATAAGTTCATTTGTGTCATTGGATTAACATTTAGGTCATTTTCGTTCTCCCTAGGCATATTCTTGTCCAATTAGGGTTTTTAACCAATCTTGTCCATCCAATAGGTGTGTTTGTGTCATTGGATGATCAATTAGGTCATTTTCGTCCTTTCTATGCTTATTCTTGTCCAATTAGGGTTTTTAACCAATCTTGTGCATCCAATAGGTGTGTTTGTGTCATTGGATGATCAATTAGGTCATTTTCGTCCTCCCTAGGCTTATTCTTGTCCAATTAGGGTTTTTAACCAATCTTGTGCATCCAATAGGTGTGTTTGTGTCATTGGATGATCAATTAGGTCATTTTCGTCCTCCCTAGGCTTATTCTTGTCCAATTAGGGTTTTTAACCAATCTTGTGCATCCAATAGGTGTGTTTGTGTCATTGGATGATCAATTAAGTCATTTTCGTCCTCCCTAGGCATATTCTTGTCTAATTAGAGTTTTTAACCAATCTTGTGCATCCAATAGGTGTGTTTGTGTCATTGGATGATCAATTAGGTCATTTTCGTCCACCCTAGGCTTATTCTTGTCCAATTAGGGTTTTTAACCAATCTTGGGCATCTAATAGGTGTGTTTGTGTCATTGGATGATCAATTAGGTCATTTTCGTCCTCCCTAGGCTTATTCTTGTCCAATTAGGGTTTTTAACCAATCTTGTGCATCCAATAGGTGTGTTTGTGTCATTGAATGATCATTTAGGTCATTTTCGTCCTCCCTAGGCATATTCTTGTCCAATTAGGGTTTTTAACCAATCTTGTGCATCCAATAGGTGTGTTTGTGTCATTGGATGATCAATTAGGTCATTTTCGTCCTCCCTAGGCATATTCTTGTCCAATTAGGGTTTTTATACAATCTTGTGCATCCAATAGGTGTGTTTGTGGCAATGGATGATCAATTAGGTAATTTTCGTCCTCCCTAGGCTTATTCTTGTCCAATTAGGGTTTTTAACCAATCTTGTGCATCCAATAAGTTTGTTTGTGTCATTGAATTAATATTTAGGTCATTTTCGTCCTCCCTAGGCATATTCTTGTCCAATTAGGGTTTTTAACCAATCTTGTGCATCCAATAGGTGTGTTTGTGTCATTGGATGATCAATTAGGTCATTTTCGTCCTCCCTAGGCTAATTCTTGTCCAATTACGGTTTTTAACCAATCTTGTCCATCCAATAGGTGTGTTTGTGTCATTCGATGATCAATTAGGTCATTTTCGTCCTCCTTAGGCTTATTCTTGTCCAATTAGGGTTTTTAACCAATCTTGTGCATCCAATAACTTTGTTTGTGTCATTGAATTAATATTTAGGTCATTTTCGTCCTCCCTAGGCATATTCTTGTCCAATTAGGGTTTTTAACCAATCTTGTGCATCCAATAGGTGTGTTTGTGTCATTGGATGATCAATTAGGTCATTTTCGTCATCCTTAGGCTTATTCTTGTCCAATTAGGGTTTTTAACCAATCTTGTGCATCCAATAGGTGTGTTTGTGTCATTGGAAGATCAATTAGGTCATTTTCGTCCTCCCTAGGCTTATTCTTGTCCAATTAGGGTTTTTAACCAATCTTGTGCATCCAATAAGTTCATTTGTGTAATTGGATGATCAATTAGGTCATTTTTGTCCTCCCTATGCATATTCTTGTCCAACTAGGGTTTTAAACCATTCTTGTGCATCCAATAGGTGTGTTTGTGTCATTGGATGATCAATTAGGTCATTTTCGTCCTCCCTAGGCTTATTCTTGTCCAATTAGGGTTTTTAACCAATCTTGTGCATCCAATAGGTGTGTTTGTGTCATTGGATGATCAATTAGGTCATTTTCGTCCTCCCTAGGCTTATTCTTGTCCAATTAGGGTTTTTAACCAATCTTGTGCATCCAATAGGTGTGTTTGTGTCATTGGATGATCAATTAGGTCATGTTCGTCCTCCCTAGACTTATTCTTGTCAAATTAGGGTTTTTAACCAATCTTGTGCATCCAATAACTTTGTTTGTGTCATTGAATTAATATTTAGGTCATTTTCGTCCTCCCTAGGCATATTCTTGTCCAATTAGGGTTTTTAACCAATCTTGTGCATCCAATAGGTGTGTTTGTGTCATTGGATGATCAATTAGGTCATTTTCGTCCTCCCTAGGCTTATTCTTGTCCAATTAGGGACTTTAACCAATATTGTGCATCCAATAAGTTCATTTGTGTCATTGGATTAACATTTAGGTCATTTTCGTCCTCCCTAGGCATATTCTTGTCCAATTAGGGTTTTTAACCAATCTTGTGCATCCAATAAGTTCATTTGTGTTATTGGATTAACATTTAGGTCATTTTCGTCCACCTAGGCATATTCTTGTCCAATTAGGGTTTTTAACCAATCTTGTGCATCCAATAGGTGTGTTTGTGTCATTGGATGATCAATTAGGTCGTTTTCGTCCTCCCTAGGCTTATTCTTGTCCAATTAGGGTTTTCAACCAATCTTGTGCATCCAATAAGTTCATTTGTGTTATTGGATTAACATTTAGGTCATTTTCGTCCACCCTTGCTTATTCTTGTCCAATTAGGGTTTTTAACCAATCTTGTGCATCCAATAGGTGTGTTTGTGTCATTGGATGATCAATTAGGTCATTTTCGTCCTCCCTAGGCTTATTCTTGTCCAATTAGGGTTTTTAACCAATCTTGTGCATCCAATAACTTTGTTTGTGTCATTGAATTAATATTTAGGTCATTTTCGTCCTCCCTAGGCTTATTCTTGTCCAATTAGGGTTTTCAACCAATCTTGTGCATCCAATAAGTTGGGTTGTGTCATTGGATTAACATTTAGGTCATTTTCGTCCTCCCTAGGCTTATTTTTGTCCAATTAGGGTTTTTAGCCAATCTTGTGCATCCAATAAGTTGAGTTGTGTTATTGGATTAACATTTAGGTTATTTTCGTCCTCCCTAGGCTTATTCTTGTCCAATTAGGGTTTTTAACCAATCTTGTGCATCCAATAAGTTCATTTGTGTCACTGGATTTACATTTAGATCATTTTCGTCCTCCCTAGGCATATTCTTGTCCAATTAGGGTTTTTAACCAATCTTGTGCTTCCAATAGGTGTGTTTGTGTCATTGGAGGATCAATTAGGTCATTTTCGTCCTCCCTAGGCTTATTCTTGTCCAATTAGGGTTTTTAACCAATCTTGTGCATCCAATAAGTTCATTTGTGTCTTTGTGTTAACATTTAGGTCATTTTCGTCCTCCCTAGGCATATTCTTGTCCAATTAGGGTTTTTAACCAATCTTGTGCTTCCAATAGGTGTGTTTGTGTCATTGGATGATCAATTAGGTCATTTTCGTCCTCCCTAGGCTTATTCTTGTCCAATTAGGGTTTTTAACCAATCTTGTGCATCCAATAAGTTTGTTTGTGTCATTGGATTAAAATTTAGGTCATTTTCGTCCTCCCTAGGCATATTCTTGTCCAATTAGGGTTTTTAACCAATCTTGTGCATCCAATAGGTGTGTTTGTGTCATTGGATGATCAATTAGGTCATTTTCGTCCTCCCTAGGCTTATTCTTGTCCAATTAGGGTTTTTAACCAATCTTGTGCATCCAACAAGTTCATTTGTGTCATTGGTTGATCAATTAGGTCATTTTCGTCCTCCCTAGGCATATTCTTGTCAAAGTAGGGTTTTAAACCAATCTTGTGTATCCAATAGGTGTGTTTGTGTCATTGGATGATCAATTAGGTCATTTTCGTCCTCCCTAGGCTTATTCTTGTCCAATTAGGGTTTTTAACCAATCTTGTGCATCCAATAGGTGTGTTTGTGTCATTGGATGATCAATTAGGTCATTTTCCTCCTCCCTAGGCTTATTCTTGTCCAATTTGGGTTTTTAACCAATCTTGTGTATCCAATAGGTGTGTCTGTGTCATTGGATGATCAATTAAGTCATTTTCGTCCTCCCTAGGCTTATTCTTGTACAATTAGGGTTTTAACCAATCTTGTGCATCCAATAACTTTGTTTGTGTCATTGAATTAATATTTAGGTCATTTTCGTCCTCCCTAGGCATATTCTTGTCCAATTAGGGTTTTTAACCAATCTTGTGCATCCAATAGGTGTGTTTGTGTCATTGGATGATCAATTAGGTCATTTTCGTCCTTCCTAGGCTTATTCTTGTCCAATTAGGGTTTTTAACCAATCTTGTGCATCCAATAAGTTCATTTGTGTCATTGGATTAACATTTAGGTCGTTTTCGTCCTCCCTAGGCATATTCTTGTCCAATTAGGGTTTTTAACCAATCTTGTGCATCCAATAGGTGTCTTTGTGTCATTGGATGATCAATTAGGTCATTTTTGTCCTCCCTAGGCATATTCTTGTCCAAGTAGGGTTTTTAACCAATCTTGTGCATCCAATAAGTTCATTTGTGTCATTGGATTAACATTTAGGTCATTTTCGTCCTCCCTAGGCATATTCTTGTCCAATTAGGGTTTTTAACCAATCTTGTGCTTCCAATAGGTGTGTTTGTGTCATTGGATGATCAATTAGGTCATTTTCGTCCTCCCTAGGCTTATTCTTGTCCAATTAGGGTTTTTAACCAATCTTGTGCATCCAATAGGTGTGTTTGTGTCATTGGATGAACAATTAGGTCATTTTCGTCCTCCCTAGGCTTATTCTTGTCCAGTTAGGGTTTTTAACCAATCTTGTGCATCCAATAGGTGTGTTTGTGTCATTGGATTAACATTTAGGTCATTTTCGTCCTCCCTAGGCTTATTCTTGTCCAATTAGGGTTTTTAACCAATCTTGTGCATCCGATAAGTTTGTTTGTGTCATTGAATTAATATTTAGGTCATTTTCGTCCTACCTAGGCATATTCTTGTCCAATTAGGGTTTTTAACCAATCTTGTGCATCCAATAGGTGTGTTTGTGTCATTGGATGATCAATTAGGTCATTTTCGTCCTCCCTAGGCTTATTCTTGTCCAATTAGGGTTTTTAACCAATCTTGTGCATCCAATAAGTTTGTTTGTGTCATTGAATTAATATTTAGGTCATTTTCGTCCTCCCTAGGCGTATTCTTGTCCAATTAGGGTTTTTAACCAATCTTGTGCATCAAATAAGTTCATTTATGTCATTGGATTAACATTTAGGTCATTTTCGTCCTCCCTAGGCATATTCTTGTCCAATTAGGGTTTTTAACCAATCTTGTGCTTCCAATAGGTGTGTTTGTGTCATTGGATGATCAATTAGGTCATTTTCGTCCTCCCTAGGCTTATTCTTGTCCAATTAGGGTTTTTAACCAATATTGTGCATCCAATAACTTTGTTTGTGTCATTGAATTAATATTTAGATCATTTTCGTCCTCCCTAGGCATATTCTTGTCCAATTAGGGTTTTTAACCAATCTTGTGCATCCAATAGGTGTGTTTGTGTCATTGGATGATCAATTAGGTCATTTTCGTCCTCCCTAGGCTTATTCTTGTCCAATTAGGGTTTTTAACCAATCTTGTGCATCCAATAGGTGTGTTTGTGTCATTGGATGATCAATTAGGTCATTTTCGTCCTCCATAGACATATTCTTGTCCAATTAGGGTTTTTAACCAATCTTGTGCATCCAATAAGTTCATTTGTGTCATTGGATTAACATTTAGGTCATTTTCGTCCTCCCTAGGCATATTCTTGTCCAATTAGGGTTTTTAACCAATCTTGTGCATCCAATAGGTGTGTTTGTGTCATTGGATGATCAATTTAGGTCATTTTCGTCCTCCCTAGGCATATTCTTGTCCAATTAGGGTTTTTAACCCATCTTATTCATCCAATAGGTGTGTTTGTGTCATTGGATGATCAATATAGGTCATTTTCGTCCTCCCTAGGCATATTCTTGTCCAATTAGGGTTTTTAACCAATCTTGTGCATCCAATAGGTGTGTTTGTGTCATTCGATGATCAATTAGGTCATTTTCGTCCTCCCTAGGCTTATTCTTGTCCAATTAGGGTTTTTAACAAATCTTGTGCATCCAATAAGTTCATTTGTGTCATTGGATGATCAATTAGGTCATTTTCATCCTCCCTAGGCTTATTCTTGTCCAATTAGGGTTTTTAACCAATCTTGTGCATCCAATAGGTGTGTTTGTGTCATTGGATGATCAATTAGGTCATTTTCGTCCTCCCTAGGCTTATTCTTGTCCAATTAGGGTTTTTAACCAATCTTGTGCATCCAATAGGTGTGTTTGTGTCATTGGATGATCAATTAGGTCATCTTCGTCCTACCTAGACTTATTCTTGTCAAATTAGGGTTTTTAATCAATCTTGTGCATCCAATAACTTTGTTTGTGTCATTGAATTAATATTTAGGTCATTTTCGTCCTCCCTAGGCATATTCTTGTCCAATTAGGGTTTTTAACCAATCTTGTGCATCCAATAGGTGTGTTTGTGTCATTGGATGATCAATTAGGTCATTTTCGTCCTACCTAGACTTATTCTTGTCAAATTAAGGTTTTTAATCAATCTTGTGCATCCAATAACTTTGTTTGTGTCATTGAATTATTATTTAGGTCATTTTCGTCCTCCCTAGGCATATTCTTGTCCAATTAGGGTTTTTAACCAATCTTGTGCATCCAATAGGTGTGTTTGTGTCATTGGATGATCAATTAGGTTATTTTCGTCCTTCCTAGGCTTACTCTTGTCCAATTAGGGTTTTTAAGCAATGTTGTGCATCCAATAAGTTCATTTGTGTCATTGGATTAACATTTAGGTCATTTTCGTCCTCCCTAGGCATATTCTTGTCCAATTAGGGTTTTTAACCAATCATGTGCATCCAATAGGTGTGTTTGTGTCGTTGGATGATCAATTAGGTCACATTGATCCTCCCTAGGCTTATTCTTGTCCAATTAGGGTTTTTAACCAATCTTGTGCATCCAATAAGTTCATTTGTGTCATTGGATTAACATTTAGGTCATTTTCGTCCTCCCTAGGCATATTCTTGTCCAATTAGGGTTTTTAACCAATCTTGTGCATCCAATAGGTGTGTTTGTGTCATTGGATGATCAATTAGGTCATTTTGATCCTCCCTAGGCTTATTCTTGTCCAATTAGGGTTTTTAACTAATCTTGTGCATCCAATAAGTTCATTTGTGTCATTGGATTAACATTTAGGTCATTTTCGTCCTCCCTAGTCATATTCTTGTCCAATTAAGGTTTTTAACCAATCTTGTGCATCCAATAGGTGTGTTTGTGTCATTGGATGATCAATTAGGTCATTATCGTCCTCCCTAGGCGTATTCTTGTCCAATTAGGGTTTTTAACCAATCTTGTGCATCCAATAGGTGTGTTTGTGTCATTGGATGATCAATTAGGTCATTTTCGTCCTCCCTAGGCTTATTCTTGTCCAATTAGGGTTTTTAACCAATCTTGTGCATCCAATAGGTGTGTTTGTGTCATTGGATGATCAATTAGATCATTTTGATCCACCCTAGGCTTATTCTTGTCCAATTAGGGTTTTTAACCAATCTTGTGCATCCAATAAGTTCATTTCTGTCATTGAATTAACATTTAGGTCATTTTCGTCCTCCCTAGACATATTCTTGTCCGATTAGGGTTTTTAACCAATCTTGTGCATCCAATGGGTGTGTTTGTATCATTGGATGATCAATTAGGTAATTTTCTTCCTCCCTAGGCTTATTCTTCTCCAATTAGGGTTTTTAACCAATCTTGTGCATCCAATACGTGTGTTTGTGTCATTGGATGATCAATTACGTCATTTTGATCCTCCCTAGGCTTATTCTTGTCCAATTAGGGTTTTTAACCAATCTTGTGCATCCAATTGGTGTGTTTGTGTCATTGGATGATCAATTAGGTAATTTTCTTCCTCCCTAGGCTTATTCTTGTCCAAATACGGTTTTTAACCAATCTTGTGCATCCAATACGTGTGTTTGTGTCATTGGATGATCAATTACGTCATTTTGATCCTCCCTAGGCTTATTCTTGTCCAATAAGGGTTTTTAACCAATCTTGTGCATCCAATAAGTTCATTTGTGTCATTGGATTAACATTTAGGTCATTTTCGTCCTCCCTAGGCATATTCTTGTCCAATTAGGGTTTTTAACCAATCTTGTGCATCCAATAGGTGTGTTTGTGTCATTGGATGATCAATTAGGTCATTTTCGTCCTCCCGAAGCTTATTCTCGACCAATTAGGGTTTTTAACCAATCTTGTGCATCCAATAGGTTCATTTGTGTCATTGGATTAACTTTAGGTCATTTTCGTCCTCCCTAGTCATATTCATATCCAATTATGGTTTTTAACCAATCTTGTGCATCCAATAGGTGTGTTTGTGTCATTGGATGATCAATTAGGTCATTTTCGTCCTCCCTAGGCTTATTCTTGTTCAATTAGGGTTTTTAACCAATCTTGTGCATCCAATAGGTTTGTTTTTGTCATTGGATGATCAATTAGGTCATTTTCGTCCTCCCTAGGCTTATTCTTGTCCAATTAGGGTTTTTAACCAATCTTGTGCATCCAATAAGTTTGTTTGTGTCATTGAATTAATATTTAGGTCATTTTCGTCCTCCCTAGGCATATTCTTGTCCAATTAGGGTTTTTAACCAATCTTGGGCATCCAATAGGTGTGTTTATCTCATTGGATGATCAATTAGGTCACTTTGATCCTCCCTAGGCTTATGCTTGTCCAATTAGGGTTTTTAACCAATCTTGTGCATCCAATAAGTTCATTTGTGTCATTGGATTAACATTTAGGTCATTTTCGTCCTCCCTAGGCATATTCTTGTCCAATTAGGGTTTTTAACCAATCTTGTGCATCCAATAGGTGTGTTTGTGTCATTGGATGATCAATTTAGGTCATTTTCGTCCTCCCTAGGCATATTCTTGTCCAATTAGGGTTTTTAACCAATCTTGATCATCCAATAGGTGTGTTTGTGTCATTGGATGATCAATTAGGTCATTTTCGTCCTCCCTAGGCTTATTCTTGTCCAATTAGGGTTTTTAACCAATCTTGTGCATCCAATAGGTGTGTTTGTGTCATTGGATGATCAATTTGGTCATTTTCGTCCTCCCTAGGCATATTCTTGTCCAGTTAGGGTTTTTAATCAATCTTGTGCATCCAATAGGTGTGTTTGTGTCATTGGATGATCAATTAGGTCATTTTCGTCCTCCCTAGGAATATTCTTGTCCAATTAGGGTTTTTAACCAATCTTGTGCATCCAATAGGTGTGTTTGTGTCATTGGATGATCAATTAGGTCATTTTCGTCCTTCCTAGGCTTATTCTTGTCCAATTAGGGTTTTTAACCTATCTTGTGCATCCAATCAGTTCATTTGTGTCATTGGATTAACATTTAGGTCATTTTCGTCCTCCCTAGGCATATTCTTGTCCAATTAGGGTTTTTAACCAATCTTGTGCTTCCAATAGGTGTGTTTGTGTCATTGGATGATCAATTAGGTCATTTTCGTCCTCCCTAGGCTTATTCTTGTCCAATTAGGGTTTTTAACCAATCTTGTGCATCCAATAGGTGTGTTTGTGTCATTGGATGATCAATTGGGTCATTTTCGTCTTCCCTAGGCTTATTCTTGTCAAATTAGGGTTTTTAACCAATCTTGTGCATCCAATAGGTGTGTTTGTGTCATTGGATGATCAATTAGGTCATTTTCGTCCTCCCTAGGCTTATTCTTGCCCAATTAGGGTTTTTAACCAATCTTGTGCATCCAATAAGTTGAGTTGTGTCATTGGATTAGCATTTAGGTCATTTTCGTTCTCCCTAGGCTTATTCTTTTCCAATTAGGGTTTTTAACCAATCTTGTGCATCCAATAAGTTCATTTGTGTCATTGGATTAACATTTAGGTCATTTTCATCCTCCCTAGGCATATTCTTCTCTAATTAGAGTTTTTAACCAATCTTGTGCATCCAATAGGTGTGTTTGTGTCATTGGATGATCAATTAGGTCATTTTCGTCCTCCATAGGCTTTTTCTTGTCCAACTAGGGTTTTTAACCAATCTTGTGCATCCAATAGGTGTGTTTGTGTCATTGGATGATCAATTAGGTCATTTTCGTCCTCCCTAGGCTTATTCTTGTCCAATTAGGGTTTTTAACCAATCTTGTGCATCCAATAGGTGTGTTTGTGTCATTAGATGATCAATTAGGTCATTTTCGTCCTCCCTAGGCTTATTCTTGTCCAATTAGGGTTTTTAACCAATCTTGTGCATCCAACAAGTTTGTTTATGTCATTGAATTAATATTTTGGTCATTTTTGTCCTCCCTAGGCATATTCTTGTCCAATTAGGGTTTTTAACCAATCTTGTGCATCCAATAGGTGTGTTTGTGTCATTGGATGATCAATTAGGTCATTTTCGTCCTCCCTAGGCTTATTCTTGTTCAATTAGGGTTTTTAACCAATCTTGTGCATCTAATAGGTGTCTTTGTGTCATTGGATGATCAATTAGGTCATTTTCGTCCTCCCTAGGCTTATTCTTGTCCAATTAGGGTTTTTAACCAATCTTGTGCATCCAATAGGTGTGTTTGTGTCATTCGATGATCAATTAGGTCATTTTTGTACTCCCTAGGCTTATTCTTGTCCAATTAGGGTTTTTAACCAAATATTGTGCATCCAATAGGTGTGTTTGTGTCATTGGATGATCAATTAGGTCATTTTCGTCCTCCCTAGGCTTATTCTTGTCCAATTAGGGTTTTTAACCAATCTTGTGCATCCAATAGGTGTGTTTGTGTCATTGGATGATCAATTAGGTCATTTACGTCCTCCCTAGGCTTATTCTTGTCCAATTGGGGTTTTTAACCAATCTTGTGCATCCAATAACATTGTTTGTGTCATTGAATTAATATTTAGGTTATTGTCGTCCTCTCTAGGCATATTCTTGTCCAATTAGGGTTTTTGACCAATCTTGTGCATCCAATAGGTGTGTTTGTGTCATTGGATGATCAATTAGGTCATTTTCGTCCTCCCTACGCTTATTCTTGTCCAATTAGGGTTTTTAACCAATCTTGTGCATCCAATAGGTGTGTTTGTGTCATTGGGTGATCAATTATGTTATTTTCGTCCTCCCTAGGCTTATTCTTGTCCAATTAGGATTTTTAACCAATCTAGTGCATCCCATAAGTTGAGTTGTGTCATTGGATTAACATTTAGGTCATTTTCGTCCTCCCTAGGCTTATTCTTGTCCAATTAGGGTTTTTAACCAATCATGTGCATCCAATAAGTTCATTTGTGTCATTGGATTAACATTTAGGTCATTTTCGTCCTCCTTAGGCATATTGTTGTCCAATTAGGGTTTTTAACCAATCTTGTGCATCCAATAGGTGTGTTTGTGTCATTGGATGATCAATTAGGTTATTTTCGTCCTCCCTAGGCTTATTCTTGTCCAATTAGGGTTTTTAACCAATCTTGTGCATCCAATAGGTGTGTTTGTGTCATTGGATGATCAAATAGGTCATTTTCGTCCTCCCTAGACATATTCTTGTCCAATTAGGGTTTTTAACCAATCTTGTGCATCCAATAGGTGTGTTTGTGTCATTGGATGATCAATTAGGTCATTTTCGTCCTCCCTAGGCTTATTCTTGTCCAATTAGGGTTTTTAACCAATCTTGTGCATCCAATAAGTTCATTTGTGTCATTGGATGATCAATTACGTCATTTTCGTCCTCCCTAGGCATATTCTTGTCCAATTAGGATTTTTAACCAATCTTGTGAATCCAATAGGTCTGTTTGTGTCATTGGATGATCAATTAGGACATTTTTGTCCTCCCTAGGCTTATTCTTGTCCAATTAGGGTTTTTAACCAATCTTGTGCATCCAATAGGTGTGTTTGTGTCATTGGATGATCAATTAGGTCATTTTCGTCCTCCCTAGACATATTCTTGTCCAATTAGGGTTTTTAACCAATCTTGTGCATCTAATAGGTGTGTTTGTGGCAATGGATGATCAATTAGGTCATTTTCGTCCTCCCTAGTCTTATTCTTGTCCAATTAGGGTTTTTAACCAATCTTGTGCATCCAATAGGTGTGTTTGTGTCATTGGATGATCAATTAGGTCATTTTCGTCCTCCCTAGGGTTATTCTTGTCCAATTAGGGTTTTTAACCAATCTTGTGCATCCAATAAGTTGAGTTGTGTCATTGGATTAATATTTAGGTCATTTTCATTCTCCCTAGGCTTATTTTTGTCGAATTAGGTTTTTAACCAATCTTGTGCATCCAATAAGTTCATTTGTGTCATTGGATTAACATTTAGGTCATTTTCGTCCTCCCTAGGCATATTCTTGTCCAATTAGGGTTTTTAACCAATCTTGTGCATCCAATAGGTGTGTTTGTGTCATTGGATGATCAATTAGGTCATTTTCGTCCTCCCTAGGCTTATTCTTGTCCAATTAGGGTTTTTAACCAATCTTGTGCATCCAATAGGTGTGTTTGTGTCATTGGATGATCAATTAGGTCATTTTCGTCCTCCCTAGGCTTATTCTTGTCCAATTAGGGTTTTTAACCAATCTTGTGCATCCAATAAGTTCATTTGTGTCATTGGATGATCAATTAGGTCATTTTCGTCTTCACTAGGCATATTCTTGTCCAACTAGGGTTTTAAACCAATCTTGTGCATCTAATAGGTGTGTTTGTGTCATTGGATGATCAATTAGGTCATTTTCATCCTCCCTAGGCTTATTCTTGTCCAATTAGGGTTTTTAACCAATCTTGTGCATCCAATAGGTGTGTTTGTGTCATTGGATGATCAATTAGGTCATTTTCGTCCTCCCTAGGCTTATTCTTGTCCAATTAGGGTTTTTAACCAATCTTGTGCATCCAATAGGTGTGTTTGTGTCATTGGATGATCTATTAGGTTATTTTTGTCCTACCTAGGCTTATTCTTGTCCAATTAGGTTTTTTAACCAATCTTGTGCATCCAATAAGTTCATTTGTGTCATTGGATTAACATTTAGGTCATTTTTGTCCTCCCTAGGCATATTCTTGTCCAATTAGGGTTTTTAACCAATCTTGTGCATCCAATAGGTGTGTTTGTGTCATTGGATGATCAATTAGGTCATTTTCGTCCTTTCTATGCTTATTCTTGTCCAATTAAGGTTTTTAACCAATCTTGTGCATCCAATAAGTTCATTTGTGTCATTGGATGATCAATTAGGTCATTTTCGTCCTGCCTAGGCATATTCTTGTCCAACTAGGGTTTTTAACCAATCTTGTGCTTCGAATAGGTGTGTTTGTGTCATTGGATGATCAATTAGGTCATTTTCGTCCTCACTAGGCTTATTCTTGTCCAATTAGGGTTTTTAACCAATCTTGTGCATCCAATAGGTGTGTTTGTGTCATTGGATGATCAATTAGGTCATTTTCGTCCTCCTTAGGCTTATTCTTGTCCAATTAGGGTTTTTAACCAATCTTGTGCATCCAATAAGTTAATTTGTGTCGTTGGATGATCAATTAGGTCATTTTCGTCCTCCCAAGGCATATTCTTGTCCAACTAGGGTTTTAAACCAATCTTGTGCATCCAATAGGTGTGTTTGTGTCATTGGATGATCAATTAGGTTATTTTCGTCCTCCCTAGGCTTATTCTTGTCCAATTAAGGTTTTTAACCAATCTTGTGCATCCAATAGGTGTGTTTGTGTCATTGGATGATCAATTAGGTCATTTTCGTCCTCCCTAGGCTTATTCTTGTCCAATTAGGGTTTTTAACCAATCTTGTGCATCCAATAGGTGTGTTTGTGTCATTGGATGATCAATTAGGTCATTTTCGTCCTCCCTAGGCTTATTCTTGTCCAATTAGAGTTTTTAACCAATCTTGTGCATCCAATAAGTTTGTTTGTTTAATTGAATTAATATTTAGCTCATTTTCGTCCTGCCTATGCATATTCTTGTCCAATTAGGGTTTTTAACCAATCTTCTGCATCCAATAGGTGTGTTTGTGTCATTGGATGATGAATTAGGTCATTTTCGTCCTCCCTAGGCTTATTTTTGTCCAATTAGGGTTTTTAACCAATCTTGTGCATCCAATAGGTGTGTTTATCTCATTGGATGATCAATTAGGTCACTTTGATCCTCCGTAGGCTTATTCTTGTCCAATTAGGGTTTTTAACCAATCTTGTGCATCCAATAAGTTCATTTGTGTCATTGGATTAACATTTAGGTCGTTTTCGTCCTCCCTAGGCATATTCTTGTCCAATTAGGGTTTTTAACCAATCTTGTGCATCCAATAGGTGTGTTTGTGTCATTGGATGATCAATTAGGTCATTTTCGTCCTCCCTAGGCTTATTCTGGTCCAATTAGAGTTTTTAACCAATCTTGTGCATCCAATAAGTTTGTTTGTTTCATTGAATTAATATTTAGCTCATTTTCGTCCTGCCTATGCATATTCTTGTCCAATTAGGGTTTTTAACAAATCTTCTGCATCCAATAGGTGTGTTTGTGTCATTGGATGATCAATTAGGTCATTTTCGTCCTCCCTAGGCTTATTTTTGTCCAATTAGGGTTTTTAACCAATCTTGTGCATCCAATAGGTGTGTTTGTATCATTGGATGATCAATTTAGGTCATTTTCGTCCTACCTAGGCATATTCTTGTCCAATTAGGGTTTTTAACCAATCTTGTGCATCCAATAGGTGTGTTTGTGTCATTGGATGATCAATTTAGGTCATTTTCGTCCTACCTAGGCATATTCTTGTCCAATTAGGGTTTTTAACCAATCTTGTGCATCCAATAGGTGTGTTTGTATCATTGGATGATCAATTAGGTCAGTTTCGTCCTCCCTAGGCTTATTCTTGTCCAATTAGGGTTTTTAACAAATCTTGTGCATCCAATAAGTTCATTTGTGTCATTGGATGATCAATTAGGTCATTTTCGTCCTCCCTAGGCATATTCTTGTCCAACTAGGGTTTTTAACCAATCTTGTGCATCCAATAGGTGTGTTTGTGTCATTGGATGATCAATTAGGTCATTTTCGTCTTCCCTAGACTTATTCTTGTCCAATTAGGGTTTTTAACCAATCTTGTGCATCCAATAACTATGTTTGTGTCATTGAATTAATATTTAGGTCATTTTCGTCCTCCCTAGGCATATTCTTGTCCAATTAGGGTTTTTAACCAATCTTGTGCATCCAATAGGTGTGTTTGTGTCATTGGATGATCAATTAGGTCATTTTCGTCCTCCCTAGGCTTATTCTTGTCCAATTAGGGTTTTTAACCAATCTTGTGCATCCAATAGGTGTGTTTGTGTCATTGGATGATCAATTAGGTCATTTTCGTCCTCCCTAGGCTTATTCTTGTCCAATTAGAGTTTTTAACCAATCTTGTGCATCCAATAAGTTCATTTGTGTCATTGGACTAACATTTAGCTCATTTTCGTCCTCCCTAGGCATATTCTTATCCAATTAGGGTTTTTAACCAATCTTGTGCATCCAATAAGTTGAGTTGTGTCATTGAATTAATATTTAGGTCATTTTCGTCCTCCCTAGGCATATTCTTGTCCAATTAGGGTTTTTAACCTATCTTGTGCATCCAATTGGTGTGTTTGTGTCATTGGATGATCAATTAGGTCATTTTCGTCCTCCCTAGGCTTATTCTTGTCCAATTAGGGTTTTTAACCAATCTTGTGCATCCGATAAGTTTGTTTGTGTCATTGAATTAATATTTAGGTCATTTTCGTCCTCCCTAGGCATATTCTTGTCCAATTAGGGTTTTTAACCAATCTTGTGCATCCAATAGGTGTGTTTGTGTCATTGGATGATCAATTAGGTCATTTTCGTCCTCCCTAGGCTTATTCTTGTCCAATTAGGGTTTTTAACCAATCTTGTGCATCCAATAGGTGTGTTTGTGTCATTGGATGATCACTTAGGTCAGTTTCTTCCTCCCTAGGCTTATTCTTGTCCAATTAGGGGTTTTAACCAATCTTGTGCATCCAATAAGTTGAGTTGTGTCATTGGATTAACATTTAGGTCATTTTCGTCATCCCTAGGCTTATTCTTGTCCAATTAGGTTTTTTTACCAATCTTGTGCATCCAATAGGTGTGTTTGTGTCATTGGATGATCAATTAGGTCATTTTCGTCCTCCATAGGCTTATTCTTGTCCAATTAGGGTTTTTAACCAATCTTGTGCATCCAATAAGTTGAGTTGTGTCATTGGATAAACATTTAGGTCATTTTCGTCCTCCCTAGGCTTATTCTTGTCCAATTAGGGTTTTTAACCAATCTTGTGCATCCAATAACTTTGTTTGTGTCCTTGAATTAATATTTAGGTCATTTTCTTCCTCCCTA
This sequence comes from Cicer pinnatifidum, assembly GCA_037974775.1. Lineage (NCBI taxonomy): Eukaryota > Viridiplantae > Streptophyta > Magnoliopsida > Fabales > Fabaceae > Cicer > Cicer pinnatifidum. The sequence continues at coordinate 17,931,547 of JBBPBR010000002.1, forward strand.
GGCATATTCTTGTCCAATTAGGGTTTTTAACCAATCTTGTGCATCCAATAGGTGTGTTTGTGTCATTGGATGATCAATTAGGTCATTTTCGTCCTCCCTAGGCTTATTCTTGTCCAATTAGGGTTTTTAACCAATCTTGTGCATCCAATAGGTGTGTTTGTGTCATTGGATGATCAAGTAGGTCATTTTCGTCCTCCCTAAGCTTATTCTTGTCCAATTAGGGTTTTGAACCAATCTTGTGCATCCAATAACTTTGATTGTGTCATTGAATTAATATTTAGGTCATTTTCGTCCTCCCTAGGCATATTCTTGTCCAATTAGGGTTTTTAACCAATCTTGTGCATCCAATAGGTGTGTTTGTGTCATTGGATGATCAATTAGGTCATTTTCGTCCTCCCTAGGCTTATTCTTGTCCAATTAGGGTTTTTAACCAATCTTGTGCATCCAATAGGTGTGTTTGTGTCATTGGATGATCAATTAGGTTATTTTCGTACTCCCTAGGCTTCTTCTTGTCCAAGTAGGGTTTTTAACCAATCTTGTGCATCCAATAGGTGTGTTTGTGTCATTGGATGATCAATTAGGTCATTTTCGTCCTCCCTAGGCTTATTCTTGTCCAACTAGGGTTTTTAACCAATCTTGTGCATCCAATAGGTGTGTTTGTGTGATTGGATGATCAATTAGGTCATTTTCGTCCTCCCTAGGCTTATTCTTGTCCAATTAGGGTTTTTAACCAATCTTGTGCATCCAATAAGTTTGTTTGTGTCATTGAATTAATATTTAGGTCATTTTCGTCCTCCCTAGGCATATTCTTGTCCAATTAGGGTTTTTAACCACTTGTGCATCCAATAGGTGTGTTTGTGTCATTGGATAATCAATTAGTTCATTTTCGTCCTCCCTAGGCTTATTCTTGTCCAATTAGGGTTTTTAACCAATATTGTGCATCCAATAGGTGTGTTTGTGTCATTGGATGATCAATTAGGTCATTTTCGTCCTCCCTAGGCTTATTCTTGTCCAATTAGGGTTTTTAACCAATGTTGTGCATCCAATAAGTTCGTTTGTGTCATTAAATTAACATTTAGGTCATTTTCGTCCTCCCTAGGCTTATTCCTTTACAATTAGGGTTTTTAACAAATCTTGTGCATCCAATAGGTGTGTTTGTGTCATTGGATGATCAATTAGGTCATTTTCGTCCTCCCTAGGCTTATTCTTGTCCAATTAGGGTTTTTAACCAATCTTGTGCATCCAATAGGTGTGTTTGTGTCATTGGATGATCAATTAGGTCATTTTCTTCCTGCCTAGGCTTATTCTTGTCCAATTAGGGTTTTTAACCAATCTTGTGCATCCAATAAGTTCATTTGTCTCATTGGATGATCAATTAGGTCATTTTCGTCCTCCCTAGGTATATTCTTGTCCAACTAGGGTTTTTAACCAATCTTGTGCATCCAATAGATGTGTTTGTGTCTTTGGATGATCAATTAGGTCATTTTCGTCCTCCCTAGGCTTATTCTTGTCCAATTAGGGTTTTTAACAAATCTTGTGCATCCAATAGGTGTGTTTGTGTCATTGGATGATCAATTAGGTCATTTTCGTCCTCCCTAGGCTTATTCTTGTCCAATTAGGGTTTTTAATCAATCTTGTGCATCCAATAAGTTCATTTGTGTCATTGGATTAACATTTAGGTCACTTTCGTCCTCCCTAGGCTTATTCTTGTCCAAGTAGGGTTTTTAACCAATCTTGTGCATCCAATAGGTGTGTTTGTGTCATTGGATGATCAATTAGGTCATTTTCGTCCTGCCTAGGCTTATTCTTGTCCAATTAGGGTTTTTAACCAATCTTGTGCATCCAATAACTTTGTTTGTGTCATTGAATTAATATTTAGGTCATTTTCCTCCTCCCTAGGCATATTCTTGTCCAATTAGGGTTTTTAAACAATTTTGTGCATCCAATAGGTGTGTTTGTGTCATTGGATGACCAATTAGGTTATTTTCGTCCTCCCTAGTCTTATTCTTGTCCAATTAGGGTTTTTAATCAATATTGTGCATCCAATAAGTTCATTTGTGTCATTGGATTAACATTTAGGTCATTTTCGTCCTCCCTAGGCATATTCTTGTCCAATTAGGGTTTTTAACCAATCTTGTGCTTCCAATAGGTGTGTTTGTGTCATTGGATGATCAATTAGGTCATTTTCGTCCTCCCTAGGCTTATTCTTGTCCAATTAGGGTTTTTAACCAATCTTGTGCATCCAATAGGTGTGTTTGTGTCATTGGATGATCAATTGGGTCATTTTCGTCTTCCCTAGGCTTATTCTTGTCAAATTAGGGTTTTTAACCAATCTTGTGCATCCAATAGGTGTGTTTGTGTCATTGGATGATCAATTAGGTCATTTTCGTCCTCCCTAGGCTTATTCTTGCCCAATTAGGGTTTTTAACCAATCTTGTGCATCCAATAAGTTCAGTTGCGTCATTGGATTAGCATTTAGGTCATTTTCGTCCTCCCTAGGCTTATTCTTGTCCAATTAGGATTTTTAACCAATCTTGTGCATCCCATAAGTTCATTTGTGTCATTGGATTAACATTTAGGTCATTTTCGTCCTCCCTAGGCATATTCTTGTCCAATTAGGGTTTTTAACCAATCTTGTGCATCCAATAGGTGTGTTTGTGTCATTCGATGATCAATTAGGTCATTTTCGTCCTCCCTAGGCTTATTCTTGTCCAATTAGGGTTTTTAACCAATCTTGTGCATCCAATAAGTTCATTTGTATCATTCGGTGATCAATTAGGTCATTTTCGTCCTCCCTAGGCATATTCTTGTCCAACTAGGGTTTTTAACCAATCTTGTGCATCCAATAGGTGTGTTTGTGTCAATGGATGATCAATTAGGTCATTTTCGTCCTCCCTAGGCTTATTCTTGTCCAATTAGGGTTTTTAACCAATCTTGTGCATCCAATAAGTTCAGTTGTGTCATTGGATTAACATTTAGGTCATTTTCGTCCTCCCTTGGCATATTCTTGTCCAATTAGGGTTTTTAACCAATCTTGTGCGTCCAATAAGTTTGTTTATGTCATTGAACTAATATTTAGGTCATTTTCGTCCTCCCTAGGCATATTCTTGTCCAATTAGGGTTTTTAACCAATCTTGTGCATCCAATAGGTGTGTTTGTGTCATTGGATGATCAATTAGGTCATTTTCGTCCTCCCTAGGCATATTCTTGTCCAATTAGGGTTTTTAACCAATCTTGTGCATCCAATAGGTGTGCTTGTTGTAATGGATGAACAATTAGGTCATTTTTGTCCTCCCTAGGCTTATTCTTGTCCAATTAGTGTTTTTAACCAATCTTGTGCATCCAATAGGTGTGTTTGTGTCATTGGATGATCAATTAGGTCATTTTCGTCCTCCCTAGGCTTATTCTTGTCCAATTAGAGTTTTTAACCAATCTTGTGCATCCAATAAGTTTGTTTGTTTCATTGAATTAATATTTAGCTCATTTTCGTCCTGCCTATGCATATTCTTGTCCAATTAGGGTTTTTAACCAATCTTCTGCATCCAATACGTGTGTTTGTGTCATTGGATGATCAATTAGGCCATTTTCGTCCTCCCTAGGCTTATTTTTGTCCAATTAGGGTTTTTAACGAATCTTGTGCATCCAATAGGTGTGTTTATCTCATTCGATGATCAATTAGGTCACTTTGATCCTCCGTAGGCTTATTCTTGTCCAATTAGGGTTTTTAACCAATCTTGTGCATCCAATAAGTTCATTTGTGTCATTGGATTAACATTTAGGTCATTTTCGTCCTCCCTAGGCATATTCTTGTCCAATTAGGGTTTTTAACCAATCTTGTGCATCCAATAGGTTTGTTTGGGTCATTGGATGATCAATTTAGGTCATTTTCGTCCTCCCTAGGCATATTCTTGTCCAATTAGGGTTTTTAACCAATCTTGTGCATCCAATAGGTGTGTTTGTGTCATTGGATGATCAATTAGGTCATTTTCGTCCTCCCTAGGCTTATTCTTGTCCAATTAGAGTTTTTAACCAATCTTGTGCATCCAATAAGTTTGTTTGTGTCATTGGATTAACATTTAGGTCATTTTCGTCCTCCCTAGGCATATTCTTGTCCAATTAGGGTTTTTAACCAATCTTGTGCATCCAATAGGTGTGTTTGTGTCATTGGATGATCAATTAGGTCATTTTCGTCCTCCCTAGGCTTATTCTTGTCCAATTAGGGTTTTTAACAAATCTTGTGCATCCAATAAGTTCATTTGTGTCATTGGATGATCAATTAGGTCATTTTCGTCCTCCCTAGGACTATTCTTGTACAACTAGGGTTTTTAACCAATCTTGTGCATCCAATAAGTTCATTTGTGTCATTGGATGATCAATTAGGTCATTTTCGTCCTCCCTAGGCTTATTCTTGCCCAATTAGGGTTTTTAACCAATCTTGTGCATCCAATAGGTGTGTTTGTGTCATTGGATGATCAATTAGGTCATTTTCGTCCTCCCAAGGCTTATTCTTGTCCAATTAGGGTTTTTAACCAATCTTGTGCATCCAATAAGTTCATTAGTGTCATTGGATGATCAATTAGGTCATTTTCGTCCTCCCTAAGCATGTGCTTGTCCAACTAGGGTTTTTAACCAATCTTGTGCATCCAATAAGTTCATTTGTGTCATTGGATGATCAATTAGGTCATTTTCGTCCTCCCTAGGCATATTCTTGTCCAACTAGGGTTTTTAACCAATCTTGTGCATCCAATAGGTGTGTTTGTGTCATTGGATGATCAATTAGGTCATTTTCGTCCTCCCTAGGCTTATTCTTGTCCAATTAGGGTTTTTAACCAATCTTGTGCATCCAATAGGTGTGTTTGTGTCATTGGATGATCAATTAGGTTATTTTCGTCCTCGCTAGGCTAGTTCTTGTCCAATTAGGGTTTTTAACCAATCTTGTGCATCCAATAAGTTGAGTTGTGTCATTGGATTAACATTTAAGTCATTTTCGTCCTCCCTAGGCATATTCTTGTCCAATTAGGGTTTTTAACCAATCTTGTGCATCCAATAGGTGTGTTTGTGTCATTGGATGATCAATTGGGTCATTTTCGTCCTCCCTAGGCTTATTCTTGTCCAATTAGGGTTTTTAACAAATCTTGTGCATCCAATAAGTTCATTTGTGTCAATGGATGATCAATTAGGTCATTTTCGTCCTCCCTAGGCATATTCTTGTCCAACTAGGGTTTTTAACCAATCTTATGCATCCAATAAGTTCATTTGTGTCATTGGATGATCAATTAGGTCATTTTCGTCCTCCCTAGGCTTATTCTTGTCCAATTAGGGTTTTTAACCAATCTTGTGCATCCAATAGGTGTGTTTGTGTCATTGGATGATCAATTAGGTCATTTTCGTCCTCCCTAGGCTTATTCTTGTCCAATTAGGGTTTTTAACCAATCTTGTGCATCCAATAGGTGTGTTTGTGTCATTGGATGATCAATTAGGTCATTTTCGTCCTCCCTAGGCTTATTCTTGTCCAATTAGAGTTTTTAACCAATCTTGTGCATCCAATAAGTTCATTTGTGTCATTGGACTAACATTTAGCTCATTTTCGTCCTCCCTAGGCATATTCTTATCCAATTAGGGTTTTTAACCAATCTTGTGCATCCAATAAGTTGAGTTGTGTCATTGAATTAATATTTAGGTCATTTTCGTCCTCCCTAGGCATATTCTTGTCCAATTAGGGTTTTTAACCTATCTTGTGCATCCAATTGGTGTGTTTGTGTCATTGGATGATCAATTAGGTCATTTTCGTCCTCCCTAGGCTTATTCTTGTCCAATTAGGGTTTTTAACCAATCTTGTGCATCCGATAAGTTTGTTTGTGTCATTGAATTAATATTTAGGTCATTTTCGTCCTCCCTAGGCATATTCTTGTCCAATTAGGGTTTTTAACCAATCTTGTGCATCCAATAGGTGTGTTTGGGTCATTGGATGATCAATTAAGTCATTTATGTCCTCCCTAGGCATATTCTTGTCCAATTAGGGTTTTTATCCAATCTTGTGCATCCAATAGGTGTGTTTGTGTCATTGGATGATCAATTAGGTCATTTTCGTCCTCCCTAGGCTTATTCTTGTCCAATTAGGGTTTTTAACCAATCTTGTGCATCCAATAGGTGTGTTTGTGTCATTGGATGATCAATTAGGTCATTTTCGTCCTCCCTAGGCATATTCCTGTCCAATTAGGGTTTTTAACCAATTTTGTGCATTCAATAGGTGTATTTGTGTCATTGGATGATCAATTAGGTCATTTTCGTCCTCCGTAGGCATATTCTTGTCCAACTAGGGTTTTTAACCAATCTTGTGCATCCAATAGGTGTGTTTGTGTCATTGGATGATCAATTAGGTCATTTTCGTCCTCCCTAGGCTTATTGTTGTCCAATTAGGGTTTTTAACCAATCTTGTGCATCCAATAGGTGTGTTTGTGTCATTGGATGATCAATTAGGTCATTTTCGTCCTCCCTAGGCTTATTCTTGTCCAATTAGAGTTTTTAACCAATCTTGTGCATCCAATAAGTTTGTTTATGTCATTGAATTAATATTTAGGTCATTTTCCTCCTCCCTAGGCATATTCTTTTCCAATTAGGGTTTTTAACCAATCTTGTGCATCCAATAGGTGTGTTTGTGTCATTGGATGATCAATTTGGTCATTTTCGTCCTCCCTAGGCATATTCTTGTCCAATTAGGGTTTTTAACCAATCTTGTGCATCCAATAGGTGTGTTTGTGTCATTGGATGATCAATTTAGGTCATTTTCGTCCTCCCTAGGCATATTCTTGTCCAATTAGGGTTTTTAACCAATCTTGTGCATCCGATAGGTGTGTTTGTGTCATTGGATGATCAATTTAGGTCATTTTCGTCCTCCATAAGCATATTCTTGTCCAATTAGGGTTTTTAACCAATCTTGTGCATCCAATAGGTGTGTTTGTGTCATTGGATGATCAATTAGGTCATTTTCGTCCTTCCTAGGCTTATTCTTGTCCAATTCGGGTTTTTACCAAATCATGTGCATCCAATAAGTTCATTTGTATCATTGGATGATCAATTAGGTAATTTTCGTCCTCCCTAGGCATATTCTTGTCCAACTTGGGTTTTAAACCAATTTTGTGCATCCAATAGATGTGTTTGTGTCATTGGATGATCAATTAGGTCATTTTCGTCCTCCCTAGGCTTATTCTTGTCCAATTAGGGTTTTTAACCAATCTTGTGCATCCAATAGGTGTGTTTGTGTCATTGGATGATCAATTAGGTCATTTTCGTCCTCCCTAGGCTTATTCTTGTCCAATTAGGGTTTTTAACCAATCTTGTGCATCCAATAGGTGTGTTTGTGTCATTGGATGATCAATTAGGTCATTTTCGTCCTCCCTAGGCTTATTCTTGTCCAATTAGGGTTTTTAACAAATCTTGTGCATCCGATAAGTTCATTTGTGTCATTGGATTAACATTTAGGTCATTTTCGTCCTCCTTAGGCATATTCTTGTCCAATTAGGGTTTTTAGCCAATCTAGTGCATCCAATAGGTGTGTTTATGTCATTGGATGATCAATTAGGTCATTATCGTCCTCCCTAGGCTTATTCTTGTTCAATTGGGGTTTTTAACCAATTTTGGGCATCCAATAGGTGTGTTTGTGTCATTGGATGATCAATTAGGTCATTTTCGTCCTCCCTAGGCTTATTCTTGTTCAATTAGGGTTTTTAACCAATCTTGTGCATCCAATAGGTGTGTTTGTGTCATTGGATGATCAATTAGGTCATTTTCGTCCTCCCTAGGCTTATTCTTGTTCAATTAGGGTTTTAAACCAATCTTGTGCATCCAATAGGTGTGTTTGTGTCATTGGATGATCAATTAGGTCATTTTCGTCCTCCAAAGGCTTATTCTTGTCCAATTTGGGTTTTTAACCAATCTTGTGTATCCAATAAGTTCATTTGTGTCATTGGATTAACATTTATGTCATTTTCGTCCTCCCTAGGCATATTCTTGTCCAGTTAGGGTTTTTAACCAATCTGGTGCATCCAATAGGTGTGTTTGTGTCATTGGATGATCAATTAGGTCATTTTCGTCCTCCCTAGGCTTATTCTTGTCCAATTAGGGTTTTTAACCAATCTTGTGCATCCAATAGGTGTGTTTGTGTCATTGGATGATCCATTAGGTCATTTTCGTCCTCCCTAGGCTTATTCTTTTCCAATTAGGGTTTTTAACCAATCTTGTGCATCCAATAGGTGTGTTTGTGTCATTGGATGATCAATTAGGTCATTTTCGTCCTCCCTAGGCTTATTCTTGTTCAATTAGGGTTTTTAACCAATCTTGTGCGTCCAATAAGTTCATTTGTGTCATTGGATTAACAATTAGGTCATTTTTGTCATCCCTAAGCATATTCTTGTCCAATTAGGGTTTTTAACCAATCTTGTGCATCCAATAGGTGTGTTTGTGTCATTGGATGATCAATTAGGTCATTTTCGTCCTCCCTAGGCTTATTCTTGTCCAATTAGGGTTTTTAACCAATCTTGTGCATCCAATAAGTTTGTTTGTTTCATTGAATTAATATTTAGGCCATTTTCGTCCTCCCCAGGCTAAATTCTTGTCCAATTAGGGCTTTTAACCAATCTTGTGCATCCAATAGGTGTGTTTGTGCCATTGGATGATCAATTAGGTCATTTTCGTCCTCCCTAGGCTTATTCTTGTCCAATTAGGGTTTTTAACCAATCTTGTGCATCCAATAGGTGTGTTTGTGTCATTGGATGATCAATTAGGTCATTTTCGTCCTCCCTAGGCTTATTCTTGTCCAATTAGGGTTTTTAACCAATCTTGTGCATCCAATAAGTTTGTTTGTTTCATTGAATTAATATTTAGGTCATTTTCGTCCTCCCTAGGCATATTCTTGTCCAATTAGGGTTTTTAACCAATCTTGTGCATCCCATAGGTGTGTTTGTGTCATTGGATGATCAATTAGGTCATTTTCGTCCTCCCTAGGCTTATTTTTGTCCAATTAGGGTTTTTAACCAATCTTGTGCATCCAATAGGTGTGTTTATCTCATTGGATGATCAATTAGGTCACTTTGATCCTCCGTAGGCTTATTCTTGTCCAATTAGGGTTTTTAACCAATCTTGTGCATCCAATAAGTTCATTTGTGTCATTGGATTAACATTTAGGTCATTTTCGTCCTCCCTAGGCATATTCTTGTCCAATTAGGGTTTTTAACCAATCTTGTGCATCCAATAGGTGTGTTTGTGTCATTGGATGATCAATTAGGTCATTTTCGTCCTCCCTAGGCATTTTCTTGTCCAATTAGGGTTTTTAACCAATCTTGTGCATCCATTAGGTGTGTTTGAGTCATTGGATGATCAATTAGGTCATTTTCGTCCTCCCTAGACTTATTCTTGTCCAACTAGGGTTTTTAACCAATCTTGTGCATCCAATAAGTTGAGTTGTGTCATTGGATTAACATTTAGGTCATTTTCGTCCTCATTAGGCTTATTCTTGTCCAATTAGGGTTTTTAACCAATCTTGTGCATCCGATAAGTTCATTTGTGTCATTGGATTAACATTTAGGTCATTTTCGTCCTCCCTAGGCTAATTCTTGTCCAATTAGGGTTTTTAACTAATCTTGTGCATCCAATAAGTTTATTTATTGCAATGGATTAATATTTTGGTGAATTTCGTCCTGCCTAGGCTTATTCTTGTCCAATTAGGGTTTTTAACTAATCTTGTGCATCCATTAAGTTCATTTGTGTCATTCGATTAACATTTTGGTCATTTTCATCTTGCCTAGGCTTATTCTTGTCCAATTAGGGTTTTTAACCAATCTTGTTTATCCAATAGGTGGGTTTGTGTCATTGGATGAACAATAAGGTCAATTTCGTCCTCCCTAGGCTTATTCTTGCCCAATTAGGGTTTTTAACCAATCTTGTGCATCCAATAGGTGTGTTTGTGTCATTGGATGAACATTTAGGTCATTTTCGTCCACCCTAGGCTTATTCTTGTCCGATTAGGGTTTTTATCCAATCGTGTGCATTTAATAAGTTCATCTGTGTCATTTGATTAACATTTTGGTCATTTTCGTCCTCCCTTTGCTTATTCTTGGCAAATTAGGGTTTTTAACCAATCTTGTATATCCAATAAGTTCATTTTAGTCATTGGATTAACATTTAGGTCATTTTTGTCCTCTCTAGGCTTATTCTTGTCCAATTAGGGTTTTTAACCAAACTTATGCATCCAACAGGTGTGTTTGTGTCATTGGATGAACATGTAGGTCATCTGTCTCCTCCCTAGGCTTATTCTTGTCCAATTAGGGTTTTTAACCAATCTTGTTCATCCAATTGGTGTGTTTGTGTCATTGGATGAACAATCAGGTCAATTTCGTCCACCCTAGGCTTATTCTTGCACAATTAGGGTTTTTAACCAATCTTGTGCATCCAATAGGTGTGTTTGTGTCATTGGATGAACATTTAGGTCATTTTCTTCCTCCCTAAACTTATTTTTGTCCAATTAGGGTTTTTAACCAATCTTGTGCATTTAATAAGTTCATTTGTGTTATTGGATTAACATTTAGGTCATTTTCGTCCTCCGTTGGCTTATTCTTGGCAAATTAGGGTTTTTAACCAATCTAGTATATCCAATAAGTTCACTTTTGTCATTGGATTAACATTTAGGTCATTTTCCTCCTCCCCATGCTTAATCTTGTCCAATTAGGGTTTTGAACCAATCTTGTGCATCCAATAATTTCATTAGTGTCATTGGATTAACATTTAGGTCATTTTTGTCCTCTCTAGGCTTATTCTTGTCCAATTAGGGTTTTTAACCAATCATGTGCATCCAACAGGTGTGTTTGTGTCATTGGATGAACATGTAGGTCATCTGTCTTCTCCCTAGGCTTATTCTTGTCCAATTAGGGTTTTTAACCAATCTTGTTCATCCAATAGGTGTGTTTGTGTCATTGGATGAACAATCAGGTCAATTTCGTCCTCCCTAGGCTTATTCTTGCCCAATTAGGGTTTTTAACCAATCTTGTGCATCCAATAGGTGTGTTTGGGTCATTGGATGAACATTTAGGACATTTTCTTCCTCGCTAGACTTATTTTTGTCCAATTAGGGTTTTTAACCAATCTTGTGCATTTAATAAGTTCATTTGTGTCATCGGATTATCATTTAGATCATTTTCGTCCTCCCTTGGCTTTTTCTTAGCAAATTAGCGTTTTTAACCAATCTTGTATATCCAATAAGTTCATTTTTCTCATTGGATTAACATTTAGGTCATTTTCCACCTCACTACGCTTAATCTTGTCCAATTAGGGTTTTGAACCAATCTTGTGCATCCAATAATTTCATTAGTGTCATTGGATTAACATTTATGTCATTTTTGTCCTCTCTAGGCTTATTCTTGTCCAATTATGGTTTTTAACCAATCTAGTGCATCCAACAGGTGTGTTTGTGTCATTGGATGAACATGTAGGTCATCTGTCTCCTCCCTAGGCTTATTCTTGTCCAATTAGGGTTTTTAACCAATCTTGTGCATCCATTAGGTGTGTTTGGGTCATTGGATGAACATGTACGTCATTTGTGTCCTTCTTAGGCTTATTCTTTTCTAATAAGGGTTTTAAACCAAACTTGTACATCCAATAGGCGAGTTTGTGTCATTGGATGAACATTTAGGTAATTTTCTTCCTCACTAGGCTTATTCTTGTCCAATTAGGGTTTTAACAAATCTTGTGCATCATATAAGTTCATTTGTGTCATTGGATTAACACTTAGGTCATTTGTGTCCTCCCTAATTGGTTTTTAACCAATCTTCTGCATCCAATAGGTGTAATTGTGTCATTGGATGAACATTTAGGTCATTTTCTTCCTCCCTAGGCTTATTTTTGTCCAATAAGGGTTTTTAACCAATCTTGTGCATTTAATAAGTTCGTTTGTATCATTGGATTAACATTTAGGTCATTTTCGTCCTCCCTTGGCTTGTTCTTGGCAAATTAGGGTTTTTAACCAATCTTGTATATCCAATAAGTTCATTTTTGTCATTGGATTAACTTTTCGGTCATTTTCTTCCTCCCTACGCTTAATCTTGTCCAATTAGGGTTTTGAACCAATCTTGTGCATCCAATAATTTCATTAGTGTCATTGGATTAACATTTAGGTCATTTTTGTCCTCTCTAGGCTTATTCTTGTCCAATTAGGGATTTTAGCCAATCTTGTGCATCCAACAGGTGTGTTTGTGTCATTGGATGAACATGTAGGTCATTTGTGTTCTCCCTTGGCTTATGCTTGTCCAATTAGGGTTTTTAACCAATCTTGTTCATCCAATAGGTGTGTTTGTGTCATTGGATGAACAATCAGGTCAATTTCGTCCTCCCTAGGCTTATTCTCACCCAATCAGGGTTTTTAACCAATCTTGTGCATCCAATAGGTGTGTTTGGGTCATTGGATGAACATTTAGGTCATTTTCTTCCTCGCTAGACTTATTTTTATCCAATTAGGGTTTTTAACCAATCTTGTGCATTTAATAAGTTCATTTGTGTCATTGGATTATCATTTAGATCATTTTCGTCCTCCCTTGGCTTATTCTTAGCAAATTAGCGTTTTTAACCAATCTTGTATATCCAATAAGTTCATTTTTGTCATTGGATTAACATTTAGGTCATTTTCCACCTCACTACGCTTAATCTTGTCCAATTAGGGTTTTTAACCAATCTTGTGCATTTAATAAGTTCATTTGTGTCATCGGATTATCATTTAGATCATTTTCGTCCTCCCTTGGCTTTTTCTTAGCAAATTAGCGTTTTTAACCAATCTTGTATATCCAATAAGTTCATTTTTCTCATTGGATTAACATTTAGGTCATTTTCCACCTCACTACGCTTAATCTTGTCCAATTAGGGTTTTGAACCAATCTTGTGCATCCAATAATTTCATTAGTGTCATTGGATTAACATTTATGTCATTTTTGTCCTCTCTAGGCTTATTCTTGTCCAATTATGGTTTTTAACCAATCTAGTGCATCCAACAGGTGTGTTTGTGTCATTGGATGAACATGTAGGTCATCTGTCTCCTCCCTAGGCTTATTCTTGTCCAATTAGGGTTTTTAATCAATCTTGTGCATCCATTAGGTGTGTTTGGGTCATTGGATGAACATGTACGTCATTTGTGTCCTTCTTAGGCTTATTCTTTTCTAATAAGGGTTTTAAACCAAACTTGTACATCCAATAGGCGAGTTTGTGTCATTGGATGAACATTTAGGTAATTTTCTTCCTCCCTAGGCTTATTCTTGTCCAATTAGGGTTTTAACAAATCTTGTGCATCATATAAGTTCATTTGTGTCATTGGATTAACACTTAGGTCATTTTTGTCCTCCCTAATTGGTTTTTAACCAATCTTCTGCATCCAATAGGTGTATTTGTGTCATTGGATGAACATTTAGGTCATTTTCTTCCTCCCTAGGCTTATTTTTGTCCAATAAGGGTTTTTAACCAATCTTGTGCATTTAATAAGTTCGTTTGTATCATTGGATTAACATTTAGGTCATTTTCGTCCTCCCTTGGCTTGTTCTTGGCAAATTAGGGTTTTTAACCAATCTTGTATATCCAATAAGTTCATTTTTGTCATTGGATTAACTTTTCGGTCATTTTCTTCCTCCCTACGCTTAATCTTGTCCAATTAGGGTTTTGAACCAATCTTGTGCATCCAATAATTTCATTAGTGTCATTGGATTAACATTTAGGTCATTTTTGTCCTCTCTAGGCTTATTCTTGTCCAATTAGGGATTTTAGCCAATCTTGTGCATCCAACAGGTGTGTTTGTGTCATTGGATGAACATGTAGGTCATTTGTGTTCTCCCTTGGCTTATGCTTGTCCAATTAGGGTTTTTAACCAATCTTGTTCATCCAATAGGTGTGTTTGTGTCATTGGATGAACAATCAGGTCAATTTCGTCCTCCCTAGGCTTATTCTCACCCAATCAGGGTTTTTAACCAATCTTGTGCATCCAATAGGTGTGTTTGGGTCATTGGATGAACATTTAGGTCATTTTCTTCCTCGCTAGACTTATTTTTATCCAATTAGGGTTTTTAACCAATCTTGTGCATTTAATAAGTTCATTTGTGTCATTGGATTATCATTTAGATCATTTTCGTCCTCCCTTGGCTTATTCTTAGCAAATTAGCGTTTTTAACCAATCTTGTATATCCAATAAGTTCATTTTTGTCATTGGATTAACATTTAGGTCATTCTCCACCTCACTACGCTTAATCTTGTCCAATTAGGGTTTTGAACCAATCTTTTGCATCCAATAATTTCATTAGTGTCATTGGATTAACATTTAGGTCATTTTTGTCCACCCTAGGCTTATTCTTGTCCGATTAGGGTTTTTAACCAATCGTGTGCATTTAATAAGTTCATTTGTGTCATTGGATTAACATGTAGGTCATCTGTCTCCTCCCTAGGCTTATTCTTGTCCAATTAGGGTTTTTAACCAATCTTGTTCATCCAATAGGTGTGTTTGTGTCATTGGATGAACAATTAGGTCAATTTCGTCCACCCTAGGCTTATTCTTGCACAATTAGGGTTTTTAACCAATCTTGTGCATCCAATAGGTGTGTTTGTGTCATTGGATGAACATTTAGGTCATTTTCTTCCTCCCTAAACTTATTTTTGTCCAATTAGGGTTTTTAACCAATCTTGTGCATTTAATAAGTTCATTTGTGTTATTGGATTAACATTTAGGTCATTTTCGTCCTCCCTTGGCTTATTCTTGGCAAATTAGGGTTTTTAACCAATCTAGTATATCCAATAAGTTCACTTTTGTCATTGGATTAACATTTAGGTCATTTTCCTCCTCCCCATGCTTAATCTTGTCCAATTAGGGTTTTGAACCAATCTTGTGCATCCAATAATTTCATTAGTGTCATTGGATTAACATTTAGGTCATTTTTGTCCTCTCTAGGCTTATTCTTGTCCAATTAGGGTTTTTAACCAATCTTGTGCATCCAACAGGTGTGTTTGTGTCATTGGATGAACATGTAGGTCATCTGTCTTCTCCCTAGGCTTATTCTTGTCCAATTAGGGTTTTTAACCAATCTTGTTCATCCAATAGGTGTGCTTGTGTCATTGGATGAACAATCAGGTCAATTTCGTCCTCCCTAGGCTTATTCTTGCCCAATTAGGGTTTTTAACCAATCTTGTGCATCCAATAGGTGTGTTTGGGTCATAGGATGAACATTTAGGACATTTTCTTCCTCGCTAGACTTATTTTTGTCCAATTAGGGTTTTTAACCAATCTTGTGCATTTAATAAGTTCATTTGTGTCATCGGATTATCATTTAGATCATTTTCGTCCTCCCTTGGCTTTTCTTAGCAAATTAGCGTTTTTAACCAATCTTGTATATCCAATAAGTTCATTTTTGTCATTGGATTAACATTTAGGTCATTTTCCACCTCACTACGCTTAATCTTGTCCAATTAGGGTTTTGAACCAATCTTGTGCATCCAATAATTTCATTAGTGTCGTTGGATTAACATTTAGGTCATTTTTGTCCTCTCTAGGCTTATTCTTGTCCAATTAGGGTTTTTAACCAATCTAGTGCATCCAACAGGTGTATTTGTGTCATTGGATGAACATGTAGGTCATCTGTCTCCTCCCTAGGCTTATTCTTGACCAATTAGGGTTTTTAACCAATCTTGTGCATCCATTAGGTGTGTTTGTGTCAATGGATGAACATGTACGTCATTTGTGTCCTTCTTAGGCTTATTCTTTTCTAATTAGGGTTTTAAACCAAACTTGTGCATCCAATTGGCGAGTTTTTGTCATTGGATGAACATTTAGGTAATTTTCTTCCTCCCTAGGCTTATTCTTGTCCAATTAGGGTTTTAACAAATCTTGTGCATCATATAAGTTCATTTGTGTCATTGGATTAACACTTAGGTCATTTGTGTCCTCCCTAGGCTTATTCTTGCCCAATTAGGGTTTTTAACCAATCTTCTACATCCAATAGGTGTATTTGTGTCATTGGATGAACATTTAGGTCATTTTCTTCCTCCCTAGGCTTATTTTTGTCCAATTAGGCTTTTTAACCAATCTTGTGCATTTAATAAGTTCGTTTGTGTGATTGGATTAACATTTAGGTCATTTTCGTCCTCCCTTGGCTTGTTCTTGGCAAATTAGGGTTTTTAACCAATCTTGTATATCCAAGAAGTTCATTTTTGTCATTGGATTAACTTTTCGGTCATTTTCTTCCTCCCTACGCTTAATCTTGTCCAATTAGGGTTTTGAACCAATCTTGTGCATCCAATAATTTCATTAGTGTCATTGGATTAACATTAAAAACATTTTTGTCCTCTCTAGGCTTATTCTTGTCCAATTAGGGTTTTTAGCCAATCTTGTGCATCCAGCAGGTGTGTTTGTGTCATTGGATGAACATGTAGGTCATTTGTGTTCTCCCTAGGCTTATTCTTGTCCAATTAGGGTTTTGAACCAATCTTGTTCATCCAATAGGTGTGTTTGTGTCATTGGATGAACATGTAGGTCATTTGTGTCCTTCATAGGCTAATTCTTGTCCAATTAAGGATTTTAACCAATCTTGTTCATCCAATAGGTGTGTTTGTGTCATTGGATGAACATTTAGGTCTTTTTCTTCCTCCCTAGGCTTATTCTTGTCCTACTAAGGATTTTAACAAATCTTGTGCATCCAATAAGTTCATTTGTGTCATTGGATTAACATTTAGGTCATTTTAGTCCTCCCTAGGCTTATTCTTGTGCAATTAGGGTTTTTAACCAATTTTTGCATCCAATAACTTCATTTGTTTCATTGGATTAAAATTTAGGTCATTTTCATCCTCCATCTGCTTAATCTTGTCCAACTAGGGTTTTTAACAAATCTTGTGCATCCAATAAGTTCATTTGTGTCATTGGAATAACATGTAGGTCATTTTCTTTCTCCCTAGGCTAATTCTTGTCCAATTAGGGTTTTTAACTAATCTTGTGCATCCAATAAGTTTATTTATTGCATTGGATTAACATTTTGGTGAATTTCGTCCTGCCTAGGCTTATTCTTGTCCAATTAGGGTTTTTAACTAATCTTGTGCATCCATTAAGTTCATTTGTGTCATTCGATTAACATTTTGGTCATTTTCGTCTTGCCTAAGCTTATTCTTGTCCAATTAGGGTTTTTAACCAATCTTGTTCATCCAATAGGTGTGTTTGTGTCATTGGATGAACAATCAGGTCAATTTCGTCCTCCTTAGGCTTATTCTTGCCCAATTAGGGTTTTTAACCAATCTTGTGCATCCAATAGGTGTGTTTGGGTCATTGGATGAACATTTAAGACATTTTCTTCCTCGCTAGACTTATTTTTGTCCAATTAGGGTTTTTAACCAATTTTGTGCATTTAATAAGTTCATTTGTGTCATTGGATTATCATTTAGATCATTTTCGTCCTCCCTTGGCTTTTTCTTAGCAAATTAGCGTTGTTAACCAATCTTGTATATCCAATAAGTTCATTTGTTTCATTGGATTAACATTTAGGTCATTTTCCACCTCACTACGCTTAATCTTGTCCAATTAGGGTTTTGAACCAATCTTGTGCATCCAATAATTTCATTAGTGTCATTGGATTAACATTTATGTCATTTTTGTCCTCTCTAGGCTTATTCTTGTCCAATTACGGTTTTTAACCAATCTAGTGCATCCAACAGGTGCGTTTGTGTCATTGGATGAACATGTAGGTCATCTGTCTCCACCCTAGGCTTATTCTTGTCCAATTAGGGTTTTTAACCAATCTTGTGCATCCATTAGGTGTGTTTGTGTCATTGGATGAACATGTACGTCATTTGTGTCCTCCCTAGGCTTATTCTTGCCCAATTAGGGTTTTTAACCAATCTTCTGCATCCAATGGGTGTATTTGTGTCATTGGATGAACATTTAGGTCATTTTCTTCCTCCGTAGGCTTATTTTTGTCCAATTAGGGTTTTTAACCAATCTTGTGCATTTAATAAGTTCGTTTGTGTCATTGGATTAACATTTAGGTCATTTTCGTCCTCCCTTGGCTGGTTCTTGGCAAATTAGGGTTTTAAACCAATCTTGTATATCCAATAAGTTCATTTTTGTCATTGGATTAACTTTTCGGTCATTTTCTTCCTCCCTACGCTTAATCTTGTCCAATTAGGGTTTTGAACCAATCTTGTGCATCCAATAATTTCATTAGTGTCATTGGATTAACATTTAGGTCATTTTTGTCCTATCTAGGCTTATTCTTGCCCAATTAGGGTTTTTAGCCAATCTTGTGCATCCAACAGGTGTGTTTGTGTCATTGGATGAACATGTAGGTCATTTTTGTTCTCCCTAGGCTTATTCTTGTCCAATTAGGGTTTTTAACCAATCTTGTTCATCCAATAGGGGTGTTTGTGTCATTAGATGAACAATCAGGTCATTTTCGTCCTCCCTAGGCTAATTCTTGTCCAATTAGGGATTTTAACCAATCTTGTGCATCCAATAGGTGTGTTTGTTACATTGGATGAACATTTAGGTCATTTTCGTCCACCCTAGGCTTATTCCTGTCCAACTAGGGTTTTTCACCAATCTTGTGCATCCAATAAGTTAATTTGTGTAATTGGATTAACTTTTAGGTCATTTTCGTCCTCCCTAGGCTTAATCTTGCGCAATAGGTGTGTTTGTGTCATTGGATGAACATGTAGGTCATTTGTGTCCTTCATAGGCTTATTCTTGTCAAATTAGGGTTTTACACCAATCTTGTGCATCCAATAGGTGTATTTATGTCATTGGATCAACATTTAGGTCTTTTTCATCCTCCCTAGGCTTATTCTTGTCCTACTAAGGATTTTACCAAATCTTGTGCATCCAATAAGTTCATTTGTGTCATTTGATTAACATTTAGGTCATTTTCGTCCTCCCTAGGCTTATTCTTGTGCAATTAGGGTTTTTAACCAATCTTGTGCATCCAATAACTTCATTTGTTTCATTGGATTAACATCTAGGTCATTTTCATCCTCCGTCTGCTTAATCTTGTCCAACTAGGGTTTTTAACAAATCTTGTGAATCCAATAAGTTCATTTGTGTCATTGGAATAACATGTAGGTCATTTTCTTCCTCCCTAGGCTAATTCTTGTCCAATTAGGGTTTTTAACTAATCTTGTGCATCCAATAAGTTTATTTATTGCAATGGATTAACATTTTGGTCATTTTCGTCCTGCCTAGGCTTATTTTTTGTCCAATTAGGGTTTTTAACCAATCTTGTTTATCCAATAGGTGTGTTTGTGTCATTGGATGAAAAATCAGGTCATTTTCGTCCTCCCTAGGCTTATTCTTGCCCAATTAGGGTTTTTAACCAATCTTGTGCATCCAATAGGTGTGTTTGTGTCATTGGACGAACATTTAGGTCATTTTCGTCCACCCTAGGCTTATTCTTGTCCGATTAGGGTTTTTAACCAATCGGGTGCATTTAATAAGTTCATTTGTGTCATTGGATTAACATTTTGGTCATTTTCGTCCTCCCTTTGCTTATTCTTGGCAAATTAGGGGTTTTAACCAATCTTGTATATCCAATAAGTTCATTTTAGTCATTGGATTAACATTTAGGTCATTTTTGTCCTCTCTAGGCTTATTCTTGTCCAATTAGGGTTTTTAACCAATCTTATGCATCCAAAAGGTGTGTTTGTGTCATTGGATGAACATGTAGGTCATCTGTCTCCTCCCTAGGCTTATTCTTGTCCAATTAGGGTTTTTAACCAATCTTGTTCATCCAATAGGTGCGTTTGTGTCATTGGATGAACAATCATGTCAATTTCGTCCACCCTAGTCTTATTCTTGCACAATTAGGGTTTTTAACCAATCTTGTGCATCCAATAGGTGTGTTTGTGTCATTGGATGAACATTCAGGTCATTTTTGTCCTTCCGCGGCTTATTTTTGCTCAATTGGAGTATTTAACCAATCTTGTGCATCCAATAGGTGTATTTGTGTCATTGGATTAACATTTAGGTCATTTTTGTCCTCCCTAGGCTTATTCTTGTGCAAATAGAGTTTGTAACCAATCTTTTGCATCCAATAGGTGTGTTTGTTACATTGGATGAACATTTAGGTCATTTTCGTCCTCCCTAGGCTTATTCTTGTCCAATTACGGTTTTTGACCAATCTTGTGCATCCAATAAGTTAATTTGTGTCATTGGATTAACATTTAGGTCATTTTCGTCCACCCTACGCATAATCTTGTGCAATTAGGGTTTTTAACCAATCTTGTGCATCCAACAGGTGTGTTTGTGTCATTGGATGAACATGTAGGTCATTTGTGTCCTTCATAGGCTAATTCTTGTAAAATTAGGGTTTTAAACCAATCTTGTGCATCCAATAGGTGTATTTATGTCATTGGACCAACATTTAGGTCATTTTCTTCCTCCCTAGCCAATTCTTGTCCTATTAGGGATTTTAACCAATCTTGTTCATCCAATAGGTGTGTTTGTGTCATTGGATGAACATTTAGGTCATTTTCGTCCACCCTAGGCTTATTCTTGTCCAATTAGGGTTTTTTACCTATCTTGTGCATCCAATAGGTGTGTTTGTTACATTGGATGAACATTTAGGTCATTTTCGTCCTCCCTAGGCTTATTCTTGTCCAATTACGGTTTTTGACCAATCTTGTGCATCCAATAAGTTAATTTGTGTCATTGGATTAACATTTAGGTCATTTTCGTCCTCCCTACGCTTAATCTTGTGCAATTAGGGTTTTTAACCAATCTTGTGCATCCAACAGGTGTGTTTGTGTCATTGGATGAACATGTAGGTCATTTGTGTGCTTCATAGGCTTATTCTTGTCAAATTAGGGTTTTAAACCAATCTTGTGCATCCAATAGGTGTAATTATGTCATTGGATCAACATTTAGGTCATTTTCTTCCTCCCTAGCCAATTCTTGTCCTATTAGGGGTTTTCACAAATCTTGTGCATCCAATAAGTTCAATTGTATCATTGGATTAACATTTAGGTCATTTTCGTCCTCCTTAGGCTTATTCTTGTGCAGTTAGGGTTTTTAACCAATCTTGTGCATCCAATAACTTCATTTGTTTCATTGGATTAACATTTAGGTCATTTTCATCCTCGATCTGCTTAATCTTGTCCAACTAGGGTTTTTAACAAATCTTGTGTATCCAATAAGTTCATTTGTGTCATTGGATTAACATGTAGGTCATTTTCTTCCTCCCTAGGCTAATTCTTGTCCAATTAGGGTTTTTAACTAATCTTGTTCATCTAATAAGTTTATTTGTTGCATTGGATTAACATTTTGGTGAATTTTGTCATGCCTAGACTTATTCTTGTCCAATTAGGGATTTGAACGAATCTTGTGCTTCCATTAAGTTCATTTGTGTCATTGGATTAACATTTTGGTCAGTTTGGTCCTGCCTAGGCTTATTCTTGTCCAATTAGGGTTTTTAACCAATCTTGTTAATCCAATAGGTGTGTTTGTGTCATTGGATGAACAATCAGGTCACTTTCGTCCTCCCTAGTTCATTTGTTAATCTTGTGCATATAATAAGTTCATTTGTGTAATTGGATTAACATTTAGGTCATTTTTGTCCTCCCTTGGCTTATTCTTTGCAAATTAGGGTTTTTAACCAATCCTGTATATCCAATAAGTTCATTTTTGACATTGGATTAACATTTAGTTCATTTTCCTCCTCCCTACGCTTAATCTTGTCCAATTAAGGTTTTGAACCAATCTTATGCATCCAATAATTTCATTAGTGTCATTGGATTAACATTTAGGTCATTTTTGTCCTCTCTAGGCTTATTCTTGTCCAATTAGGGTTTTTAACCAATCTTGTGCATCCAACAGGTGTGTTTGTGTCATTGGATGAACATGTAGGTCATTTGTCTCCTCCCTAGGCTTATTCTTGTCCAATTAGGGTTTTTAACCAATCTTGTTCATCCTATAGGTGTGTTTGTGTCATTCGATGAACAATCAGGTCATTTTCGTCCTCCCTAGGCTAATTCTTGTCCAATTTGGGATTTTAACCAATCTTGTTCATCCAATAGGTGTTTGTGTCATTGGATGAACATTTAGGTCATTTTCGTCCACCCTAGGCTTATTCTTGCCTGATTAGGGTTTTTAACCATTCTTGTGCATCTAATACGTTCATTTGTGTCATTGGAT
Source organism: Cicer pinnatifidum (assembly GCA_037974775.1). Classification (NCBI taxonomy): domain Eukaryota; kingdom Viridiplantae; phylum Streptophyta; class Magnoliopsida; order Fabales; family Fabaceae; genus Cicer; species Cicer pinnatifidum. Next base: position 17,953,724 of record JBBPBR010000002.1, read on the forward strand.
TAACATTTTGGACAATTTCGTCCTCCCTACGCTTAATCTTTTCCAATTAGGGTTTTTAACCAATCATGTGCAACCAATAAGTTCATTTGTGTCATTGGATTAACATTTAGGTCATTTTCGTCATCCCTAGGCTTATTCTTGTCTAATTAGGGTTTTTAACCAATCTTGTGCATCCAACAGGTGTGTTTGTTTCATTGGATGAACATGTAGGTCATTTGTGTCCTTCATTGGCTTATTCTTGTCAAATTAGGGTTTTAAACCAATGTTGTGCATCCAATAGGTGTGTTTATGTAATTGGATCAACATTTAGGACATTTTCTTCCTCCCTAGGCTTATTCTTTTCCTATTAGGGGTTTTAACAAATCTTGTCCATCCAATAAGTTCATTTGTGTCATTGGATTAACATTTAGGTCATTTTCTTCCTCCCTAGTCTTATTCTTGTGCAATTTGGGTTTTTAACCAATCTTGTGCATCCAATAACTTCATTTGTTTCATTGGATTAACATTTAGGTCATTTTCAACCTCCATAGGCTTAATCTTGTCCAATTATGGTTTTTAACAAATCTTGTGCATTCAATAAGTTTATTTGTGTCATTGGATTGACATTTAGGTCATTTTCGTCCTCCCTAGGTTTATTCTTGTCCAATTAGGGTTTTTAACCAATCTTGTGCATCCAATACGTTCATTTGTGTCATTGGATTAACATTTTGGAAGATTTCGTCCTCCCTACGCTTAATCTTGTCCAATTAGGGTTTTTAACCAATCTTGTGCATACAATAAGTTCATTTGTGTAATTGGATTAACATTAAGGTCATTTTCGTCCTCCCTTGGCTTATTCTTGTCCAATTAGGGTTTTTAACCAATCATGTGCAATCAATGAGTTCATTTGTGTCATTGGATAAACATTTAGGTCATTTTCGTCCTCCCTAGGCTTATTCTTGTCCAATTAGGGTATTTAACCAATCTTGTGCATCCAATAGGTGTGTATGTGTCATTGGATGAACAGTTAGGTCATTTTCATATTCCCTAGGCTTATTCTTGTCCAATTAGGGTTTTTAACCAATCTAGCTCATCCAATAGGTGTGTTTGTGTCATTCGATGAACAATCAGGTCATTTTCGTCCTCCCTAGGCTAATTCTTGTCCAATTTGGGATTTTAACCAATCTTGTTCATCCAATAGGTGTTTGTGTCATTGGATGAACATTTAGGTCATTTTCGTCCACCCTAGGCTTATTCTTGCCTGATTAGGGTTTTTTACCAATCTTGTGCATCTAATAGGTGTGTTTGTTTCATTGGATAAACATTTAGGTCATTTTAGTCATCCCTAGGTTTATTCTTGTCCGATTAGGGTTTTTAACCAATATTGTGCATCCAATACGTTCATTTGTGTCATTGGATTAACATTTTGGACAATTTCGTCCTCCCTACGCTTATTCTTGTCCAATTAGGGTTTTTAACCAATCATGTGCAACCAATAAGTTCATTTGTGTCATTGGATTAACATTTAGGTCATTTTCGTCATCCCTAAGCTTATTCTTGTCTAATTAGGGTTTTTAACCAATCATGTGCATCCAATAGGTGTGTTTGTTTCATTGGATGAACATGTAGGTCATTTGTGTCCTTCATTGGCTTATTCTTGTCAAATTAGGGTTTTAAACCAATGTTGTGCATCCAATAGGTGTGTTTATGTAATTGGATCAACATTTAGGTCATTTTCTTCCTCCCTAGGCTTATTCTTTTCCTATTAGGGGTTTTAACAAATCTTGTCCATCCAATAAGTTCATTTGTGTCATTGGATTAACATTTAGGTCATTTTCGTCCTCCCTAGGCTTATTCTTGTGCAATTAGGGTTTTTAACCAATCTTGTGCATCCAATAACTTCATTTGTTTCATTGGATTAACATTTAGGTCATTTTCATCCTCCATAGGCTTAATCTTGTCCAATTAGGGTTTTAACAAATCTTGTGCATCCAATAAGTTTATTTGTGTCAGTGGATTGACATTTAGGTCATTTTCGTCCTCCCTAGGTTTATTCTTGTCTAATTAGGGTTTTTAACCAATCTTGTGCATCCAATACGTTCATTTGTGTCATTGGATTAACATTTTGGAAGATTTCGTCCTCCCTACGCTTAATCTTGTCCAATTAGGGTTTTTAACCAATCTTGTGCATACGATAAGTTCATTTGTGTAATTGGATTAACATTATGGTCATTTTCGTCCTCCCTTGTCTTATTCTTGTCCAATTAGGGTTTTTAACCAATCATGTGCAACCAATGAGTTCATTTGTGTCATTGGATAAACATTTAGGTCATTTTCGTCCTCCCTAGGCTTATTCTTGTCCAATTAGGGTATTTAACCAATCTTGTGCATCCAATAGGTGTGTATGTGTCTTTGGATGAACAGTTAGGTCATTTTCATATTCCCTAGGCTTATTCTTGTCCAATTAGGGCTTTTAACCAATCTTGTGCATCCAAAAGCTGTGTTTGTTTCATTGGATGAACATTTAGGTCATTTTCTTCCTCCCTAGGCTCATTCTTGTCCAATTAGGGTTTCTAACCAATCTTGTGCATCCAGTAGGTGTGTTTGTGTCATTGGATGAACAATTTGGTCATTTTAGTCCACCTAAGGCTTGTTCTTGTCCAATTAAGGTTTTTAACCAATCTTGTGCATCCAATAGGTGTGTTCTTGTCATTGGATTAACATTTAGGTCATTTTCTTCCTCCATAGGCTTAGCTGTCCAATTAGAGTTTTAAACCAATCTTGCGCATCCAATAAGTTCATTTGTGTCATTGGATTAGCATTTAGGTCATTTTCGTCCTCCAAACGCTTAATCTTGTCCAATAAGGGTTTTTATAAAATCTTGTGCATCCAATAAGTTCACTTGTGCATTGGATTAACATTTAGGTCTTCTTTCGTCCTCCCTAGGCTTATTCTTGTCCAATTAGTGTTTTTAACCAATCTTGTGCTTCCAATACGTGTGTTTGTGTCATTGGATGAACAATTAGGTTTTTTTCTTCCTCCCTAGGCTTATTCTTGTCCAATTAAGGTTTTTAACCAATCTTGTGCATCCAATAGGTTTGTTTGTGTCATTGGATGAACATTTATTTAGGTCATTTTATTACTCCTTAGGCTTATTCTTGTCCAAATAAGGTTTTTAACCAATCTTGTGCATCCAATAAGTTCATTTGTATCATTGGATTAACATTTAGGTCATTTTCGTTCTCCCTAGGCTTATTCTTGAGCAATTAGTGTTTTTAACCAATCTTGTGCATCCAATAAGTTCATTTGTGTCATTGGATTAACATTTAGGTCATTTTCGTCCTACCTACGCTTAATCTTGTGCAATTAGGGTTTTTAACCAATCTTGTGCATCCAACAGGTGTGTTTGTGTCATTGGATGAACATGTAGGTCATTTGTGTCCTTCATAGGCTTATTCTTGTCAAATTAGGGTTTTAAACCAATCTTGTGCATCCAATAGGTGTAATTATGTCATTGGATCAACATTTAGGTCATTTTCTTCCTCCCTAGCCAATTCTTGTCCTATTAGGGGTTTTCACAAATCTTGTGCATCCAATAAGTTCAATTGTGTCATTGGATTAACATTTAGGTCATTTTCGTCCTCCTTAGGCTTATTCTTGTGCAGTTAGGGTTTTTAACCAATCTTGTGCATCCAATAACTTCATTTGTTTCATTGGATTAACATTTAGGTCATTTTCATCCTCCATCTGCTTAATCTTGTCCAACTAGGGTTTTTAACAAATCTTGTGTATCCAATAAGTTCATTTGTGTCATTGGATTAACATGTAGGTCATTTTCTTCCTCCCTAGGCTAATTCTTGTCCAATTAGGGTTTTTAACTAATCTTGTGCATCTAATAAGTTTATTTGTTGCATTGGATTAACATTTTGGTGAATTTGGTCCTGCCTAGACTTATTCTTGTCCAATTAGGGATTTGAACGAATCTTGTGCTTCCATTAAGTTCATTTGTGTCATTGGATTAACATTTTGGTCATTTTAGTCCTGCCTAGGCTTATTCTTGTCCAATTAGGGTTTTTAACCAATCTTGTTAATCCAATAGGTGTGTTTGTGTCATTGGATGAACAATCAGGTCACTTTCGTCCTCCCTAGTTCATCTGTTAATCTTGTGCATATAATAAGTTCATTTGCGTAATTGGATTAACATTTAGGTCATTTTCGTCCTCCCTTGGCTTATTCTTTGCAAATTAGGGTTTTTAACCAATCTTGTATATCCAATAAGTTCATTTTTGACATTGGATTAACATTTAGTTCATTTTCCTCCTCCCTACGCTTAATCTTGCCCAATTAGGGTTTTGAACCAATCTTATGCATCCAATAATTTCATTAGTGTCTTTGGATTAACATTTATGTCATTTTTGTCCTCTCTAGGCTTATTCTTGTCCAATTAGGGTTTTTAACCAATCTTGTGCACCCAACAGGTGTGTTTGTGTCATTGGATGAACATGTAGGTCATTTGTCTCCTCCCTAGGCTTATTCTTGTCCAATTAGGGTTTTTAACCAATCTTGTTCATCCAATAGGTGTGTTTGTGTCATTCGATGAACAATCAGGTCATTTTCGTCCTCCCTAGGCTAATTATTGTCCAATTTGGGATTTTAACCAATCTTGTTCATCCAATAGGTGTTTGTGTCATTGGATGAACATTTAGGTCATTTTCGTCCACCCTAGGCTTATTCTTGCCTGATTAGGGTTTTTTACCAATCTTGTGCATCTAATAGGTGTGTTTGTTTCATTGGATGAACATTTAGGTCATTTTCGTCATCCCTAGGTTTATTCATGTCCAATTAGGGTTTTTAACCAATATTGTGCATCCAATACGTTCATTTGTGTCATTGGATTAACATTTTGGACAATTTCGTCCTCCCTACGCTTAATCTTGTCCAATTAGGGTTTTTAACCAATCATGTGCAACCAATAAGTTCATTTGTGTCATTGGATTAACATTTAGGTCATTTTCGTCATCCCTAGGCTTATTCTTGTCTAATTAGGGTTTTTAACCAATCTTGTGCATCCAACAGGTGTGTTTGTTTCATTGGATGAACATGTAGGTCATTTGTGTCATTCATTGGCTTATTCTTGTCAAATTAGGGTTTTAAACCAAATTTTGTGCATCCAATAGGTGTGTTTATGTAATTGGATCAACATTTAGGTCATTTTCTTCCTCCCTAGGCTTATTCTTTTCCTATTAGGGGTTTTAACAAATCTTGTCCATCCAATAAGTTCATTTGTGTCATTGGATTAACATTTAGGTCATTTTCGTCCTCCCTAGGCTTATTCTTGTGCAATTAGGGTTTTTAACCAATCTTGTGCATCCAATAACTTCATTTGTTTCATTGGATTGACATTTAGGTCATTTTCGTCCTCCCTAGGTTTATTCTTGTCCAATTAGGGTTTTTAACCAATCTTGTGCATCCAATACGTTCATTTGTGTCATTGGATTAACATTTTGGAAGATTTCGTCCTCCCTGCGCTTAATCTTGTCCAATTAGGGTTTTTAACCAATCTTGTGCATACAATAAGTTCATTTGTGTAATTGGATTAACATTAAGGTCATTTTCGTCCTCCCTTGGCTTATTCTTGTCCAATTAGGGTTTTTAACCAATCATGTGCAACCAATGAGTTCATTTGTGTCATTGGATAAACATTTAGGTCATTTTCGTCCTCCCTAGGCTTATTCTTGTCCAATTAGGGTATTTAACCAATCTTGTGCATCCAATAGGTGTGTATGTGTCATTGGATGAACAGTTAGGTCATTTTCATATTCCCTAGGCTTATTCTTGATTAATTAGGGGTTTTAACCAATCTTGTGCATCCAAAAGCTGTGTTTGTTTCATTGGATGAACATTTATGTCATTTTCTTCCTCCCTAGGCCCATTCTTGTCCAATTAGGGTTTTTAACCAATCTTGTGCATCCAGTAGGTGTGTTTGTGTCATTGGATGAACAATTTGGTCATTTTAGTCCACCTAAGGCTTGTTCTTGTCCAATTAAGGTTTTTAACCAATCTTGTGCATCCAATAGGTGTGTTCTTGTCATTGGATTAACATTTAGGTCATTTTCTTCCTCCATAGGCTTATTCTTGTCCAATTAGGGTTTTTAACCAATCTTGTGCACCCAGTAGTTCATTTGTGTCATTGGATTAACATTTAGGTCATTTTCGTCCTCCATAGGCTTAGCTGTCCAATTAGAGTTTTAAACCAATCTTGCGCATCCAATAAGTTCATTTGTGTCATTGGATTAGCATTTAGGTCATTTTCGTCCTCCAAACGCTTAATCTTGTCCAATAAGGGTTTTTATAAAATCTTATGCATCCAATAAGTTCACTTGTGCAGTGGATTAACATTTAGGTCTTCTTTCGTCCTCCCTAGGCTTATTCTTGTCCAATTAGTGTTTTTAACCAATCTTGTGCTTCCAATACGTGTGTTTGTGTCATTGGATGAACAATTAGGTTTTTTTCTTCCTCCCTAGGCTTATTCTTGTCCAATTAAGGTTTTTAACCAATCTTGTGCATCCAATAGGTTTGTTTGTGTCATTGGATGAACATTTATTTAGGTCATTTTAATACTCCTTAGGCTTATTCTTGTCCAAATAGGGTTTTTATCCAATCTTGTGCATCCAATAAGTTCATTTGTATCATTGGATTAATATTTAGGTCATTTTCGTTCTCCCTAGGCTTATTCTTGTGCAATTAGGGTTTTTAACCAATCTTGTGCATCCAATAAGTTCATTTGTGTCATTGGTTTAACATTTAGGCCATTTTCGTCCTCCATAGGCTTAGCTTTCCAATTAGGATTTTAAACAAATCTTGTGCATCCAATAAGTTCATTTCTGTCATTGGATTAACATTTAGGTCATTTTCATCCACCCTAGGCTTATTCTTGTCCAATTAGGGTTTTTAACCTATTTTGTGCATCCAGTAGGTGTGTTTGTGTCATTGCATGAACAATTAGGTCATTTTCGTCCTCCCTATGCTTATTCTTGTCCAATTCGGGTTTTTAACCAATCTTGTGAATCCAATAAGTTTTATTTGTGACATTGGATTAACATGTAGGTCAGTTTCGTCCTCCCTAGGCTTATTCTTGTCCAATTAGAGTTTTTAACCAATCTTGTGCATCCAATAAGTTGATTTGAGTCTTTGGATTAACATTTACGCCATTTTCGTCCTCCCTAGGCTTATTCTTGTCCAATTAAGGGTTTTAGCCAATCTTGTGCATCCAATAGGTGTGTTTGTGACATTGGATTAACATTAAGGTCATTTTCGTCCTCCCTAGGCTTATACTTGTGCAATTAGGGTTTTTAACCAATCTTCTGCATCCAATAGGTGTGCTTATGTCATTGGATGAACGATTAGGTCATTTCATCCTCCCTAGGCTTATTCTTTTCCAATTAGGGTTTTTAACCAATTTTGTGCTTCCAATTGGTGTATTTTTGCCATTTGAACAACATGCAGGTCATTTTCATCCTCCCACGGCTTATTTTTGCCCAATTGGAGTATTTAACCAATCTTGTGCATCCAATAGGTGTATTTGTGTCATTGGATTAACATTTAGGTCATTGTTGTCCTCCCTATGCTTATTCTTGTGCAAATAGAGTTTTTAACTAATCTTTTGCATCTAATAGGTGTGTTCGTGTCATTGGATGAACATTTATGTCATTTTCTTCCTCCCGAGAGTTATACTCGTCCAATTAGGGTTTTTAACGAATCTTGTGCATCCAATAGGTGTGTTTGTGTCATTGGATGAACAATACAGTTATTTTCTTCCTCCCTCGGCTTATACTTGCCCAATTAAGGTTTTTAACCAATCTTGTGCATCCAATAGGTGTGTTTGTGTCATTGGATGAACATTTGGGTCATTTTATTCCTACCTAGGCTTATTGTTGTCCAATTAGGGTTTTTAACCAATCTTGTGCATCCAATAAGTTCATTTGTGTCATTGGATTAACATTTAGGCCATTTTCGTCCTCCCTAGGCTTATTTTTGTTGAATTAGGGTTATTAACCAATCTTGTGCATCCAATAGGTATGTTTGTGTCATTTGATGAACATTTAGGTCATTTTCTTCCTCCCTATGCTCATTCTTGTCCAATTTGGGTTTTTAACCAATCTTGTGCATCCAATAAGTTCATTTGTGTCATTGGATAAACATTTAGGTCATCTTTGTCCTCTCTAGACTTATTCTTGTCCAAATTGAGTTTTTAACCTATCTTTTGCATCCAATAGGTGTGTTCGTGTCATTGGATGAAAATTTAGGTCATTTTCATCCTCCCTAGGCTCATTCTTGTCCAATTAGGGTTTTTAACCAATCTTGTGCATCCATGAAGTTCATTTGTGTCATTGGATAAACATTTAAGTCATTTTCGTCTTCCCTAGGCTTATTCTTGTCTAATTAGGATTTCTAACCAATCTTGTGCGTCCAATAGGTGTGTTTGTGTCATTGGATGAACAATTAGGTCATTTTCGTCCTCCCTAGGCTTTTCCTTGTCCAATTAAGGTTTTTAACCAATCTTGTGCCTTCAATAGGTGTGTTTGTGTAATTGGATGAACAATTAGGTCATTTTCGTCCTCCCTAGGCTTTTTCTTGTCCAATTAAGGTTTTAAACCAATCTTGTGCATCAAATAGGCGTGTTTGTGTCATTTAATGAACATTTAGGTGATTTTCTTCCTCCCTTGGTTTTTTCTTGTCCAACAAGGGGTTTTAAGCAATCTTGTGCATCCAATAGGTGTGTTTCATTGGTAAACAATTAGGTCATTTTCGTCCTCCCTATGCTTATTGTTGTCAAATTAGGGTTTTTAACCAATCTTGTGCATCCAATAAGTTCATTTGTGACATTGGCTTAACATTTACGTCATTTTCGTCCACTGTAAACTTTTTCTTGTCCAATTAAGGTTTTTAACCAATCTTGTGCATCCAATAAGTTCATTTGTGTCATTGGATAAACATTTAGGTCATTTTCGTCCTCTCTGGACTTATTCTTTTGCAAATACAGTTTTTAACCAATCTTTTGCAATCAATAGGTGTGTTCGTGTCGTGGGATGAACATTTAGGTCATTTTCTTCCTCCCTAGGCTCATTCTTGTCGAGTTAGGGTTTTGAACCAATCTTGTGCATCCAAGAAGTTCATTTGTGTCATTGGATAAACATTTAAGTCATTTTCGTCTTTCCTAGGCCTATTTTTGTCCAATTAGGGTTTTTAACCAATCTTGTGCATCCAATAGGTGTGTTTGTGTCATTGGATTAACAATTAGGTTATTTTCGTCCTCCCTATGCTTATTCTTGTCCAATTAGGGTTTTTAACCAATCTTGTGCATCCAATAAATTCATTTGTGTCATTGGATGAACATTTAGGTCATTTTTGTCCTCCATAGGCCTATTCTTGTCCAAATAGAGTTTTTAACCAATCTTTGGCATCCAATAGGTGTGTTCGTGTCATTGGATGAACATATAGGTCATTTTCTTCCTCCCTAGGCTTTTTCTTGTCCAATTAACATTTAGGTCATTTTCGTCCTCCCTAGGCTTATTCTTGTCCAATTAGGGTTTTTAATCAATCTTGTGTATCCAATAAGTTCATTTGTGTCATTGGATTAACATTTAGGTCATATCGTCCTCCCTTGATTAGTCTTTTCCAATAAGGGTTTTAAACCAATCTTGTGCTTCCAATTGGTGTATTTTTGTCATTTGATTAACATTGAGGTCATTTTTGTCCTCCCACGACTTATAGTATCCCAATTGGAGTATTTAACCAATTTTGAGCATCCAATATGTGTATTTGTGTCTTTGGATTAACATTTAGGTCATTTTTGGCCTCCCTAGGCTTATTCTTGTGCAAATAGATTTTTTAACCAATCTTTTGCATCCAATAGGTGTGTTCGTGTCATTGTATTAGCATTTAGGTCATTTTTGTCCTCCCTAGGCTTATTCTTCTTCCATTTAGGATTTTTAACTAATCTTGTGCGTCCACTAGGTGTGTTTGTGTCATTGGATGAACAATTAGGTTATTTTCTTCCTCCCTCGGCTGATACTTGTCCAATTAAGGTTTTTAACCTATCTTGTGCATCCAATAGGTGTGTTTGTGTCATTGGATGAACATTTAGGTCATTTTATTCCTCCCTAGGCTTATTCTTGTCCAATTAGGGTTTTTAACCAATCTGGTGCATCCAATAAGTTCATTTGTGTCATTGGATTAACATTTAAGTCATTTTCGTCTTCCCTCGGCTAATTCTTGTCCAATTAGGATATTTAACCAATTTTGTGCCTCCAATAGGTCTGTTTGTGTCATTGGATGAAAAATTAGGTCATTTTCATCCTCTTTAAGCTTATTGTTGTCCAATTAGGGTTTTTAACCAAACTTGACCATCGAATAAGTTCATTTGTGACATTGGATTAACATTTAGGTCATTTTTCGTCCTCCGTAGGCTTTTTCTTGTCCAATTAGTGTTTTTAACCAATCTTGTGCATCCAATAAGTTCATTTATGTCATTGGATGAACATTTAGGTCATTTTTGTACTCCATAGGCTTATTCTTGTCCAAATAGAGTTTTTAACCAATCTTTTGCATCCAATAGGTGTGTTCGTGTCATTGGATGAACATTTATGTCATTTTCTTCCTCCCTAGGCTTTTTCTTGTCCAATTAACATTTAGGTCATTTTCGTCCTCCCTAGGCTTATGCGTGTCCAATTAGGGTTTTTAATCAATCTTGTGTATCCAATAGGTGTGTTTGTGTCTTTGGATTATCATTTCTGTCATTTTCATCCTCCATAGGCTTATTCTATTCCAATTAGGGTTTTTAAGAAATCTTGTGCATCCAATAAGTTCAATTGTGTCATTGGATTAACATTTAGGTCATTTTCGTCCTCCTTAGGCTTATTCTTGTGCAGTTAGGGTTTTTAACCAATCTTGTGCATCCAATAACTTCATTTGTTTCATTGGATTAACAATTAGGTCATTTTCATCCTCCATCTGCTTAATCTTGTCCAACTAGGGTTTTTAACAAATCTTGTGTATCCAATAAGTTCATTTGTGTCATTGGATTAACATGTAGGTCATTTTCTTCCTCCCTAGGCTAATTCTTGTCCAATTAGGGTTTTTAACTAATCTTGTGCATCTAATAAGTTTATTTGTTGCATTGGATTAACATTTTGGTGAATTTCGTCCTGCCTAGACTTATTCTTGTCCAATTAGGGCTTTGAACGAATCTTGTGCTTCCATTAAGTTCATTTGTGTCATTGGATTAACATTTTGGTCATTTTAGTCCTGCCTAGGCTTATTCTTGTCCAATTAGGGTTTTTAACCAATCTTGTTAATCCAATAGGTGTGTTTGTGTCATTGGATGAACAATCAGGTCACTTTCGTCCTCCCTAGGCTTATTCTTGCCCAATTAGGGTTTTTAACCAATCTTGTGCATCCAATAGGTGTGTTTGTGTCATTGGATGAACATTTAGGTCATTTTCTTCCTCCCTAGACTTATTTTTGTCCAATTAGGGTTTTTAACCAATCTTGAGCATATAATAAGTTCATTTGTGTAATTGGATTAACATTTAGGTCATTTTCGTCCTCCCTTGGCTTATTCTTTGCAAATTAGGGTTTTTAACCAATCTTGTATATCCAATAAGTTCATTTTTGACATTGGATTAACATTTAGTTCATTTTCCTCCTCCCTACGCTTAATCTTGCCCAATTAGGGTTTTGAACCAATCTTATGCATCCAATAATTTCATTAGTGTCTTTGGATTAACATTTATGTCATTTTTGTCCTCTCTAGGCTTATTCTTGTCCAATTAGGGTTTTTAACCAATCTTGTGCACCCAACAGGTGTGTTTGTGTCATTGGATGAACATGTAGGTCATTTGTCTCCTCCCTAGGCTTATTCTTGTCCAATTAGGGTTTTTAACCAATCTTGTTCATCCAATAGGTGTGTTTGTGTCATTCGATGAACAATCAGGTCATTTTCGTCCTCCCTAGGCTAATTCTTGTCCAATTTGGGTTTTTAACCAATCTTGTTCATCCAATAGGTGTTTGTGTCATTGGATGAACATTTAAGTCATTTTCGTCCACCCTAGGCTCATTCTTGCCCGATTAGGGTTTTTTTACCAATCTTGTGCATCTAATAGGTGTGTTTGTTTCATTGGATAAACATTTAAGTCATTTTCGTCTTTCCTAGGCTTATTTTTGTCCAATTAGGGTTTTTAACCAATCTTGTGCATCCAATAGGTGTGTTTGTGTCATTGGATTAACAATTAGGTTATTTTCGTCCTCCCTATGCTTATTCTTGTCCAATTAGGGTTTTTAACCAATCTTGTGCATCCAATAAATTCATTTGTGTCATTGGATGAACATTTAGGTCATTTTTGTCCTCCATAGGCCTATTCTTGTCCAAATAGAGTTTTTAACCAATCTTTGGCATCCAATAGGTGTGTTCGTGTCATTGGATGAACATATATGTCATTTTCTTCCTCCCTAGGCTTTTTCTTGTCCAATTAACATTTAGGTCATTTTCGTCCTCCCTAGGCTTATGCTTGTCCAATTAGGGTTTTTAATCAATCTTGTGTATCCAATAAGTTCATTTGTGTCATTGGATTAACATTTAGGTCATATCGTCCTCCCTTGATTAGTCTTTTCCAATAAGGGTGTTAAACCAATCTTGTGCTTCCAATTGGTGTATTTTTGTCATTTGATTAGCATTCAGGTCATTTTTGTCCTCCCACGACTTATAGTATCCCAATTGGAGTATTTAACCAATTTTGTGCATCCAATATGTGTATTTGTGTCTTTGGATTAACATTTAGGTCATTTTTGGCCTCCTTAGGCTTATTCTTGTGCAAATAGATTTTTTAACCAATCTTTTGCATCCAATAGGTGTGTTCGTGTCATTGTATTAGCATTTAGGTCATTTTCGTCCTCCCTAGGCTTATTCTTGTCCATTTAAGATTTTTAACTAAACTTGTGCGTCCAATAGGTGTGTTTGTGTCATTGGATGATTAATTAGGTTATTTTCTTCCTCCCTCGGCTGATACTTGTCCAATTAAGGTTTTTAACCTATCTTGTGCATCCAATAGGTGTGTTTGTGTCATTGGATGAACATTTAGGTCATTTTATTCCCCCCTAGGCTTATTCTTGTCCAATTAGGGTTTTTAACCAATCTGGTGCATCCAATAAGTTCATTTGTGTCATTGGATTAACATTTAAGTCATTTTCGTCCTCCCCAAGCTTATTCTTGTCGAATTAGGGTTTTTAACCAATCTTGTGCATCCAATAGGTATGTTTGTGTCATTTGATGAACATTTAGGTCATTTTCTTCCTCCCTAGGCTCATTCTTGTCCAATTAGGGTTTTTAACCAATCTTGTGCATCCAAGAAGTTCATTTGTGTCATTGGATAAACATTTAAGTCATTTTCGTCTTCCCTAGGCTAATTGTTGTCCAATTAGGATTTTAACCAATTTTTTGCCTCCAATAGGTCTGTTTGTGTCATTGGATGAACAATTAGGTCATTTTCATCCTCCCTAAGCTTATTGTTGTTCAATTAGGGTTTTTAACCAAACTTGTGCATCGAATAAGTTCATTTGTGACAGTGGATTAACATTTAGGTCATTTTTCGTCCTCCGTAGGCTTTTTCTTGTCCAATTAGTGTTTTTAACCAATCTTGTGCATCCAATAAGTTCATTTGTGTCATTGGATGAACATTTAGGTCATTTTTGTCCTCCATAGGCTTATTCTTGTCCAAATAGAGTTTTTAACCAATCTTTTGCATCCAATAGGTGTGTTCGTGTCATTGGATGAACATTTATGTCATTTTCTTCCTCCCTATGCTTATTGTTGTCAAATTAGGGTTTTTAACCAATCTTGTGCATCCAATAAGTTCATTTGTGACATTGGCTTAACATTTACGTCATTTTCGTCCACTATAAACTTTTTCTTGTCCAATTAAGGTTTTTAACCAATCTTGTGCATCCAATAGGTGTGTTTGTGTCATTGGATGGACATTTAGGTCATTTTATTCCTTCCTAGGCTTATTCTTGTCCAATTTGGGTTTTTAACCAATCTTGTGCATCCAATAAGTTCATTTGTGTCATTGGATAAACATTTAGGTCATTTTCGTCCTCTCTGGACTTATTCTTGTGCAAATACAGTTTTTAACAAACCTTTTGCAATCAATAGGTGTGTTCGTGTCGTGGGATGAACATTTAGGTCATTTTCTTCCTCCTTGGGCTCATTCTTGTCCAGTTAGGGTTTTGAACCAATCTTGTGCATCCAAGAAGTTCATTTGTGTCATTGGATAAACATTTAAGTCATTTTCGTCTTTCCTAGGCTTATTTTTGTCCAATTAGGGTTTTTAACCAATCTTGTGCATCCAATAGGTGTGTTTGTGTCATTGGATTAACAATTAGGTTATTTTCGTCCTCCCTATGCTTATTCTTGTCCAATTAGGGTTTTTAACCAATCTTGTGCATCCAATAAATTCATTTGTGTCATTGGATGAACATTTAGGTCATTTTTGTCCTCCATAGGCCTATTCTTGTCCAAATAGAGTTTTTAACCAATCTTTGGCATCCAATAGGTGTGTTCGTGTCATTGGATGAACATATA
>JBBPBR010000002.1:17968350-17985450 GCA_037974775.1 Cicer pinnatifidum
GTAATTGGATTAACATTTAGGTCATTTTCGTCCTCCCTTGGCTTATTCTTTGCAAATTAGGGTTTTTAACCAATCTTGTATATCCAATAAGTTCATTTTTGACATTGGATTAACATTTAGTTCATTTTCCTCCTCCCTACGCTTAATCTTGCCCAATTAGGGTTTTGAACCAATCTTATGCATCCAATAATTTCATTAGTGTCATTGGATTAACATTTAGGTCATTTTTGTCCTCTCTAGGCTTATTCTTGTCCAATTAGGGTTTTTAACCAATCTTGTGCATCCAACAGGTGTGTTTGTGTCATTGGATGAACATGTAGGTCATTTGTCTCCTCCCTAGGCTTATTCTTGTCCAATTAGGGTTTTTAACCAATCTTGTTCATCCAATAGGTGTGTTTGTGTCATTCGATGAACAATCAGGTCATTTTCGTCCTCCCTAGGCTAATTCTTGTCCAATTTGGGTTTTTAACCAATCTTGTTCATCCAATAGGTGTTTGTGTCATTGGATGAA
Organism: Cicer pinnatifidum; assembly: GCA_037974775.1. Taxonomy (NCBI): domain Eukaryota; kingdom Viridiplantae; phylum Streptophyta; class Magnoliopsida; order Fabales; family Fabaceae; genus Cicer; species Cicer pinnatifidum. Next base: position 17,968,862 of record JBBPBR010000002.1, read on the forward strand.
CATTTAAGTCATTTTCGTCCACCCTAGGCTCATTCTTGCCCGATTAGGGTTTTTTTACCAATCTTGTGCATCTAATAGGTGTGTTTGTTTCATTGGATAAACATTTAAGTCATTTTCGTCTTTCCTAGGCTTATTTTTGTCCAATTAGGGTTTTTAACCAATCTTGTGCATCCAATAGGTGTGTTTGTGTCATTGGATTAACAATTAGGTTATTTTCGTCCTCCCTATGCTTATTCTTGTCCAATTAGGGTTTTTAACCAATCTTGTGCATCCAATAAATTCATTTGTGTCATTGGATGAACATTTAGGTCATTTTTGTCCTCCATAGGCCTATTCTTGTCCAAATAGAGTTTTTAACCAATCTTTGGCATCCAATAGGTGTGTTCGTGTCATTGGATGAACATATATGTCATTTTCTTCCTCCCTAGGCTTTTTCTTGTCCAATTAACATTTAGGTCATTTTCGTCCTCCCTAGGCTTATGCTTGTCCAATTAGGGTTTTTAATCAATCTTGTGTATCCAATAAGTTCATTTGTGTCATTGGATTAACATTTAGGTCATATCGTCCTCCCTTGATTAGTCTTTTCCAATAAGGGTGTTAAACCAATCTTGTGCTTCCAATTGGTGTATTTTTGTCATTTGATTAGCATTCAGGTCATTTTTGTCCTCCCACGACTTATAGTATCCCAATTGGAGTATTTAACCAATTTTGTGCATCCAATATGTGTATTTGTGTCTTTGGATTAACATTTAGGTCATTTTTGGCCTCCTTAGGCTTATTCTTGTGCAAATAGATTTTTTAACCAATCTTTTGCATCCAATAGGTGTGTTCGTGTCATTGTATTAGCATTTAGGTCATTTTCGTCCTCCCTAGGCTTATTCTTGTCCATTTAAGATTTTTAACTAAACTTGTGCGTCCAATAGGTGTGTTTGTGTCATTGGATGATTAATTAGGTTATTTTCTTCCTCCCTCGGCTGATACTTGTCCAATTAAGGTTTTTAACCTATCTTGTGCATCCAATAGGTGTGTTTGTGTCATTGGATGAACATTTAGGTCATTTTATTCCCCCCTAGGCTTATTCTTGTCCAATTAGGGTTTTTAACCAATCTGGTGCATCCAATAAGTTCATTTGTGTCATTGGATTAACATTTAAGTCATTTTCGTCCTCCCCAAGCTTATTCTTGTCGAATTAGGGTTTTTAACCAATCTTGTGCATCCAATAGGTATGTTTGTGTCATTTGATGAACATTTAGGTCATTTTCTTCCTCCCTAGGCTCATTCTTGTCCAATTAGGGTTTTTAACCAATCTTGTGCATCCAAGAAGTTCATTTGTGTCATTGGATAAACATTTAAGTCATTTTCGTCTTCCCTAGGCTAATTGTTGTCCAATTAGGATTTTAACCAATTTTTTGCCTCCAATAGGTCTGTTTGTGTCATTGGATGAACAATTAGGTCATTTTCATCCTCCCTAAGCTTATTGTTGTTCAATTAGGGTTTTTAACCAAACTTGTGCATCGAATAAGTTCATTTGTGACAGTGGATTAACATTTAGGTCATTTTTCGTCCTCCGTAGGCTTTTTCTTGTCCAATTAGTGTTTTTAACCAATCTTGTGCATCCAATAAGTTCATTTGTGTCATTGGATGAACATTTAGGTCATTTTTGTCCTCCATAGGCTTATTCTTGTCCAAATAGAGTTTTTAACCAATCTTTTGCATCCAATAGGTGTGTTCGTGTCATTGGATGAACATTTATGTCATTTTCTTCCTCCCTATGCTTATTGTTGTCAAATTAGGGTTTTTAACCAATCTTGTGCATCCAATAAGTTCATTTGTGACATTGGCTTAACATTTACGTCATTTTCGTCCACTATAAACTTTTTCTTGTCCAATTAAGGTTTTTAACCAATCTTGTGCATCCAATAGGTGTGTTTGTGTCATTGGATGGACATTTAGGTCATTTTATTCCTTCCTAGGCTTATTCTTGTCCAATTTGGGTTTTTAACCAATCTTGTGCATCCAATAAGTTCATTTGTGTCATTGGATAAACATTTAGGTCATTTTCGTCCTCTCTGGACTTATTCTTGTGCAAATACAGTTTTTAACAAACCTTTTGCAATCAATAGGTGTGTTCGTGTCGTGGGATGAACATTTAGGTCATTTTCTTCCTCCTTGGGCTCATTCTTGTCCAGTTAGGGTTTTGAACCAATCTTGTGCATCCAAGAAGTTCATTTGTGTCATTGGATAAACATTTAAGTCATTTTCGTCTTTCCTAGGCTTATTTTTGTCCAATTAGGGTTTTTAACCAATCTTGTGCATCCAATAAATTCATTTGTGTCATTGGATGAACATTTAGGTCATTTTTGTCCTCCATAGGCCTATTCTTGTCCAAATAGAGTTTTTCACCAATCTTTGGCATCCAATAGGTGTGTTCGTGTCATTGGATGCACATATATGTCATTTTCTTCCTCCCTAGGCTTTTTCTTGTCCAATTAACATTTAGGTCATTTTCGTACTCCCTAGGCTTAGGCTTGTCCAATTAGGGTTTTTAATCAATCTTGTGTATCCAATAAGTTCAATTGTGTCATTGGATTAACATTTAGGTCATATCGTCCTCCCTTGATTAGTCTTTTCCAATAAGGGTTTTAAACCAATCTTGTGCTTCCAATTGGTGTATTTTTGTCATTTGATTAACATTCAGGTCATTTTTGTCCTCCCACGACTTATAGTATCAAAATTGGAGTATTTAACCAATTTTGTGCATCCAATATGTGTATTTGTGTCTTTGGATTAACATTTAGGTCATTTTTGGCCTCCTTAGGCTTATTCTTGTGCAAATAGATTTTTTAACCAATCTTTTGCATCCAATAGGTGTGTTCGTGTCATTGTCTTAGCATTTAGGTCATTTTCGTCCTCCCTAGGCTTATTCTTGTCCATTTAGGATTTTTAACTAATCTTGTGCGTCCAATAGGTGTGTTTGTGTCATTGGATGATTAATTAGGTTATTTTCTTCCTCCCTCGGCTGATACTTGTCCAATTAAGGTTTTTAACCTATCTTGTGCATCCAATAGGTGTGTTTGTGTCATTGGATGAACATTTAGGTCATTTTATTCCTCCTTAGGCTTATTCTTGTCCAATTAGGGTTTTTAACCAATCTGGTGCATCCAATAAGTTCATTTGTGTCATTGGATTAACATTTAAGTCATTTTCGTCCTCCCCAAGCTTATTCTTGTCGAATTAGGGTTTTTAACCAATCTTGTGCATCCAATAGGTATGTTTGTGTCATTTGATGAACATTTAGGTCATTTTCTTCCTCCCTAGGCTCATTCTTGTCCAATTAGGGTTTTTAACCAATCTTGTGCATCCAAGAAGTTCATTTGTGTCATTGGATAAACATTTAAGTCATTTTCGTCTTCCCTAAGCTAATTGTTGTCCAATTAGGATTTTAACCAATCTTGTGCCTCCAATAGGTCTGTTTGTGTCATTGGATGAACAATTAGGTCATTTTCATCCTCCCTAAGCTTATTGTTGTTCAATTAGGGTTTTTAACCAAATTTGTGCATCGAATAAGTTCATTTGTGACATTGGATTAACATTTAGGTCATTTTTCGTCCTCCGTAGGCTTTTTCTTGTCCAATTAGTGTTTTTAACCAATCTTGTGCATCCAATAAGTTCATTTGTGTCATTGGATGAACATTTAGGTCATTTTTGTACTCCATAGGCTTATTCTTGTCCAAATAGAGTTTTTAACCAATCTTTTGCATCCAATAGGTGTGTTCGTGTCATTGGATGAACATTTATGTCATTTTCTTCCTCCCTAGGCTTTTTCTTGTCCAATTAACATTTAGGTCATTTTCGTCCTCCCTAGGCTTATGCGTGTCCAATTAGGGTTTTTAATCAATCTTGTGTATCCAATAGGTGTGTTTGTGTCTTTGGATTATCATTTCGGTCATTTTCATCCTCCATAGGCTTATTCTATTCCAATTAGGGTTTTTAAGAAATCTTGTGCATCCAATAAGTTCATTTGTGTCATTGGATTAACATTTCGGTCATATCGTCCTCCCTTGACTTAGTCTTTTATAATTAGGGTTTTTAACCAATCTTGTGCTTCCAATTGGTGTATTTTTGTCATTTGATTAACATTCAGGTCATTTTTGTCCTCCCACGGCTTATTTTTGCCCAATTGGAGTATTTAACCAATCTTGTGCATCCAATAGGTGTATTTGTGTCATTGGATTAACATTTAGGTCATTTTTGTCCTCCCTAGGCTTATTCTTGTGCAAATAGAGTTTGTAACCAATCTTTTGCATCCGATAGGTGTGTTCGTGTCATTGGATGAACATTTATGTCATTTTCTTCCTCCCTAGGCTTATTGTTGTCCAATTAGGGTTTTTAACCAATCTTGTTCATCCAATAAGTTCATTTGTGTCGTTGTATTAGCATTTAGGTCATTTTCGTCCTCCTTAGGCTAATTTTTGTCCAATTAGGATTTTTAACCAATCTTGTGCATCCAATAGGTGTGTTTGTGTCATTGGATGAACATTTAGGTTATTTTATTCCTCCCTAGGCTTATTCTTGTCCAATTAAGGTTTTTAACCTATCTGGTGCATCCAATAAGTTCATTTGTGTAATTGGATTAACATTTAGGTCATTTTCGTTCTCCCAGGCTTATTCTTGTCCAATTATGGTTTTTAACCAATCTTGTGCATCCAATAGGTGTGTTTGTGTCATTGGATGGACATTTAGGTCATTTTCTTCCTTCCTAGGCTTATTCTTGTCCAATTTGGGTTTTTAACCAATCTTGTGCATCCAATAAGTTCATTTGGGTCCTTGGATAAACATTTAGGTCATTTTCGTCCTCTCTGGACTTATTCTTGTGCAAATACAGTTTTTAACAAATCTTTTGCAATCAATAGGTGTGTTCGTGTCGTGGGATGAACATTTAGGTCATTTTCTTCCTCCCTAGGCTCATTCTTGTCCAGTTAGAGTTTTGAACCAATCTTGTGCATCCAAGAAGTTCATTTGTGTCATTGGATAAACATTTAAGTCATTTTCGTCTTTCCTAGGCTTATTTTTGTCCAATTAGGGTTTTTAACCAATCTTGTGCATCCAATAGGTGTGTTTGTGTCATTGGATTAACAATTAGGTTATTTTCGTCCTCCCTATGCTTATTCTTGTCCAATTAGGGTTTTTAACCAATCTTGGGCATCCAATAAATTCATTTGTGTCATTGGATGAACATTTAGGTCATTTTTGTCCTCCATAGGCCTATTCTTGTCCAAATAGAGTTTTTAACCAATCTTTGGCATCCAATAGGTGTGTTCGTGTCATTGGATGCACATATATGTCATTTTCTTCCTCCCTAGGCTTTTTCTTGTCCAATTAACATTTAGGTCATTTTCGTCCTCCCTAGGCTTATGCTTGTCCAATTAGGGTTTTTAATCAATCTTGTGTATCCAATAAGTTCATTTGTGTCATTGGATTAACATTTAGGTCATATCGTCCTCCCTTGATTAGTCTTTTCCAATAAGGGTTTTAAACCAATCTTGTGCTTCCAATTGGTGTATTTTTGTCATTTGATTAACATTCAGGTAATTTTTGTCCTCCCACGACTTATAGTATCCAAATTGGAGTATTTAACCAATTTTGTGCATCCAATATGTGTATTTGTGTCTTTGGATTAACATTTAGGTCATTTTTGGCCTCCTTAGGCTTATTCTTGTGCAAATATATTTTTTAGCCAATCTTTTGCATCCAATAGCTGTGTTCGTGTCATTGTATTAGCATTTAGGTCATTTTCGTCCTCCCTAGGCTTATTCTTGTCCATTTAGGATTTTTAACTAATCTTGTGCGTCCAATAGGTGTGTTTGTGTCATTGGATGAACAATTAGGTTATTTTCTTCCTCCCTCGGCTGATACTTGTCCAATTAAGGTTTTTAACCTATCTTGTGCATCCAATAGGTGTGTTTGTGTCATTGGATGAACATTTAGGTCATTTTATTCCTCCCTAGGCTTATTCTTGTCCAATTAGAGTTTTTAACCAATCTGGTGCATCCAATAAGTTCATTTGTGTCATTGGATTAACATTTAAGTCATTTTCGTCCTCCCCAAGCTTATTCTTGTCGAATTAGGGTTTTTAACCTATCTTGTGCATCGAATAGGTATGTTTGTGTCATTTGATGAACATTTAGGTCATTTTCTTCCTCCCTAGGCTCATTCTTGTCCAATTAGGGTTTTTAACCAATCTTGTGCATCCAAGAAGTTCATTTGTGTCATTGGATAAACATTTAAGTCATTTTCGTCTTCCCTAGGCTAATTCTTGTCCAATTTGGATTTTTAACCAATCTTCTGCCTCCAATAGGTCTGTTTGTGTCATTGGATGAACAATTAGGTCATTTTCATCCTCCCTAAGCTTATTGTTGTCCAATTAGGGTTTTTAACCAAACTTGTGCATCGAATAAGTTCATTTGTGACATTGGATTAACATTTAGGTCATTTTTCGTCCTCCCTAGGCTTTTTCTTGTCCAATTAGTGTTTTTAACCAATCTTGTGCATCCAATAAGTTCATTTGTGTCATTGGATGAACATTTAGGTCATTTTTGTACTCCATACGCTTGTTCTTGTCAAAATAGAGTTTTTAACCAATCTTTTGCATCCAATAGGTGTGTTCGTGTCATTGGATAAACATTTATGTCATTTTCTTCCTCCCTAGGCTTTTTCTTGTCCAATTAACATTTAGGTCATTTTCGTCCTCGCTAGGCTTATGCGTCTCCAATTAGGGTTTTTAATCAATCTTGGGTATCCAATAGGTGTGTTTCTGTCTTTGGATTATCAATTCGCTCATTTTCATCCTCCACGGGCCTATTCTATTCCAATTACGGTTTTTAAGAAATCTTGTGCATCCAATACGTTTATTTGTGTCATTGGATTGACATTTAGGTCATATCGTCCTCCCTTGACTTAGTCTTTTCCAATTAGGGTTTTTAACCAATCTTGTGCTTCCAATTGGTGTATTTTTGTCATTTGATTAACATTCACGTCGTTTTTGTCCTTCCACAGCTTATTTTTGTCCAATTGGAGTATTTAACCAATCTTGTGCATCCAATAGGTGTATTTGTGTCATTGGATTAACATTTAGGTCATTTTTGTCCTTTGTAGGCTTATTCTTGTGCAAATAGAGTTTTTAACCAATCTTTTGCATCCAATAGGTGTATTCGTGTCATTGGATGAACATTTATATCATTTTCTTCCTCCCTAGGCTTGTTCTTGTCCAATTAGGGTTTTTAACCAAACTTGTGCATCCAATAAGTTCATTTGTGTCATTGTATTAGCATTTAGGTCATTTTCGTCCTCCCTAGGCTTATTCTTGTCCAATTATGATTTTTAACCAATATTGTGCATCCAATAGGTGTGTTGGTGTTATTGGATGAACAATTAGGTTATTTTCTTCCTCCCTCGACTGATACTTGTCCAATTAAGGTTTCTAACCAATCTTGTGCATCCAATAGGTGTGTTTGTGTCATTGGATGAACAATTAGGTTATTTTCTTCCTCCCTCAGCTTATACTTGTCCAATTAAGGTTTTTAACCAACCTTGTGCATCCAATAGGTGTGTTTGTGTTATTGGATGAACATTTAGGTCATTTTATACCTCCCTAGACTTATTCTTGTCCAATTAGGGTTTTTAACCAATCTTGTGCATCCAATAAGTTCATTTGTGTCATTGGATGAACAATTAGGTCATTTTCATCCTCCCTAAACTTATTGTTGTCCAATTAGGGTTTTTAACTAATCTTGTGCATCGAATAAGTTCATTTGTGACATTGGATTAACATTTAGGTCATTTTTCTTCCTCCTTAGGCTTTTTCTTGTCCAATTAGTGTTTTTAACCAATCTTTTGCATCCAATAAGTTCATTTGTGTCATTGGATGAACATTTAGGTCATTTTTGTCCTCCATAGGCTTATTCTTGTCCAAATAGAGTTTTTAACCAATCTTTTGCATCCAATAAGTGTGTTCGTGTCATTGGATGAACATTTATGTCATTTTCTTCCTCGCTAGACTTTTTCTTGTCCAATTAACATGTAGGTCATTCTCGTCCGCCCTAGGCTTATGCTTGTCCAATTAGGGTTTTAAATCAATCTTGTGCATCCAATAGGCGTGTTAGTGTTTTTGGATGAACAATTAGATTATTTTCTTCCTCCCTCGGCTTATACTTGTCCAATTCAGGTTTTTAACCAATCTTGTACATCCAATAGGTGTGTTTGTGTCATTGGATGAACATTTAGGTCATTTTCTTCCTCCCTAGGCTTATTCTTGTCCAATTAGGGTTTTTAACCAATCTTGTTCATCCAATAAGTTCATTTGTGTCATTGTATTAGCATTTAGGTCATTTTCGTCCTCCCTAGGCTTATTCTTGTCCAATTAGGATTTTTAACCAATCTTGTGCATCCAATTGGTGTGCTTGTGTCATTGGATGAACAATTAGGTTATTTTCTTCCTCCCTCGGCTGATACTTGTCCAATTAAGGTTTTTAACCAATCTTGTGCATCCAATCGGTGTGTTTGTGTCATTGGATGAACAATTAGGTTATTTTCTTCCTCCCTCGGCTTATACTTGTCCAATTAAGGTTTTTAACCAATCTTGTGCATCCAATAAGTTCATTAGTGTCATTGGATTAACATTTAGGTCATTTAAGTCCTCCCTAGGTGTATTCTTGTCGAATTAGGGTTTTTAACAAATCTTGTGCATCCAATAGGTATGTTTGTTCCATTTGATGAACATTTAGGTCATTTTCTTCCTCCCTAGGCTTTTTCTTGTCCAATTAACATTTAGGTCATTTACGTTCTCCCTAGGCTTATGCTTGTCCAATTAGGGTTTTTAATCAATCTTGTGTATCCAATAGGTGTGTTTGTGTCTTTGGATTATCATTTTGGTCATTTTCATCCTCCTTAGGCTTCTTCTATTCCAATTAGGGTTTTAAGAAATCTTGTGCATCCAATAAGTTCATTTGTGTCATTGGATTAACATTTATGTCATATTCGTCCTCCCTTGACTAAGTCTTTTCCAATTAGGATTTTTAACCAATCTTGTGCTTCCAATTGGTGTATTTTTGTCATTTGATTAACATTCAGGTCATTTTTGTCTTCCCACGGCTTATTTTTGCCCAATTGGAGTATTTATTCAATCTTATGCATCCAATAGGTGTATTTGTGTTATTGGATTAACATTTAGGTCATTTTGTCCTCCCTAGGCTTATTCTTGCCCAATTAAGGTTTTTAACCATTCTTGTGCATCCAATAGGTTCATTTGTGTCATTGGATTAACATTTAGGTCATTTTCGTCATCTCTAGGCTTATTCTTGTCTAATTAGGGTTTTTAAACAATCTTATGCATCCAATATGTGTGTTTGTGTCGTTCGATTGTCATTTTCATCCTCCTTAGGCTTATTCTAGTCCAATTAAGGGTTTTAAGCAATCTTGTGCATCCAATAAGTTGATTTTGGTCATTGGATTACCATTTAGGTCGTTTTCGTTCTCCCTGGGTTTATTCTTGTCAAATAAGGGTTTTTATCCAATATTGTGCATCCATTAGGTGTGTTTGTGTCATTTGATTATCATTTATGTCATTTTCATCCTCCCAAAGCATAATCTAGTCCAATTAGGATTTTTAAGCAATCTTGTGCCTCCAATAGGTGTGTTTGTGTCATTGTATGAACAATTAGGTCATTTTCGTCCTCCCTAGGCTTTTTCTTGTCCAATTAAGGATTTTAACCAATCTTGTGCATCAAATAGGCGTGTTTGTGTCATTTAATGAACATTTAGGTCATTTTCTTCCTCCCTAGGTTTTTTCTTGTCCAACAAGGGGTTTTAACCAATCTTGTGCATCCAATAGGTGTGCTTCATTGGTAAACAATTAGGTCATTTTCGTCATCCCTATGCTTATTGTTGTCAAATTTGTGTTTTTAACCAATCTTGTGCATCCAATAAGATCATTTGTGACATTGGATTAACATTTAGGTCATTTTCGTCCTCCGTAATCTTTTTCTTGTACAATTAGGGTTTTTAATCAATCTTGTGCATCCAATATGTTCATTTGTGTCATTGGATGAACATTTAGGTCATTTTGGTCCTCGATATGCTTATTCTTGTCCAAATAGAGTTTTTAACCTATCGTCTTCATCCAATAGGTGTGTTCGTGTCATTGGATGAACATTTATATCATTTTCTTCTTCCCTAGGCTTATGCTTGTCCAATTAACATTTATATCATTTTCTTCGTGACTTATATCATTTATATCATTTATATCATTTTCTTCTTCCCTAGGCTTTTTCTTGTCCAATTAACAGTTAGCTCATTTTCGTCCTCCCTAGGCTTATGCTTGTCCAATTAGGATTTTTAACCAATCTTATGCATCCAATAGGTGTGTTAGTGTCATTGGATGAACAATACGGTTACTCTCTTCCTCCCTCGGCTTATACTTGTCCAATTAAGGTTTTTAACCAATCTTGTGCATCCAATAAGTTCATTTGTGTCATTGGATTAACATTTAGGTCATTTTCGTCCTCCCTAGGCTTATTCTTCTCGAATTAGGGTTTTTAACTAATCTTGTGCATCAAATAGGTATATTTGTGTCATTTGATGAACATTTAGGTCATTTTATTCCTCCCTAGGCTCATTGTTGTCCAATTTGGGTTTTTATCCAATCTTGTGCATCCAATAAGTTCATATGTGTTATTGGATAAACATTTAGGTCATTTTTGTCCTCTCTAGACTTATTCTTGTCCAAATAGAGTTTTTAACCAATCTTTTGCATCCAATAAGTGTGTTCGTGTCATTTGATGAACATTTAGGTCATTTTCTTCCTCCCTAGGCTCATTCTTGTCCAGTAAGGGTTTTAAACCAATCTTGTGCATCCAAGAAGTACATTTGTGTCATTGGATAAACATTTAAGTCATTTTCGTCTTCCCTAAGCTTATTCATGTCCAATTAGGGTTTTTAACCAATCTTGTGCCTCCAATAGGTGTGTTTGTGTCATTGGATGAACAATTTGGGTTTTTAACCAATCTTGTGTATCGAATAAGGTCATTTGTGACATTGGATTAACATTTAGGTCATTTTTCGTCCTCCCTAGGTTTTTCTTGTCCAATTAGTGTTTTTAACCAATCTTGAGCATCCAATAAGTTCGTTTGTGTCATTGGATGAACATTTAGGTCATTTTTGTCCTGCATAGGCTTATTCTTGTCCAAATAGAGTTTTTAATCAGTCTTGTGCATCCAATAGGTGTGTTTGTGTCATTGGATGAACATTTAGGTCATTTTATTCCTCCCTAGGCTTATTCTTGTCAAATTAGGGTTTTTAACCAATCTTGTGTATCGAATAAGGTCATTTGTGACATTGGATTAACATTTAGGTCATTTTTCGTCCTCCCTAGGTTTTTCTTGTCCAATTTGGGTTTTTAACCAATCTTGTTCATCCAATAAGTTCATTTGTGTCATTGGATAAACATTTAGGTCATTTTCGTCCTCTCTAGACTTATTCTTGTCCAAATAGAGTTTTTAACCAATCTTTTGCATCCAATAGGTGTGTTCCTGTCATTTGATGAACATTTGGGTCATTTTCTTCCTCCCTAGGCTCATTCTTGTCCAATTAGGGTTTTTAACCAATCTTGTGCATCCAAGAAGTTCATTTCTCTCATTGGATAAACATTTAAGTCATTTTCGTCTTCCCTAGGCTTATTCTTGTCGAATTAAGGTTTTTAACCAATCTTGGTCATCCAATAGGTGTGTTTGTATCATTGGATGAACATTTAGGTAATTTTTGTCCTCCATAGGCTTATTCTTGTCCAAATAGAGTTTTTAACCAATCTTTTGCATCCAATAGATGTGTTCGTGTCATTGGATGAACATTTATGTCATTTTCTTCCTCCCTAGGCTTATTGTTGTCCAATTAGGGTTTTTAACCAATCTTGTTCATCCAATAAGTTCTTTTGTGTCATTGTATTAGCGTTTAGGTCATTTTCTTCCTCGCTAGGCTTTTTCTTGTCCAATTAACATTTAGGTCATTTTCGTCCTCCCTAGGCTTATGCGTGTCCAATTAGGGTTTTTATTCAATCTTGTGTACCAATAGGTGTGTTTGTGTATTTGGATTATCATTTCGGTCATTTTCATCCTCCATAGGCTTATTCTATTCCAATTAGGGTTTTTAAGAAATCTTGTGCATCCAATAAGTTCATTTGTGTCATTGGATTAACATTTCGGTCATATCGTCCTCCCTTGACTTAGTCTTGTCCAATTAGGGTTTTTAACCAATCTTGTGCTTCCAAGAAGTTCATTTGTGACATTGGATAAACATTTAAGTCATTTTGGTCTTCCCTAGGCTTATTCTTGTCGAATTAGGGTTTTTAACCAATCTTGTGCATCAAATAGGTGTGTTTGTGTCATTGGATGAACATTTAGGTCATTTTTGTCCTCCATAGGCTTATTCTTGACCAAATAGAGTTATTAACCACTCTTTTGCATCCAATAGATGTGTTCGTGTCATTTGATGAACATTTATGTCATTTTCTTCCTCCCTAGGCTTTTCCTTGTCCAATTAACATTTAGGTCATTTTCGTCCTCCCTAGGCTTATGCTTGTCCAATTAGGGTTTTTAACCAATCTTGTGTATCCAATAGGTTTGTTTGTGTCTTTGGATTATCATTTCGGTCATTTTCATCCTCCATAGGTTTATTCTATTCCAATTAGGGTTTTTAAGAAATCTTGTGCATCCAATAAGTTCATTTGTGTCATTGGATTAACATTTAGGTCACATCGTCCTCCCATGACTTAGTCTTTTCCAATTAGGGTTTTTAATCAATCTTGTGCTTCCAATTGGTGTATTTTAGTCATTTGATTAACATTCAGGTCATTTATGTCCTCCCACGGCTTATTTTTGCCCAATTGGAGTATTTAACCAATCTTGTGCATCCAATAGGTGTATTTGTGTCATTGGATTAACATTTAGGTCATTTTTGTCCTCCCTAGGCTTATTCTTGTGCAAATAGAGTTTTTAACCAATCTTTTGCATCCAATAGGTGTGTTCGTGTCATTGGCTGAACATTTATGTCATTTTCTTCCTCCCTAGGCTTATTGTTGTCCAATTAGGGTTTTTAACCAATATTGTTCATCCAAAAAGTTCATTTGTGTCATTGTACTAGCATTTAGGTCATTTTCGTCGTCCCTAGGCTTATTCTTGTCCAATTAGGATTTTTAACCAATCTTGTGCATCCAATAGGTGTATTTGTGTCATTGGATGAACAATTAGGTTATTTTCTTCCTCCCTCGGCTGATACTTGTCCAATTAAGGTTTTTAACTTATCTTGTGCATCCAATAGGTGTGTTTGTGTCATTGGATGAACATTTAGGTCATTTTATTCCTCCCTAGGCTTATTCTTGTCGAATTAGGGTTTTTAACCAATCTGGTGCATCCAATAAGTTCATTTGTGTCATTGGATTAACATTTAAGTCATTTTCATCTTCCCTAGGCTAATTCTTGTCCAATTAGGATTTTTAACCAATCTTGTGTTTCCAATAGGTCTGTTTGTGTCATTGGATGAACAATTAGGTCATTTTCAACCTCCCTAAGCTTATAGTTGTCCAACTAGGGTTTTTAACCAAACTTGTGCATCAAATAAGTTCATTTGTGACATTGGATTAACATTTAGGTCATTTTTCATCCTCCGTAGGCTTTTTCTTGTCCAATTAGTGTTTTTAACCAATCTTGTGCATCCAATAAGTTCATTTGTGTCATTGGATGAACATTTAGGTCATTTTTGTACTCCATAGGCTTATTCTTGTCCAAATAGAGTTTTTAACCAATCTTTTGCATCCAATAGGTGTGTTCGTGTCATTGGATGAACATTTATGTCATTTTCTTCCTCCCTAGGCTTTTTCTTGTCCAATTAACATTTAGGTCATTTTCGTCCTCCCTAGGCTTATGCGTGTTCAATTAGGGTTTTTAATCAATCTTGTGTATCCAATAGGTGTGTTTGTGTATTTGGATTATCATTTCGGTCATTTTCATCCTCCACGGGCTTATTCTATTCCAAGTAGGGTTTTTAAGAAATCTTGTGCATCCAATAAGTTCATTTGTGTCATTGGATTAACATTTCGGTCATATCGTCCACCCTTGACTTAGTCTTTTCCAATTACGGTTTTTAACCAATCTTGTGCTTCCAAGAAGTTCATTTGTGTCATTGGATTAACATTTAGGTCACATCGTCCTCCCTTGACTTAGTCTTTTCCAATTAGGGTTTTTAACCAATCTTGTGCTTCCAATTGGTGTATTTTTGTCATTTGATTAACATTCAGGTCATTTTTGTTACCCACGGCTTATTTTTGCCCAATTGGAGTATTTAACCAATCTTGTGCATCCAACAGGTGTATTTGTGTCATTGGATTAACATTTAGGTCATTTTTGTCCTCCCTAGGCTTATTCTTGTGCAAATAGAGTTTTTAACCAATCTTTTGCATCCAATAGGTGTGTTCGTGTCATTGGATGAACATTTAAGTCATTTTCTTCCTCCCTAGGCTTATTGTTGTCCAATTAGGGTTTTTAACCAATCTTGTTCATCCAATAAGTTCATTTGTGTCATTGTACTAGCATTTAGGTCATTTTCGTCGTCCCTAGGCTTATTCTTGTCCAATTAGGATTTTTAACCAATCTTGTGCATCCAATAGGTGTATTTGTGTCATTGGATGAACAATTAGGTTATTTTCTTCCTCCCTCGGCTGATACTTGTCCAATTAAGGTTTTTACCCTATCTTGTGCATCCAATAGGTGTGTTTGTGTCATTGGATGAACATTTAGGTCATTTTATTCCTCCCTGGGCTTATTCTTGTCCAATTAGGGTTTTTAACCAATCTGGTGCATTTAATAAGTTCATTTGTGTCATTGGATTAACATTTAAGTCATTTTCGTCCTCCCCAGGCTTATTCTTGTCGAATTAGGGTTTTTAACCAATCTTGTGCATCCAATAGGTATGTTTGTGTCATTTGATGAACATTTAGGTCATTTTCTTCCTCCCTAGGCTCATTCTTGTCCAATTAGGGTTTTTAACCAATCTTGTGCATCCAAGAAGTTCATTTGTGTCATTGGATAAACATTTAAGTCATTTTCGTCTCCCCTAGGCTAATTCTTGTCCAATTAGGATTTTTAACCAATCTTGTGCCTCCAATAGGTCTGTTTGTGTCATTGGTTGAACAATTTGGTCATTTTCATCCTCCCTAAGCTTATTGTTGTCCAATTAGGGTTTTTAACCAAACTTGTGCATCCAATAAGTTCATTTGTGACATTGGATTAACATTTAGGTCATTTTTCGTCCTCCGTAGGCTTTTTCTTGTCCAATTAGTGTTTTTAACCAATCTTGTGCATCCAATAAGTTCATTTGTTTCATTGGATGAACATTTAGATCATTTTTGTACTCCATAGGCTTATTCTTGTCCAAATAGAGTTTTTAACCAATCTTTTGCATCAAATAGGTGTGTTCATGTCATTGGATGAACATTTATGTCATTTTCTTCCTCCCTAGGCTTTTTCTTGTCCAATTAACATTTAGGTCATTTTCGTCCTCCCTAGGCTTATGCTTGTCTAATTAGGGTTTTTAACCAATCTTGTGTATCCAATAGGTGTGTTTGTGTCTTTGGATTATCATTTCGGTCATTTTCATCCTCCACAGGCTTATTCTATTCCAATTAGGGTTTTTAAGAAATCTTGTGCATCCAATAAGTTCATTTGAGTCATTGGATTAACATTTAGGTCACATCGTCCTCCCTTGACTTAGTCTTTTCCAATTAGGGTTTTTAACCAATCTTGTGCTTCCAATTGGTGTATTTTTGTCATTTGATTAACATTCAGGTCATTTTTGTCCTCCCACGGCTTATTTTTGCCCAATTGGAGTATTTAACCAATCTTGTGCATCCAATAGGTGTATTTGTGTCACTGGATTAACATTTAGGTCATTTTTGTCCTCCCTAGGCTTATTCTTGTGCAAATAGAGTTTTTAACCAATCTTTTGCATCCAATAGGTGTGTTCGTGTCATTGGATGAACATTTATGTCATTTTCTTCCTCCCTAGGCTTATTGTTGTCCAATTAGGGTTTTTAACCAATCTTAATCATCCAATAAGTTCCTTTGTGTCATTGTACTAGCATTTAGGTCATTTTCGTCGTCCCTAGGCTTATTCTTGTCCAATTAGGATTTTTAACCAATCTTGTGTATCCAATAGGTGTATTTGTGTCATTGGATGAACAATTAGGTTATTTTCTTCCTCCCTCGGCTGATACTTGTCCAATTAAGGTTTTTAACCTATCTTGTGAATCCAATAGGTGTGTTTGTGTCATTGGATGAACATTTAGGTCATTTTATTCCTCCCTAGGCTTATTCTTGTCCAATTAGGGTTTTTAACCAATCTGGTGCATCCGATAAGTTCATTTGTGTCATTGGATTAACATTTAAGTCATTTTCGTCCTCCCCAGGCTTATTCTTGTCGAATTAGGGTTTTTAACCAATCTTGTGCATCCAATAGGTATGTTTGTGTCATTTGATGAACATTTA
>JBBPBR010000002.1:17985460-18038804 GCA_037974775.1 Cicer pinnatifidum
CAATTAGGGTTTTTAACCAATCTTGTTCATCCAATAAGTTCATTTGTGTCATTGTACTAGCATTTAGGTCATTTTCGTCGTCCCTAGGCTTATTCTTGTCCAATTAGGATTTTTAACCAATCTTGTGCATCCAATAGGTGTATTTGTGTCATTGGATGAACAATTAGGTTATTTTCTTCCTCCCTCGGCTGATACTTGTCCAATTAAGGTTTTTAACTTATCTTGTGCATCCAATAGGTGTGTTTGTGTCATTGGATGAACATTTAGGTCATTTTATTCCTCCCTAGGCTTATTCTTGTCGAATTAGGGTTTTTAACCAATCTGGTGCATCCAATAAGTTCATTTGTGTCATTGGATTAACATTTAAGTCATTTTCATCTTCCCTAGGCTAATTCTTGTCCAATTAGGATTTTTAACCAATCTTGTGTTTCCAATAGGTCTGTTTGTGTCATTGGATGAACAATTAGGTCATTTTCAACCTCCCTAAGCTTATAGTTGTCCAACTAGGGTTTTTAACCAAACTTGTGCATCAAATAAGTTCATTTGTGACATTGGATTAACATTTAGGTCATTTTTCATCCTCCGTAGGCTTTTTCTTGTCCAATTAGTGTTTTTAACCAATCTTGTGCATCCAATAAGTTCATTTGTGTCATTGGATGAACATTTAGGTCATTTTTGTACTCCATAGGCTTATTCTTGTCCAAATAGAGTTTTTAACCAATCTTTTGCATCCAATAGGTGTGTTCGTGTCATTGGATGAACATTTATGTCATTTTCTTCCTCCCTAGGCTTTTTCTTGTCCAATTAACATTTAGGTCATTTTCGTCCTCCCTAGGCTTATGCGTGTTCAATTAGGGTTTTTAATCAATCTTGTGTATCCAATAGGTGTGTTTGTGTATTTGGATTATCATTTCGGTCATTTTCATCCTCCACGGGCTTATTCTATTCCAAGTAGGGTTTTTAAGAAATCTTGTGCATCCAATAAGTTCATTTGTGTCATTGGATTAACATTTCGGTCATATCGTCCACCCTTGACTTAGTCTTTTCCAATTACGGTTTTTAACCAATCTTGTGCTTCCAAGAAGTTCATTTGTGTCATTGGATTAACATTTAGGTCACATCGTCCTCCCTTGACTTAGTCTTTTCCAATTAGGGTTTTTAACCAATCTTGTGCTTCCAATTGGTGTATTTTTGTCATTTGATTAACATTCAGGTCATTTTTGTTACCCACGGCTTATTTTTGCCCAATTGGAGTATTTAACCAATCTTGTGCATCCAACAGGTGTATTTGTGTCATTGGATTAACATTTAGGTCATTTTTGTCCTCCCTAGGCTTATTCTTGTGCAAATAGAGTTTTTAACCAATCTTTTGCATCCAATAGGTGTGTTCGTGTCATTGGATGAACATTTAAGTCATTTTCTTCCTCCCTAGGCTTATTGTTGTCCAATTAGGGTTTTTAACCAATCTTGTTCATCCAATAAGTTCATTTGTGTCATTGTACTAGCATTTAGGTCATTTTCGTCGTCCCTAGGCTTATTCTTGTCCAATTAGGATTTTTAACCAATCTTGTGCATCCAATAGGTGTATTTGTGTCATTGGATGAACAATTAGGTTATTTTCTTCCTCCCTCGGCTGATACTTGTCCAATTAAGGTTTTTACCCTATCTTGTGCATCCAATAGGTGTGTTTGTGTCATTGGATGAACATTTAGGTCATTTTATTCCTCCCTGGGCTTATTCTTGTCCAATTAGGGTTTTTAACCAATCTGGTGCATTTAATAAGTTCATTTGTGTCATTGGATTAACATTTAAGTCATTTTCGTCCTCCCCAGGCTTATTCTTGTCGAATTAGGGTTTTTAACCAATCTTGTGCATCCAATAGGTATGTTTGTGTCATTTGATGAACATTTAAGTCATTTTCTACCTCCCTAGGCTCATTCTTGTCCAATTAGGGTTTTTAACCAATCTTGTGCGTCCAAGAAGTTCATTTGTGTCATTGGATAAACATTTAAGTCATTTTTGTCTCCCCTAGGCTAATTCTTGTCCAATTAGGATTTTTAACCAATCTTGTGCCTCCAATAGGTTTGTTTGTGTCATTGGATGAACAATTAGGTCATTTTCATCCTCCCTAAGCTTATTGTTGTCCAATTAGGGTTTTTAACCAAACTTGTGCATCGAATAAGTTCATTTGTGACTTTGGATTAACATTTATGTAATTGTTCGTCCTCCGTAGGCTTTTTTTTGTCCAATTAGTGTTTTTAACAAATCTTGTGCATCCAATAAGTTCATTTGTGTCATTGGATGAACATTTAGGTCATTTTTGTACTCCATAGGCTTATTCTTGTCCAAATAGAGTTTTTAACCAATCTTTTGCATCCAATAGGTGTGATCGTGTCATTGGATGAACATTTATGTCATTTTCTTCCTCCCTAGGCTTTTTCTTGTCCAATTAACATTTAGGTCATTTTCGTCCTCCCTAGGCTTATGCGTGTCCAATTAGGGTTTTTAATCAATCTTGTGTATCCAATAGGTGTGTTTGTGTATTTGGATTATCATTTCGGTCATTTTCATCCTCCACGGGCTTATTCTATTCCAATTTGGGTTTTTAAGAAATCTTGTGCATCCAATAAGTTCATTTGTGTCATTGGATTAACATTTCGGTCATATCGTCCTCCCTTGACTTAGTCTTTTCCAATTAGGGTTTTTAACCAATCTTGTGCTTCCAAGAAGTTCATTTGTGTCATTGGATAAACATTTAAGTCATTTTGGTCTACCCTAGGCTTATTCTTATCGAATTAGGGTTTTTAACCAATCTTGTGCATCCAATAGGTGTGTTTGTGTCATTGGATGAACATTTAGGTCCTTTTGGTCTTCCGTAGGCTTATTCTTGTCGAATTAGGGTTTTTAACCAATCTTGTGCATCCAATAGGTGTGTTTGTGTCATTGGATGATTATTTAGGTCATTTTTGTCCTCCATAGGCTTATTCTTGTCCAAATAGAGTTTTTAACCACTCTTTTGCATCCAATAGATGTGTTCGTGTCATTGGATGAACATTTATGTCATTTTCTTCCTCCCTAGGCTTTTTCTTGTCCAATTAACATTTAGGTCATTTTCGTCCTCCCTAGGCTTATGCTTGTCCAATTAGGGTTTTTAACCAATCTTGTTTATCCAATAGGTGTGTTTGTGTCTTTGGATTATCATTTCGGTCATTTTCATCCTCCATACTCTTATTCTATTCCAATTAGGGTTTCTAAGATATCTTGTGCATCCAATAAGTTCATTCGTGTCATTGGATGAACATTTATGTCATTTTCTTCCTCCCTAGGCTTATTGTTGTGCAATTAGGGTTTTTAACCAATCTTGTTCATCCAATAAGTTCATTTGTGTCATTGTACTAGCATTTAGGTCATTTTCGTCGTCCCTAGGCTTATTCTTGTCCAATTAGGATTTTTAACCAATCTTGTGCATCCAATAGGTGTATTTGTGTCATTGGATGAACAATTAGGTTATTTTCTTCCTCCCTCGGCTGATACTTGTCCAATTAAGGTTTTTAACCTATCTTGTGCATCCAATAGGTGTGTCTGTGTCATTGGATGAACATTTAGGTCATTTTATTCCTCCCTAGGCTTATTCTTGTCCAATTAGGGTTTTTAACCAATCTGGTGCATCCAATAAGTTCATTTGTGTCATTGGATTACCATTTAATCATTTTCGTCCTCCCCAGGCTTATTCTTGTCGAATTAGGGTTTTTAAGCAATCTTGTGCATCCAATAGGTATGTTTGTGTCATTTGATTAACATTTAGGTCATTTTCTTCCTCCCTAGGCACATTCTTGTCCAATTAGGGTTTTTAACCAATCTTGTGCATCCAAGAAGTTCATTTGTGTCATTGGATAAACATTTAAGTTATTTTCGTCTTCCCTAGGCTAATTCTTGTCCAATTAGGATTTTTAACCAATCTTGTGCATCCAATAGGTCTGTTTGTGTCATTGTATGAACATTTAAGTCATTTTTGTCCTCCATAGGCTTATTCTTGTCCAAATAGAGTTTTTAACCAATCTTTTGCATCCAATAGATGTGTTCGTGTCATTGGATGAACATTTATGTCATTTTCTTCCTCCCTAGGCTTTTTCTTGTCCAATTAACATTTAGGTCATTTTCGTACTCCCTAGGCTTATGCTTGTCCAATAAGGGTTTTTAACCAATCTTGTGTATCCAATAGGTGTGTTTGTGTCTTTGGATTATCATTTCGGTCATTTTCATCCTCCATAGGCTTATTCTATTCCAATTAGGGTTTTTAAGAAATCTTGTGCATCCAATAAGTTCATTTGTGTCATTGGATTAACATTTAGGTCTCATCGTCCTCCCTAGACTTAGTCTTTTCCAATTAGGGTTTTTAATCAATCTTGTGCTTCCAATTGGTGTATTTTTGTCATTTGATTAACATTCAGGTCATTTTTGTCCTCCCATGGCTTATTTTTGCCCAATTGGAGTATTTAACCAATCTTGTGCATCCAATAGGTGTATTTGTGTCATTGGATGAACATTTAGTTCATTTTTGTACTCCATAGGCTTATTCTTGTCCAAATAGAGTTTTTAACCAATCTTTTGCATCCAATAGGTGTGATCGTGTCATTGGATGAACATTTATGTCATTTTCTTCCTCCCTAGGCTTTTTCTTGTCCAATTAACATTTAGGTCATGTTCGTCCTCCCTAGGCTTATGCGTGTCCAATTAGGGTTTTTAATCATTTCGGTCATTTTCGTCCTCCACGGGCTTATTCTATTCCAATTAGGGTTTTTAAGAAATCTTGTGCATCCAATAAGTTCATTTGTGTCATTGGATTAACATTTCGGTCATATCGTTCTCCCTTGACTTAGTCTTTTCCAATTAGGGTTTTTAACCAATCTTGTGCTTCCAAGAAGTTCATTTGTGTCATTGGATAAACATTTAAGTCATTTTGGTCTTCCCTAGGCTTATTGTTGTCGAATTAGGGTTTTTAACCAATCTTGTGCATCCAATAGGTGTGTTTGTGTCATTGGATGAACATTTAGGTCATTTTGGTCTTCCCTAGGCTTATTCTTGTCGAATTAGGGTTTTTAACCAATCTTGTGCATCCAATAGGTGTGTTTGTGTCATTGGATGAACATTTAGGTCATTTTTGTCCTCCATAGGCTTATTCTTGTCCAAATAGAGTTTTTAACCACTCTTTTGCATCCAATAGATGTGTTCGTGTCATTGGATGAACATTTATGTCATTTTCTTCCTCCCTAGGCTTTTTCTTGTCCAATTAACATTTAGGTCATTTTCGTCCTCCCTAGGCTTATGCTTGTCCAATTAAGGTTTTTAACCAATCTTGTGTATCCAATAGGTGTGTTTGTGTCTTTGGATTATCATTTCGGTCATTTTCATCCTCCATAGGCTTATTCTATTCCAATTAGGGTTTCTAAGATATCTTGTGCATCCAATAAGTTCATTTGTGTCATTGGATTAACATTTAGGTCCCATCGTCCTCCCTTGACTTAGTCTTTTCCAATTAGAGTTTTTAATCAATCTTGTGCTTCCAATTGGTGTATTTTTGTCATTTGATTAACATTCAGGTCATTTTTGTCCTCCCACGGCTTATTTTTGCCCCATTGGAGTATTTAACCAATCTTGTGCATCCAATAGGTGTATTTGTGTCATTGGATTAACATTTAGGTCATTTTTGTCCTCCCTAGGCTTATTCTTGTGCAAATAGAGTTTTTAACCAATCTTTTGCATCCAATAGGTGTGTTCGTGTCATTGGATGAACATTTATGTCATTTTCTTCCTCCCTAGGCTTATTGTTGTGCAATTAGGGTTTTTAACCAATCTTGTTCATCCAATAAGTTCATTTGTGTCATTGTACTAGCATTTAGGTCATTTTCGTCGTCCCTAGGCTTATTCTTGTCCAATTAGGATTTTTAACCAATCTTGTGCATCCAATAGGTGTATTTGTGTCATTGGATGAACAATTAGGTTATTTTCTTCCTCCCTCGGCTGATACTTGTCCAATTAAGGTTTTTAACCTATCTTGTGCATCCAATAGGTGTGTCTGTGACATTGGATGAACATTTAGGTCATTTTATTCCTCCCTAGGCTTATTCTTGTCCAATTAGGGTTTTTAACCAATCTGGTGCATCCAATAAGTTCATTTGTGTCATTGGATTACCATTTAAGTCATTTTCGTCCTCCCCAGGCTTATTCTTGTCGAATTAGGGTTTTTAACCAATCTTGTGCATCCAATAGGTATGTTTGTGTCATATGATGAACATTTAGGTCATTTTCTTCCTCCCTAGGCTCATTCTTGTCCAATTAGGGTTTTTAACCAATCTTGTGCATCCAAGAAGTTCATTTGTGTCATTGGATAAACATTTAAGTCATTTTCGTCTTCCCTAGGCTAATTCTTGTCCAATTAGGATTTTTAACCAATCTTGTGCCTCCAATAGGTCTGTTTGTGTCATTGGATGAACAATTAGGTCATTTTCATCCTCCCTAAGCTTATTGTTGTCCAATTAGGGTTTTTAACCAAACTTGTGCATCGAATAAGTTCATTTGTGACATTGGATTAACATTTTGGTCATTTTTCGTCCTCCCTAGGCTTTTTCTTGTCCAATTAGTGTTTTTAACCAATCTTGTGCATTCAATAAGTTCATTTTTGTCATTGGATGAACATTTAGGTCATTTTTGTACTCCATAGGCTTATTCTTGTCCAAATAGAGTTTTTAACTAATCTTTTGCATCCAATAGGTGTGTTCGTGTCATTGGATGAACATTTATGTCATTTTCTTCCTCCCTAGGCTTTTTCTTGTCCAATAAACATTTATGTCATTTTCGTCCTCCCTAGGCTTATGCTTGTCCAATTAGGGTTTTTAATCAATCTTGTGTATCCAATAGGTGTGTTTCTGTCTTTGGATTATCAATTCGCTCATTTTCATCCTCCACAGGGCCTATTCTATTCCAATTACGGTTTTTAAGAAATCTTGTGCATCCAATAAGTTCATTTGTGTCATTGGATTAACATTTAGGTCATATCGTCCTCCGTTGACTTAGTCTTTTCCAATTAGGGTTTTTAACCAATCTTGTGCTTCCAATTGGTGTATTTTTGTCATTTGATTAACATTCAGGTCATTTTTGTCCTTCCGCGGCTTATTTTTGCTCAATTGGAGTATTTATCCAATCTTGTGCATCCAATAGGTGTGTTTGTGTCATTGGATGAACAATTAGGTTATTTTCTTCCTCCCTCGGCTTATACTTCTCCAATTAAGGTTTTTAACCTATCTTGTGCATCCAATAGCTGTGTTTGTGTCATTGGATGAACATTTAGGTCATTTTATACCTCCATAGACTTATTCTTGTCCAATTAGGGTTTTTAACCAATCTTGTGCATCCAATAAGTTCATTTGTGTCATTGTATTAGCATTTAGGTCATTTTCGTCCTCCCTAGGCTTATTCTTGTCCAATTAGGATTTTTAACCAATCTTGTGCATCCAATAGGTGTGCTTGTGTCATTAGACTTATTCTTTTCCAATTAGGGTTCTTATCCAGTCATGTTAATCCAATAGGTGTGTTTGTGTCATTGGATTATCATTTAGGTCATTTACATCCTCCTAAGGCTTAATCAAGTACAATTGGGTTTTGAAGCAATCTTTTGCATCCAATAAGTTCATTTGTGTCATTGGATTAACATTTAGGTCATTTTCGTCTAGGTTTATTCTTGTCCAACTAAGGTTTTAAACCAATCTTGTGCATCCAATAGGTGTGCTTGTGTCATTGGATTAACATTTAGGTCATTTTCATCTTCCCCAAGTGAATTCATGTCCAATTAGGATTTTTAACCAATCTTGTGCATCCAATAGATCTGTTTGTGTCATTTGACTCCCAATTAGGTCATTTTCATCCACCCTTCGTTTATTCTTGTCCAGATTGGATTTTTAAACAATCTTGTGCATCCAATAGGTGTGTTTCTGTCATTGGATTAACATTTAAGTCATTTTCGTTCTCCCCAGGTGAATTCTTTTCCAATTAGGGTTTTTAACCATTCTTGTGCATCCTATAGGTGTGTGGGTGTCATTGGATGAACATTAATGTCATTTTCGTCCATCCTAGTCTTATTCTTGTCCAATTAAGGTTTTTTTACCAATCATGTGCATCCAATAGGTGTGCTTGTGTCATTAGATTAACATTTAGGTCATTTTCATCATCCCCTAATAATTTCAAGTCCAATTACGGTTTTCAACCAATCTTGTGCATCCAATAGGTGTGTTTCTATCATTGGAAGTGATTTTCGTCCTCCATAGCCTTATTCATTTCCAATTATGGTTCTTAACAAATCTTGTGCATCCGATTGGTGTGTTTGTGTCATTGGTTAAACATTTAGGTTATTTTCGTCCTCCCTAGGTTTATTCTTGTCCAATTAGGGTTTTTAACCAATCTTCTGCATCGAATAGGTGTGTTCGTGTTATTGGATTAACATTTAGGTCATTTTCGTCCTCCCTAGGCTTAATCAAGTCCAATTAGGGCTTTTAACAAATTTTGTGCATCCAATAGGTGTGTTTGTGTAATTAAATGAACATTTTAGTCATTTCTGTCCTCCATAGGCTTTTTAATGTCCAATTAGGGTTTTTAACCAACCTTGTGCTTCCAATAGGTGTGTTAGTGTCATTGGATTATCATTTATGTCATTTTCATCCTCCCTAGGCATATGCTAGTCCAATTAGGGTTTCTAACCAATCGTGTACGTCCAATAGGTGTGTTTGTGTCCTTGCTAGGCTTATTCATGTCCAATTAGGGTTCTTAACCAATCTTGTGCATCCAATACGTTTGTTGTTTCATTGGATTAACAGTTAGGTCATTTCCATCCACCCTAGGCTTATTCTTGTCCAATTAGAGTTTTTACCCAATCTTGTGCATCCAATATGTATATTTGTGACATTGGATTAACATTTAGGTAATTTTCGTCTTCCCTAGGTTTATTCTAGTCCAATTATGGTTTTTAACCAATCTTGTGCATCCAATAAGTTCATTTGTGCCATTGGATGAACATTTAGGTCATTTTCGTCATCCCTAGACATATTCTAGTCATATTTGGGTTTTTAACCAATCTCGTGCATCCAATAGGTATATTTGTATCATTGGATTAACCTTAAGTCATTTTCATCCTCCCTAGGCTTCTTCTAGTCCAATTAGGGTTTTTAACCAATCTTGTGCATCCAATAAGTTCGTTTGTGTCATTGGATTAACATTTAGGTCATTTTCGTCCTCCCTAGGTTTATTCTTGTCCAATTAGGATTTTTAACCAATCTTGTGCCTCCAATAGGTGTGTTTGTGTCATTGGATGAACAATTAGGTCATTTTCATCCTCCCTAAACTTATTGTTGTCCAATTAGGGTTTTTAACCAATCTTGTGCATCGAATAAGTTTATTTGTGACATTGGATTAAAATTTAGGTCATTTTTCTTCCTCCTTAGGCTTTTTCTTGTCCAATTAGTGTTTTTAACCAATCTTTTGCATCCAATAAGTTCATTTGTGTCATTGGATGAACATTTAGGTCATTTTTGTCCTCCAAAGGCTTATTCTTGTCCAAATAGAGTTTTTAACCAATCTTTTGCATCCAATAGGTGCGTTCGTGTCATTGGATGAACATTTATGTCATTTTCTTCCTCGGTAGACTTTTTCTTGTCCAATTAACATGCACGTCATTCTCGTCCGCCCTAGGCTTATGCTTGTCCAATTAGGGTTTTAAATCAATCTTGTGCATCCAATAGGCGTGTTAGTATTTTTGGATGAACAATTAGATTATTTTCTTCCTCCCTCGGCTTATACTTGTCCAATTCAGGTTTTTAACCAATCTTGTACATCCAATAGGTGTGTTTGTGTCCTTGGATGAACATTTAGGTCATTATATTCCTCCCTAGGCTTATTCTTATCCAATTAGGGTTTTTAACCAATCATGTGCATCCAATAAGTTCATTTGTGTCATTTGAATAACATTTAGGTCACTTTCGTCCTCCCTAGGCTTATTCTTGTCGAATTAGGGTTTTTAACCAATCTTGTGCATCCAATAGGTATGCTTGTGTCATTTTCTTCCTCCCTAGGCTAATTCTTCCTCCCTAGGCTTATTCTTGTGCAAATAGAGTTTGTAACCAATCTTTTGCATCCAATAGGTGTGTTCGTGTCATTGGATAAACATTTATGTCATTTTCTTCCTCCCTAGGCTTATTCTTGTCCAATTAGGGTTTTTAACCAATCTTGTTCATCCAATAAGTTCATTTTTGTCATTGTATTAGCATTTAGGTCATTTTCGTCCTCCCTAGGCTTATTCTTGTCCAATTAGGATTTTTAACCAATCTTGTGCATCCAATAGGTTTGCTTGTGTCATTGGATGAACAATTAGGTTATTTTCTTCCTCCCTTGGCTGATACTTGTCCAATTTAGGTTTTTAACCAATCTTGTGCATCCAATAGGTGTGTTTGTGTCATTGGATGAACAATTAGGTTATTTTCTTCCTCCCTCGGCTTATACTTGTCCAATTAAGGTTTTTAACCAATCTTGTGCATCCAATAAGTTCATTAGTGTCATTGGATTAACATTTAGGTCATTTTTGTCCTCCCTAGGTGTATTCTTGTCGAATTAGGGTTTTTAACAAATCTTGTGCATCCAATAGGTATGTTTGTTCCATTTGATGAACATTTAGGTCATTTTCTTCCTCCGTAGGCTTTTTGTTGTCCAATTAACATTTAGGTCATTTACGTCCTCCCTAGGCTTATGCTTGTGCAATTAGGGTTTTTAATCAATCTTGTGTATCCAATAGGTGTGTTTGTGTCTTTGGATTATTATTTAGGTCATTTTCATCCTCCTTAGGGTTCTTCTATTCCAATTAGGGTTTTAAGAAATCTTGTGCATCCAATAAGTTCATTTGTGTCATTGGATTAACATTTATGTCATATTCGTCCTCCCTTGACTAAGTCTTTTCCAATTAGGATTTTTAACCAATCTCTTGCTTCCAATTGGTGTATTTTTGTCATTTGATTAACATTCAGGTCATTTTCGTCCTCCCACGGCTTATTTTTGCCCAATTGGAGTATTTATTCAATCTTATGCATCCAATAGGTGTATTTGTGTCATTGGATTAACATTTAGGTCATTTTTGTCCTCCCTAGGCTTATTCTTGCCCAATTATGGTTTTTAACCATTCTTGTGCATCCAATAGGTGTGTTTGTGTCGTTGGGTTATCATTTAGGTCACTTTCGTTCTCCTTAGGCTTAATCTAGTCCAATTAGAGTTTTTAAGCAATCTTGTGCATTCAAAAAGTTCATTTGTGTCATTGGATTAACATTTAGGTCATTTTCGTCCCACATAGGCTTATTCTTGTCCAATTTGGATTTTTATCCAATCTTGTGCATCCAATTGGTGTGTTTGTGTCATTGGATTACCATTTAGGTCCTTTTCGTCCTCCCTAGGCATAATCTAGTCCAATTAGGGTTTTAACCAATCTTGTTCATCCAATAGTTGTGATTGTGTCATTTGATGAACATTTAGATCATTTTCGTTCTCCCTAGAGTTATTCTTGTCGAAATAGGGTTTTTAACCAATCTTGTGCATCCAATAGGTGTGTTAGTGTCATTGCATTTAGCATATTTTCGTCCTCGCTAGGTTTATTCTTATCCAATTTGGGTTCCTAACCAATCTTGTGCATCCAACATATGTGTTTATGTCAATTGAAGGTTTTTAATAAATCATGTGCATTCATTAGGTGTGCTTGTGTCATTGGATTAACATTTAGGTCATTTTCGTTGTTCCCTAATGATTTCATATCCAATTAGGGATTTTAACCAATCTTGTGCATCCAATAGGTGTGCTTCTATCATTAGATGAACATTTATGTGATTTTCGTCCTCCATAGCCTTATTCATGTCTAATTAGGGTTCTTAACAAATCTTGTGCATCTGATAGGTGTGTTTGTGTCATTGGATAAATATTTATGTCATTTTCGTCCTCCCTAGGTTTATTCTTGTCCAATTAGGGTTTTTAACCAATCTTGTGCATCCAATAGGCGTGTTTGGGTTATTGGATTAACATTTAGGTCATTTTTGTTCTCCCCAGGCTTAATCTACTCCAATTAGGGTTTAATGCAATTTTTTGCATCCAATTAGTACATTTGTATCATTGGAGTAACATTTAGGTCATTTTCGTCCTCCCTAGGATTATTTTAGTCTAGTTAGGGTTGTTAACCAATGTTGTGCATCCAATAGGTGTGCTTGTGTCATTGCGTTTAAGTTATTTTGGTCCTCGCAAGGATTATTCACGTCCAATTTGGGTTCTTAACCAATCTTGTGCATCCAATAGTCCAATAAAGGTTTTTAACCAATCTTGTGCATCCAATAGGTGTGTTTCTATCATTGGATGAACATTTAAGTCATTTTCGTCCTCCATAGGCATATTCAAGTCCAATTAGGGTTCTTAACAAATCATGTGCATCTGAACGGTGTGTTTGCGTCATTGGATTAACATTTAGGTCATTTTTGCCTCTCTAGGCTTATTATTGTCCAACTAGGGTTTTTTAATCAATCTTGTGCTTCCAATTGGTGTATTTGTTTCATTGGATAAACATTTAGGTCATTTTCATCCTCCCTAGGCTTATTTTTGGGCAATTTGGATTTTAAACCTATATTGTGCATCCAATAGGTTCCTTTGTGCAGTTGGATTAACATTTAGCTCATTTTCGTCCTCCCTATACTTATTCTTGTCCAATTAGAGTTTTTAACCAATCTTGTGCATCCAATAGGTGGGATTGTGTCATTGGATTAACATTTAGGTCATTCTCGTTAGACTTATTCTTGTCCAATTAGGGTTCTTATCCAGTCATGTTAATCCAATAGGTGTGTTTGTGTCATTGGATTATCATTTAGGTCATTTACATCCTCCTAAGGCTTAATCAAGTCCAATTGGGTTTTGAAGCAATCTTTTGCATCCAATAAGTTCATTTGTGTCATTGGATTAACATTTAGGTCATTTTGGTCTACTCTAGGTTTATTCTTGTCCAATTAAGGTTTTTAACCAATCTTGTGCATCCAATAGGTGTGCTTGTGTCATTGGATTAACATTTAGGTCATTTTCATCCTCCCCAAGTGAATTCATGTCCAATTAGGATTTTTAACCAATCTTGTGCATCCAATAGATCTGTTTGTGTCATTTGACTCCCAATTAGGTCATTTTCATCCACCCTTTGTTTATTCTTGTCAAGATTGGATTTTTAACCAATCTTGTGCATCCAATAGGTGTGTTTCTGTCATTGGATTAACATTTAAGTCATTTTCCTTCTCCCGAGGTGAATTCTTTTCCAATTAGGGTTTTTAACCATTCTTGTGCATCCTATAGGTGTGTGGGTGTCATTGGATGAACATTAATATCATTTTCGTCCACCCTAGTCTTATTCTTGTCCAATTAAGGTTTTTTTACCAATCATGTGCATCCAATAGGTGTGCTTGTGTCATTGGATTAACATTTAGGTCATTTTCATCATCCCCTAATAATTTCATGTCCAATTACGGTTTTTAACTAATCTTGTGCATCCAATAGGTGTGTTTCTATCATTGGAAGTGATTTTCGTCCTCCATAGCCTTATTCATTTCCAATTATGGTTCTTAACAAATCTTGTGCATCCGATTGGTGTGTTTGTGTCATTGGTTAAACCAATCTTGTGCATCCAATAGTCCAATAAAGGTTTTTAACCAATCTTGTGCATCCAATAGGTGTGTTTCTATCATTGGATGAACATTTAAGTCATTTTCGTCCTCCATAGGCATATTCAAGTCCAATTAGGGTTCTTAGGGTTTTTAACCATTCTTGTGCATCCAATAGGTGTGTCATATGATTAACATTTAGGTCATTTTCATCCTCCCTAAGCTTATTCTAGTCCAATTAGGGTTTTTAACCATTCTTGTGCATCCAATAAGTTGCTTTGTGCCATTGCATTAACATTTAGGTCATTTTCGTCCTCCCTAGGCTAATTGTTGTCCAATTAGGGTTTTTAACAAATCTTGTGCATCCAATAGCAGTGTTTGTGTCATTGGAT
Organism: Cicer pinnatifidum; assembly: GCA_037974775.1. NCBI lineage: Eukaryota > Viridiplantae > Streptophyta > Magnoliopsida > Fabales > Fabaceae > Cicer > Cicer pinnatifidum. The sequence continues at coordinate 17,999,559 of JBBPBR010000002.1, forward strand.
GCACATTTAGGTCATTTTCTCCCTCCCTTGACTAGTTCTTGTCCAATCAGGGATTTTGACCAATCTTGGGCATTTAATAGGTGTGTTTGTGTCATTGGATTATCATTTATGTCAGTTTCGTCCCCACTAGGCTTATTCTTGTCCAATTAGGGTTCTTAACCAATCTTGTGCATCCATTATGTGTGTTTGTGTCATTGGATTATCTTTTAGGTCATTTTCATCCTCCTTAGACTTATATTAGTCCAATTAGGGTTTTTAACCAATCTTGTGCATCCAATAAGTTGCTTTGTGCCATTGGATTAACATTTAGGTTATTTTCGTCCAGTTTGGGTTTTTAACAAATCTTGTGCATCCAATAGCTGTGTTTGTGTCATTATATGAACATTTAAGTCATTTTCTCCCTCCCATGACTGGTTCTTGTCCAATCAGGGATTTTGACCAATCTAGCGCATTCAATAAGTGTGTTTGTGTCATTGGATAATCATTTTTTCTTGTCCAATTAGGGTTCTTAACCAATCTTGTGCATCCAATATGTGTGTTTGTGTCATTGGATTATCTTTTAGGTCATTTTCATCCTCCTTAGACTTATATTAGTCAAAATAGTGTTTTTAAGCAATTTTGTTCATCCAACAAGTTCATTTGTGTCATTGGCTTAGCATTTAGGTCATTTTCGTCCTCCCTAGGCTTATTCATGTCTAATTAGGGTTTTTAACCAATCTTATGCATCCAATAGGTGTGTTTGTGTCGTTCAATTGTCATTTAGGTCATTTTCATCCTCCTTAGGCTTATTCTCGTTCAATTAGAGGTTTTAAGCAATCTTGTGCATCCAATAAGTTGATTTGTGTCATTGGATTAACATTTAAGTCGTTTTCGTTCTCCCTAGGCTTGGTCGTGTCAAATAAAGTATAAACTACATGTTTTTGATAAAGACAAAGATCACCAATTATGGTCAATGCAACAAGATCAAATATCTTCATTAATAAGCTTCAAAACCAAACAATAGTTGATAAAATATAAAGGTATATGATACGAACCAATATTTCAATTACATGAGAACAAGTCATATTTACACATGCATTTTCAAAAGTCAAAACAACATTAACAAAGTATTTAAAATCATATTTTTGACAAAATACATAAGTGTATTCGAATACAGCATCTTGTATTCAAATACAATTCAAGTCAGAAGCAAAAATCTAAATGTTGTATTCGACTACGACAATGTGTAGTCGAATACACTTCAAGTCAGTGGCAAATTTTCACTAATCTGTATTCGACTACACCAATGTGTATTCGAATACAAGGTGTAATTTTTGAATATTTTTGAACGTTACAAAGATGTGTATTCGAATACACATATCATGTATTCGAATACAACTGGAAACAATACAATTTGTCAGATCTGGAATGGCTCTAGAACATTGTATTTTTTCATCAAACCTCTTGGACCAATGGCCACGAATCTGAAGGGATGTTTATGGAGTATAAATACCCCATAACTTCAGATAAAAAATAACACAATCCTTGAATCAATACCTTGAACAACTTTAAACAAAATTTTGATTTTTACAAAGTACTTGCATTTCATTTTCATATCATTCAGAAAAGTTCTCAAGTACTTGAATTGTTATTGGATTGTTTATCAATATACCTCTCCTTATTCTTATTCAAACCATATTGTATCACTTGTAAAGGAAAGTAGTACTTTCCTAAAAGTAGCTTAATCTAAGATAGTGGTGTGCTATCTTAGAAGTGTTGTTAGAAGTTTGTAGCAAGAATCCCAGGGTGGGAGTTGTACATTTTCTGACAAGTATTGGATTAATCTCTTGTGGTGTGCAAGAGGACTGGACGTACCCTTGGTTATAAGGGGAACTAGGATAAATCTTAAAGTGTCCATTTACTTACTGCAGTTTATTATTAGTAGGCCTTTTGTTAAACTCAGAAAATTCAACTACCATATCACTAAAAACAAGAAAACTTACTAACACCTAATTCACCCCCCCCTTCTTAGGCGTACTTAGATACTTACAATTGGCATCAGAGCGGGTTAAGGTAACTTATTCCTCGATCAATTACTCAAGGCTTCTGCACAACCTGTTTTTAGAGACGATGGTAGCAGTACCAAGCCACCATGTTTTGTTGGAGAGCACTACAATTTTTGGAAGATACGTATGCAAGAGTATCTTGAAGCACAAGGAGACGACATATGGGATGCAGTTGAAAATGGTCCCCACATTCCGAAAACTGTCATCAATAACAAAGAAGAAATAAAGATAAAAAATTCTTGGACTGATGATGATAAAAGAAAAGTGTTGTTCGATAAGAAGGCTAAGTATATATTACAATATGCACTAGGAATGGATGAAGTTTTCCGTATATCTCACTATAAAACAACAAAAGAAATATGGGATACGTTGGAAGTAACTCACGAAGGCACCATTGAGGTAAAAAGATCTATACTCAACACACTATCACAAGAATATGAGTTATTTCGAATGCAGCCCAGAGAGTCTATTCTAGACTTACAGAAAAGGTTCTCCCACTTAACCAATAATTTGATAGCACTCGGAAAAATCTTCACCAATGATGAATTAAATCTAAAAGTACTGAGATCATTGACAAGGGCCTGGCAACCAAAAGTGACAGCAATCTCCGAGAAGAAAAGCCTATCAAAAATGTCTCTTTCTGCACTATTTGGAAAACTTCAAGAGCACGAAATTGAACTTAGAAGGTTAGAACAAAATGAAAGTCTAGAAAAGAAGACAAAAAATATTGCTCTAAAGACCGAATCAAGAGAACAAATCAAGGACGACAATTCATATGAAGATGAAAACATTACTTCTCTTGTTAAGAAATTTGGTAAGTTTCTTAAAAATGACAGAACCTTCAAAAAGAAAAGTTTCAGAAAGAACGATAGTTCTACTTCAAATCAAAACTTCACTTGCTTTGAATGCGGAAAACAAGGACATATCAAAGCAGATTGTCTAAACCTTGCTAAGAAGAACGCCATCAAAAAGAAAGACTTCAAGAAGGCATACATAGCTTGGGAAGACAACGAAGTAAGTTCATCTTCAGAAACAGAAAGTGAAGAATGCGCCATTGTTGCATTAATGGCATCACATCAATCAGATGATGAAGAAGAGGTTAGTAATATAGACTCTCTTTATCATAATAAAACTAATAATGAATTAATTATAGAATACAATGATGCTCAAAACGCAATTAAGGAATTACTTATTGAATGTAAAAATCTGTGTAAACTAGTGTCAACACAAAAGAAACAAATCTCAAGACTACAAGAAAAAGTTGACATTATGGAGAAAAATTCTGAAAAACTAAAACATAATTTTACATGCAATAAATGTGATTTCCTCTCTTTCAAATTGTTCAATTAAATAGGGTAATTGAACGATACGAAAAGGGACAAATAGGATTAGAAAATGTGTTAAATATGCAAAGATACTCAAATGACAAAAGTGGTCTTGGATATTAAAAATTTGATAAACCAAACTTGAATAAGACTAGTTTTGTTAAAGCAAATAATCAATCTAATCAAGAAAAGACTATAGTTATGAAAAAGGATCATCATTATAAAGAGAGAATTATTCAAAATAAATCTCATATACATGCTACAAAAAATAGATTTAATCCTACTTGTTCTTATTGTGGTCTTCATGGTCATACACCTAATGCCTGTCACATTAGAAACATTAGTGTTCCAAAAGGGCATTACGTGTGGGCAAAGAAAGGTACATATACTTTTTCATCTTTCATCAAGATCTAAATTTTCCTGTTAATAAATTGTTAGAATTAATTTCTTGATGTTTATTTTCTTTTAAAATGTGAATATGTGACTCACATGTTGAAATTTTCATGAAAAATTTAGTTTTTCAACAAAAATTCGATAATATAGCCGAATACAAAATGATTGTATTCGAATACATGCTTTTCCAGAACAATGTGTATTTTTACCCTTATTAATGTTTATATGTTTGGAATTGTATGCTTCTATATTTTTCCTTCTTTTTGATCATGTCAAAAGGGGGAGAATAGTTGGTATTGTTGTTGCATTACAAACCTTGTAGGTACTCAAACAATTTTTCAATTAATCACATACAACGGGGGAGTACACATTTATTATGGGGGAGCAATGATTCAAATTACACAATTTCTCCACAACAACAACATTTTGTCATAATCAAAAAGGGGGAGAATATAAACTACATGCTTTTGATGAAGACAAAGATCACCAATTGTGGTCAATGCAACAAGATCAAAAAGAAGATCAAATATCTTCATTAATAAGCTTCAAAACCAAACAATAGTTAATAAAATATAAAAGTATATGATACAAACCAATATTTCAATTACATGAGAACAAGTCATATTTACACATGCATTTAAAGTATTTTCAAAAGTCAAAACAACATTAACAAAGTATTTAAAATCATATTTTTGACAAAATACATAAGTGTATTCGAATACAGCATCTTGTAATCGAATACAATTCAAGTCAGAAGCAAAAATCTAAAAGTTGTATTCGACTACGACTATGTCTAGTCGAATAGACTACAAGTTAGTGGCAAATTTTCACTAATCGGTATTCGACTACACCAATGTGTATTCGAATACAAGGTGAAACTTTTGAATATTTTTGAACGTTACAAAGAGGTGTATTCGAATACAACTTGAAACAATACAATTTTTTAGATCTGGAATGGCTCTAGAACATTGTATTTTTTCATCAAACCTCTTGGATCAATGGCCACGAATCTGAAGGGATGTTTATGGAGTATAAATACCCCATATCTTCAGATCAAAAATAACACAATCCTTGAATCAATACCTTGAACAACTTTGAACAAAATTCTGATTTTTTACAAAGTACTTGCATTTCATTTTTATATCATTCAGAAATGTTCTCAAGTACTTGAATTGTTATTGGATTATTTATCAATATACCTCCCCTTATTCTTATTCAAACCATATTGTATCACTTGTAAAGGAAAGTAGTATTTTCCTAAAAGTAGCTTAATCTAAGATAGTGGTGTGCTATCTTAGAAGTGTTGTTAGAAGTTTGTAGCAAGAATCCCAGGGTGGGAGTTGTACATTTTCAAACAATTAGTGGATCAATCTCTTGTGGTGTGCAAGAGGACTAGACGTACCCTTGGTTATAAGGGGAACCAGCATAAATCTTAAGTGTTCATTTATTTACTGCACTCTATTATTAGTAGACACTTTCTTAAACTCAGAAAATTCAACTACCATATCACTAAAAACAAGAAAATTTACTAACACCTAATTCACCCCCCCTCTTAGGCGTACTTCCATACTTACATAAAGGTTTTTAACCAACATTGTGCATCCAATAGGTGTGTTTGTGTCATTGGATTATCATTTAGGTTATTTTCATCCTCCCTAAGCTTAATCTAGTCCAATTAGGGTTTTTAAGCACTCTTGTGCATCCAATAAGTTGACTTGTGTCATTGGATTAACATTTAGGTCATTTTTGTCCTCCCAAGGCTTATTCTTGTCCAATTAGGGTTTTTACCCAATCTTGTGTATCCAATATGTGTGTTTGTCTCATTAAATTATCATTTAGGTTATTTTCATCCTCCTTAGGCTTATTGTAGTCCAATCAATGTTTTTAAGCAATCTTGTGCATCCAATAAGTTCATTTGTGTCCTTTTCGTCCACCTAGGGTTTTTCTTGTCCAATTTGGGTTTTTAACCAATCTTATGCATCCAATTGTTGTGTTTGTGTCATATGATTAACAATTAGGTCATTTTCATCCTCCCTAGGCTTATTCTAGTCTAATTAGGGTTTTTAACCATTCTTGTGCATCCAATGAGTTTCTTTGTGCCATTGGATTAACATTTAGGATATTTTCGTCCTCCCTAGGCTAATTCTTGTCCAATTAGGGTTTTTAACAAATCTTGTGCATCCAATAGCTGTGTTTGTGTCATTGGATGAACATTTAGGTCATTTTATCCCTCCCTTGACTGGTTCTTGTCCTATCAGGGATTTTGACGAATCTTGTTCATTCAATAGGTGTGTTTGTGTCATTGGAATATCATTTATGTCATTTTGGTCCCCGCTAGGTCTATTGTTGTCCAATTAGGGTTCTTAACCAATCTTGTGCATCCAATATGTGTGTTTGTGTCATTGAATTGTCTTGTAGGTCATTTTTATCCACCTTAGACTTATATTAGTCCAATTAGTGTTTTCAACCAATCTTGTGCATCAAATAAGTTCATTTGTGTCATTCTAATAACATTTATGTCATTTTCGTCCTCCCTGGGCTTATTCTAGTCCAATTAGGATTTTTATCAAATCTTGTGCATCCAATAAGTTGCTTTGTGCCATTGGATTAACATTTAGGTCATTATCGTCCTCCCTAGGCAAATTCTTGTCCAATTAGGGTTTTTAAAAAATCTTGTGCATCCAATAGCTGTGGTTGTGTCATTGGATGAACATTTGGCCATTTTCGTCCTCCATAGGCTTATTCTTGCCCAATTAGGGTTTTTAACCAATTTTGGGCATCAAATAGTTGTGTTTGTATAATTGGATTAACATTAAGGTCATTTTCATCCACCCATTTGAACTCTTGTCCAATAAGGCTAATTAGCCAATCTTGTGCATCCATTAGGTGTGTTTGTGTCATTGGATTAACTATTAGGACATTTTCGTCCTCCATAGGCTTATCCATTACAATTAGGGTTCTTAATAAATCTTGTGCATCCAATAGGGGTGTTTGTATCATTGGACAAACATTTAGGTCATTTTCGTCCTCCCTAGACTTATTCTTGTCCAATTTGGGTTTATATCCAATCTTGTGCATCCAATAGGTGTATTTGTGTCATTGCATTTAGATTATTTTCGTCCTTGCTAGGGTTATTCATGTCAAATTTGGGTTTTTAATCAATCTTGTGCATCCAATAGGTGCGCTGGTGTCATTAGATTAACATTTTGGTCATTTTCGTCCTCCATAGGCATATTCAAGTCCAATTAGGGTTCTTAACAAATCGTGTGCATCCTCTCTAGGTTTATTCATGTCCAACTAGGGTTTCTAACAAATCGTGTGCTTCCAATTGGTGTATTTGTGTCATTGGATTAACATTTAGGTCATTTTCATTCTCCCGAGGCTTATTTTTGTGCAATTTGGATTTTAAACCAATATTGTGCTTCCAATAGATTCCTTTGTGCCGTTGAAATAACATTTAGGTCATTTTTGTCCTCCCTATACTTATTCTTGTCCAATTATAGTTTTTAACCAATCTTGTGCATTCAATAGGTGGGTTTGTGTCATTGGATTAACATTTACGACATTTTCGTTCTTGTTAAGCTTATTCTTGTCTAATTAGGGTTTTCAACCAATCACATTAATCGAATAGGTGTGTTTGTGTCATTGGATTATCATTTAGGTCATTTTCATCCTCCTTAGGCTTAATTTAGTCCAATTGGGTTTTTAAGCAATCTTGTGCATCCAATAAGTTCATTTGTGTCATTGGATTAACATTTAGGTCATTTTCGTCCTCCCTAGGCTTAATCTACTCCAATTAGGGTTTTTAGCCAATTTTGTGCATCCAATAGGTGTGTTTGTGTTATTAAATGAACATTTTAGTCATTTATGTCCTCCATAGGCTTTTTAATATCCAATTAGGGTTCTTAACCAACCTTGTGCTTCCAATAGGTGTGTTTGTGTCATTGGATTATCATTTAGGTCATTTTCATCATCCCTAGGCTTATGCTAGTCCAATCAGGGTTTTTAACCAATTGTGTACATCCAATAGGTGTGTTTGTGTCATTGGATGAACATTTAAGTCTTTTTCGTCCTCCCTGGACTTATTCTTGTCCAATTTGGATTTTTATCTTATCTTGTGCATCCAATAGGTGTGTTTGTGTCATTTGATTGACATTTAGGATATTTTTGTCCTTGCTAGGCTTATTCATGTCCAATTAGGGTTCCTAACCAATCTTGTTCATCCAATACGTTTGTTGTTTCATTGGATTAACAGTTACGTCATTTTCATCCAACCCAGGCTTATTCTTGTCCAATTAGAGTTTTTACCCAATCTTGTGCATCCAATATGTGTATTTGTGACATTTGATTAACATTTAGGTAATTTTCGTCTTCCATAGGTTTTTTATAGTCCAATTATGATTTTTAACCAATCTGGTGCATCCAATAAGTTCATTTGTGCAATTTGGATGAACATTTAGGTCATTTTCGTCCTCCCTAGATATATTCTAGTCATATTTGGATTTTTAACCAATCTCGTGCATCCAATAGGTGTGTTTGTATCATTGGATTAACATTTAGGTCATTTTCATCCTCTCTAGGCTTCTTCTAGTCCAATTAGGGTTTTTAACCAATCTTGTGCATCCAATAAGTTGCTTTGTGCCATTGGATTAACATTTAGGTCATTTTCGTCCTCCTTATGCTAATTGTTGTCCAATTAGGATTTTTAACAAATCTTGTGCATCCAATAGGTGTGTTTGTGTCATTGAATTATCATTTATTCTTGTCCAATTAGGGTTCTTAACCAATCTTGTGCATCCAATATGTTTGTTTGTGTCAGTGGATTATCTTTTACGTCATTTTCATCCTCCTTAGACTTATATTAGTCCAATTATTGTTTTCAAGTAATCTTGTGCATCAAATAAGTTCATTTGTGTCATTCTAATAACATGTATTTCATTTTCGCCCTCCGTAGGCATATTCTAGTCCAATTAGGGTTTTTATCTAATCTTGTGCATCCAATAAGTTGCTTTGTGCCATTGGATTAACATTTAGGTCATTATCGTCCTCACTATGCTATATCTTGTCCAATTAGGGTTTTTAACAAATCTTGAGCAACCAATAGCTGTGTTTGTGTCAATTGATGAACATTTGGTCATTTTCGTCCTCCATAGGCTTATTCTTGCCCAATTAGGGTTTTTAAACAATATTGGGCATCGAATAGGTGTGTTTGTATAATTGGATTAACATTAAGGTCATTTTCATCCACCCATGTGAATTCTTGTCCAATTAGGCTATTTATCCAATGTTGTGCATCCAATAGGTGTGTTTGTGTCATTGGATTAATTATTAGGACACTTTTGTCCTCCATAGGCTTATCCATATCCAATTAGGGTTCTTAATAAATCTTGTGCATCCGATAGGTGTGTTTGTGTCATTGGATGAACATTTAGGTCATTTTCGTCCACCCTAGGCTTATTCTTGTCCAATTACAGTATTTACCCAATCTTGTGCATCCAATATGTGTATCTGTGTCATTGGATTAACATTTTGGTCATTTTCGTCCTCGTCGGTCTAATTTTTTTCCAATTAGGGTTTTTAACCAATCTTGTGCATCCAATTGGTGTGTTTTTTTGAATTTGTTTTTAAAAAAAATTACACTCGCGTTGTTAAAATTCGGGGTGTTACAATTTTAGTATTAGAGTTTTGGTTTGAATATCTTTAGGGCTGTGGAGCCTTTGTTTATAGATTGTAGGTTAACCTGTAGGTTGGGAGTCTTTATCTGATCACGCGTTTGGGTAAATGGTTTGAGTTGTCAGATCAGGGGTAGTTATTATGTGTTTATATAGTCGGAAGTTAGTCTTGGAATTATTTGAAGTGGTGGTAAGACTCTTCTTGATGATGGTTTTAGGGGAAAACCATGCTGTGAAGAAGGAATGACGCTGCAAGAGTCAATGTCAATAGGGATGACCAAATGGCGGAAGCTATGAATAACATGGGTGCTTTGGTTGCTGCCCAAACTGCGCAATCGCAAAGACTTGACGGGATCTAGAAAAGAGGGAAAAAGAGTTTTGTGCTTCTGAGTCAAGAGGATTAGAAGATTTTCGTTGTTACCATCCTCCAAAGTTCAAGGATGGTGAGAACTTAGAAAAAGCTGTTATGTGGATTCAAGAAGTAAAAAAGATCTTCGAGATGAGGGATTGTCAGGCATAGTTGAAACGAATGATGACGGCATGGAATTTATGAAATGGTTCCAAAGACACAGAAGCTATGTGTTGGTGTTAACTCGAAGATGATGAGTATGGATGGATTAACATTAGACTAATAAGGGATTTCAAGTAAAGATCTAAGTGGAGGATTTTTGTTAAGAAAAGAATTAGATGTTTTCCTTGTAGATCTCAGGATGAGACTGGATGAAGTTGATAATGTCAAAGAGATGTGAACATCAGGGAATTGTTGAGAAGACGAGGCTTCCATTTGGAATAGCATTTTGGTGCTTAGGTGTCCAGGAAGAGGCTTGTATTGAAGTTAAGAGGCACTACACATTAGGGGTGAATACAACCTTTGTTAGATAAAGTACACTTTGAGGAATAGTCGATACCTTGAGGGGTAATCTCGAACATTCGAGTTAAACAAGATTCGCGACTCATATTATTAAGTATGAATCTCATGACGATTATAAGAGTGAGGATATATATTTCTTCAATAAGTAACAAATCTCGGTGTGGATTAGGAGATGGTAAGTATGGATATTAATATTGGATGAAACTATAGACACGTATGTGTGAATTTCGAGTTATTTTCGGAAAAACATAATGAGTTAAGCCTTGATGTATTGTACCACATGATACTATTAAATGGAATTGGGAGTATAGAGTACGAGAATACTTATAGTTTGTAGCAAATGCAAGCTTTGAGAGTTTATTAAAGGATGGTAAACATCTGGAGAATGTGAATATTCTTGATAGGTTAGAGGGATTAATCAAGATTTTATTCGGGGTCCTAAGATGGTTGAACTTTAAGTTGATGATTTAAAATCCACACAGTTGGATAAAGAACCAAGTAACACCTTAAACTTGTGAAATCAAGGGAGTTGATGCAGGCAAGTGATAAATAATTCATGTTTAGGATGGAAGTCTTTGGAAATTTTGAGGATCAAATTTTAGAATTCTATTTAATGATAGAAAGTGAAAAAGAAGAAATGTAACAAATGATTTATGGTTTAGTTGTTGGTCTTGGGAAGTCAAGCGTTAAGATTTAAAATGAGTGTTTCAGTGACTAGATGGACGATGAAAAATATGTAGATCTTTGAGATATTTTACTGCAAATTTATGAGGATGAAGTTATAGATAATTATTTCTTAGAAATGCTTATGGGGAACGTTTGAGAAATAATTCTTTAGGACGTCTGATTGTTAGGGTTCTTTCAATTTGTACTTCAATGAATGTTGAGAAGGAATAAGAATCCTGCGAGTGAACCAAATTTTGGAAAAACGTGCCAAAAAAACTTGTTGGAGCAAAACATAGAGATGTAACTCATGACAATTAAAGATTCGTGAAAGGAATTATCTCACCCATAATTCATACATTGTTATTAAAAGGATATGCCAATGATACAAAGGCACTACTTGAGTGCATGTCATGGGGGTTGTTATTGTGTTTGTTAATCAAAAGAGTTAAATGTTTGTTAGGTAGGAAACAATTGAGCATGAAATGGAAAAGATTGGTGGGAGTTAGTAAGGCTTGATTTATTGACATCACTATAATGAAGAAAGACGAAGTATGATGACAGATGAGCTAAGCAAATAAAGGACTCTAGATGTTGACCACAGGGACGGTTGAATGACGATAGAGGTGAAAATTGTTTGAGATACATTTTAGATGTAGAATATTTCATAAGAAGCATGAAAATTAGGAGGAATTAAGATTTTGTTTGAATTGTTGAAGGAATTCTTAAGGACCAAGATGACAAGCTTATTCAAAGGAAGAAAAGTTTAATAGTAAGAGGAAATACAAAAGAAAAAATCTAGTTAGGTTGGATGACATTTTGGGATATGACGCACAATGGTGTGTACCAATTGTCGTTGTCAAAGAAGAGAACAATTTTTGGGAAAAGACATACAAGAGTAAGCTAAGAAATGATTTCGAAATAATGGAGAGATAATCATCGAGCTGCAAAGAAAGGACTTGATGAAATTGAGAAGTGTCAAAATGAATACTGGTTGTAGATGTAGGAGAACTATTTTCGAGTTTGTGCATACTTGTAAAGTATGTAAAGAAATAGAATAGGGAAGCGTGAATTTGATGTGTTAGGCATGAGACAAATATAGGTCTTAACCAGTGAATGAAATTCAAGTTGGATTTTTGTTGGAGACGTGACTTTTGAAATGAAGTACTAAACTGGAAGGAAGTTTGTGTATCATGAGTAGTATAGTTTTCACATGTGTTGACACCTAATTTTGTCCGACTTTTATTTATTTATTTTTTTTATTAAAAAAGGAAATAATAATAATAATAATGACAATAATAATAAATATATAAATATATGTGAAGAAATATAAAAATAAAAATAAATAATTAGGAATATAAGATTTAAACAATCACAAGTGTTTTCGGTTCTTGTTTGCCTCTAATTCTTGTTCAGACTCTTTTCTAAAATATAAAAAATAAATAAATAAATAAATAAAAATAAAGGAAACTGAAAAGAAATGAATTGATTGTCATAAAAATCAATGCAATGATGATCAAAATAAATGAAAAAAAAAACAGAAAAGAAATTGATTGATAGTCATAAAAATCAGAATAATGGTGATCAATTGAATAGAAAAGAAAACCGAAGAAATGAATCAATGGCAATAAGAATCGGTATAATTGTGGTCAATTAAAAGAAAAGAAACCGAAAAATAGATTAATAGTAATCAATTGACAATTATTCTTTTGTCTTTTGAAATCTACACCAAAAAATCTATAAATAGGCTGCCACAAGAGCACAATAAAGAGGAGGATAGAAAACACAAAGGGAGAGCACAACAGAAAAAATAGAGAGATTAATTAGCAAAGAGAAGAAGAGAGTCTGATCTTGAAATAATCAGTCTAGCAAGGTATCATTTTATTATTCTTTTCTCTATTCTGCTTATTAGTTTTTTTTTGTATCTTTTTTTAAATATATATATTTTTTGCTATTTCTATTTTTTTTGTTTATAAAAAAATAAACTCATATGTTAAGCTTTCATTTTATTTTTTTTAAATCGTTTAATCCTAAAAATTATTTTCTTTGTAACATAAAATAATAATAAAAAATAATATAACTAATTGATGTCTATAGATCAAGAAAACAAATTTCATCATACTGTAATGTATAGAAAATTCATAATACGTCTTTATAAAGAAAAAAATAATAAAATTATAACAGATAAATGTTTTTTACTCTTAAGATTAAAATTAATGGTTGTTGCCGCCGGATGAAATTCATCCTCGCTCGCTGCACCATATTATTCAATCATTAGTGGCCTTTGTGTCGCGACAGATCCGACAATGTATGAGCAAATCATTTAACAGATTGTTTCACCATCGTGTCCATCTGTCTCGTTCATATAACGCCACATTACGTTTTTTAAAATAAATTAATTCATTTTTCTTCTTTTTTAATTTAAAACAGACGAAGATTATTATTATTATTATTATTATTATATTTATCATCATTACTATTATTACATTTTTTTATTTTTATCTTTTTAATACGTATATAAATAAAAAATAATAATAAAATCGATCAACACACAAATATTTTCTACCCAAGAACTACGTGTGTTTTGATTTCCCTATTGCACCTAGGGATACGTAGGAGCAAGGTCCTCCCCTTGTCAAACCAAATTAATAAAAAAATATTTTTCTTCTTTCATTAATGTAAATAATTTAAATTTTTTTTATTATTCTTTTTGGGGTAAAAACAAATAAATAAATAAATGGTTTTTATATAATTAATTATAGGGTAACCGTTTTAACGGAAGTTGTAGGGTGATAATACTTCCCTACTCGTAATCGACTCCCGAATCCAAATTTTTGGTTGAAAAATGTTATTTTAGGTTTTATCCAATTTTCCCTTTAATAAAAATAAAATTGGTGGCGACTCCTTTTTCGCGGACAAACCGGACGCGACAACATGTTATCAAAAGAATTTGAGGAAGCTTGGATCACCAAGCAAATTTGGGGATGGAATTAATAGAGTTATAATTAGAACAACATACGGATAAGAACACTACGATTTAGCATACTTGTGCGACTAAAGAAAAATAAGGATTTGTGGACCATGGAGACATTTAGGAGTTCTCGATGGTAATGATTGTTTTGTGCCCAATGTGTTGATGTCATACGCAGTGTTTCAGTTTGGTATCAAATGGATGATTTGTACCTAGTGGACGCATATGAGGGTATGTGACATTGTTTTGGGCGATAGTAACCCGTCAATAAGAGCAAAGTTATAGGAAAATACGGGAAACTCAATGGACCTTGAGAAGTTTGTTGATCGCTTGTGCATTAGGATAACCTTAAGTGCAAGTCGCAGGCAGTGCTATTACAATTCGATTAAGATAGTCCAAGCCACCATCATGGTTGTTGGCTATTTATTGACAAATTGAGGGACTGATCATCCTTAATCTCTTGTTAATAGTAGACAAAATTATGTTGAATGGAACGAACGAGTCTTACCGGCTATGGTAGTGTGTAGAGTTATTAAGCACCCTATGAAAACGGGTAGGCAACACTTTCTTCGAGTATGCCGGGTGAAACAAGTTGTGACTTGTATGTTGAATTTGAGTACAAACCTAGTGTGGATTGTTACTCGTACTTTAAGTTTCGAGGACGAAACTAATTTTAGGGGGGTAGTAATGTAAGACCCTTAATTTTAAATCCTAACTTATACAATTTTTGGTGTATTTAGGTATTGAACTTTAAGGCTTTTTAGCCAAGTTATTGATATTTTGTGAGTTTAATGCCCAAAAATATATTTTGATGCCCCAATTAAAATTATTCGTCAATAAATAAATTAGACTAAGTATGGTGAATCTTTTGTCGAACAATTTAATTATGGGCAGTTTTGTTAAAAATATCTCGAGTTGCTGAAAATTGTACCTGTCAATTGAGTTGCAACGAGAGTAGATATTTTGATCAAATGGTTTGAGAGGTTATGGGTGAAACGGTAATTTTGATAAATATCTAGATATTTATAGTTAATATATATAAATATATATATGTTTGGAGGGAAAAGGAAAGGAAGGAAAAGAAGAAAGAAAAGGAAAGGAAGGAAAAAGAAAGAAAGGAAAAACAAAGGAAAACGCAAAAGTTTCCTCTCCCTGCCTCACGAGAACCCATTCTCCCTTATTTTTCCTCTTTTGCTTTCTTTGCTTTCTTTGGCTTCAAGAAAATGAACCCAAGGCTTGGTGGGTGAGAAGACAAGGATTTATCAGCTTCATTCTTCTCCTTTGATTCAAAAACGGAGAAAAATGGTGTTGGGGTTTTCAAAACCGTTAAACGCAAACCTCCACGTTTCTTCTAGATCTAAGCTTCGTTTCGCAAAGAGATAGAAGGGAAATTTGCTCACCTCCACGCTACGGTGCTAGTGAACTAACTTTGGAAGTGACTTCGCAAGCGGAGATTTTATCGGGATTACTCGTTGTACCCTAATCGCTCGTTAAAGCTAACGTTAAGGTAAGGGCTCCTTCCAAACTTTTAGTTTGCATTTAGGAACTTATCTGTGGTTGGGTGGAAAAGAAATTTGTTAGGGTTGAAGTGTAGATTTGGGGAAAATGAATTTAATGCTTTTATGGGTGAAATTTTAGAGTTGGGTTCTTGGTGATATTGATGAGTGTTTTGTGGAAAATGAATTTAACTTATTTATGTGTGGTTTTGAGGAAATGAAATTTGATGTGTTTGAGTGGTGGGTTATGATGATTTGCGTTTGTCGTGTTTGACGTGTTCATAATTAATATTTATAAATTTTGAGATGTGTTTCTATGGATTTTGTGGAAAAATGAATTGATGTGATTTGGTGTGAATTGTGGATTGAATTTGAGAATATATCTGAGTATGCTTTGCGTGGAATTTGAAAATCATTAGAGTTAAATGACTATTAAAAATGGGGAATCTTTTAATATTTGCGTTTACTTAATGATTGTCGTGAAAATTGTTAGAGTTAAATGAGTATAAAAAATGGGGAATCTTTTAATATTTGCATTTACTTAACGATTGTCGTGGATAGAGTCAGAGTATACTCATGCATTTCATAGTACATTGCAACAGGATGGGTCATGGTGATAGTGGTGACCGGATGGGCCACGAGATGATTCCATGTGATTTGTTGGTTCATCTTATCCTTGCGGGGATTGTCGCGTCGTGTAAGGTATGCGATAGACTGCGCATTTTTGGTAAATCGTGTTGACCCGTGATAGGTGGCACCTCGGTAAATAGTACTTCGGCCTGTGATAGGCGGTGCATTTACGATTTAAGTTTTTAGTAAATCATGCTGACCCGTGATAGGTAGCACCTAGGTAATTTAGTACTTCGGCCTGTCATAGGCGGTACAATTATGATTTACGGCCCATCGAGGAGGGTTTTGGTTAATTCCAAGTCCATGCATTTTGGCATATATGAATTGCATTAGGGTGCCTGGCACGCGAGTTGTGTTTGATTCAAGATTATGATTGAGTGTTTGAACTCAAGTTGTCATGTTGATTGTGTTATAATTGCCTAGTGTGGATGTTTTGGATTTGTGTGTAAGTGTGATTGACTGCAAAACCATTTTGAAACTCAAGCTGTCATGGTGATTGTGCTATAATTGCTAAGTGTAATTATTTGGATTTGTGTGTAAGTGTTGATTGATTTCGAAACCCTTTTAAAAGCTGAATTTTGTTGTTTTTCTGCTGCTGTCTGATGTGTATTTGAATACAAACGGTTGTATTCGAGTACAGACATGTTGTTTTTGCTGTTGACTGCTGAAATAGCCTTGTTTTCGAATATAGAGATGTTGTATTCGAATACAACAGTGAAGTTTTGTTAAAAACTTCATTTTTCAACTTTGTTTATGCATGTTTGGCACATGGAAACCCTTTTAAGGTACATGCTAAGTTGAAAGGTGCATTTAAAAACTTAAATGTTATGTGTTAATTGTTAATTTTGGTTGGTGACCCTTTACAACTATTGTAGAAATCTGGGCTTTGCCCTCATATGAGAACCAGGATCTTCCCACCGGTTAGTACACTGCAGATGGGAATGTAGTTGGACACATCTGACTAGAGCTGTGTCAGGAGGATCTTGCGGGGCGCGTGAAGATCATCCATGATGTATAGTTTTTTGTAGAATGATCAGATTAGGTTGACGTATAGAAACTAGATGTCTTTCTTTTTGGGTTGTGTTTATTTTAATTTGGAAGATTGTACCTATACCAATATTGTCAACTTGACATTTTATTTTGATGGGTTCCATGTACCACTTTTTCATGTGACGTGGGGAGGTTAAAATTCTCAGGGCAATGCTTTTGTACAAGTGTCTGCCGAGAATACCTTAGGGTTATGAGCTATGCTTGATAGATCTCATAACCCCGGTGTATTTTGATGTTTAAATACTTTAGATTTCTGTTTCAAAAACTATTTATGCTGCTTGTAAATATTGTTGATTGTGGTCGCTATGTACGACTTAAATATTTATCCAAAAGTATTTTGTTCTTTATTTTTTATTTTTTTTGAATTTGTTTTGAAAAAAAACACTCGCGCTATTAAAAATCGGGGTGTTACATATTTCATTTTCGTCCTCCCTAGACTTATTCTTGTCTAATTAGGGTTTTTAACCAATCGTGTGCATCCAATAGGTGTGTTTGTGTCATTGGATTATCATTTAGGTCATTTTAATCCTCCATAGGCTTATTCTAGTCCAACTAGAGTTTTTACAGAATCTTGTGCGTCCAATAAGTTCATTTGTGTCTTTGGATTAACATTGAGGTCATTTTCATCCCACCTAGCCATATTCTAGTCCAATTTGGGTTTCAAACCAATATTGTCCATCCAATTGGTGTGTTTGTGTCATTGGATTAACATTTAGGTCATTTTCGTCCTCCCTAGGCTTATTTTTGTTGAATTACAGTTTTTAACCAATCTTGTGCATCCAATAGGTGTATTGGTGTCATTGGATGAACATTTAGGTCATTTCCATCCTCTCTAGGCTTATTCTAGTCCAATTATGGTTTTTAACAAATCTTGTACATCCAATAAGTCCATTTATGCCATTGAATTAACATTTAGGTCATTTTCGTCCTCCCTAGGCTTATTCTAGTCCAATTAGGGTTTTTAACCAATCTTGTGCATCCAATTGGTGTGTTTGTGTCATTGGATTAACATTTAGCTCATTTTCATTCTCCCTATGCTTTTTTTTTGTACAACTAGGGTTTTTAACCAATCTTGTGCATCCAATATGTGTATTTGTGTCATTGGATTAACATTTAGGTCATTTCCATCCTCCCTAGGCTTATTCTAGTCCAATTATGGTTTTTAACCAATCTTGTAAATTCAATAAGTCCATTTGTGCCGTTGAATTAACATTTAGGTCATTTTCGTCCTCCCTAGGCTTAATGAAGTCCAATTAGGGTTTTAAGAAATCTTGTGAATCCAATAAGTTCATTTGTGTCATTAGATTAATATTTAGGTCATTTTCGTCCTCCCTAGGCTTATTCTTGTCAAATTAGGGTATTTAACCAATCTTGTGCATCCAATAGGTGTGTTTGTGTAATTAAATGAACATTTAGGTCATTTTCGTCCTCGATACGCTTATTCGTGTCCAATTAGGGTTCTTAACCCATCTTGTGCATACAATAGGTGTGTTTGTGTCATTGGATGAACATTTACGTCATTTTCGTCCTCCCTAGGCTTATTCATGTCAAATTAGGGTTCTTAACCTATCTTGTGCATCCAATAGGTGTTTGTTTATGTCATTGGATTAACATTTAGGTCATTTTTGTCATCGTTCTGCTTATTTTTGTCCAATTAGGGGTTTTAACTAATCTTGTCCATCCAATAGGTGTATTTGTGTCGTTGTATAAACATTTAGGTCATTTACGTCCTCCCTAGGCTTATTCTAGTCCAATTATGGTTTTTAACCAATCTTGTGTATCCAATAAATCCATTTGTGCCATAGAATTAACATTTAGGTCATTTTCGTCCTCTCTAGGCATATTCTAGTCCAATAAAGGTTTTTAAACAATCTTGTGTTAGATTTAAGTCCCCTTAATCATAATTTTGACATAATTAACAAACATACAATGTTCATACATCATGTGATAAATCGAACATTTTAACTGAGTAAGATTTCAGGAACAACAACTCAACCCTACATTCTTGAGACAATAGCTTTGAAATCACGGAATCAACAAAAGTTGGAAAATTTACTGAGCAAATCGATTAGGCAATCGATTCTGTAAAGGGGTTGTATAAAAATGTGTAGTCTGTCATTAAACAATCGATTAGGCAATCGACTGGCACAATCATTGATAAAAATTGTGCAAGTCAGAGGCAAGCCATTTAGCAAACTAATCGATTGGCAAATCGATTGTTCAAATCACAAAGACTAAAACTGATTGTAAAAACCGATTGAAAAATCGATTGTGCAAAGTCACAGGGCCAAGCCATGTAATAAGCTAATCGATTGGCAAATCGATTTAGCAAATAAAGTTTCAAAAGGAACATGGTCTGTGACAAACAAAATCGATTGGACAATCCATTGTGACAAAATTCTTTTGTAACAAGTTTGGTATCAATCGATTAGGTAATCAATTGAAATGATTTTTTAGAAACATAACACTTAATCGATTGGCGCATTGATTTGCTTGAAATAAGCTAAATCCCTGTTTTAAACCAAATCGATTGGCAAATCGATTGGAACAAAAATTTGAGTTACAGGGAACACTCAATATATGGCCAAATCGATTATGTGTATTAATGAATAGATTATGTGACTTAATGAATCGACTGAGTAATCGATTCTTTTGATCTCGTTCTTGGAACAAAACACCTATAATCGATTATGCAATCGATTCCATTATGAACTGCATATAATTTTCTGAAAGGTGCATTAAAATAATCGATTAGGTAATCGATTAGTTTATGTAGTTTCAAGATTCAAGAAAAACAAGATTCCCGATAATCGATTGGGAAATCGATTGCGCCTGTTTTATTGCATTAATAAATCGATTACCAATCGATTTATCTACTGTTTTTTCAGAAACTATATAAATAGTTTTCAATCACTTTGTCTCAAGAACTTTGAGAACTTTTGACAACTTTTGATAACACTTTGAACAACTTTCTCTCACATTTGAATAACCTTTGATATTGCTTTTTCAGACCCAAAAACCAACGATTATTCATGATCAATAGAGAGCTGAAAAAGACTTCTTGAGAGAAAAAGAGAAAGATCTCACAAACACTCAGATTGGCAAATAACTTCCTGTGTGAGATCAATTGCAACTGATTGAGACAAATTCTGTATATCTTTTATATTTTTCTGTAACAAAGATTCTGCAAACAAAGAACTGAGAAAAACCCAGTAGTGAAACTGGTAGTTATCTTCATTGTTGAGAGGTCTCATCAAGAAGAAGCTTTACTGTGATCTTGGAAGAGTTTGTAGAGAAACTCTTGGATACAGTGGTTGCGAAATAGAATAGAGAGAGGGTTTTAAGATTGATAGGCCAGGAGCGCTGGAACATCTGTAAAACACTCTAGAAGATTCTATTGAAAAGGCCGAAATCGTTTAATATCAGGACTGGACGTAGGCCGTCAGATAGACGGCTGAACCAATATAAAAATCGCGGTGCACTACTTTCTATCCCTTACTCTTTATTTCCATTTTGCATTGTATGATTGTTTGATTAATCTTGATTGCATGTGATAGCCAAATTCTATTTTAATTGACATTGCTTGAATGGTTATTTTGGCATGTTTGCATCTTGGTAAATCTGTTGAACAATTACTGTATATGCTGTGCTTGTAATTAGACATTACATGTAATTGTGAACCTTCTCTTAGGGATTGTGATTGATTCTTGTTTAATAAAATTGCATTCTGTTAAACTGTTTGGTATTTTTGTGAAATTCAATAAAGACTGTCATATACGATTTTCAAACATTAGAGGTCATATTTCCCATCAATCTTGTGCATCGAATATCTGTATTTGTGTCATTGGATTAAGATTAAGGTAATTTTAGTCCTCGATTGTCTTATTCTGGTCCAATTTGGGGTTTTAACCAATCTTGTGCATCCAATTGGTGTGTTTGTGTCATTGGATGAATATTTAGGTCATTTTCGTCGTCTATAGGCTTAGTCATGTCTAATTAGGGTTCATAACCAATCTTGTGCATCCAATAGGTGTGTTTGTGTCATTGGATGAACAATTAGGTTCCATAGGCTTATTCAAGTCCAATTAAAGTTCTTAACAAATCTTGAGTATTCAATAGGTGTGTTTGTAACAATAGATTAACATTTAGGTCATTTTCGTCCTCCCTAGAATTATTGTTGTCCAATTAGAGTTTTTTTACCAATCTTGTGCTTCCAATAGGTGTATTTGTTTCATTGGATTAACATTTACGTCATTTTCATCCTCCCTAGACTTATTGTTGTCCAATTAAGGTTCTTAACCAATTTTGTGCATCAATAGGTGTATTTGTGTCATTGGATTAACATTTAGGTCATCCAATAAGTCTAATAAGCACAATTATGGTTTTTAACCAATTTTGTACATCCAATAAGTCCATTTGTGCCATTGAACTATCATTTAGGTTATTTTCGTCCTCCCTAGGCTTAGTCTAGTCCAATTAGGGTAGTTAACCAATCTTCTGCATCCAATTGGTGTGTTTGTATCGTTGGATTAACATTTAGGTCATTTTCGTCCTCCCTATTCTTACTCAAGTCCAATTAGGGTTTTTAAGCAATCTTGTGAATCCAATAAGTTCATTTGTGTCATTGGATTAATATTTAGGTCATTTTCATCCAATTAGGGTATTTAACCAATCTTGTGCATTCAATAGGTGTGTTTGTGTAATTAAATGAACATTTAGGTTATTTTCGTCCTCCATAGGCTTATTCAAGTCCAATTAAGGTTCTTAACCCATCTTGTGCATCCAATAGGTGTGTTTGTGTCATTGGATTAACATTTAGGTTACTTTCGTCCTCCCTAGGCTTATTTTTGTGCAATTAGGGTTTTTGACCAATCTTGTGCATCCCATAGGTGTATTTGGGTCATTGGATTAACATTTAGGTCATTTTCGTCCTCCCTGGGCTTATCCAACTCCAATTATGGTTTTTAACCAATTTTGTGCATCAAATAAGTCCATTTGTGCCATTGAATTAACATTTAGGTCATTTTCGTTCCCTCTAGGCTTATTCTAATCCAATTAGGGTTTTTAACCAATCTTGTGCATCAAATAGTTGTGTTTGTGTTATTGGATGAAAATTTAGATCATTTTCGTCCTCCCTAGACTTATTCGTGTCCAATTAAGGCTTTTAACCAATCGTGTGCATCCAATAGGTGTGTTTGTGTCATTGGATTAACATTTAGCTCATTTTCGTCCTCCCTAGGCTTATTCATGTCGAATTAGGGTTCTTAACCTATCTTGTGCATCTAATAGGTGTGTTTGTGTCATTGGATTAACATTTAGGTCATTTTCGTTCTCCTTAGGCTTATTTTTGTCCAATTAGGGTTTTTAACTAATCTTGTCCATCCAATAGGTGTATTTGTGTCATTGGATTAACATTTAAGTCATTTCCATCCTCCCTAGAATTATTCTAGTCCAATTATGGTTTTTAACCAATCTTGTGTATCCAATAAATCCATTTGTGCCATAGAATTATTATTAAGGTCATTTTCGTCCTCTCTATGCATATTCTAATCCAATAAAGGTTTTTAAACAATCTTGTGCATCGGATATTTGTGTTTGTGTTATTGGATGAACATTTAGGTCATTTTCGTCCTCCATACACTTATTCTTCTCCAATTGAGGTTATTAACCCATCATGTGCATCCAATAGGTGTGTTTGTGTCATTGGATTAACATTTAGGTCATTTTCGTCCTCCCATGGCTTATTCTTGTTCAATTAGGATTTTTAATCAATCTTGTGGATCCAATTGGTGTGTTTCTGTCATTGGATTAACATTTAGGTCATTTTTATTCTCCGTGGGCTGAATCTAGTCCAAAAAAGGTTTTTAAGCTATCTTGTGCATCCAATAAGTTCATTTGTGTGATTGGATGTACATTTAGGTCATTTTCGTCTTCTCTAGGCTTGTTCTAGCCCTATTCGAGTTTTTAACCAATCTTTTGCATCCACTAGACGTGTTTGTGTGAATCGATGAATATTTAAGTCATTTCCGTCCTCCCTACACTTATTCTTGTCCAATTAGGGTTTTTAACCAATCTTGTGGATCCAATATCTGTATTTGTGTCATTGCATTAAGATTAAGGTCATTTTAGTCCTCGATGGGCTTATTCTGGTCCAATTTGGGCTTTTAACCTATCTTGTGCATCCAATTGTTGTGTTTGTGTCATTGGATGAATATTTAGGTCATTTTCGTCGTCTATAGGCTTAGTCATGTCTAATTAAGGTTCTTAACCAATCTTGTGCATCCAATAGGTGTGTTAGTGTCATTGGATGAACAATTATGTCATTTTCATCCTCCAGAGGCTTATTCAAGTCCAATTATGGTTTTTAACCAATTTTGTTCCTCAAATAAGTCCATTTGTGCCATTGAATTAACATTTAGGTCATTTTCGTTCCCTCTAGGCTTATTTTAAACCAATTAGGGTTTTTAACCAATCTTGCGCATCAAATAGTTGTGTTTGTGTTATTGGATGAAAATTTAGGTCATTTTCGTCCTCCCTAGACTTATTCGTGTCCAATTAAGGATTTTAACAAATCGTGTGCATCAAATAGGTGTGTTTGTGTCATTGGATTAACATTTGGCTCATTTTCGTCCTCCCTAGGCTTATTCATGTCAAATTTGGATTCTTAACCTATCTTGTGCATCTAATAGGTGTGTTTGTGTCATTGGATTAACATTTAGGTCATTTTCGTTCTCATTAGGCATATTTTTGTCCAATTAGGGTTTTTAACTAATCTTGTCCATCCAATAGGTGTATTTGTGTCATTGGATTAACATTTAGGTCATTTCCATCCTCCCTAAGCTTAATCTAGTCCAATTATGGTTTTTAACCAATCTTGTGTATCCAATAAATCCATTTGTGCCATAGAATTAACATTTAGGTCATTTTCGTCCTCTTTATGCATATTCTAATCCAATAAAGGTTTTTAAACAATCTTGTGCATCGAATATCTGTGTTTGTGTATTGGATGAACATTTAGGTCATTTTCGTCTTCGCTAGATTTATTCTTCTCCAATTAAGGTTATTAACCCATCATGTGCATCCAATAGGTGTGTTTCTGTCATTGGATTAACATTTAGGTCATTTTTGTCCTTGCTAGACTTATTCTTGACCAAATAGGGTTCTTAACCAATCTTGTGCATCCAATAGGTGTGTTTATGTCATTGTGTCATTGGATTAACATTTAGGTTATTTTCGTCCTCCTTAGGCTTAGTCTAGTCCAATTAGGGTAGTTAACCAATCTTCTGCATCCAATTGGTGTGTTTGTGTCGTTGGATTAACATTTAGGTAATTTTCGTCCTCCCTATTCTAACTCAAGTCCAATTAGGGTTTTTAAGCAATCTTGTGAATCCAATAACTTCATTTGTGTCATTGGATTAATATTTAGGCCATTTTCATCCAATTAGGGTATTTAACCAATCTTGTGCATCCAATAAGTGTGTTTGTGTAATTAAATGAACATTTAGGTTATTTTTGTCCTCCATAGGCTTATTCAAGTCCAATTAAGGTTCTTAACCCATCTTGTGCATCCAATAGGTCTGTTTGTATCATTGGATTAATATTTAGGTCACTTTCGTCCTCCCCAGGCTTATTTTTGTGCAATTAGGGTTTTTGACCAATCTTGTGCATCCCATAGGTGTATTTGTGTTATTGGATTAACATTTAGGTCATTTTCGTCCTCCCTGGGCTTATTCAAGTCCAATTATGGTTTTTAACCAATTTTGTGCATCAAATAAGTACATTTGTGCCATTGAATTAACATTTAGGTCATTTTCGTTCCCTCTATGCTTATTCTAATCCAATTAGGGTTTTTAACCAATCTTGTGCATCAAATAGTTGTGTTTGTGTTATTGGATGAAAATTTAGGTCATTTTCGTCCTCCCTAGACTTATTTGTGTCCAATTAAGGTTTTTAACCAGTCGTGTGCATCCAATAGGTGTGTTTGTGTCATTGGATTAACATTTAGCTCATTTTCATCCTCCCTGGGCTTATTCATGTCGAATTAGGGTTCTTAACCTATCTTGTGCATCTATGAGGTGTGTTTGTGTCATTGGATTTACATTTAGGTCATTTTCGTCCTCCCATGGCTTATTCTTGTTCAATTAGGATTTTTAATCAATCTTGTGCATCCAATTGGTGTGTTTCTGTCATTGGATTAACATTTAGGTCATTTTTGTTCTCCGTGGGCTGAATCTAGTCCAAAAAAGGTTTTTAAGCTATCTTGTGCATCCAATAAGTTCATTTGTGTGATTGGATGTACATTTAGGTCATTTTCGTCTTCTCTAGGCTTGTTCTAGCCCAATTCGAGTTTTTAACCAATCTTGTGCATCCACTAGACGTGTTTGTGTGAATGGATGAATATTTAAGTCATTTCCGTCCTCCCTACACTTATTCTTGTCCAATTAGGGTTTTTAACCAATCTTGTGGATCCAATATCTGTATTTGTGTCATTGGATTAAGATTAAGGTCATTTTAGTCCTCGATGGGCTTATTCTGGTCCAATTTGGGCTTTTAACCTATCTTGTGCTTCCAATTGTTGTGTTTGTGTCATTGGATGAATATTTAGGTCATTTTCGTCGTCTATAGGCTTAGTCATGTCTAATTAAGGTTCTTTACCAATCTTGTGCATCCAATAGGTGTGTTAGTGTCATTGGATGAACAATTATGTCATTTTCATCCTCCAGAGGCTTATTCAAGTCCAATTATGGTTTTTAACCAATTTTGTTCCTCAAATAAGTCCATTTGTGCCATTGAATTAGCATTTAGGTCATTTTCGTTCCCTCTAGGCTTATTTTAAACCAATTAGGGTTTTTAACCAATCTTGCGCATCAAATAGTTGTGTTTGTGTTATTGGATGAAAATTTAGGTCATTTTCGTCCTCCCTAGACTTATTCGTGTCCAATTAAGGATTTTAACAAATCGTGTGCATCAAATAGGTGTGTTTGTGTCATTGGATTAACATTTGGCTCATTTTCGTCCTCCCTAGGCTTATTCATGTCGAATTAGGATTCTTAACCTATCTTGTGCATCTAATAGGTGTGTTTGTGTCATTGGATTAACATTTAGGTCATTTTCGTTCTCATTAGGCTTATTTTTGTCCAATTAGGGTTTTTAACTAATCTTGTCCATCCAATAGGTGTATTTGTGTCATTGGATTAACATTTAGGTCATTTCCATCCTCCCTAAGCTTATTCTAGTCCAATTATGGTTTTTAACCAATCTTGTGTATCCAATAAATCCATTTGTGCCATAGAATTAACATTTAGGTCATTTTCGTCCTCTTTATGCATATTCTAATCCAATAAAGGTTTTTAAACAATCTTGTGCATCGAATATCTGTGTTTGTGTATTGGATGAACATTTAGGTCATTTTCGTCTTCGCTAGATTTATTCTTCTCCAATTAGGTTATTAACCCATCATGTGCATCCAATAGGTGTGTTTCTGTCATTGGATTAACATTTAGGTCATTTTTGTCCTTGCTAGACTTATTCTTGACCAAATAGGGTTCTTAACCAATCTTGTGCATCCAATAGGTGAGTTTATGTCATTGTGTCATTGGATTAACATTTAGGTTATTTTCGTCCTCCTTAGGCTTAGTCTAGTCCAATTAGGGTAGTTAACCAATCTTCTGCATCCAATTGGTGTGTTTGTGTCGTTGGATTAATATTTAGGTAATTTTCGTCCTCCCTATTCTAACTCAAGTCCAATTAGGGTTTTTAAGCAATCTTGTGAATCCAATAACTTCATTTGTGTCATTGGATTAATATTTAGGCCATTTTCATCCAATTAGGGTATTTAACCAATCTTGTGCATCCAATAAGTGTGTTTGTGTAATTAAATGAACATTTAGGTTATTTTTGTCCTCCATAGGCTTATTCAAGTCCAATTAAGGTTCTTAACCCATCTTGTGCATCCAATAGGTCTGTTTGTATCATTGGATTAATATTTAGGTCACTTTCGTCCTCCCCAGGCTTATTTTTGTGCAATTAGGGTTTTTGACCAATCTTGTGCATCCCATAGGTGTATTTGGGTCATTGGATTAACATTTAGGTCATTTTCGTCCTCCCTGGGCTTATTCAAGTCCAATTATGGTTTTTAACCAATTTTGTGCATCAAATAAGTACATTTGTGCCATTGAATTAACATTTAGGTCATTTTCGTTCCCTCTATGCTTATTCTAATCCAATTAGGGTTTTTAACCAATCTTGTGCATCAAATAGTTGTGTTTGTGTTATTGGATGAAAATTTAGGTCATTTTCGTCCTCCCTAGACTTATTTGTGTCCAATTAAGGTTTTTAACCAGTCGTGTGCTTCCAATAGGTGTGTTTGTGTCATTGGATTAACATTTAGCTCATTTTCATCCTCCCTGGGCTTATTCATGTCGAATTAGGGTTCTTAACCTATCTTGTGCATCTAAGAGGTGTGTTTGTGTCATTGGATTAACATTTAGGTCATTTTCGTTCTCCTTAGGCTTAATTTGGTCCAATTAGGGTTATTTAACTAATCTTGTCCATCCAATAGGTGTATTTGTGTCATTGGATTAACATTTAGGTCATTTCCATCCTCCTTAGGCTTATTCTAGTCCAATTATGGTTTTTAACCAATCTTGTGTATCCAATAAATCCATTTGTGCCATAAAATTTATATTTAGGACATTTTCGTCCTCTCTATGCATATTCTAATCCAATAAAGGTTTTTAAACAATCTTGTGCATCGAATATATGTGTTTGTGTTATTGGATTAACATTTAGGTCATTTTTATCCTTGCTAGACTTATTCTTGGCCAATTAGGGTTCTTAACCAAACTTGTGCATCCAATAGGTGTGTTTGTGTCATTGGATTAACTTTTAGGTCATTTTCGTTCTCCCCGGGCTTAATCTAGTCCAAAAAAGGTTTTTAAGCTATCTTGTGAATCCAATAAGTTCATTTGTGTGATTGGATGTACATTTAGGTTATTTTCGTCTTCTCTAGGCTTGTTCTAGTCCAATTCGAGTTTTTAACCAATCTTGTGCATCCACTAGGCGTGTTTGTGTGACTGGATGAATATTTAGGTCATTTTCGTCCTCCCTACACTTATTCTGGTCCAATTAGGGTTTTTAACCAATTTTGTTCCTCAAATAAGTCCATTTGTGCCATTGAATTAACATTTAGGTCATTTTCGTTCCGTCTAGGCTTATTTTAAACCAATTAGGGTTTTTGACCAATCTTGCGCATCAAATAGTTGTGTTTGTGTTATTGGATGAAAATTTAGGTCATTTTCGTCCTCCCTAGACTTATTCGTGTCCAATTAAGGATTTTAACAAATCGTGTGCATCAAATAGGTGTGTTTGTGTCATTGGATTAACATTTGGCTCATTTTCGTCCTCCCTAGGCTTATTCATGTCGAATTAGGATTCTTAACCTATCTTGTGCATCTAATAGGTGTGTTTGTGTCATTGGATTAACATTTAGGTCATTTTCGTTCTCATTAGGTTTATTTTTGTCCAATTAGGGTTTTTAACTAATCTTGTCCATCCAATAGGTGTATTTGTGTCATTGGATTAACATTTAGGTCATTTCCATCCTCCCTAAGCTTATTCTAGTCCAATTATGGTTTTTAACCAATCTTGTGTATCCAATAAATCCATTTGTGCCATAGAATTAACATTTAGGTCATTTTCGTCCTCTTTATGCATATTCTAATCCAATAAAGGTTTTTAAACAATCTTGTGCATCGAATATCTGTGTTTGTGTATTGGATGAACATTTAGGTCATTTTCGTCTTCGCTAGATTTATTCTTCTGCAATTAAGGTTATTAACCCATCATGTGCATCCAATAGGTGTGTTTCTGTCATTGGATTAACATTTAGGTCATTTTTGTCCTTGCTAGACTTATTCTTGACCAAATAGGGTTCTTAACCAATCTTGTGCATCCAATAGGTGTGTTTATGTCATTGTGTCATTGGATTAACATTTAGGTTATTTTCGTCCTCCCTAGGCTTAGTCTAGTCCAATTAGGGTAGTTAACCAATCTTCTGCATCCAATTGGTGTGTTTGTGTCGTTGGATTAATATTTAGGTAATTTTCGTCCTCCCTATTCTAACTCAAGTCCAATTAGGGTTTTTAAGCAATCTTGTGAATCCAATAACTTCATTTGTGTCATTGGATTAATATTTAGGCCATTTTCATCCAATTAGGGTATTTAACCAATCTTGTGCATCCAATAAGTGTGTTTGTGTAATTAAATGAACATTTAGGTTATTTTTGTCCTCCATAGGCTTATTCAAGTCCAATTAAGGTTCTTAACCCATCTTGTGCATCCAAAAGGTCTGTTTGTATCATTGGATTAATATTTAGGTCACTTTCGTCCTCCCCAGGCTTATTTTTGTGCAATTAGGGTTTTTGATCAATCTTGTGCATCCCATAGGTGTATTTGGGTCATTGGATTAACATTTAGGTCATTTTCGTCCTCCCTGGGCTTATTCAAGTCCAATTATGGTTTTTAACCAATTTTGTGCATCAAATAAGTACATTTGTTCCATTGAATTAACATTTAGGTCATTTTCGTTCCCTCTATGCTTATTCTAATCCAATTAGGGTTTTTAACCAATCTTGTGCATCAAATAGTTGTGTTTGTGTTATTGGATGAAAATTTAGGTCATTTTCGTCCTCCCTAGACTTATTTGTGTCCGATTAAGGTTTTTAACCAGTCGTGTGCATCCAATAGGTGTGTTTGTGTCATTGGATTAACATTTAGCTCATTTTCGTCCTCCCTGGGCTTATTCATGTCGAATTAGGGTTCTTAACCTATCTTGTGCATCTAAGAGGTGTGTTTGTGTCATTGGATTAACATTTAGGTCATTTTCGTTCTCCTTAGGCTTAATATGGTCCAATTAGGGTTATTTAACTATTCTTGTCCTTCCAATAGGTGTATTTGTGTCATTGGATTAACATTTAGGTCATTTCCATCCTCCTTAGGCTTATTCTAGTCCAATTATGGTTTTTAACCAATCTTGTGTATCCAATAAATCCATTTGTGCCATAAAATTTATATTTAGGACATTTTCGTCCTCTCTATGCATATTCTAATCCAATAAAGGTTTTTAAACAATCTTGTGCATCGAATATATGTGTTTGTGTTATTGGATTAACATTTAGGTCATTTTTATCCTCGCTAGACTTATTCTTGGCCAATTAGGGTTCTTAACCAAACTTGTGGATCCAATAGGTGTATTTGTGTCATTGGATTAACATTTAGGTCATTTCCATCCTCCCTAGGCTTATTCTAGTCCAATTATGGTTTTTAACCAATCTTGTGTATCCAATAAATCCATTTGTGCCATAGAATTAATATTTTGGTCATTTTCGTCCTCTCTTTGCATATTCTAATGCAATAAAGGTTTTGAAACAATCTTGTGCGTCGAATATCTGTGTTTGTGTTATTGGATGAACATTTAGGTCATTTTCGTCTTCGCTAGATTTATTCTTCTCCAATTAAGGTTATTAACCCATCATGTGCATCCAATAGGTGTGTTTTTGTCATTGGATTAACATTTAGGTCATTTTACTCGTCTAGAGGCTTAGTCATGTCCAATTAGGGTTTTTAACCAATCTTGTGCATCCAAAAGGTGTGTTTGTGTCATTGGATTAACAATTAGGTCATTTTCGTCCTCCCTAAACTTATTGTTGTCCAATTAGGATTTTTAACCAATCTTGTGCATCCAATAGGTGTCTTTGTGTCATTGGATTAACATTTAGGTCATTTTCATCCTCCCTAGACTTATATTTGTTTATTTAAGGTTTTTAACCAATCTTGTGCATCATTAGGTGTATTTGTGTCATTGGATTAACATTTAGGTCATTTTCGCCTTCCGTAGGCATATTCTTGTCCAATAATGGTTTTTAACGAATCTTGTACATCTAATTAGTCCATTTGTGCCATTGAACTATCATTTAGGTCATTTTCGTCCTTCGTAGGCTTAGTCAAGTCCAACTAGGGTAGTTAACCATTCTTCTGCAACCAATTGGCGTGTTTGTGTCATTTGATTAACATTTAGGTCATTTTCGTCCTCCCTCTTCTTAATCAAGTCCAATTAGGGTTTCTAAGCAATCTTGTGAATTCAATAAGTTCATTTATGTCATTGGATTAACATTTAGGTCATTTCCATCTTCCCTAGGCTTATTCTAGTCCAATTATGGTTTTTAACATATCTGGCGCATCAAATAGTTTTGTTTTGTTTTATTGGAAAAAAATTTAGGTCATTTTCGTCCTCCCTAGACTTATTCGTGTCCAATTAAGGTTTTTAACCAATCGTGTGCATCCAATAGGTGTGTTTGTGTCATTGGATTAACATTTAGCTCATTTTCGTCCTCCCTACACTTATTCATGTTGAATTAGGGTTCTTAACCTATCTTTTGCATCTAATAGGTGTGTTTGTGTCATTGGATTAACATTTAGATCATTTTCGTTCTCATTAGGCTTGTTTTTGTCCAATTAGGGTTTTTAACTAATCTTGTCCATCCAATAGGTGTATTTGTGTCATTGGATTAACATTTAGGTCATTTGCTTCCTCCCTAGGCTTATTCTAGTCCAATTATGGTTTTTAACCAATCTTGTGTATCCAAAAAATCCATTTTTGCCATAGAATTAATATTTAGGTCATTTTTGTCCTCTCTATGCATATTCTAATCCAATAAAGGTTTTTAAACAATCTTGTGCATCGAATATCTGTGTTTGTGTTATTGGATGAACATTTAGGTCATTTTCGTCTTCGCTAGATTTATTCTTCTCCAATTAAGGTTATTAACCCATCATGTGCATCCAATAGGTGTGTTTTTGTCATTGGATTAACATTTAGGTCATTTTTGTCCTTGCTAGACTTATTCTTGGCCAATTAGGGTTCTTAACCAATCTTGTGCATCCAATAGGTGTGTTTGTGTCATTGTGTCTTTGGATTAACATTTAGGTTATTTTCGTCCTCCCTAGGCTTAGTCTAGTCCAATTAGGGTAGTTAACCAATCTTGTGCATCCAATTGGTGTGTTTGTGTCGTTGGATTAACATTTAGGTCATTTTCGTCCTCCCTATTCTTACTCAAGTCCAATTAGGGTTTTTAAGCAATCTTATGAATCCAATAAGTTCATTTCTGTCATTGGATTAATATTTTGGCCATTTTCATCCAATTAGGGTATTTAACCAATCTTGTGCATCCAATAAGTGTGTTTGTGTAATTAAATGAACATTTAGGTTATTTTCGTCCTCCATAGGCTTACTCAAGTCCAATTAAGGTTCTTAACCCATCTTGTGCATCCAATAGGTCTGTTTGTGTCATTGGATTAATATTTAGGTCACTTTCGTCCTCCCCAGGCTTATTTTTGTGCAATTAGGGTTTTTGACCAATCTTGTGCATCCCATAGGTGTATTTGGGTCATTGGATTAACATTTAGGTCATTTTCGTCCTCCCTGGGCTTATTCAAGTTCAATTATGGTTTTTAACCAATTTTGTGCCACAAATAAGTCCATTTGTGCCATTGAATTAACATTTAGGTCATTTTCGTTCCCCCTAGGCTTATTCTAATCCAATTAGGGTTTTTAACCAATCTTGTGCATCAAATAGTTGTGTTTGTGTTATTGGATGAAAATTTAGGTCATTTTCGTCCTCCCTAGACTTATTTGTGTCCAATTAAGGTTTTTAAACAGTAGTGTGCATCCAATAGGTGTGTTTGTGTCATTGGATTAACATTTAGTTCATTTTCGTCCTCCTTAGGCTTATTCATGTCGAATTAGGGTTCTTAACCTATCTTGTGCATCTAATAGGTGTGTTTATGTTATTGGATTAACATTTAGGTCATTTTCATTCTCCTTAGGCTTAATTTTGTCCAATTAGGGTTATTTAACTAATCTTATGCATCCAATAGGTGTATTTGTGTCATTGGATTAACATTTAGGTCATTTTCGTTCTCATTAGGCTTATTTTTGTCCAATTAGGGTTTTTAACGAATCTTGTCCATCCAATAGGTGTATTTGTGTCATTGGATTAACATTTAGGTCATTTCCATCCTCCCTAGGCTTATTCTAGTCCAATTATGGTTTTTAACCAATCTTGTGTATCCAATAAATCCATTTGTGCCATAGAATTAAAATTTAGGTCATTTTCGTCCTCTCTATGCATATTCTAATCCAATAAAGGTTTTTAAACAATCTTGTGCATCGAATATCTGTGTTTGTGTTATTGGATGAACATTTAGGTCATTTTCGTCTTCGCTAGATTTATTCTTCTCCAATTAAGGTTATTAACCCATCATGTGCATCCAATAGGTGTGTTTTTGTCATTGGATTAACATTTAGGTCATTTTTGTCCTTGCTAGACTTATTCTTGGCCAATTAGGGTTCTTAACCAATCTTGTGCATCCAATAGGTGTGTTTGTGTCATTGTGTCTTTGGATTAACATTTAGGTTATTTTCGTCCTCCCTAGGCTTAGTCTAGTCTAATTAGGGTAGTTAACCAATCTTATGCATCCAATTGGTGTGTTTGTGTCGTTGGATTAACATTTAGGTCATTTTCGTCCTCCCTATTCTTACTCAAGTCCAATTAGGGTTTTTAAGCAATCTTGTGAATCCAATAAGTTCATTTGTGTCATTGGATTAATATTTTGGCCATTTTCATCCAATTAGGGTATTTAACCAATCTTGTGCATCCAATAAGTGTGTTTGTGTAATTAAATGAACATTTAGGTTATTTTCGTCCTCCATAGGCTTAATCAAGTCCAATTAAGGTTCTTAACCCATCTTGTGCATCCAATAGGTCTGTTTGTGTCATTGGATTAATATTTAGGTCACTTTCGTCCTCCCCAGGCTTATTTTTATGCAATTAGGGTTTTTGACCAATCTTGTGCATCCCGTAGGTGTATTTGGGTCACTGGATTAACATTTAGGTCATTTTCGTCCTCCCTGGGCTTATTCAAGTCCAATTATGGTTTTTAACCAATTTTGTGCCACAAATAAGTCCATTTGTGCCATTGAATTAACATTTAGGTCATTTTCGTTCCCCCTAGGCTTATTCTAATCCAATTAGGGTTTTTAACCAATCTTGTGCATCAAATAGTTGTGTTTGTGTTATTGAATGAAAATTTAGGTCATTTTCGTCCTCCCTAGACTTATTTGTGTCCAATTAAGGTTTTTAACCAGTCGTGTGCATCCAATAGGTGTGTTTGTGTCATTGGATTAACATTTAGCTCATTTTCGTCCTCCTTAGGTTTATTCATGTCGAATGAGGGTTCTTAACCTATCTTGTGCATCTAATAGGTGTGTTTGTGTTATTGGATTAACATTTAGGTCATTTTCGTTCTCCTTAGGCTTAATTTTGTCCAATTAGGGTTATTTAACTTATCTGGTGCATCCAATAGGTGTATTTGTGTCATTGGATTAACATTTAGGTCATTTTCGTTCTCATTAGGCTTATTTTTGTCCAATTAGGGTTTTTAACGAATCTTGTCCATCCAATAGGTGTATTTGTGTCATTGGATTAACATTTAGGTCATTTCCATCCTCCCTAGGCTTATTCTAGTCCAATTATGGTTTTTAACCAATCTTGTGTATCCAATAAATCCATTTGTGCCATAGAATTAAAATTTAGGTCATTTTCGTCCTCTCTATGCATATTCTAATCCAATAAAGGTTTTTAAACAATCTTGTGCATCGAATATCTGTGTTTGTGTTATTGGGTGAACATTTAGGTCATTTTCGTCTTCGCTAGATTTATTCTTCTCCAATTAAGGTTATTAACCCATCATGTGCATCCAATAGGTGTGTTTTTGTCATTGGATTAACATTTAGGTCATTTTTGTCCTTGCTAGACTTATTCTTGGCCAATTAGGGTTCTTAACCAATCTTGTGCATCCAATAGGTGTGTTTGTGTCATTGTGTCTTTGGATTAACATTTAGGTTATTTTCGTCCTCCCTAGGCTTAGTCTAGTCTAATTAGGGTAGTTAACCAATCTTATGCATCCAATTGGTGTGTTTGTGTCGTTGGATTAACATTTAGGTCATTTTCGTCCTCCCTATTCTTACTCAAGTCCAATTAGGGTTTTTAAGCAATCTTGTGAATCCAATAAGTTCATTTGTGTCATTGGATTAATATTTTGTCCATTTTCATCCAATTAGGGTATTTAACCAATCTTGTGCATCCAATAAGTGTGTTTGTGTAATTAAATGAACATTTAGGTTATTTTCGTCCTCCATAGGCTTAATCAAGTCCAATTAAGGTTCTTAACCCATCTTGTGCATCCAATAGGTCTGTTTGTGTCATTGGATTAATATTTAGGTCACTGTCGTCCTCCCCAGGCTTATTTTTGTGCAATTAGGGTTTTTGACCAATCTTGTGCATCCCATAGGTGTATTTGGGTCACTGGATTAACATTTAGGTCATTTTCGTCCTCCTTGGGCTTATTCAAGTCCAATTATGGTTTTTAACCAATTTTGTGCCACAAATAAGTCCATTTGTGCCATTGAATTAACATTTAGGTCATTTTCGTTCCCCCTAGGCTTATTCTAATCCAATTAGGGTTTTTAACCAATCTTGTGCATCAAATAGTTGTGTTTGTGTTATTGGATGAAAATTTAGGTCATTTTCGTCCTCCCTAGACTTATTTGTGTCCAATTAAGGTTTTTAACCAGTCGTGTGCATCCAATAGGTGTGTTTGTGTCATTGGATTAACATTTAGCTCATTTTCGTCCTCCTTAGGCTTATTCATGTCGAATTAGGGTTCTTAACCTATCTTGTGCATCTAATAGGTGTGTTTGTGTTATTGGATTAACATTTAGGTCATTTTCGTTCTCCATAGGCTTAATTTTGTCCAATTAGGGTTATTTAACTTATCTGGTGCATCCAATAGGTGTATTTGTGTCATTGGATTAACATTTAGGTCATTTTCGTTCTCATTAGGCTTATTTTTGTCCAATTAGGGTTTTTAACGAATCTTGTCCATCCAATAGGTGTATTTGTGTCATTGGATTAACATTTAGGTCATTTCCATCCTCCCTAGGCTTATTCTAGTCCAACTATGGTTTTTAACCAATCTTGTGTATCCAATAAATCCATTTGTGCCATAGAATTAAAATTTAGGTCATTTTCGTCCTCTCTATGCATATTCTAATCCAATAAAGGTTTTTAAACAATCTTGTGCAACGAATATCTGTGTTTGTGTTATTGGATGAACATTTAGGTCATTTTCGTCTTCGCTAGATTTATTTTTCTCCAATTAAGGTTATTAACCCATCATGTGCATCCAATAGGTGTGTTTTTGTCATTGGATTAACATTTAGGTCATTTTTGTCCTTGCTAGACTTATTCTTGGCCAATTAGGGTTCTTAACCAATCTTGTGCATCTAATAGGTGTGTTTGTGTCATTGTGTCTTTGGATTAACATTTAGGTTATTTTCGTCCTCCCTAGGCTTAGTCTAGTCCAATTAGGGTAGTTAACCAATCTTATGCATCCAATTGGTGTGTTTGTGTCGTTGGATTAACATTTAGGTCATTTTCGTCCTCCCTATTCTTACTCAAGTCCAATTAGGGTTTTTAAGCAATCTTGTGAATCCAATAAGTTCATTTGTGTCATTGGATTAATATTTTGGCCATTTTCATCCAATTAGGGTATTTAACCAATCTTGTGCATCCAATAAGTGTGTTTGTGTAATTAAATGAACATTTAGGTTATTTTCGTCCTCCATAGGCTTATTCAAGTCCAATTAAGGTTCTTAACCCATCTTGTGCATCAAATAGGTCTGTTTGTGTCATTCAAGTCCAATTAAGGTTTTTAACCAGTCGTGTGCATCAAATAGGTGTGTTTGTTTCATTGGATTAACA
Organism: Cicer pinnatifidum; assembly: GCA_037974775.1. Classification (NCBI taxonomy): domain Eukaryota; kingdom Viridiplantae; phylum Streptophyta; class Magnoliopsida; order Fabales; family Fabaceae; genus Cicer; species Cicer pinnatifidum. The sequence continues at coordinate 18,036,558 of JBBPBR010000002.1, forward strand.
TTTAGCTCATTTTCGTCCTCCTTAGGCTTATTCATGTCGAATTAGGGTTCTTAACCTATCTTGTGCATCTAATAGGTGTGTTTGTGTCATTGGATTAACATTTAGGTCATTTTCGTTCTCCTTTGGCTTAATTTTGTCCAATTAGGGTTATTTAACTAATCTTTTGCATCCAATAGGTGTATTTGTGTCATTGGATTAACATTTAGGTCATTTTCTTACTCCCTATGCTTATTCTTGTCCTATTAGGGGTTTTAACAAATCTTGTGCATCCAATAAGTTCATTTGTGTCGTTGGATTAACATTTAGGTCATTTTCGTCCTCCCTTGGCTTATTCTTGGACAATTAGGGTTTTTAACCAATCTTGTGTATCCAATAAATCCTTTTGTGCCATGTAATTAATATTTAGGTCATTTTCGTCCTCTCTATGCATATTCTAATCCAATAAAGGTTTTTAAACAATCTTGTGCATCGAATATCTGTGTTTGTGTTATTGGATGAACATTTAGGTCATTGTCGTCCTCCCTGGACTAATTCTTCTCCAATTAAGGTTATTAACCCATCATGTGCATCCAATAGGTGTGTTTTTGTCATTGGATTAACATTTAGGTCATTTTTGTCCTCGCTAGACTTATTCTTGGCCAATTAGGGTTCTTAACCAAACTTGTGCATCCAATAGGTGTGTTTGTGTCATTGCATTAACATTTAGGTCATTATCGTTCTTCCCGGGCTTAATCTAGTCCAAAAAAGGTTTTTAAGCTATCTTGTGCATCCAATAAGTTCATTTGTGTGATTGGATGTACATTTAGGTCATTTTCGTCTTCTTTAGGCTTGTTCTTGTCCAATTCGAGTTTTTAACCAATCTTGTGCATCCACTAGGCGTGTTTGTGTGAATGGATGAATATTTAGGTCATTTTCGTCCTCCCTACACTTATTCTGGTCCAATTAGGGTTTTTAACCAATCTTATGGATCCAATATGTAACACCCCGTTTTTCAAAGCAAGGGTGTATTTTTTTTTTTTAAAAGAAATTAAAATACAACAGAGAATTAAACAAGGTAACACCTTTGGATACATATTTAAGTCCTTATAATTTACAAGCAGCGGAAGAAGTTCACAAAATATGTATTCAAAAGGTTTACATAACAAAAGTGGTACAGTCTTCCAGTTTACAATTTAAAAGCAACCCACATGAAGGACACCCGTTCCCTCGGTATCAACTTAGTCTGATCATTCTATACATAACCCAAAAAAACTATACGCCTTGAGTAATCTCCACGCGCCCCGTGAGATTCTCCTATCGTAGCTCCAATCAAGCACTCCCATCCATATTCCCATCCGTAGGGTACGAACCAGTAGGATCATCCTGGCTCTCATCTGAGGGCAAAGCCCAGATTTCCACAATAGTTGTAAAGGGTCACCAACCGAAATTAACAGTTAACACATAACATTTAAGCTTTTCATGCACAAATAACCTTTTCAATTTAACATATATCCTGGAAGGATTTTCCACATGCTAAAAGTTCATGTCATACTTGCCAAATAAAAATGAAATTAAAATAAAGTTCTCAATCCATCAAGTAATATATAATTGACCAAAACATTGATAAATCACTTGAGCAATCAATTATCTAACTCAGGATAAGATTTTCCACTGAGCCAATCGATTGGGGAAATCAATTTCCTGAAAGTTTTTAGTGAAAATTGAACTCTGGGCTTAAATCAATCGATTGGGTAAATCGATTGACTCAATCGATTGGGTAAATCGATTGACAGACAAGACAGCACCCCTGTAATGAATCCAATCGATTGGACAAATCGATTTTTGGAAGTCAAAGCCCCTGACTTGAATCCAATTGAATCCAAATCGATTTACCAAATCGATTTCTTAAATGATTTTGAAATATAACTTACAAAATCGATTGGGTAAATCGATTTCGTGCAAAACAGAGCCCCTGTAACTCATCAAATCGATTGGGTAAATCGATTTCCCTGTATATTCTTTCAAAAATACATAAATCAACTCAATTATATTCAAACACCACTCCAAACCTTAACACTTAGCAATACCCGTATAATCACCACGACATTACGAGTTTTCGAAAACGTTTTACAATCTAACATACTATCACACAAATCCAAAACATAACTCTTAGTACAATTAACACAATTACAATTTGAATCAAACACACTTACACATAAGTTCAAAACATAACACTTAGCAAAATCAACACAATCATAATTTGAATCA
>JBBPBR010000002.1:18038964-18070826 GCA_037974775.1 Cicer pinnatifidum
TCTCAATCCATCAAGTAATATATAATTGACCAAAACATTGATAAATCACTTGAGCAATCAATTATCTAACTCAGGATAAGATTTTCCACTGAGCCAATCGATTGGGGAAATCAATTTCCTGAAAGTTTTTAGTGAAAATTGAACTCTGGGCTTAAATCAATCGATTGGGTAAATCGATTGACTCAATCGATTGGGTAAATCGATTGACAGACAAGACAGCACCCCTGTAATGAATCCAATCGATTGGACAAATCGATTTTTGGAAGTCAAAGCCCCTGACTTGAATCCAATTGAATCCAAATCGATTTACCAAATCGATTTCTTAAATGATTTTGAAATATAACTTACAAAATCGATTGGGTAAATCGATTTCGTGCAAAACAGAGCCCCTGTAACTCATCAAATCGATTGGGTAAATCGATTTCCCTGTATATTCTTTCAAAAATACATAAATCAACTCAATCATATTCAAACACCACTCCAAACCTTAACACTTAGCAATACCCGTACAATCACCACGACATTACGAGTTTCGAAAACGTCTCACAATCTAACATACTATCACACAAATCCAAAACATAACTCTTAGTACAATCAACACAATCACTAATTGAATCAAACATACTTACACATAATTTCAAACCATAACACTTAGCAAAAATCAACACAATCATAATTTGAATCAACCACGACTCGTGTGCCAAGCACCCTAATGCAATGCGTATATGCCAAAATGCATGGACTCGGAATTCCAAACCAAAACCCTCCTCGAAGGGCCGTAAATCATAATTGTACCGCCTATCGCAGGCCAAAGTACCAATTACCGAGGTGCCACCTATCACGGGTCAGCACGATTTACTAAAAAGCGTAAATCATAAACGTACCACCTATCACGGGTCAGTACAGTTTACCGAGGTGCCACCTATCACGGGTCAGCACGATTTACTAAAAGAAAAGCGTAAGTCGTAAGGGTACCGCCTATCACAGGCCAAAGTATAACTTACCAAGGTGCCACCTATCACGGGTTCAGCACAACTTACAAAAAGTAAATCGTAAACGTACCACCTATCACGGGTCAATACAGTTTACCGAGGTGCCACCTATCACGGGTTCAGCACAATTTACCAAATGGAATGCATGAGCATACACTAACTCCATTCACAACAATCGTTAAGTAAATGCAGCTATTAAAAGATTCCCCATTTTTAATACTCATTTAACTTAACGTTTTCACGCCAAACGTTAAGCAAACAGACATATTAAGAGATTCCCCATTCTTAATATACTTTTGACTTAAACGATTTCCACAACAAAACATTCAGTAACCAAGACATTAAGAGATTCCCCATTCTTAATGCTCATTTACTGAAACGATTTTCAAAAACAAACATTAAGTAAACAAGACATTAAGAGATTCCCCATTCTTAATTCTCATTTAACTTAAATGATTTTTCCAAAACAAACGTTAAGTAACCGAGACATTAAGAGATTCCCCATTCTTAACGCCCAGTTAACTTAAACGATTTTCAAAACAACATTAAGTAAACAAGACATTAAGAGATTCCCCATTCTTAATTCTCATTTACTTAATGGTTTTCAAATTTCCACACAAAACAAACTCAAACGTACTTTCACATTCAATCCATAACTCACACCAAATCATTTTTCCACACAAACCACACAAAACACATCTCAAACATGTTATCAAATTCAATCCAAATCAACCAACGATTCACACCAAATCATTTTTCCACACAAACCACAAAAAACACATCTCAAACATGTTATCAAATTCAATCCAAATCAACCAACGATTCACACCAAATCACATCACTCAATAACAAGTTTCATATACTCGAAATCACACATAATGGGTTTAAAATTCATTCTCCACAAAACGTTACTTAAACCCTAACCAAATTCTTTTCCACACAACCACAAGTAAGTCCCTAAATGCAAACTAAAAGTTTGGAAGGAGCCCTTACCTTCACTTTAGCTTTTTCGTTCGATTACGGTACCGTGAGTAAATCCGGTAAATTTTCCGCTTGCAACGCCGCTTCCAAAGTTGGTCCACTAGAACCGTAGCACGGAGGTGAGCAACCTTCCCTTCTATCACTTCTTGAAACGAAGCTTGGATCTAGAAGAAACGGAGGGGTTTGTGTTTGAATCTCAAATACCGTTTTTCTTCGTTTTCGAATCAAAGAGGGAGAGTGAGGTTGAAAAATCCTTGTCCTATCACCCACTATCAATTTCGAACTCAAAGGAAAGAAACTAAAGCAAAAACGAGCAACAATGGAGGAAGGAAGAAAATTGGTTTCTCGCGCGCAGAGGAAGAAGAAGATATTTTTCCTTTCTCTGTTTTTCCTTCCTTCTATTTTCCTTTCTTTCTATTTCTTTCCTTTCTTTTTTCTTTTTCCTTTATCTTTCCCTCTAAACAAACATATATTCATTATATATATTAATCATAATTAACAAATATCTAAAAATATCTAGATATTTGTTAAATTACCATTTCACCCATAACGCATTAAATTCTTCGCAAAAGATTCACCGCAGTTATTTTAATTTATTTATCGACGAGTAATTCTAATCAGGCATCAAAATATCTTCTTGGTCGTATAAACTCCAAAATATTAATAACTTTGGCTAAAAAGCCTCTGAGTTCAATACCGAAAAAACACCAAAATATATAAAATACACTTAAAAATTATGGGTCTTACATTACTACCCCCCTAAAATTAGTTTCGTCCTCGAAACTATGCGTCGATAAATAACTCTGGGTGTTGTTCTCTCATCTTACTTTCCAGTTCCCAAGTTGCATCCCCAGTAATTGGGTTCCAAATCACCTTGACCAACGATACATCCTTGGTCCTCAATCGCTTGATCTTTCTGTCATCAATTCTCACTGGTGGTACTTCAAACGACAAGTTATCCTTTAGCTGGATTGTGTCTGGTTCGATCACATGAGATGGATCTGCAAGATATTTCCTCAACTGTGACACATGAAACACATCATGGATATTGGACAGTATCGGAGGCGATGCAATCCGATAAGCAACAGGCCCAATTCGTGCAGAAATCTGGTATGGTCCAATGAATTTCGGAGTCAACTTCTTCGATTTCAACGCTCTACCAACTCCAGTAGTAGGTGTGACTCTTAGAAATACATGGTCACCCTGTTGGAATTCCAAAAGTCTGCGACGCTTGTCCGCATAACTCTTCTGACGATCCTGTGAAGTCTTCATTTTCTCCTTGATCTTCCTTACCTTAGCTGTAGTCTGTTGCACCATCTCTGGTCCGACAATCATATTTTCACCGTCCTTATACCAACACAAAGGCGTTTGACACTTGCGCCCGTATAAGGCCTCATATGGTGCCATTCCAATACTCGCGTGGAAACTATTGTTGTAGGTGAACTCAATCAACGGAAGTACATCATCCCAACTTCCTCTATCATCTAATACACACGCTCTCAACAGATCTTCAAGGGACTGATTCGTCCTTTCAGTCTGTCCGTCCGTCTGGGGATGGTAAGCTGAACTCAACCGTATTTTCGTTCCCAGTGCTTCGTGCAATGCTCCCCAAAAATGTGATGTGAACTTCGGATCACGGTCTGATACAATACTCGATGGTACTCCGTGTAACCTCACAATTTCAGCAATGTAAATCTCTGTTAGCTGATCTACCTTATAAGTGGTCTTTACTGGCAAAAAGTGTGCGGATTTAGTCAATCGATCCACTATCACCCATATAGAATCATTCTTTCTCCTTGTTTTAGGCAATCCAGTTATGAAATCCATAGAAATGCTGTCCCACTTCCATTCGGGTATATCTAAAGGTTGCAACATCCCAGCAGGTCGCTGATGTTCCACCTTCGCTTTCTGACAAGTTAGACAAGTGGACACGTACTCCGCTACATGTTTCTTCATTCCTGGCCACCAATAATTCTGTCTCAAATCTTGATACATCTTTGTTGCTCCAGGATGAATACTCAACTTGCTCTTATGAGCCTCTTCTAAAATTGTCTTTCTCATATCCGTAATTCCTGGTACACAAATCCTACCATTACATCGCAAGATATTATCTGATCCAATCTTGAATTCAGTTGTCTTCCCTTGCACTATTAGGGTCCTCTTCTCTTGAATTAAGGCATCATCTTGAGAATTTGCAATGTCTTCAAGCAGTCCACTCGAAATCTTAATCATTCCGAGTCTCAAAATTCCCGGTGCAAACTCTACGTTCAAGTGTAGGTCTCTAAAAGCCTCCCACAGTTCTTGTTGTCTAGCCATAATCGTGGAAGATACCGATACACTCCTTCTACTCAACGCATCAGCCACTACATTGGCCTTCCCAGGGTGGTACTGCAGTGTGAAATCAAAATCCTTGAGAGTCTCCATCCATCTTCTTTGACGCATGTTCAATTCCTTCTGATCAAACAAATATTTCAAACTCTTATGGTCACTGAACACGGTGAACGTGCACCCATATAAGTAGTGCCTCCAGATCTTCAATGCAAAAACAACCGCAGCAAGCTCCAAATCATGAGTAGGATAGTTTCTCTCATGAATCTTCAATTGCCTGGAGGCATAAGCTACAGCTTTCTTGTGTTGCATCAGAACACATCCCAACCCTTGGTGAGACGCATCACAATAAACTTCATAGGGTTCATCAGATTGCGGTAACACCAACACTGGTGAGGTCGTCAATTTCGTCTTCAGTAATTGAAAATTTTCCTCACACTTCTCCGTCCATGCAAAAGGTTGATCCTTTCTGGTAAGTTGTGTCAATGGGGTTACAATCTTAGCAAAACCTTCAATAAACCTCCTGTAATACCCTGCCAGTCCTACAAAACTTCGTATGTCTGTGACAGTCTGAGGCTGTTTCCAAGCAAGAACCGCCTCAATCTTAGCCGGATCTACAGCGATTCCTTCCTTGGTTATCACATGTCCCAAGAAATTCACTTTTTCTAGCCAAAATTCACACTTCGACAGATTGGCATACAATCGTTTCTCACGTAAAATCTCAAGAACTTGACGTAAATGTTCTCCATGCTCTTCTTCAGTTCTCGAATAAATTAATATATCATCAATGAACACCACAACAAATTTATCAAGGAATGGACTAAAGATTCTGTTCATGTAGTCCATGAAAATTGCTGGTGCATTGGTAACCCCAAACGGCATAACGAGATATTCATAATGTCCGTAACGGGTTCGGAAAGCGGTTTTCTGAATATCTCCTTCCCTTACTCGAATTTGATGGTAACCCGACTTCAAGTCAATCTTCGAAAATATCGCGGCCCCTCTCAATTGATCCATTAAATCATCGATGCGTGGCAAAGGATAACGATTCTTAATAGTTGCCTTATTAAGCTGTCTATAATCCACGCATAAGCGTGAGCTTCCGTCCTTCTTCTTAACTAGTAAAACTGGAGCTCCCCATGGCGATACGCTTGGTCTAATAAATTTCCTCTTCAACAAATCTTCAATTTGGCCTTTGAGCTCATTTAATTCCAATGGTGACATTCGATACGGTGCAATTGAAATTGGTCCGGTTCCGGGGTGCAAATCAATGAAGAACTCCACTTCTCTTACTGGAGGTAACCCTGGAATTTCCGTTGGAAACACATCCCGGTACTCATTGACAAGCAGCACATCTTCTATGTTCACATTTATCTTTGCCTCCACATTAGCCAGAGACAAAAAGTCATGAGTTCCTTCACTTAGCGACACTCGGAGTTTGTTAGCGGCTAAATACTTAACAACTCCTGGTTCGGGGAAAAGAACCAATTTGCGAGCGCAGTCTAAGATCACATAATGGTAAGACATCCAATCCATACCGAGAATGACCTCGAGTGATTGTAGGGGTAAACAGATCAAATTAACCAAGAAATCCCTATTCTGAATAGTTATTTGACAATGTAAACATGCGGAATTTACTGTCAAAGTCTTAGCAGGTGTGGAAACAACCAAATCAAACGGCAAAGCAGACACAGATAACTTCAAACGATTTACACAATCCATAGCAATGAAGGAATGGGTCGCCCCCGAATCAAAAAGTGCAGTTAGAGTGTTACCTGCAATCTCACAGTCACGTTGAATCAGATTGCCAGATGGATTCCCCTCTTCAGCACTCACACAATAAATGCGTCCTCTAGCAGTAGGACGGGTAGCCTTAGCTACATTCACGACTGGTTCCACCTTTGGAGCCGTGCAATCCCTGGCCACGTGCCCTGGCTTCCGACAATTGTAGCAGGTGGGAATATTAGAGGTACAAGCACTAGCATAATGTCCCTCTTCTCCACATCGGAAACATCTAAGTACTTGTCCCAATTGTCTTCCGAAATTCTGGTTCCCTGGGCGATTCGGCCCACTGTTGTTACTTTGTGGTCGGTTATAGGGTTTTGCAACTTGTTTCCCCTTGTTGTTCTGATAATTCACCCGACTGGGTCCTCCTGCACCAAAGTTCCCTCCTCGGCTAGCCCTCTTATTCTTCATATCCTCAACTTCCCTGCATTTTTCCACAAGGGCTTGGAAACGTTGAATTCCCAAGGGCAAGACGGAGTCTTGAATCTCATACTTTAGTCCGTCTTGGAAGCGATGACACATGAAGGGTTCATCAATCTCTTCACGGAAAAACCGGAAATGCCTTGATAGTGATTCAAACTTAGCCGCATATTCGCCCACGGTCATGTTCCCCTGATGTAGTTTCAGGAAATCATCACCCAGTTTAGTTCTGGTACTCATCGGGAAGTATTTGCCCAAAAACTTCCTTTTGAATGATTCCCAGTTCACCTCCTCGTGAGCTGATCTCATCAACAATCTGGCACTTCTCCACCAGTATTCAGCATCCCCCAATAACATATAAGTGGCATAGTTGACCTTCACTGCCGCCTGACAGTTAATCATTTCGAAGATCTTCTCCACTTCTTGGATCCACTGATCCGCTTTCTCTGAGTTCTCATCCCCCTTAAACTTGGGAGGATTGTAACGACGGAAGTCTTCTAACCCTCTTGACTCCGCAGCTCGGATCTCTCTTTCCCTCTTTTCGAGATCACGTTGAGTCTTGGCAGCAGTCTGTGCAGCAACAGAAGCAGCCATGTTATTAATAGCCTCCGCCATTCGATCATCCCTTCTTGGCGGCATGGTTTTCCTATAAAACCATCATCAAGTAGAGTCTTAACACTACTTCAATAATTCCAGAAATAGCTTCCGACCACATCAGCACATAATAATTATTCTGAACTTGAAAACTCAAACCACCTAGATCGACACATGATCAGACAACAACTCCTAACCTCCAAACTAGAACCTAAGGTTCCACAGCCCCCAAAGAAAACCAAACCAAAGCTCTGATACCACATTGTAACACCCCGTTTTTCTTAGCGAGGGTGTATATTTTTTTTTCAAAAGAACTTAAATAAAACAGAGTAAGTACATAAGGAAAAGCCTTTGGATACATATTTTAGTCATTACAATTTACAAGCAGCGGAAAAAGTTCACAAAATATGGATTCAAAATGTTTACATATCAAAAGTGGTACAGTCTTCCAGTTTACAAATAAAAACAACCCAAAAGAAAGACATCCGTTCCCACTGTGTCAACCTAGTCTGATCATTTTACAAAACCACTAAACACCCTGAGTGATCTCCACGCGCCCCATGAGATCCTCCTAACGTAGCTCCAGTCAAGCATTCCCATCTACATTCCCATCCATAGGGTATGAACTGGTAGGATAGTCCTGGCTATCATCTGAGGGCAAAGCCCAGATTTCCACAATAGTTGTAAAGGGTCACCAACCGAAATTAACAATTAACACATAACATTTATGTTTTCAAATGCACAAAATACCCTTTCAACTAAGCATGCACCCTAAAAGGATTTTCCATATGCTAAAAGTTCATGTCATACTTGCCGAATAAAAATGAAATCAAAATAAAGTTCCCAATCCATCAAGTAATATATAATTGACCAAAACATTGATAAATCACTTGAGCAATCAATTATCTAACTCAAAATAAGATTTTCCACTGAGCCAATCGATTGGGGAAATCAATTTCCTGAAAGTTTTTAGTGAAAACTGAACTCTGGGCTTAAATCAATCGATTGGGTAAATCGATTGACTCAATCGATTGGGTAAATCGATTGACAGACAAGACAGAACCCCTGTAATGAATCCAATCGATTGGACAAATCGATTTTTGGAAGACAAAGCCCCTGACTTGAATCCAATTGAATCCAATCGATTTACCATATCGATTTCTTAAATGATTTTGAAATATAACTTACAAAATCGATTGGGTAAATCGATTTCGTGCAAAACAGAGCCCCTGTAACTCATCAAATCGATTGGGTAAATCGATTTCCCTGTATATTCTTTCAAAAATACATAAATCAACTCAATCATATTCAAACACCACTCCAAACCTTAACACTTAGCAATACCCGTACAATCACCACGACATTACGAGTTTCGAAAACGTCTCACAATCTAACATACTATCACACAAATCCAAAACATAACTCTTAGTACAATCAACACAATCACTAATTGAATCAAACATACTTACACATAATTTCAAACCATAACACTTAGCAAAAATCAACACAATCATAATTTGAATCAACCACGACTCGTGTGCCAAGCACCCTAATGCAATGCGTATATGCCAAAATGCATGGACTCGGAATTCCAAACCAAAACCCTCCTCGAAGGGCCGTAAATCATAATTGTACCGCCTATCGCAGGCCAAAGTACCAATTACCGAGGTGCCACCTATCACGGGTCAGCACGATTTACTAAAAAGCGTAAATCATAAACGTACCACCTATCACGGGTCAGTACAGTTTACCGAGGTGCCACCTATCACGGGTCAGCACGATTTACTAAAAGAAAAGCGTAAGTCGTAAGGGTACCGCCTATCACAGGCCAAAGTATAACTTACCAAGGTGCCACCTATCACGGGTTCAGCACAACTTACAAAAAGTAAATCGTAAACGTACCACCTATCACGGGTCAATACAGTTTACCGAGGTGCCACCTATCACGGGTTCAGCACAATTTACCAAATGGAATGCATGAGCATACACTAACTCCATTCACAACAATCGTTAAGTAAATGCAGCTATTAAAAGATTCCCCATTTTTAATACTCATTTAACTTAACGTTTTCACGCCAAACGTTAAGCAAACAGACATATTAAGAGATTCCCCATTCTTAATATACTTTTGACTTAAACGATTTCCACAACAAAACATTCAGTAACCAAGACATTAAGAGATTCCCCATTCTTAATGCTCATTTACTGAAACGATTTTCAAAAACAAATATTAAGTAAACAAGACATTAAGAGATTCCCCATTCTTAATTCTCATTTAACTTAAATGATTTTTCCAAAACAAACGTTAAGTAACCGAGACCTTAAGAGATTCCCCATTCTTAACGCCCAGTTAACTTAAACGATTTTCAAAACAACTTCAAGTAAATAAGACCTTAAGAGATTCCCCATTCTTAATTCTCATTTAACTTGAACGATTTTCCAAAACACACATTAAGTAAACGAGACGTTAAGAGATTCCCCATTCTTAATACTCGTTTAACTCTAATGGTTTTCAAATTTCACACCAAACAAACTCGAACATAATATCCAAATCAATGAACGATTCACACCAAATCACATCAATCAACAACCATCAAGTAAGAACACGCCAAGTACGACGACACAAATTAACACAATCCATCACTCAAACACAACAAGTTTCATATACTCGAAATCATACATAATGGGTTTAAAATTCATTCTCCACAAAACATTACTTAAACCCTAACCAAATTCTTTTCCACACAACCACAAGTAAGTCCCTAAATGCAAACTAAAAGTTTGGAAGGAGCCCTTACCTTCACTTTAGCTTTTTCGTTCGATTACGGTACCGTGAGTAAATCCGGTAAATTTTCCGCTTGCAACGCCGCTTCCAAAGTTGGTCCACTAGAACCGTAGCACGGAGGTGAGCAACCTTCCCTTCTATCACTTCTTGAAACGAAGCTTGGATCTAGAAGAAACGGAGGGGTTTGTGTTTGAATCTCAAATACCGTTTTTCTTCGTTTTCGAATCAAAGAGGGAGAGTGAGGTTGAAAAATCCTTGTCCTATCACCCACTATCAATTTCGAACTCAAAGGAAAGAAACTAAAGCAAAAACGAGCAACAATGGAGGAAGGAAGAAAATTGGTTTCTCGCGCGCAGAGGAAGAAGAAGATATTTTTCCTTTCTCTGTTTTTCCTTCCTTCTATTTTCCTTTCTTTCTATTTCTTTCCTTTCTTTTTTCTTTTTCCTTTATCTTTCCCTCTAAACAAACATATATTCATTATATATATTAATCATAATTAACAAATATCTAAAAATATCTAGATATTTGTTAAATTACCATTTCACCCATAACGCATTAAATTCTTCGCAAAAGATTCACCGCAGTTATTTTAATTTATTTATCGACGAGTAATTCTAATCAGGCATCAAAATATCTTCTTGGTCGTATAAACTCCAAAATATTAATAACTTTGGCTAAAAAGCCTCTGAGTTCAATACCGAAAAAACACCAAAATATATAAAATACACTTAAAAATTATGGGTCTTACACAATATCTGTGTTTGTGTCATTGGATTAAGATTAAGGTCATTTTAGTCATCGATGGGCTTATTCTGGTCCAATTTGGGGTTTTAACCTATCTTGTGCATTCAATTGGTGTGTTTGTGTCATTGGATGAATATTTAGGTCATTTTCGTCGTCTATAGGCTTAGTCATGTCTAATTAGGGTTCTTAACCAATCTTGTGCATCCAATAGGAGTGTTTATGTCAATAGATTAACATTTAGGTCATTTTCGTCCTCCCTAGGATTATTGTTGTCCAATTAGAGTTTTATACCAATCTTGTGCTTCCAATAAGTCCATCCAATAAGTCCATTTTTGCCATTAAACTATCATTTAAGTTAACCAATCTTGTGCATCCAATAAGTTCAATTGTATCATTGGATTAATATTTAGGTCATTTTCATCATCCCTACTCTTATTTTGTCCAATAAGGGTATTTAACCAATCTTGTGCCTCCAATAGGTGTGTTTGTGAAATTAACCGAACATTTAGGTCATTTTCGTCCTCCCTAGGCTTATTCAAGTCCAATTATGGTTTTTAACCAATTTTGTGCATCAAATAAGTCTATTTGTGCCATTGAATTAACATTTAGGTCATTTTCGTTCCCTCTAGGCTTATTCTAATCCAATTAGGGTTTTTAACCAATCTTGCGCATCAAATAGTTTTGTTTAGTTTTATTGGAAGAAAATTTAGGTCATTTTCGTCCTCCCTAGACTTATTCGTGTCCAATTAAGGTTTTTAACCAATCGTGTACATCCAATAGGTGTGTTTGTGTCATTGGATTAACATTTAGCTCATTTTCGTCCTCCCTACACTTATTCATGTCGAATTAAAGTTCTTAACCTATCTTGTGCATCTAATAGGTGTGTTTGTGTCATTGGATTAACATTTAGGTCATTTTCGTTCTCATTAGGCTTATTTTTGTCCAATTAGGGTTTTTAACTAATCTTGTCCATCCAATAGGTGTATTTGTGTCATTGGATTAACATTTAGGTCATTTCCATCCTCCCTAGGCTTATTCTAGTCCAATTATGGTTTTTAACCAATCTTGTGTATCCAATAAATCCATTTGTGCCATAGAATTAATATTTAGGTCATTTTCGTCCTCTCTTTGCATATTCTAATCCAATAAAGGTTTTGAAACAATCTTGTGCGTCGAATATCTGTGTTTGTGTTATTGGATGAACATTTAGCTCATTTTCGTCTTCGCTAGATTTATTCTTCTCCAATTAAGGTTATTAAGCCATCATGTGCATCCAATAGGTGTGTTTTTGTCATTGGATTAACATTTAGGTCATTTTAGTCGTCTAGAGGCTTAGTCATGTCCAATTAGGGTTCTTAACCAATCTTGTGCATCCAAAAGGTGTGTTTGTGTCTTTGGATTAACAATTAGGTCATTTTCGTCCTCCCTAAACTTATTGTTGTCCAATTAGGATTTTTAACCAATCTTGTGCATCCAATAGGTGTCTTTGTGTCATTGGATTAACATTTAGGTCATTTTCATCCTCCCTAGACTTATATTTGTTTATTTAAGGTTTTTAACCAATCTTGTGCATCATTAGGTGTATTTGTGTCATTGGATTAACATTTAGGTCATTTTCGTCTTCCGTAGGCATATTCTTGTCCAATAATGGTTTTTAACGAATCTTGTACATCCAATGAGTCCATTTGTGCCATTGAACTATCATTTAGGTCATTTTCGTCCTCCGTAGGCTTAGTCAAGTCCAACTAGGGTAGTTAACCAATCTTCTGCAACCAATTGGTGTGTTTGTGTCATTTGATTAACATTTAGGTCATTTTCGTCCTCCCTCTTCTTAATCAAGTCCAATTAGGGTTTCTAAGCAATCTTGTGAATTCAATAAGTTCATTTATGTCATTGGATTATTATTTAGGTTATTTTCATCCTCCCTTAGCTTGTTTTGTCCAATTAGGGTAGTTAACCAATCTTGTGCATCCAATAGGTTTGTTTGTGTAATTAACCGAACATTTAGGTTATTTTCGTCCTCCATAGGCTTATTCAAGTCCAATTAAGGTTCTTAAGCCATCTTGTGCGTCCAATAGGTGTATTTGTCTCATGGGATTAAATCTTAGGTCATTTTTGTCCTCCCTAGGCTTATTCATGTCAAATTTGGGTTCTTTACCTAAGTTGTGGATCCAATAGGTGTGTTTGTGTCATTGGATTAACATTTAGGTCATTTTCGTCCTCCCTAGGCTTATTTTTGTGCAATCAGGGTTTTTGACCAATCTTGTGCATCCCATAGGTGTATTGTGTCATTGGATTAACATTTAGGTCATTTTTGTCTTCCCTAGGCTTATTCAAGTCCCATTATGGTTTTTAACCAATCTTATGAATCAAATAAGTCCATTTGTGCCATTGAATTAACACTTATGTCATTTTCGTTCCCTCTAGGCTTATTCTAGTCCAATTTGGGTTTTTAACCAATCTTGTGCATCAAATAGTTGTGTTTGTGTAATTGGATGAAAATTTAGGTCATTTTCTTCCTCCCTAGACTTATTCGTGTCTAATTAAGCTTTTTAACCAATCGTATGCATCCAGTTGGTGTGTTTGTCTCATTGGATTAACATTTAGGTCATTTTCATTCTCCCTAGGCTTAATCTAGTCCAATTAGGGTTTTTAAGCAGTCTTGTGCATCTAATAAGTTCATTTGTGTGATTGGATTAACATTTAGGTCATTTTCGTCTTCCCTAGGCTTGTTCTAGAACAATTAGAGTTTTTAACCAATCTTGTGTATTCAGTTGGTGTGTTTGTGTGAATGGATGAACATTTTGGTCATTTTCGTCCTCCCTAGACTTATTCTTGTCCAATTAGGGTTTTTAACCAATCTTGTGCATCTATTAGGTGTGTTTCTTTCATTCGATTAACATTTAGGTCATTTTCATCCTCTGTAGGCTTAATCTAGTCCAATTAGGGTTTTTAACCAATCTTGTGCATCCAATAGGTGTGTTTGTGTCATTGGATGAACATTTAGGTCATTTGGATGAAGCCGCTTCATATGCAAATGTGACGAGAAGTGTGTTAGACATAAGTCCTCTCGATCATGTTTTTGACATAATTAACAAACATACAATGTACATACATCATCTGATAAATCTAACAGTTTAAACTGAGTAACATTTCAGGAACAACAACTAAACCCTACACACTTGGGACAAAAGCTTGGAACTCAAGGAATCAACCAAAATTGGAGGATGTGCTTGAGAAAGATGCAAATACATATATAGTGTGATTAGTGGTTATAGTAGTTAATTAGTAGACTCATCAATATGGTTTCATACTTAAGTATTTGCCAAAGTAAAAATGAAATCTTAAAATTAGTAAGGAAATAAATCGATTAGCATGTCAATTGATGAATCCATTGGGCAATCGATTGTTTGACTCAGAATTAGAGTTTTCACTAAGTACATCGATTGGGAAATCGATTACTTAAAGGATTTTAGTGAAACCTGTATTCTGGGTTTAAACCAATCCATTGGACAATCGATTAGCACGTCAATTGAGTAATCGATTGTGTAATTCACAGAGCCAAGCTAGTACTTAGTTAATCGATTGGCAAATCGATTACGAAAACCCTTTTTCATCAGACTTGGACTCTGTGATCAACCAATCGATTGGACAATCGATTGGGACATCAATTGAGTAATCGAGTTTGTAAGTCACAGAACCAACCACTTACTGAATCAATCGATTGGCAAATCGATTGTGAAAAAGTTTTTTATCAGACTTGGCATTTGTGATCATTCAAATCGATTGGACAATCAATTGAAACAAGTTTCTTAACTTGCAAGGTATAAACATTTTTCTTCAATCGATTTTACTAGTCATAGTGATTTAGATATTTTACTTCAATCGATTTGACAATCGATTGAACTGTTACAGTAGCTCATATTGTGATTGAGTCAACATCTTTAGTTTTCTTTTATCTTTTCTATAAACAATCTGTAAAGAAAGTTCTGAAAAATCCAGTGGTGTAAATTGGTGACTATCTTTGTTGGTGCGTGTGTTCATCAAGAAGAAGTCTCATCTTTATCTCGTGAGGGTTTGGCGACTAACTCTAGGAATAAGGTGGCATTGTAATAGAAGTGATTGAGTTTGATAGATAGGCCACGATTGAGTTGGAAAATCTGTGAAACGTACTCAAGTATATTCTATTAGACAGGCTGAAATTTGGTTGGATTTCGGGACTGGATGTAGGCTATCAAAGGGATAGCCGAACCAGTATAAATCTTGGTGCACGTTTTTCTTATCCTTTCTCTTTATTTTTGATATTGCCTGAATGCTTAATCTTGAATGTTTGTATTGGTAAATTTATGTCTTGATTGATAGTTTGAATAAGCATTGTATCTGTACTCTTATATTGCTAATACATGTATGTGAGAATCTTTGTTCCTGAATAAATTCTGTAAACTGTCATTGTTTACTTGGTTAATAACCTTGTAAAATTAGTGAAGTCATTTCATATAATTTTTTAACAAATAGAGGCCATAATAACCTACAATTGGTATCAGGGCCTGATCTTTTTTAGACTAACTCTCATAAAAGAAAATGACATCTGTAGAATTCCTAGGAGAAGGTGCATCCTTGGCAAGGCCCCCTGCATTTAATGGGGCTGCCTACATGTATTGGAAGGAGCGAATGTTAATTTTTCTAGAAGCATGTAGCCTTGATATACTAGAAGCAGTAATAGATGGTCCCTATGTGCCAACAATAGCTGGCACAGGTGAAACATTAATCCTAAAACCCAGATCAGATTGGTCTGAGGATGACAAGAAAAAGGTTGGATACAATGCTAAGGCTAAAAACATTATTACCTCTGCTTTAAATGTTGACGAATTTTTCAGGGTTTCTAACTGCAAATCTGCCAAGGAGATGTGGGACACATCGCAGCAAACGCATGAAGGAACAACAGGTGTAAAAAGGGCCCGAATCAACACGCTAATGCATGAGTATGAGTTGTTCAACATGAAGAAAGAGGAGTTCGTTAATGATATGCAGACAAGATTTACACACATAGTCAATAATCTAAATGCTCTTGGTATGGTGATTGACAATGAGCAACAAATCAGCAAGGTGATGAGGTGCTTGACCAGAGAGTGGCAGCCAAAGATCACTGCCATAGCAGAATCAAAAGACCTTGGTAGCATGTCAATTTCCACACTATTTGGAAAACTAAGAGAGCATGAGATGGAACTGCATAGACTAAATGAGGTTGAACAAACAGACAGAAAAAGAAAAGGGCTGTCTTTGAAAGCACAAGCACAAAAGATAACAAAGTCTGAACCAGAAGCAACCACAGACGATTCTGACAGTGACAATGATGAAGAGCCCAAGATTGGAATGTTAGTCAGAAAATTCAAAAAGTTTCTAAAAAAGAAGGATAGCAAATCAAGAAAACCCTCAAACTCAAAGACAAATGACAGCAAGATAACCTGCTTTGAGTGTGGGAAGACAGGACATATAAAATTTGAGTGCTTCCAATTGCAAAACAGAAATAAGACTGCAAAGGCTAAAGGCAATCAACCACCTACTAAGACCAGAAAAGCCTACATTGCTTGGAATGATAACGATGATGAATCCTCTACATCTTCAGAAGAAGAAGAAGCTAATCTTTGCCTAATGGCCAACACAGATTCAGATTCTGATAGTGAGGTAAGTTCTAAATCCAATCCTTCTTATGATGAATTACATGACGCATTTAATGAACTGCGTGATGAATATGTTAATGTAATCAAACAGTTAATTAGCACTAAGAGATTGTTAGAAGAAAAGTGCATGCTTTATGAAGAGATTAAACTGGAACATGAGTCTCTTAAAGACATAAATGAAAATCTGAAAAAGGAAACTTATGCACTGCATTGTGATATAGAAAAGTTCAATAGTGGTAAAAATAATTTAGATATGCTTCTTGGAAACCAAAGGAATCTAAATGAAATGTCTGGACTTGGTTATAAACCAAATGTGTAAGTTAAACAGAATCACAATAATAAATGTGGCCTTGGATATAGACAAAACAGAAATGCTAAAAAGAATCAGAAGTTTGTTAGATCTAAGCATATGCATGATATCTTCACTAAACCAAATCAGAATTCATCCTCTGCTGTTTCATGTCACTTTTGCTGTAAAAAGGGACATATTGTTTTTAATTGTAAACTAAAAAAACTTGCCAACAAAGGATGGAAACAGCTTTGGAAAGTAAAGACACCAATGTTTGAAACTAACCCTCCAGGACCCAATCTGAATTGGGTACCTAAAACCAAAATTTAAAATTCCATTTTGTAGGTATGCTGGACATCCAAGACTTATTCATGGTACTTGGATAGTGGATGCTCCAAGCATATGACTGGAGACAAATCAAAGTTCTTGTCTCTAAAATTAAAAGATGGAGGATATGTTAAATACGGTGACAACAACAAAGGTAAAATTTGTGGTGTTGGAGACATATGAAGTGAGTCAACAGCAGTCATCAATGATGTCCTATATGTAGAAGGTTTGAAACATAATTTACTTAGTATTAGTCAACTATGTGATAAAGGGTTCCAGGTATGTTTTACATCTTAGTCTTGTATACTTGAGCACAAGGAAAATAAAGACATGAAATTGGTAGGTGAAAGAATCAATAACATATACATGCTTGATTTTAATGCTTTGCCTGCTAGTACTATTTGCTGTTTATTATCCATTGCTGATGAAAACTGGTTATGGCATAAAAGAGTAGCACATATACATATAGATCACCTTAATAAATTAGTTAGTAAACAATTAGTTCTAGGACTCCCAAACAGAAAGTTCACTAAGGACAAGCTTTGTGATTCCTGTGAGAAAAGCAAACTAGTTAAGTCATCCTTTCCCCCAATAGATTTAGTCCAAACCAATAAGGTTTTACAATTAATACATATGGACCTGTTTGGTCCATCCCAAGTGAAAAGCTTTGAATGAAACTTGTATGGTTTTGTGTTAGTAGATGATTACTCTAGGTATACTTGGACATTTTTTCTGACTCACAAGAGTGAGGCCTTCTCTATTTTCAAAACTTTTGCAAATTTAGTTCAAAATGAGAAGAATCAGAAAATATTATCCATTAAAAGTGATCATGGTGGAGAATTCCAAAATGAATCCTTTAATAACTACTGTGAACAAAATGGAATTCACCATATCTATTCAGCCCCTAGAACTCCCCAACAAAATGGAGTTGTTGAAAGGAAGAATAGGTCTTTAGAAGAATTAGCTAGAACTACGATTAATGATTCCAATCTTCCTAAGTATTTTTGGGGGGATGCTATTAACACAGCCACACATGTAGTCAATAGGGTTCTAATTAGGCCAATACTTAGGAAAACTCCATGTGAGTTATATAAGGGTAGAAAGCCCAACATAGCATACTTTAGAATTTTTGGATGCAAATGCTTTATATTGAATAATGGGAAAGAACACCTAGGAAAGTTTGACCCTAAGGCAGATGAGGGTATTTTTCTAGGTTATTCACAATCTAGTAAGGCCTATAGGATCTACAATAAAAGAACTAAAACTATAGAAGAATCTGTTCATGTGAAATTTGATGAAATGTTTGCTGAAAATTTGAACAGCACTCCTCCTATAGTTGGTGATTCTTTGGACGAAATTGTAGAATCTGAACCAATAGAACCAAATGAAATTGTACCTCAAACTAACTTGGATTATGTAGAACCTATAAGGGAGGAGGATCTACCTAAGGAATGGAAGTTTAATAGAAACCATCCCATTGATATCATAATAGGAGAAATCTCCAAAGGAGTAGCCACTAGGAAATCTCTTAAACACTTTTGTAACTACACAGCCTTTGTGTCTCAAATAGAACCAAAAAAATGTAAAAGAGGCTCTCATGGACAATGAATGGATAATTTCCATGCAAGAAGAGCTTAACCAATTTGAGAGAAACAAGGTGTGGATCCTAGTTCCTAAACCAGAAGACAAACACATCATTGGAACCAGATGGGTATTTAGGAATAAAATGGATGAAAATGGAGTCATAACTAGGAATAAAGCTAGACTAGTTGCTAAGGGTTATAATCAGGAAGAGGGTATTGATTATGATGAAACCTATGCCCCTGTAGCTAGGTTAGAAGCCATTAGAATCCTGCTTGCTTATGCATGCATCATGGACTTTAAACTTTATCAAATGGATGTAAAAAGTGCCTTTCTCAATGGAGACATCCAAGAGGAAGTTTTTGTTAGCCAATCACCTGGATTTGAGAATCCTGATTTTCCAAATCATGTCTATAAGCTAACAAAATCCCTCTATGGGTTGAAACAAGCTCCAAGGGCTTGGTATGAGAAACTCAACAATTTCCTCATTCAACAAAAAATTTTAAGAGGAAATGTTGATAAAACACTTTTTATAAAGACTAATGGAAAAGACATCTTGTTGGTCCAAGTTTATGTTGATGACATAATATTTGGATCCACAAACAATAAACTGTGCAAAGATTTTGAAAACTTAATGAAAGGAAAATATGAAATGTCAATGATGGGAGAACTATCATAATTCTTGGGATTTCAAATTAACCAAAGCAAGCATGGCATTTTCATAAGTCAAACTAAATATTGCAATGATTTGTTAAAAAAATTCAGTTTTGATAACTTTAAGTCCATTGATACTCCCATGAGCCAAGTGTGTCACTTAGATAGAGATGAAAAAGAAAAACCTGTAGATGTAACAAGGTTTAGGGGCATGATAGGTTCCTTACTCTATCTTACAACAAGCAGACATGACATCATGTTCAGTGTCTGCATGTGTGCAAGATATCAATCCAATCCAAAAGAGTCCCATCTAAGTGCAGTGAAGAGAATATTTAGATATCTAATAAGAACTAGAAATCTAGGTTTGTGGTATCCTAAGGGATCAACTTGCACTCTAGTTGGCTATTCTGATTCTGATTTTGCTGGATGCAAACTAGACAGGAAAAGTACATCTGGTACTTGTCATCTGTTAGGAAACTCCCTTGTGTCTTGGTATAGCAAGAAACAAACTAGAATTGCACTATCAACAGCTGAGGCTGAATATATTGCAGCTGGAAGCTGCTGTGCACAGATTCTCTAGATGAAACAACACCTCTCTGATTTTGGTGTTGATCTAGGGATTGTACCAATCATGTGTGATAATACTAGTGCAATAAGCATTACTAAAAATCCTGTCATGCATTCTAGAACTAAACACATAGAGATAAGGCATCACTTTATAAGAGACAAATATCAAAATGGGAACATAAAGCTTAAATATGTCAATACAGCTGATCAATTAGTTGACATTTTTACCAAAGCTTTACCAAAAGAAAGCTTCCTCCATATTAGGATGAAACTAGGAATAATAGATCATAATGAAATCTTATCCATGTGAACAATCGATTGAAACATCGATTATCTTGTGAATAAATAGAAAATTAGCCTTATGAAATCGATTGCACAATCGATTTATAATGCACAGTGTCTAATTTGTCAAAATAGAAAACACGATAATCGATTGGTGAATCGATTGTCTAATCACAGGTAGCTAAATGCTTGAATATTCCTCAAATCCAATCGATTGAAAAGTTGGTAAATAGTTTAAAACAATCGATTTCATAATCGATTACCATGGCCCCAGACATCAAACATAAGAAAGTTTTTCAAACTCTAACCCGAGCATCGATTGGGAAATCGATTCAGTCAAAAATTTTAAAACCTGCATTTGATGGAATCGATTTGGAAATCGATGCTGAGATGAGTAGTTTCCTGAACTGATATGTAAATCAATTGGGACATCGATTCAGTAATTAAAAGACAATCGATTTGGGAATCGATTTGGAATATGACTGTTACAAAAATTTTACTAGTCGTTGGAGGCAATTATGACTGAGCCATTTTACCTTCCTCAAGCAACAGTAATATAATTGATTTGACAATCGACTTAGAATGCGCAAATTCTTAAACACATCGATTGATCAATCGATTTTGAACAGTGGTACTTAAACCCTAAATCGATTTCCCAATTTATGTTTTCCAGATTTCTAAAACCGTCTAGGTCTCAAGATATCTTTTGAGGAAATAGCTGATATTGGCAACCAGGTAGCTGAAGAAACAAATCCTACTAACCAAGATAGCCCTGAACCTCATGGTGAGGAGACACTTGCAGAGGATAATACAGCAGTCTCTACCTCTCCCACTGCTAATAATGAGGAACAGCCATAGATTAGTTTGTTAGGATGTTGTTTTCTTTCATGTGTTTGCAATGTTTCTGTGTTTTCAATGTATATCTTGCAATTGTATTCTAAATTGTAGTTTCTGTTTGAATATATGACAAAAAGAGGGACAATTTGATCTAATTTCACTATGCCTAAATGTGCTTTGATATACTGTTTTTTTGCTCTAATTACTTGGGTTCACTTTGACTATGATTTGTAAATAAATTTAGATTATGCTAATGTTCTCTCCTTTAATATCTTTTTGCATTAAATGACAAAGGGGGAGAGAATTTTTAACTTGTATTGCTGTGTACTGAATTTAACCTACTGCTGCGAGTTGCTAAATTACTCTGATATTGTTAAATAACACTAAAAATGTATGATATTGTAGTTTGTGATAGTTAGCTCTAATCATGATAACTCTTATACTGGATGCTGTAAATAACTCTGATATTGCTAACGTCTCTTTTTTTTAGCTCTAATACCCTGATATGTTACTGAACCTGAATATGTTACTGTATCACTTAACTAAATCATGAATGCTAAAATTCAGGGGGAGCTTTAAATAATGGTAATTATAATGTTATACCTTGGAATGTAAAACTCAAGTTTAAAATTGTATGTTTGTCACTTAATCAAAAAGGGGGAGATTGTTAGACATAAGTCCTCTTGATCATGATTTTGACATAATTAACAAACATACAATGTACATACATCATCTAATAAATCTAACAGTTTAAACTGAGTAACATTTCAGGAACAACAACTAAACCCTACACACTTGGGACAAAAGCTTGGAACTCAAGGAATCAACCAAAATTGGAGGATGTGCTTGAGAAAGATGCAAATACGTATATAGTGTGATTAGTGGTTATAGTAGTTAATTAGTAGACTCGTCAATATGGTTTCATACTTAAGTATTTGCCAAAGTAAAAATGAAATCTTAAAATAAGTAAGGAAATAAATCGATTAGCAAGTCAATTGATGAATCCATTGGGCAATCGATTGTTTGACTCAGAATTAGAGTTTTCACTAAGTACATCGATTGGAAAATCGATTACTTAAAGGATTTCAGTGAAACCTGTATTCTGGGTTTAAACCAATCCATTGGACAATCGATTAGCACGTCAATTGAGTAATCGATTTTGTAATTCATAGAGCCATGCTAGTACTTAGTTAATCGATTGGCAAATCGATTACGAAAACCCTTTTTCATCAGACTTGGACTCTGTGATCAACCAATCGATTGGACAATCGATTGGGACATCAATTGAGTAATTGAGTTTGTAAGTCACAGAACCAACCACTTACTGAATCAATCGATTGGCAAATCGATTGTGAAAAAGTTTTTTATCAGACTTGGCATTTGTGATCATTCAAATCGATTGGACAATCAATTGAAAAAAGTTTCTTAACTTGCAAGGTATAAACTAATCGATTAGGCAATCGATTGGAAAAATGAAATACTAAATCATTTATCAGAAACATGTTTCCTAGTCGATTGGCACATTGATTTCAACTAAATGGTTGAGCTACTGTAACAATTCAATCGATTGGCAAATCGATTGAAGTAAAATATCTGAATCACTATGACTAGTAAACTCGATTGACGAATCGATTGAAGAAAAATGTTTGAGCCACTGTGATCAGTTCAATCGATTGGCAAATCGATTAAAGTAAAGGCTTGTGTTACATGGAGAATTCAGCCAATTCCTAAATCGATTATGTTAATAAATGAATCGAATGAGTAATCAATTGTTTTGATCTCGTTGTTTGAACAAAACACCTATAATCGATTATTCAATCGATTTTGATATGAAATTGCTCTAGTTTCTGATTTATGTATTAAAAGAATCGATTGGCAAATCGATTAGATCATATATGTTCAAGATTCAAGAAAAATAAGAAACGCGATAATCGATTGGGCAATCGATTAAGCTGGTTATAAACTTTTATAAAATCGATTGAGGAATTGATTTAACTGTTGTTTTCTGAACATATACGCTGATTCAATCACAAATCTTTCAAAACTTTGAAAACGAATTCATAACACTTGAAACAATTATTCATTACACTTTGAGAGAAATAATTGTAACCACACACAAAACACTCATTTGGAAAATTACTTTTTGTGTGAGATTCATATTGATGAGTCTACTAATTAACTACTATAACCACTAATCACACTATATACGTATTTGCATCTTTCTCAAGCACATCCTCCAATTTTGGTTGATTCCTTGAGTTCCAAGCTTTTGTCCCAAGTGTGTAGGGTTTAGTTGTTGTTCCTGAAATGTTACTTAGTTTAAACTGTTAGATTTATCAGATGATGTATGTACGTTGTATGTTTGTTAATTATGTCAAAATCATAATCAAGTGGACTTATGTCTAACAAAGTGTGGTGTTCAAATTCATCAAAACAGAATTGATTTGTCGGTAGGGCTTACCAAACAAGATAATCATCGATAACGCGACTAATTTGAATAACAAAGTGATGAAAGAGTTGTGTGATAGTTTCAAAATTCAGCACCATAATTCTTCGCCATATCGTTTGAAAATGAATGGAGCTGTTGAAGCAGCAAATAAGAATATCAAGAAGATATTACAAAAGATGGTGGATACATATAAGGTTTGGCATGAAATGCTTACCTTTGTATTATATGGTTATAGAACCTCTGTTCGCATCTCAACAAGGGCAACTCCTTTCTCATTGGTGTATGGAATGGAAGGGATACTTCCCGTTGAAGTTGAAAATTCCCTCGATCAGAGTATTGATGGAAACAAAACTGGAAGAGGCTAAGTGGGTTCAATCACGATTTGACCAATTAAATCTCATAGAAGAAAAAAGAATGATAGCTCTATGCCACGACCATTTATATCAAAAAAAAAACTTATAAAGGCATACGAGAATAATGTCTGTGCTCGAGTGTTTCAAGAAGGGGACTTGGTGTTAAAAAAATATTATCCATGAAAAAAGACTCTCGTGGAAAACGGACCCTGATTTACGAAGTACCATATGTTGTGAAAAAAGCTTTCTCAAGGGGAGCTCTAATACTCGCATAAATGGATGGAGATGACCTTCCACTTCCAATAAACTCAGATGCAGTCAAAAAATATTTTACTTTAAAAAAAAGATCAAAAAATGAGCTCGCTAGGTTGAAAACCTGAAAATGCGACCTTGGCAAAAATTAAAGCATCCCGATGGATTAGAAACTTGGAAGAACGATCCATGCAAAAGTTAGGGATAAAAAAATAAATCGAGCGCTTCAAACTTGGGCAATTATTATTCTTGTAAGCTGACTAATAGGAGTCCTAAATTACATGAATGACTAGTGTTTGTTATAACCCATGCCTCAATTGTTTTGCTTTCAATGTAATGAATGTACATTTTCCAATATTATCATTCGACGTTGTACGTTACTCTTTATAATCCAATCCAGTCTCATTATTGATTGTTCCAATGTTTTAAAATGTTGTTTTATGATAATAAATGTTAGGATTTGAAATATGTGAAAATATAAAAGTATTTTAAATATTTTGACACTTGAAAAACATATACACGGGAACTCGTTTGATTCTCAAGATATTTGAGTGTGTGAAAAATAATAAGGAGGGTAATCATTTTAAAATATGGATTTTGTTTCACCTCGAAAAAGCAGTCACACGAAACATTCTGCAGTGGTCATGCAAAAAAATTGTTGTTATTTTCATTTATCCAATCTTGTGGGAAAAATCATGCATAATTTACTCATACTCACATGAGCCATGCATCTTCATTCACACTTTACCTATACTCAACAACCTTGCATAATGTATATCACACGCATGAATTATTTATACTTTATTTATACTCGACAACCATTAACATTCACATTGCAAGTATCATATTCCCCCTTTTTATCTACCTTCAAGATTTGACCAACTACCTTTTTTCATTTTTGTCGATCTACACATCGGTAACCAATTCAAAGACGATCATTTTTATTTCTTTGGATCTACGCATCGGTAAGCAATCCAAAGACGATCATTTTTATTTCTATGGATCTACGCATCGGTAAGCAATCCAAATACGATCACTTTTATTTCTATGGATCTACGCATCGGTAAGTAATCCAAAGGCGATCATTTTTTATGGATCGACACATCGGTAAACAATTTGAAGGTGATCACTTTCATTTATGTCGATCTACGCATTGGTAACTAATTCGAAGACAGTCATTTTTTATTTCTATGGATCTAGGCATTGGTAAACAATTCAAAGACAATTATTTTCACTCATGACGATCTACGCATTGGTAATCAATCTGAAGACGATCATTTTGCACATTTCAGAAACTTTGCATCATTCCTACTTTAATATTTTAGGGGACTATAATACATGCGTTTTGTTAATAGACAAAATTTAGGTCTTTATATTTACTTATCTTTTAATTGATAATATGGAAATTAAATCATTTCTATTCATATTTTCATATATAATTAAATAGGGGCAGTTATAGTACCCCAATTGTGTTCAACTTATTAAAAATAATTCAAAAAGTAATAATATTCAATTTTATTATAATATATCAAATTTTGTGATTTATATCTTCATAATCATTAATACAAAAAAGGGAAATATATATATATATATATATATATATATATATATATATATATATAAGAAATAAAAAATATAGATAAAAATTAGGCTCATTTTGTCCAATCAAATTACAATTTTAAATTGCAATTACAATATTAAGCCAAATCAATTTACAACCATAAATATTAAGCCAAATCGACTTACAATTTAAAACTATGAAGAAAGCCATTTTATGTTGCCTTGTGAGCTGCTACATGCCTTGTTTATTTTCCTTTTGCTGCACTACCTTGCTTTTGCTCTAGCTGCCTGGCTCATTTGATATTTCTGTTGCTGCACACCTTTGAAGCACTATCCTTGTGTATGTCATCTAACTAAAAAAAAAAAAAAAAACAGTCTTATAAGTCAGAAAAATGATATGTAAGTAATAAAAGTCCATTATCCTTGCCCTTAGCCATGGTACACATTATACATAGCAAAGAGACAAATTTTTGAGTTTAAAAAAAAAATACTAAAAGATAAATTAAAGCTGCAAATAAAAAAAAGCTCAGCAAATGAACAGGTAAAAACAAACATAAGCTAAAACCATGAATGCATCAGATGTGCAGAAAAAACGCAGATGATTAGCAAAAGAAAAGAAACATCATACAAGGAACAGGAAAGCTCAAACTCAAACAGTGGCACAGATAAAGAAAGCAATAAGACAAGTTAAAAACTCTATAAATACATTTTCGTTTATCTTTCAAAATAGGAGAGATTAACACTACAGATAAAAAAAAAGCATACAAAGAAGGAGAAAAGGAAGAAATCATATATATCAGTAACAAACAACAAATAGAAGTCACAAATGTATTTTTTTTAGCAATAAATCTGTTTCTTTATCTTCACCATACAACTACTCGTTTGTTTTAAAAATATGTAGATTTTTATTTTTATTTTTCTTTTTAAGATTAAAGAATAATGAACGAAACATATAAAAATAAGACT
The DNA here is from genome assembly GCA_037974775.1 of Cicer pinnatifidum. Taxonomy (NCBI): domain Eukaryota; kingdom Viridiplantae; phylum Streptophyta; class Magnoliopsida; order Fabales; family Fabaceae; genus Cicer; species Cicer pinnatifidum. Next base: position 18,065,392 of record JBBPBR010000002.1, read on the forward strand.
AAAAATTTGAACATGTGATGATGTGTCGTCGCTGTCGTCACCTGATATAATCCTGGTCGCCGCCTATGTCGCTGTCGTCGTCGTTTCTTCGCCTTTGTTTTCATCCTAACCTAGCCACTGAGTTTTGTGGCCACCTCCCTTAGGTAATGTGGTCGCCTTCCTTAAGTTGAAATTAGGGTTTAAGATTTATGTTGCAACTCTTTTGTTAAGTTGGATTTGGGCTTTACTAAAAAATTGTTTATAATTAAGTTGGGCCCGAACAAAAAACAAATACAAACAAAACATTATTTAGATGTGACATCTTTGAGATGTGACATCTTTTTAATCTATGAGATGTTTGAACACAAGTAGTACAACTTGAAAGTTTTAAAACTCTCTTTATTTATTTATTATTTTTTAATAAATTAATCTAAAATCGACTTTTAAAATTTAGTTAGTTAGATGTCAGATTTTCTAATCTTTAAGTTGTTAGAATACAAGTAGTACAATTTGATAGTTCTAAAACTCTCTTTATTTATTTATTTATTTATTTATTTAATATTTTTTAATAAATTAATCTAAAATCGACTTTTAAAATTTGGTTGATTAGATGTGATATTTTTTTTTTTTTAATCTTTGAGTTGTTAAGACATAAGTTGAACTATTTGGTGTTTTGAAACTCAATTTTAAATTCGAAATATTTTTAAGAGGATTAAATTAGATTTGACATATTTTTTTACTCCTTGAGTTTTTGAGACATGAGTTGTACAACTTGATCGTCTTAAAACTCGCATTTTTAAATAATTACTCAAATCAAGCAAACTCTTTTTTTTTTTGTCAAAATAATTTTTTTATCTAACAAAACAAATTTTATTTAAAAACAATCAATACATCCGCATTAACCAAGAATTATGTAGCTTTGATTTTTCTATCGCACCGGGAGATACGTAGGAGCAAGATCACATTCTTGTCAAGCACATTAATAAAAACTTCCTTTTTATCCTTTATTTGTTAAGTGCACATTTATTCTAAAATCATAGTATAAGAATAGTATTAACTGTTATTCATATTTAGAAATAAGAAGAAATAAATATACTTAAGTTAATATTAATTTTGCATAATTAATTATAGGTAATCGTATTTTAGCGGATGTCGTAGGGTGCCTATACCTTCCCTACGCATAATCGACTCCTGAACTCAAAATTTGGTTTCGAATGACATTTTTTTTTCTTCCTATTTTGAAGGGTTTCCCTATTTTAAAATAAATTTTGGTGGAGACTCCATTGAATTCGAGAAACACTCAAAATTTTAGGCCGCGACAATAAGGTAAGGGGTGAGAGAGCGTTTGAATTCATAAGTATAATATATTGTGAGATGAACAGGAAAACCGTATTTCCCAATGATTCATTTGGGACTCACTGCATAAGACAATAGCCCTTTGAGTGATAAACTAATTAATTTGCAAATATGGAAATCGTGAGATTAAAATGTAGAATAGAAACATTTGTAAGGTGTTGATTGATTTAATTTCTTTAAATGTGTGGCATTGGATATTATTGTGATATTGGGTGTCAAATGAATTTTATGTATATGTTTGATTAGATGAGTTTATGTGATGTGATGATAAAAGATGGATGTATTGTGATAAATTTATATGGTGATGATGATGTATGATTAATAATTGTGATGTTATAAATTTGTGATAAGTTTATGTAATGATGTATGATTGATGATAGTGATGATAAAAATTTGTGATGAATTTATGTGATGATGTATGATTAATAATAGTGATGTTATAAATTTGTAATGAGAATATTGAAGTAACCCCATAGTTGATGAAATGGTGGTGATTCCAAGTTGTGTTTGAGATGACGGTCTTAATGGAGTATCATAGGCCAACGAGGGAAGAAAATAAATATTGAGAATTTGTGAAGTGGAGATTATTTTATCATCATATAGGTAAGGCGTGACAAACCTAGTGATTCCAGGGAAATACAACTAAATGAGCCTGATCGTGGAGGTCTGTTGTTGAGCCTTAAGGCAAGATTGTTAGACATTGGAGGTATTTAGGTAGAGAATTCTTAGGTGACTTGGAGGTAGTACTCCAAATGTCAGATAAATATTTGTATTTAGGTATAAGCATCATGTCAGATATGTATATGATAAATATTGATTTTGCACCGACATGTCTTGCATAAACCACAATATTTGAAAACTTATATAAATTCACTTGTTATTAATTTATTTTAGTTACTACTTTTTGTAATCTTTCATCTTGTATTTTCTTTAGTAGTTAACTTATATTGTTCATCATAAATAACATTTAAAATTACAATAACGATGTTTATCACAAATAAAATTAGAAACTACATAAACAATGTTCATTACAAATAACAGTAAAAACTACTAAATAGTGTTATAATATGCTAAATATAAAGCTCTACATAAAAGTAACCATACATTTTGTCTGTGTAAGCACCATGTACCTCCAACCCCAACTGTATAAGATCACCCACTTGTTGTAAGGTAGATGGTTGTGAACTAGAAGCTAGTGGTCGAGACATCAAAATCTAGAACATGGGGTACAACATCTGGCCACACTAAAAGTGGATGAGATGCTTTATAGAACTACTCCAAGTATCCATCCTAACACTCTGATGGATATGTAGTTGGATTTATCATATACTTTAGTTCAATGACAAAGGTAAAATATCTCATTCAATCCACATATGCATCAAATAATCTATCAAGAACTGGACGTGACGATAGTGGAATATGTTGAATCTAGACAAACTGTCTAAAACACTTCTCTGGAAAATATGACACTATTGTACTACATAATCGGAGTTGACTGGTGTATAATATGATACCGTCAAAGGGAATGACGTCCCTACAATTCTCCCACGGCCTCCATATGACGTCAACAGGTGTCTATGCATCTATCATTTGTTTGTACTCATGGATTTTGTGATTTCCTTTTGCATAGTTCCATCTATTCATCTTGACAACGCCCTCCACATTAGCGACTATGTCTCATCTTGTACAAATATTTGAAAAATATTCATAAATCCAACATTGTTGGAAATAAAAATAATAATAATCATCATAAAAATTAATAAATGATAACCATAACAATTAATATATAATAATCATAAAAAGTTAAAAAATAATAATCATAACAATTAATGAATAATAATCATAAAAATTTATATAAAATGATACCTACAGTAGAGACATATAACTATCCAATTGCTTGAAGTCGTAATAACTAGCATATGAAAAGTAGTCATAAAGCACATAGTAGGACCCCAAACATTTGTATCGGTACCTTCCAAATCTCCAAATAGCATAAGGTACTTCACATTGACTAATGTATGAGTCTTATACGCGAAAATCGTTCTCCCTACCAAATTTAGCTAGTATGCCCTAACAACACAATTAAATCTCCCTACATTACATCGTCTTTTGAAAATCTCCTTCAACCAGTGCACACCCCTTGTCTTTAGTTTCCTCCCATATCTCAACAGAAGGCACCCCTAATAAATTAATGACAAGATTATATGTCAATACTTTATGATCTAGGTCGGATGGTGCACTGTAGAACTCAACCCTAAGGCGAATGTCTAATAGATTGGCAACATCATCCAAAGTAATTGTCATTTCACAAAATGGCATGTGAAATGATGAAGTCTCATGGTCTAGCAGAAACATGAAACCGGTATCGTGTAAGCACAAACATATCATACGATCCTCTAGAATATCGGGTAAGCTCTGCTTCCTACTGTGCAGATCTCTCATACATATGGTCCTCATGTCTCTTTGGATGTACAACCTCTTCTTCATCCTCCTCCTCATTCCCTTCCTCCTCCTCCTCCTCCTCCTGTACATACATCGCATGTACAAACTCCTCCTGCACAACAACATCAGTCTCCTCACTATAAATCGACGTCTCCTCTAGAATGTTTTGGGTTGAATCCTTTGCGAAGGAGGATCCATCATAGATGATGAAGTATAAGCATCATGTCTCGTTGTACTAATTTTTTGTCTTGTCCTCTAGCACCAACACCCATTGAAAATAAACAAATAGGAAAAAAATTCGGAAAACTTTGGGTTTTTAAGTTTTTCAGAACAAGCTGTGTACTATAAATCTTGAAAATAAAACTCCGTAGTATTACTTTTGTACCGAAAAACTTACAATTAAATTTCTAATAAAATAAAAAAAATTGTCACTCACTTGTATACCGGAAAACTAAAATGGTATTGTGAATGAAAATGAAAACTTTTAACATTTATATAAAGACAAAAAAACGTTATTTCATCAAATTTATGGAAGTAGAGTATAATATGGGGGTATAGAATAAATTTTCAAATAAGTTATTATTGGAGCCCATCTTTGATATTGGGCTAAAAGGAGTATGCCTATTTTCACACCTCTATATTGTATTTTGAAGAATTAATTAAAAATTAAAATCTATGCTTTTCTTTTTCATATTTTTTTTTAATTAAATTTAACCTAGCTATTTAAACTTCTTTCATTATTCTTTCAAATTTTCAAATAAACAAATGCCTCTCCAATTCACTTTCATCTTTCTCTCATTTTCTAGTGATTGAATTTGCACCGGTCTACTCAGGTAAGAAAGGAACCTCTGATATTCGACTCATTTCTTTGTTATTAGCTTAGTAATTTTAATTTAATATATCACTGTACAACACTCTATTTTTTGTTTTGTTGATGCTTCACAGTGTTCTGTTGAAACTAGGAAGTAAGAAAGTTGTCATCTTCCTGTAGATCTCCAAGAAAATCATCAAAACAAGTTATTGTAAGGTAAGTGAAAGAATTCCAAGATTATAAGTGGTTGTAACTAAATTGATGATGTAGTTGTTGGTGTTGGAATCTCTTGCAGGGATTTTTCATGTAGGTTGTGTTCAATTAGTGAAGTGCTTTATATGTTTGAGAACATGAAATTAGTTAAGTACTTTTTTTCACTTACCACAGTTACTTTTTAATTAGGAATATGTTTTTCTTCAAAATACGAAACAATATCTCAAGCTTTCGTTTTCTCACAGTTGTTTCATTTTAAACATATGAAGATTTTAAACCAAAAACTCAATTGGTTGTTTTTTTTTGTGATCCTGAGAACAGATTTCATAATTTTTTATTAGCAAAAATGATTTCATACATAAAAAGTAGTAGTTTAAAAGTTTACGTGATTAAATGTTATTATTATTCTTTTGGAATTAATATCATAATTCATTGGTATTTATAAAAAGATTTATATTTAATAACTTTTAATGTCAGAGTTATGTTTGAATTTCTTTTAAATTATTATACACAATTAATTTATTAATAAAATTATGTTGATATTTTGTAATTTAAATATATATAAGGAAATTTAAATACGAGATGTTTAATTTAGTCAACTAAAAATTAATTTACTTTTTATATAGTATAAAAT
>JBBPBR010000002.1:18071024-18097527 GCA_037974775.1 Cicer pinnatifidum
TTTGCACATTTTGTTTTTTATTATTGTAAATATAAACTTTTGCTTTTGATCCTTGTGTTTTGTTTCTCCCTGTAAATTGAATTTTGTTAATGTAGGAATAGATTTTTAGTACCTTGACCATGAATTACTAAGATAAGAACAAAAATTTATGTAATATTTAAATAACTTTAAATTACAATCATCTATATATAGTTTTATGTTCTAAATTTTGTTTTCTCATATTAAAACTAATATTACTTAATACATCTCTATATATTAAACTTATGTTTAGGATAATTGCAAATATTAAAAAGATTAAAAACAAAAAATGGAATAATCGCAAGGAAGAAAATATATTTAAATTAACTGTGATGAATCTGTATGTTATTCATTAGTATAAAGAAAGAAATGGACTGATGAAAGATTCACAAATGACTAACTAATGAATGTTTTGGATTAACTTAGTTTCATATATGTGTATATTTAAGCAGCTCTTGTTTTATGATTTTTTTCACATAGTTGTGGACTAGCCAAAGCTCTGTCGTTGTTCAAATATGTCTAAAGCTACTAAGGAAATTGTGAATCCAGAGGTATATATGCTTTGATATTTTATTCATTATTATTATTAATGCTATTGTATATTCCTTGTTGGATAATAAAAATGATTTGTGAAGTTGTTGCACTATTATCAAAGATTGGTTTCATATATCTTAGATTAAATCATACATCTGGTTAAGAACTGAGGATGGATCTATCCAACAAGTGGAGAAATCAATAGCGATGTCTAGCCCAATGATTTGTGAAGAAATAGTGGTGAATGGTAAAGGATCTTCAAAAAATTGTGCGGTATCTCTCCCAGGATGTGTCACTACTGAAATTTTAGGTTTGATACTTAATTACTGCCAATTTCATCAAGTAATGGGACGTTCCGATAAGGTATGCCATCATTTCAACTTTCATGACTTTTTTAATTTGGTACTAACAAATTAAAGAGTTGAATATAATAGATAGATTTTGACAATTATTGTAGGAGCGTAAAAATTTTGATGACACATTTGTTCGCACGGATACATCTACATTATGTTTGTTAGCAACTGCTGCTGAAAAACTTCAACTTAATCATCTGCTTCAATTGATTTGTAAAACACTTGCTAGAGAATTTCAAGGAAACAGTCCAGACAAGATTCGTGAAAAATTTCACATACAAGATGACCTAACTGAGGTGTGTGATGATATTCAAATACTATTTTTTCAACGTAACTTTATGATATACATACATTTCGTGTTTTTACAGGAAGAGAAGTTGATGCCCCTCAAAAATATGACTCACCATCCACATATTCGATTACTTAACAAACTAAATGCTAGAAAGCTAAAAGAACTCAATGACAAGAATAAATTGAAGGCATGCATGTTCTTCCAATATTTTACAATTCCATTCACATTCTTAAATTACTTTTTTTTTTTTTTTAAATAATCACTTTTGAAAATAGTTCCATGCATTAATTCAGGATGTTAAGGTTGCGGAGGACCTTAAAGATGAGCGCTCCTTAGATGATATACTTTCATTTATCAATGGTACAGGTGAAGGTATATATAGGCCATGTCTTTGAACTTTGCTTCTTCGAATAAATAATTTATTTTTTAAGATTTTCAATCATAATGATAGTAGTATGTATTGTCAATTTAATACACTATTTCTTGTTTTTTGGTAGAGATAAGAGGCGGTACAAATAATAATAGTAATAATAAAAATAATAAAAAGAGTAAGAAAAGGAAAGAAAAAGCAAAAGATCCTTCAGAAAATCCAAATCAATATCATGATAAGGTTTGAGTCTATGACACTTATTATTATTTTGTAGAAAATCTAATGAGAATGTTTGTAATATTTAAATATGTTTTGATATGTTTTAGGAGTCGAACTCTTCTGCTTGCACTCATGAAAATGAAAATCTGGACAATGCCTTAGAGGGCTCTTCAAGTAAACACTCAGTGGGACCAGATCTTCCTAGTATTAATTTATCTCCAAATGTCGAGTTTATGGAAAGCGATTTTGATGATGACTTAGATCCTGTATTGCAGGCAGAGATTGACAGGTTAGATACATAATCTCAATTTTAAAATGAATCTTTGTATAAATTTTATTTTCTTCTAAATTTAATGTGTTGAATCAAGTTATACTAGGGTATGATTGATTTTATGCGGAAATATTTTAAATGTTGTTTTATTGATTCAGTATTCAAGAAGGAGAGAGCAAAATTTATGGTAGATTTTTTTATAATTAAATTTAATTTAAATCTTTCACATTCTCTCTCCTCTCATACTTTAAATTAAACATATGATATATACTTAACCAACCCTTAAATTATTAATATTTTAATAAAAGATGATATTAAAATCGAAGAAGAACAGGAGGTATTTCAACTCATAATACAACTTATTGTAATTTACTCACGAGACTTTTAAAGTTCAAAATTACAACCTATAAAAACATCAAATACGAAAATTCCATCATAATAACTAAGATTAAGCTTTCGACTAGCTATATATACGAACCATCCCAAAGACGTACTAACTTTATCTATGATACTAACATATCTTGCTACACCATTTTAAAATATTATTTTATTCCTTAATGACCACGAACATCACACCACAGCCACCCAAATTAAGTACTGAATTTTCTTCAAACAAGTACCTCTAATTAAACTCCCATGATGGAAATGTTTTTGATTACAACCCACATATTATAAAAGAGAGGACATGAGAAAAAGAAATGATTACAAGTCTCAATTTCACTAAAACAGAAAACACAAGATAACTGGTAACTAAATGAAATTGCTCCTCTTTTGAAAAACTCATATCTTGTTGCCTGTCTTTCTTGTAATAATCTCCAAGCCATAACCTCCCATTTAGATGGAATGTCACACTTCCACACCTTACCCAATGCTTTTACTAGAAACGGATCACTTTGTTAATAGTTTATAGAATTAAATATGTTTTTAATGTCTATCAAATTTTAATATTTTAATTTTAGTTTTTTATATAATAAAAATACAATTTTTAGTTCTTAAAAATTTTATTCATACAGATTTAGTTCTTAAAAAATTTTCATACAAATAGTTTTAGTCTTGTAATTTTTGAATGAATTTTTTTAAGCATATTTCAAACTATAAAAAATTCATCTACAAAAAATAAAGTTCAAATTTGATTTCTATGTTTATATATAAATTTTTCATAACCAATAACCATATGACTTCAATTCCCTAATTAACTAACTCCTCCTCCCAAACAAACAAGGTTCTCCTCCAAATAGTCACTTCCACACCCAAACTGCATCCTCCCAATACCCCATACCCGCAATCTGAGCCAATATGAATACTAACTTGAAAATAATGGCAAAGTTCCTATCATATCTAATCTTGCCAAAAATCAATATACTGACCATTTCCAAATTTTCTTCTAAAAATTTTCTTGTAACCGCATCTTGGAACCACCCCAATGTATACCCACTGCCCACCCCCGCCAAGACTAAATCATGCATTCCACGCAAAGACTCTAGTTCATGTGCCAGTGGTATTTTCCTATTAAGAAAAGGACGTTGCCAATCCCACGCAAAGTCCAACAACTTTCGAACCACCGTCCCATATTTGCCACTAATATGTGCATATAATAGGTTTCCTATGCAAACTTCCGTAGAAACAAGTCTTTAAGAGATGTTTTACCTATCCAAATATCAAGCCACATACTCACCTTAGACCCATCCCCCACTTTGCTTCGTCTAATAGGTCCTTTAATTATGTGAAAACACAAGTCTTTTACAGCACTTTTTTTACAGCGCTTGTCAAAAAAGCGCTGTTGTATCCTCCGTTATTTTTAAAATATCATACAATAGCGCTTGTATTTAATAAGCGCTATAAAAGACGCGCTATAAAATGTCATTTTTGGCGTAGTGTCTTTGTTGAAAAGACACAATATCTTTCCACCACAAAGAATTACCACCACTAAATTTTAATTGAGTCCCACAAGCTCTCCTCCCATACTAAACATCTCTATCTCTACTTTTATTAATAGAGATATATTGAATAATTCAAGATTCTTTATGATATAATTTTATTTGTCATCAATCACTTTAAGGATCGTTCTAGGTTGGAATCTTATAGATTGGAACCAAAATCACGTTTTGTTGGAGAACACGATAATCGAAGCTACGAAACTCAAAATCAGACGATTCTAAAACGAGGTGAAAGATGACGTTCTGAAACGCAAGTTAGGCCGTTGAATCACCGGAAACAAGTATCTAAACTCGAGATATGATCGCAACTTACTGAACACAAAAAGTGGTAGAATTTTGCGTATTAAGGTTTGATATAAAGGAAACTCAAAATTATTAGTCAGCAAATGAACCAAGAACATAATGGTGCCACGATCTAAGAATTGATAAACCGAAAAAAATGTCATAAGGATTAACAACCTCGACAAGTTCAAAGTGAATTCTTTCAAGAACTCTAGGAGCAAAGCCTCACAAAAATAATGTTCAAAATCTTCCCCTCAATGAGGTTATACAAATGCATATTTATAGTAAGTCTATCTGTAAACCTAAATGGGTCATAGTTGTTTTTGAATTTTGGTCAGCTTTTATAATACCTTCTTCGGAGCTTTATAAAATAGGAAAAAAAAACTTGAGTTAGGCCTTAGTCATGTATATAGGCTTGAAAAATAGTTAAACTTGCAGCTTGCTAGACTCAAAAGTTAGTTAATCAGTTTTTCAGTTAGTTAGTTAATGTGATATACTTGTGTAATAAATAACAACATTCAACTTTAAATAATAATAATTCAATTTTGAATTCTATTCTAACAACTAGTATTTAGAGCACGGTTGTGAATCAGGGAAATACGAGTGTTTGGTGAGGATCAAATCTTTAGGAAACACGAGTGAGTGAAATTCTTGCAAGCAACTATGAATGGGAACAATGGTGCATCTTGATGAAATCACTTTTTGTTGCTCAAGATGTGTTCCATGTACTACAAGGAGGGTAAGATGCATTAGGAGAAAATCGTAGAGAGGCTCAGAAGTTTGCATTCAAGGAGACAAAAAGAAAGATTGCGAAGAATTGTTCTACATATGGAAAAATGTGGACACCAATAACTTGTTGGGGAGTCCGGGGGAGCACAACAATGGAATGGGCTAAACATCAAGGATTCTTAAGAGACTTAGACACCACATCTTAATCCAAAACCTTAAGGCATTAGGTTTTATGGGTCTCATAATTGAATTCCAACAATCTCCCCCTCAATTATGAGTTCCCACCACTAGACTTGATCCACTAGGCTCAAATACCACTTGTTGGGGAGTTCGGGGGAGCCCGACATTTAGAATGGGCTAAACAACAAGGATTCATAAGAGACTTAGACACCACATCTCAACCCAAAACCTTAAAGCATTACGTTTATAGGTCATTCTCCTTATATATCCAATATTTCCTCAATTTCTAGTCAATGTGGGACTAACCACTTATAATTGAATTCCAACATAACTTTGACAGTATCTCAAAGGTACTAGTGGAAAAAGAGGTATGAGACATATTGGTGGAGTATCACACAAGTGATGATAAAGTCAAGAAAGTGAAACTTCGGTCTTTAAGAAGGAAGTTTGAGTTGTTGCACATGGAAAATGATGAGAAGATTGTTAACTATTTCTCAAAACTGCCAGCACTTTTGAATCCGATGAAAAGCTGTGGAGAGGAGATGACATACCAACAAATTGTAGAAAAGGTAATGAGAACTCTAACTCCTCAATTTGATTTCATAGTATTAACAAATGAGGAATCAAAAGATATTAGTATCTTGAAGATAGAAGACTATTAGAGTTCTTTAGAGGCTCATGAGTCGAGGATTATAGATATAGATGTGTAGAAAGAAAGATTGATCAAGCTTTACAAGCTCAAGTAGTAAAGAAGGGTGATAAAATTGAAAGTGATAAAAGAAAAGGAAAGAAAGGAAAATTCAGTAAATATGGTGGCTAGTGCAGTAATAAAGATAAAAAGAAAGTTTGATGATAAAGATAAGCCTGAACCCTCAAATAGATCGAAGAGGAGGGAATGGAAGAAGTCAAGGTCAAGAAAGGGCTTTGACAAGAAGAAAATACATTATTATAATTGTCCAATCAATGTTGGCATGACAAGCAAAAGGACAAAAAATCTCATAAATCTGGGAAGAAGCTAATATGTTTCAAGAAGAGTTTGACTCTTAACCTGTGATGTTGATGGTGAAGACATGTGATAGAGGTACAACTGATGAAAAATGATATTTAGACACTAGATTTTCAAATCATATGTCTGGTTACAAAGAATAGAACCTTCAAGTGCAATATCAAGACTATAAATGTGTAGTGTCTAACAACTATAACTACAAACCAACAAAGTTGGCTTTGGTATATGACGTATGGTCACCTGAATTTTAGAGGCTTAAAATTGCTGAAAGAAAAGGAGATGGTTCTTGTAATTTCTAAATTAATTAATATTCCACATAAAACATGTGATATTTTCTTAAGAATCAAGCAAAGTAGATACCCTTCTCAATTGAAACTCCAATTAATGTGGTTCTATGGAGGTTCCTTCATTGGAGGAAACAAATATTTCATTACATTTGTTGCTGAATACACCATAATGATCTAGCTATATTTGATAATAGATGGTATCCATATTGATAACCTTTGAAGATGAAATTGAAAGTACCATTAGAAGTATGGAGTGGAAGTAAACAATTAGTTTCACATCTTAAAGTGTTTTGATCACTTTGTTTTACGCACATACTTCATGCAAAGAGAAGTAAACTGCTAGATAAAAGTGAAACAATGATACCAACATGTTATTATGCTACTGGGGCATACAAACTTTATAGTCCCAAGACTCACAGGATTGTGGTAAACAGAGATGTTTTAGTAAAACAAGACAATAAATGGGACTGGTAGAAAGGGGAAGCGGGTAGGTGACTATGGTGGCAATAATAAAGAACTAGAAAATAATTCTATTGATGAAGAACCAAGTGATGATGAAAGGATAGATTCTAGACCACAAAGGACTAGAACATTGCCTAGGATAGATTCTAGACTGATTATAGATTCTAGACCACAAAGGACTATGTAACTCAAACTCCTAGGACTTCAATTCAATAGAATTGCGGCCCGACATAAAAGCTATACAAGACCACATCTATTTATGCCACTGATTATTAAATCCCAATCTTTCAAACATTTAACTCCAACACATGATTATGCCTTTTCAAAATCTACTTTTAATAACATGCACTATTTGCTTTCACTTATTTTTATAGAATGGTTATATTTAATTAAACTTATAAAGTATAGGACTTGACTCTTCTATCGGGAGTAGTTAGTAAAAAGAGTAAATAACTTGAATAATTGATATTATAACATTATAATTTGATTATCAATTGTTGATATTACTTACTCTATTGTTTAAAGAGAATTAGATTTAACAATTAATTATATGGTGAACCTAGTTATTAAGATTTGCTCTTTATTTAATTTGTATTAATTGAACATATTTTTGTTTATGTAGGGAAGTTGAAGACTTCGAACGGATGTTAAATTTAAATGTGCAAGAAAGAATGAAAATTGAATCTTCAAGCCAATACAAAAAACTACTACCAATATCTATGATAAAAAATGGTTTTATTCGCTAAGTCTATTTTTTTTATTTATAAACATTATATGTGAGTAATAATGGTTTGTTTGTTATAACAATAGAGTAACTTTTTTTGGAGTTTATTTACTTAATAACTCTTTGTAGACATTGAATTTGATCCATGTAACTATTGATTAATCATATATCATTTTAATGATCATGCATAGAAAAATTATAATGATTTGATATTTGTAGTTATTTAATTTTATAGTTGATACTTTACATATATTTAAAAATATATATTAAATGTTCAATTGAACTTTTCAATGATGTATCAAATATTTTTTAAATTTTATAATTGTTTTTAATGTTAGATAATATTATTATATATTAGTAATAAGGGTATTTTAGACATTTCTATTATTTTGTATATATACTCACTGTAACCCTATTAACTAAAGTTTGATTCATGTTATGAAACCCTAGAGTGGTTGTCTCTTGGTGGTCTATCTTCTTCCTCTTTTCATTGTTAACATGGTATCAAAGAGCTTTGGTTGATTTTGGGATCTATTGTAAAGAAGAGAGAGAGAGTATTTTGATAGAAAAGACAACCACTAAAAGAGAAAAGAGAAGAGTAACCCTATTCCCGATTTTGTTAAATCAGTCTCAGAAAAACATCGATTGCGCATTCGTTAACCGTTGGATCGGGCTGATTTTTGGACAGTAGGTTCGCAACATTTAGTTCTTCGTCTTCAACGGTCGGATCGGCGAAACGACGTCTGGAGGGGGAGAAATCGTGCTCGCACAGCAGCAGGTTATCCCTAATTTATTTTGTCTCAGTGATTGTGTTTGTCGTATTTTCCTATCATTATTTGTTATGGCTGGTGCTAAGGATGATTCTCTTCAAGCTGTTAGTGTTCACCTCAACGGACAAAATTACTCTTATTGGAGTTATGTGATGAAAAATTTTTTGATTGGAAAAGATATGTGGAGTTTTGTGGATGGAACTTCTGTTAAGCCTACCGATAAAAAGAATGAAACTCAATATGCAAAAGATCTGAAAACATGGAACGTTAGTAATTCAAAAATTATTACTTGGATTAATAATTCAGTTGAGTTGTCTATAGGAGTGCAACTAGCAAAATATGATACTGCTAAAGAGATTTGGGATCACTTGAAACGTTTGTATGTTCAGTCTAACTTTGCAAAACGTTATTAGTTGGAAAGTGATATTAGAGCCCTTAAGCAGAACAATATGACCATTCAGGAATTCTATTCGGCAATGACTAATTTGTGGGATCAATTGGCTCTTATGGAATCACCTGAGTTGAAAGTTGTCAAAGCATACATTGATCAAAGAGATGAGCAACGTCTAGTTTGGTTTCTAATGGCTCTTCGTGATGATTTTGAGGGCCTTCGTGGGGGTACTTTGCATCGTTCTCCCCTTCCTAATGTTGAATCAGTAGTTAGTGAATTGTTGGCAGAAGAAATCAGACTTCAGACTCATTCTGGTGTGTCAGATAAGGGAATTCCCTCAACTCCTCCATCTGTTTTTGTTGCTCCTGTTCAAAAAGGAAAATCTCAAGGGAGGGTCGGGCTTGGTAATGATGAATGTGCATTTTGCAAAGAAAAAGGTCATTGGAAAGCACATTTTCCGAAATTAGGGAGAGCACATAAGAAGAATTTTAGGGGGCCATCGTCCAATGTTGTTGCTTCTACTCCTTCTACCATTGGCTCTAGTTCTGGTTCTGTATACTCATCTGAGACTGCTTCCCAAATATCTGATATTGCAGAACAACTTCAAAAACTTCTTGCCACTCAATCACATGCAATGTCTGCCACCTCTTCTAAAGGTTTGAACTCCTCTGGTATGTCAGGTATATCTCCTTCCATATGGATTCTTGATTCTGGAGCATCTCATCATATGACATACGATGATAAATCTTTTGTGTATATGAAACCTGCCTCATCTGTGTCAGTTGTGACTGCTGATGGCACTCCTATGCCACTAGCAGGCATTGGTTCTGTCTCCACACCTAACCTTTCTCTTTCTGATGCTTATTATATTCCTAATCTTACTTTGAGTCTTGCTTCTGTTAGTCAAATATGTGATTTCGGTTATTCGGTTATATTTTCTTCCACTTCTTGTTGTGTGCAGGATCCACATTCCGGGAGGCTGATTGGGACAGGCCATAGACAGGGGGGACTTTATGTTTTAGATGACCTGCGACTCCCAGATACTGCAGCCTCAACAACTACTGCTGACTTATTATCTAGTTTTCGCTTGAATTCTTTATCTTCTAGTTTTTATTTATGGCATTCTCGCCTTGGACATGTTTCTGCTTCTAGATTAAAATATTTGGCTTCTACTGGAGCCTTAGGAAAGTTACAAACCAGTGATATCTCAGATTGTTGTGGTTGTAAACTTGCAAAATTTTCAGCTTTACCGTTTAATAAAGGTGTTTCTGTTTCATATGCGCCTTTTGATTTAGTCCACTCTGATGTTTGGGGTCCATCACCGGTTCTCACCAAAGGTGGATCTAGATATTATGTTTCGTTTATTGATGATTACACTCGTTATTTTTGGGTTTATCTTATGAAAAATCGGTCTGAATTTTTTGACATTTATCATATGTTTCGTGCAATGGTCAAAACTCAACATAACTCTGTTATAAAGTGCTTTCGTTGTGATTTAGGTTGTGAATATACCTCTAATAAATTTTCTGAATTACTTGCTTATGATGGCACTCTCCACCAAACATCTTGTACTGATACTCCTCAACAAAATGGAGTTGCTGAAAGAAAACACCGTCATATTATAGAGACTGCTCGTTCCCTTTTGTTGTCCGCTTCAGTTCCTAGTGAGTTTTGGGGAGAAGCAGTTCTTACTGTTGTTCATGCTATTAATAGAATTCCATCCTCTATCATATCAGGTTTGTCTCCTTTTGAAAAATTGTATGCTTCTACCCCTGATTATTATTCTTTGAAAGTTTTTGGTTCTACTTGTTTTGTTCTTCGCCCTCAAGTAGAGCGCGGTAAGTTGTCTTCTCGTTCAGCCATGTGTGTTTTTCTTGGTTATGGGGATGGTCAAAAAGGTTATCGTTGTTATGATCCTAATGCAAGAAAACTTTATGTATCTCGTAATGTTGTTTTTCTTGAGCATATCCCTTTTTACTCTGTTTCCTCTGATTCTCAAATTATTAAGAGTTCTGTACTAACCCATATTGATCCATTTGGTTCTAATGATAACGCTTCTAGCGATTGTAATATTGAGAATTGCAGGACAAATACTTCTACTCCACATGATGACATCCCTCTTGTCCCCCCGGCTGCCTAACCACCTCCTGCGATTGTTGATCCTCCTCGTTACCCTTCTCGTCAACGTAAGTCTACTCAGTTACCTGATTTTGTCTATTCCACTTATTCAACTTCGTTTGCTTCTTTCTTAACCTCTATTCACAGTTTGTCTGAGCCATCTTCCTATAAAGAGGTTGTTCTTGATCCTCTTTGGCAGCAGGCTATGGCAGAAGAACTATCTGCATTGCACAAAACTAACACTTGGGAATTAGTACCTCTTCCTCCTGAAAAACGTGCTATTGGGTCTCGTTGGGTATACAAGATCAAAACTAAGTCTGATGGGTCAGTTGAGCGCTACAAAGCACGTCTTGTTGCTAAGGGTTTCTCTCAACAATATGGTATGGATTATGAAGAAACTTTTGCTCCTGTAGCCAAGATGACCACTATTCGTACTCTTATTGCAGTTGCATCTATTCGTCAATGGCATATTTCCCAAATGGATGTCAAAAATGCCTTTTTAAATGGTGAGCTTAATAAAGAAGTCTATATGGTCCCTCCACAAGGAGTTTCTCATAATCAAGGGGAAGTATGTAAGTTAAAAAAGGCTCTATATGGTCTTAAACAGGCTCCTCGAGCTTGGTTTGAGAAATTCTCTAATGTGATCACTTCTCTTGGTTTTCACTCTAGTGAACATGATTCTGCATTGTTTATAAAGTCCACCACTTATGGTCGCATTATACTTTCTCTATATGTTGATGATATGATTATTACAGGTGATGATGTTAGTGGAATCAATGAGTTGATAGTGCAGTTAGCCAAACAGTTTGAGATGAAGGACTTGGGAACTCTTCGCTATTTCTTGGGGATTGAAGTTGCCTACTCTCCTAGAGGCTACCTTCTTTCTCAATCCAAGTATATTGCCAACATTCTTGACCAAGCTCGTCTTTCTGATACTAGAGCAGCAGATACTCCTCTTGAGTTGAATGTGAAATATGCTCCATCGGATGGTGTTCCTTTACCAGATTCCACTTTGTATCGTACTTTGGTTGGCAGCTTAGTGTATCTCACGATTACCAGACCTGACATTGCTTATGCTGTTCATGTTGTTAGTCAGTTTGTTGTCTCTCCCACTACAGTACATTGGGCAGCAGTTCTTCGGATTCTTCGTTATCTTCGAGGAACTCAATTTCAAAGCCTTCTTTTTCCATCGTCATCCTCATTAGAGTTACGAGCTTATTCTGATACTGATTGGGCTGGTGACACCACAGATCGTAAATCTACCACAGGATTTTGTATCTTTCTTGGAGACTCTCTTATTTCTTGGAAGAGTAAGAAACAAGACATTGTCTCTCGTTCCTCTACAGAAGCTGAGTATCGTGCTATGGCATCTACTACCGCTGAAATAATTTGGTTGCGTTGGCTTTTGTCTGATATGGGTATCTCTCTTTCTGAGCCAACTCCGATGCACTGCGATAACAAGAGTGCTATTCAAATTGCTCACAACTCGGTATTTCATGAACGCACCAAACACATTGAGATTGATTGTCATCTTACTCGTCATCATCTTCAGCATGGAACCATTACTCTACCGTTTGTCTCTTCTTCTTTACAGATTGCTGATTTGTTCACAAAGATGCATTCCATCAAACGTTTTCGTTTTTTAGTTGACAAACTCTCGATGCTTCATGTTAATGCATCGTGAGTTTGAGGGGAGATGTTAGATAATATTATTATATATTAGTAATAAGGGTATTTTAGACATTTCTATTATTTTGTATATATACTCACTGTAACCCTATTAACTAAAGTTTGATTCATGTTATGAAACCCTAGAGTGGTTGTCTCTTGGTGGTCTATCTTCTTTCTCTTTTCATTGTTAACATTTAAATTATTTCTACTCAACAAAAATATTAATTTAATGGTTTGTTAATAAAATTAAATGTAAGCAAAAAAATTATTGAGTGGAATAACTCTAGCAAGATATACTCGTGAAATATATATATATACACGCGAGAGTTAGAGGATATATTTTTTCATTAGATTTTAATAGACGGTTGTTTGATTTGATTAATTTTTAAATTAGTCACACACTCTTAACTATTTTGTCTATCATTGCATTTCCTATGAAAGGTATTCCTCATTCTCGTTAAAATATTACACAAAATCTATTTAAAGGGTTAAACAAATCTTTTTGGTTCTGTAACCACAAGAGGTGTCTAGATTAAGGAATGTACAAATATTACAAAACCACACGATTAACTGCGGAAGTTAAAACGAATCCCCATCAAATCTATAAAACCCAACTATAACATGGTGTCTAACCACAGTGAAGACTGATACACCTTAAAAGTTGGGTACACAATAGATGGTATCCATATTGATAACCTTTGACATGCAAATTTATCCACATGCATGATAAAACTTTAATAATTTCAAGAATGGGATTTAGAATCACCATATTTTGATGAAAAACGATATAATTCTTTGATTTTCATATAGTCCAAATCATCAACAACTAAATTAAGTTTAATCTTTGAAAAATTACATGTCCTTATGGAAAAAGACCATCAAATTCATTAGAATGAGTGATTGCATTGTTTAGAAACAAACTAGATAAATCTAACAATCCAAAAATACCATACCACACAAGTCGACATCGAGGAGAGTAAAAAAATATGTGATAAAGAAGATGAATTAGAAGGACATCTAGTATGTAATGGAATTGATCGAAGCTACACATGTTGGATAAGACATGGTGAGAAAAAAAAAACATTAATTTTGAGAATAGTTCGACATATGCTTCAACTGACTTCGATACAGATACATATGAGCCGGACTGAGTTGATGAGATCGCAAAAGCAGTTGAAGAAGATCTTCGAGATTGTCCTAAAATGTTTGAAAGTTTGTTGAGTGATGCAGAGAAAGAATTATATAATGGTTGTACTAAATTCACAAGACTGTCGGCGATATTAAAGTTGTACAACTTAAAAGCAAGTAATGGATGGTCTGATAAAAGCTTTACAGAATTATTAACACTCATAAAAGATATGTTGCCAGATGATAATGAACTTCCCAGTCGAACCTACGAGGCTAAACGGATTTTGTGTTCTATTGGCATGAGTTACGAAAGGATTCATGCGTGTCCTAACGATTGCATTTTATTTCGAAATGAATATGAACTACTTAAGGCGTGTCCGAAATGCAATGTCTCTCGATATAAGAAGAAAGAATCTACTCCAGCAAAAGTCGTGTGGTATTTTCCTATAATACCAAGATTTAGGCGCATGTATCGCAGTGAAGAAGATTCAAAACACTTGACATGGCATGTAGATGAAATAATTAGAGATGGAATGTTTCGAAACCCTGCAGATTCCCCACAATGGGCAAAAATTGATCACGAGTATCCTGAATTTGGGATAGAGTCAAGAAATCTAAGACTTGCACTTTCTACTGATGGAATGAATCCACATGGTCTTCAAAGCATCTCACACAGCACGTGGCCTGTGATTTTGGTAATATATAACCTACCTCCATGGTTATGTATGAAGCGTAAGTTTATGATGTTGTCTCTGTTAATTTCTGGACCCAAACAACCGGGGAATGATATCGACGTATACTTGACTCCTCTAATCGAAGATTTAAAACGTATGTGGGAGACAGGTGTGGAAGTTTATGATGGGTATAAGAAAGAATGTTTCAATTTGAGGGCTATGTTGTTCGGCACAATTAATGATTTTCCAGCATATGGTAATTTATCAGGATATAGCATTAAAGGTCAGTGTGCATGTCCTATATGTGAAGAGAGTACAAATTGGATGCGGTTGAAACATTGTAAGAATAATGTGTTTCTTGGACATCGTAGATTTTTACCTTATAGTCATCAGTATCGTTGGTGGAGAAATGCATTTAATGGAAAATCAAAGGAAGGTAAAGCTCCTTTACCACCGACTGGATATCAAATACTTGAAAAAGTACAAGGTTTGACCAATAAATTTGGCAAACCTTTTGCGGGAGAGCTGGTCAAAACTGGGTGGAAGAAAAAGTCAATTTTCTTTGAATTGCCATATTGGAAGTCATTGTATATAAGACATTTCCTTGATGTGATGCATATTGAAAAAAAATGTATTTGATAGTGTTATTGGTACGTTACTCAATGTTCTAGGAAAGTCTAAAGATGGCATCAACGCAAGATTGGACTTGGTCGATATGGGAATAAGAAATGAATTGGCTCCAGTAAAGAAAGGAAATCGCACATATCTACCTCCAGCCACTCATACTCTATCTAGAAAGGAAAAATTTGTTTTATGTAAATTTCTACACGAAGTTAAAGTTCCAGAAGGATACTCTTCGAACATTAGAAATTTGGTTTGTATGAAAGACCTCAAGTTACAAGGTTTGAAGACCCATGATTTTCATATTCTAATTGAGCATTTGCTACCAATAGGTATACGTTCCATTTTACCTGAAAAAGTTTGACTAGCATTAACTAGATTATGTTTCTTCTTCAGGGAAATTTGTAGTAAAGTGATCGACCCTCAGAAATTACCGATATTGCAGAGGGAAATTGTTGTTACATTGTGTGAGCTTGAAATGTATTTCCCACCATCATTTTTTGATATAATGGTTCACCTTACTGTTCATCCGGTTAAGGAGACACAACTTTGTGGGCCAGCTTATATGAGATGGATGTATCCGATAGAACGATATATGAAAATATTAAAAGGGTACGTAAAATGTAGATGTCGACCAGAAGGTTGTATTGCTGAACGATACATTGTTGAAGAGGCTGCTGAATTTTGTACTGAGTATCTGTCCAATGTTGAATCCATAGGGCTTCCCATGTCTCGTCATTCGGGAAGACTATCAGGAGAAGGGATAATTGGAAGGAGACTACTGACTATATCAAGGACAGAATTGGAGCAGGCACAATGATGTTGAGGTTCAACCGTATGTTACAATACACATGGATCAGTTATCTCGTTTGAACATGAATAGGAATCAAAATTGGATAACTCGAGAGCACAATCGAAGTTTTATAACATGGTTAAAAAATCACATAAAGTCAAAATTTGATTTAGACCCCGGATTAATTTCACAGAGATTGAGGTGGCTAGCAAATGGTCCGAGCTTACATGTCTTTTCTTACACTGATTATGTTATTAACGGCTACACATTTTATACCAAAGAACAAGATGATCAGACCACTATGCAAAATAGTGGAGTCACTCTCGTAGCTGAAGCGATGCATTTCTCAAGTGCAAAAGACAAAAACCCAATATATGCAAATCTATCATATTTTGGGGTTATCGAGCGCATATGGGAGTTAGACTACACAATGTTTCGTGTTCCCATATTTGGTTGCAAGTGGTTCGATAATAATAATGGCGTTCGGATTGATGAGTCAGGATTCTTGCTTGTTGATTTTAATAGGGTTGGATACAAAGACGAGCCTTTTATTTTAGCGTCGCAAGCTCAACAAGTGGTTTATGTCACTGATCCTTCTGATGATAAATGGTATGTTGTCCTATCGACCAATAAAATAAGTGATGATAACAATAATGATGAAGATGTTGGTAATGATCTTTTATTTGCAACATCACAACAACCACATGAAATTGATTCAACTGATGATGGTTTATATCTTAGAGATGATCAGGATGAGGGAATTTGGATTAATCCATCGTTTCGTATTGTAAATGGACAAACAAATGTGAATCCCACCAGGAAAAGAAGAAGGGCATCTTAATGTACATGCATGTAATCTGAATTATTGTGATAAATATGCATGTAATCTGAATTGAGTGTTTTATAATAAGTTCTGATTAATTTATTTTCTGCTTATATTTAGCTTGATTTGAGTGTTTTATAATAAGTTCATGTAACAATTAATGAGTGTTTTATATTTAGCTTGATTTACATCAACTGAACTGAGTATTTACATGAACTGAATATAAATTAGTCTCTTTTGCTTCTGCTGCTACTGGTTATGATAATGCCACCTATATAATGTAAATTAAGTGCCATCAAAAGGAACATATCTGAGTTACTGGGTTACAGTCATCCAATATCGAACCCAAATAAAACAAACACAAAAATAACATAATGAGGCCTTTTACAGCGCTTTATTTAAAAAGCGTTGTAAAAGGCCCTTTTAAAAATAAAATAGAGATACATTTTACAGCGCTTACATTAAAAAGCGCTGTAAAAGACTCTTGTAAAAGAACCTTTTAAAAGCGCTTACATTTACGAAGTTCACTTAATTCAGATTCGAACCGAGGTCTTCCAAGTGTGGACATTTTAAAAATAAAATATAGAGACATTTTACAGCGCTTTTTATAAAAAGCGCTGTAAAAGGCTTTAAAAATAACATTCATTAGACACCTAACAGGACCTTATCTAACAGGATTTTCTTCAAACACCTTGTACGCATTTTTCGCAAAAACACATTGTTAACAAAAACATCATACTCAATCAAAAGAGATAAAAAGGGTATTAAACCTGAAGACCAAGTTTCGATTTAAGAATGAAAGGGAATGTAAAGAGATAAAAAGGGCGATTGATAAAGAGATAAAAAGGGAGTAAGCTTTGATGTTTGTGAAGAAGATGCATAAAAGGAGATGAGTTTGGTGAAGAAGAAGATTTTAAAAAATAACATAACAAAACACAAAAATAACATAAAAAAACAATAAGACTGTAAAAAAAATATTCATATAACATAATAAAACAAGGAGGTCTATTACAGCGCTTATTTGAACAAGCGCTGTAAAAGACTTTAAAAAAAACATTATATAACACTCTAAATCAATGAGGTCTTTTAGAGCGCTTATTTTGAAAAGCGCTATAAAAGAGCCTTTAAAAAAAATTAAATAAGGACGCCTTTTAGAGCGCTTTTTTAACAAGCGCTGTAAAAGGCCTAATCCTTTTAGAGCGCTTTTCAAACAAGCGCTGTAAAAGGCTTATAAAAAAGCGCTGTAAAAGGGTTATATATATAACAGTAACCTCTTCAGTTTCCTCTTCATTACGTAAACTACACTATCATCTCAACCTTCATCGTTCTTCTCTTCTTTTGCAAACCCTATAATCTCGCCCATTACGAACTGTATTTCCACGATCATCTCCTTCATTTCGAACCTTATTTCCATCCAATATCATTTCGAACCTTATATTTTCATTGAAATACGTAACCCTCATTACGTATTTCTTCAAACCGTTTTTCTGTGAACCTTATTTCTGTGAACTTTCTGCGTTCGCTCTTTTCTTCGCATTTCATCTTTCTTCGAACCATTATTCAGGTATTGATGTTATTAATGTTTTGTAATCATTAAAATGTATGTTGAGCTTGTTTAAAATATATATACTGATACATGTTGAGCTTGTTTAGAATAATGCATGATGCATGTTGAGCTTGTTGATGTTATACTAAACTGCATGTTGAACTTGTTGTAGTTAAATGGATACAAACAAAGATTTAGAATGTCAAAATGAAGAAGTTGGCACCAGTAAGGCTTATGAAAATGAAGTCAAACATGGTGCAACTATAATGCAAAATGTGATTAAAGCAAGGAGCAATGACACCAAGTTTGAGGTTATACTATACTATATTCCGTTTGCTGTGTATTTTTTTAGCTTTTTTTAATAGCATGTACTTACTATATAAGTTTATTAGGTTGGCTGGAATGAAAGTGGTCAGCCAATTGACCCCAACAGCTCAATTTTTGTAAGTTACATTGGGGCTGTTGTTCCACAAAATATTCCAATCACAATTGACGACTGGAGAGATAAGGCATTGAAGGATGCTAAAGACATAATATGGAATGACATTCAAGTAAATTTTTTGATCCAATCTTTTGTCATTTATAAATATTTTCATTGAAATACATTACTTATAATTTTTTTCATTGCAGACAACTTTTGTCCTTGATGAGGGACGAAAGAGTTACGTTTTGAGAGTTGCTGGGAAAATCCATCGGGGATTTAGATCGCATCTCTCAAATTTCTATCTAAAAGATAGAGAAGGAAACACAACTGCTGAACCTCCAAAAATATATAAACATTATATATCAAATGATGAATGGAAAGCATTTGTTTCCAAACGTTCTGACCCCGCGTTTGTCGTAAGTGATTAATTTATTAGCATTTGTGTGTTTTATTATTCATATTCGTAGCGTATTTTAAATTTTTACATAATTGCTATTTTTTTATATAGAATATTAGTAAGGCAAATCGCGAGAGGGCAAGCAATCCAAAGCACCCATACAGAAAATCACGTATGGGATATGCACGCCTTGATCAAGAGCTTGTAAGTAATTAAACATCACTTTTATATAATGAAGGAATTTGTATTATAAACTATAGTTTCTAACTAATATTTTGTTTATGATTTTAACGAATAGCGACAAGAGACCCAATCCGATCAACCGTTGGGTCGTCATATCTTGTGGAAGGAAGCTCGTGTAAATAAGGATGGAGTGGTTGATAGCGAAAATGTCAAAAAAATAGTAGAACTTTGTGTAAGTATATTATGACTTTAATATTTTTCAATATTGTATTTATCACTTGAATACTTTTTAATATTGTATTTTAAAAATGCTAATCAACTTAACAATTTTAATGTTACATGTATTTTAGGAGACCATCGAACAAAGTTTTGAAAATGAAGAGGGCAACAAGGCTAGTTGCAGGGACATTCTGGGCAAAGTTTTTAATGTTCCTGAATATTCCGGTCGAGTTAGGGGGAAGGGATTTGGCGTAACTCCCAAAAGCTTTTTTCCACAAGAGAAGCGCCAAAAACCTTCCGACGAGGAAGTATTAGAGAAGCTCAGAATCCTATCAGAGAAAGTGGCACTCTTGGTGAATACGAATAAAGACAAGCAACTTCTGGATCAGCTCCAACGTGAAATACAAATGGAGAGTGAAACCGGGAGTTGCAACGTCGGTTTGAAAATTATTCCCGAGGTAATTAATTACTTACTTGCTTATGTAATTACTTATGCATTAAACAATATTATATATTAACTGTACTTATGTTTTAACTATTGATTTAGGGTGTCACTTCATGTTTCCTATACTTGTCCTCGCCCACTCATCGGAAGGTGGGAAAAGGAAAATTGTACAATACTTTGGGAGAAGTATTGCACAATACTCCGATCCCTGCGGGCCATGTCAAAGTATCGCCTACTGTTGCTTTCGAACCAACTGCACCGTTGCCGATATCGGACAACGACGGAGATATGCAGACATTGGGCGAAGCTATTGGTAGTTACGTGGCATGGTCCACAAACCTTGTTGCCCTCGTTAAAAGCCCTCCCAGAAACGAATCAGTTACGTCTCCCGAAAAGGTTTGTCACATTTATTGCACAAGCTTTGTCAATTTTTTCAGATTCAATAAACTAACATTTAACCTCATTTTTGTAGGTCCAAATAAATAAACCACCCACACATCCAAAAAAAGGCAGCAAACCTCCAAAATTGGAGGTTAATAGACCTGCCAAATTACAAAGGCCGGAGGGCAATAAAGTTGCCAAACTTGCAGCTAGAAAAAAACTAGATCAGGGGAAATCAGTCGTTGTTGCTGATGCTCCTAAAATAAGTCAGCCACTCCTTGGTAAATACGGGGCGTGTCTTGACATCGAAGTAAAAAAGAACATGGGCAGCAGCGACGATTCGCGCATGGTACACATGAATAAAGATATATTTGGAGATGATTATGAGGAATTTCTCGGCAAGGAGCACGTATACGAACTTCTCGAACATAAGGAGCTCAGTGCTACTGTAATGAGCCTGTACATAAGGTAAAAAATACTTTTAATTGCATTTATTGGTAATTAATTAAATGTATTGGTAATTAATCTAGTTTAAAATTTTCATTGAAGGTTTTTGTATGAGAAGGTCGTGTGCCCGAGGAAATTGTCAAATAAATACTCATTCTTGTCTCCGCATAAGACGTCCATGTGGAAACTCGATCTAGACAATGTAAAGAAATACATTGTAAATATGTTTTTAGGAAATATAGAAAAGGATAAATTGTTCTTGCACCATATAATTCAGAGTACGTAACTATATCTTTTTTAATTGATGAGAATTTAATTTATTAGTTGTGTATAAACAAAATTGCTTAACCAATTTTTTGTTGTTGTAGGGCACATTGGGTGCTATTTGCAATCAATGCGGTCTCTGAAGTTATATACTATTTGGATCCCGTGCATGGCGATTACAACAACCACTCCGAAATAAAGACTATGTTCGACACGTAAGTAATATTCATTTATTTTTGTTACACATATATATAAATAAGTGTTTGTTCATGGTAAAATAATCACATTTATTCATTCGATAGTGCATTAAAAGTTTTTCGAGCTCAAAGAGGTGCGGTACTCTCGAAGCAAAAGTCTAATAATATTACATGGATCCCAATAAAGTGCCCTCGTCAAACAAACAACATCGACTGTGGGTACTACGTATTGAGATTCATGAAGGAGATTGTTGACAAGAATAAAAGTATTATCCCAGAAACGGTACGGTATTTTGATTATAAGATTTTCATATATAAATTATCTATATATTTGATACTAACTTAATATAATATGTTCAATTTTTATATTGCAGTACTTTGAAAATTCCAGTCCATCATATTCTGAGCAAGATCTGATGGAATTAAAGGAGGAATGGTGTGAGTATGTGCTTGAAATGAAAATTATTTGATTTTCTGGGAAATAGCATGCTGCTGGGCAAGGGATCTGAATATTATATGATGCATAGTTATTATATGTATATGATCATAGGACAATATCTAAACATGCATATGAATATGTTGTAAATTAGGTTCAATGTATATCTAGTTACTTATGTTGTAGATTATTGTGTTACAGGGTAATATATATGTATCATATTGTGTGAACTGCTTATTGTAAATTACTGTTACAGGGTAATATATATGTATCATGTTGTAAATTACTGATTCTGGTTGTGTTGTGTGAACTGGTTCAAACTAATTTGGATAAAAAGATAAAAGACAGCGCTTTATAAAAAAAATGCCATAAAAAGGTAAAAAGCGCTTTTCAAATATATACAGAGCTTTAAAAAAAAAAAAATCTTTTACAGCGCTTTTTTGAAAAAGCAAAAAAGCGCTGTAAAAGGTGCATTGGGTGGACATTTTACAGCGCTTTTTATAAAAAGCGCTGTAAAAGGTACACCAAAATATGAATTATAGGTATGCCTTTTACAGCGCTTTTTATAAAAAGCGCTGTAAAAGGTACACCAAAAATATGAATTATGGGTATGCCTTTTACAGCGCTTTTTATAAAAAGCGTTGTAAAAGGTAAACCAAAAATATAAATTATGGGTATGCCTTTTACAACGCTTTTTGAAAAAGCGCTATAAAAGATACATCAAATATATGAAATATGGGTATGCCTTTTACAACGCTTATTTTAAAAAGCGTTGTAAAAGGTGCATAACAAGCGCGCGTTATATTTACATGATTTATAGCGCTTTTTGAAAAGCGCTGTTGTATCTTTTACAGCGCTCGATTCCACAACGCTTTTTTTTTTTTTGAAAAAGCACTGTAAAAGGCTTAAAAAAAGCGCTGTAAAAGGAAAATTTTGGCATAGTGTTAACGTATATTTTATCGTGCTAACTTAATCTACACACTCAACAAACAATGTTAGGGGATAATTGTTCTATTGTTTTTTATATCATTTGAACATCAATAAGAAGATTGTAGTTAAATCAATATGAAATTTAAAGATTTACCGACTGCTTAGTAGTTTAATCTGAACTTAAGCAGGGTTACTTATATAGGTAGAGCGGTGGTGTCTTTGAGAAAAGATGGCATGGCGTTTTAGGTTGGAGTTATGCATGATAAAGTTGAGATCCTGGTGCCTACTGACTTGGTATTAGCTGGGTGAAGGAGTGGTAGGTTGGATGATCGTTGAACTTATATGCTAGTGAGTTAGACGCATGTACCCCCACCGGTACTATCGAAGGGTGTGGAACATGTCATTCTTCCAAAGCTAGAGGTAGGAGGACCTTCTAGGCCGATGTATGTAGTTTTTGTTTTTCCTACTTCTAAGGATGCTATTATATGTCATTTATCTATTAGAGGTGGTTTTCTGTGTACCTATTGGGGTCGAGATTATGAAGCACTTTATGGATTAGACAACTAGGTTTCCTTCACTATATCCAGAGACTTTGGTGGAAAAGGACCCTAAGGAGTTTGAGGTGTTACTCTGCTTGTGACCTTATTTAAGTGTGGAGATGTTCGTGTTACACTAGTTCTTTTGTATGATCAGGTTTTTGAAGGTGTATACGGTTGTTGAGCTGTCTTTTTTTTATAAGTTTTTTGATGTGGATTTGAATTGATTCTACATGAAAGATCTACCAAGTGATTTCTTGAAATAAAGTGGTAAAATGAAAGGAAAAAAAAATATGGATTAGATGGAGAAAATGGTGAAAGTGCCACAATCAACGATAACTGATAAACTAATGACAAATCGCTACAATGGTAAGAAAACTATTGATAAGATTCAAACAAGTTATAATCCAAGAACTTAAAGAGAAGATACATCTCACTCCACATTCTCATGAGAGAAATAATTACATTATTCCTAAAAAGAGTCATAAGTCAATTCTCTAGATCCATATTGGGCTTACACCACTTAACTAAAATTATTACAATTTCAAGTAAACACAAATAAAACTAAAAACTATTATGAAGTCTTGACTTGAAATATTATTTGTTTGTCCTTCGAATTAGCTCATTTTAGATCCTCCTCATTCCCTCATTCTTAGAAGAAATTCAACCTCAAATATAGCTCTATTATAACCTACAAGAAAACAAAACACAAGTCAAAGACATAGAAAAATCACTACAAGAAAACCCTGATTTTAAGGCGACCGAAAGCCCTCACAAAAAGAGGAAAACAACAACAAATTTTGAGGGCTTATGACCTCACAAGTTTGTGACGGAAAAATCCGCCACAAATTTGTAAGTGCTTAGGCCGCCACAAAGAATAAAATTAATTAAAAAAATCCACAGTTTGTGCACATATAGGATGAAACTAATAAAAAAAACACAATTTGTAAGAGTTTAGACCGCCACAAATGGGTAACTTTATCAAAAAAAAATGATTTTATAAAATTCAAAATTAATATTTATATAATTTACAAATTTAAAATTAAATTAAATATTATATATAAAAATAAAAATATAATTTAAATATTAATTAAATTATTACTACCAAAGAAAATAAAACATTCCAAAATTAATAAATTATACCATACAAACCTAAAATAAAACACACCATAATTAAATAATAATGTATAATATATTCATACAAACCAAAAATAAAAATAGAAAATATTATTCAAATACATCAATCATTATAATAACTCCTCTGATCATTAGGTTCACTCCCTCTATCATTAAATTTGGTCTGATCAAGCAAGTTGTTGGCATAGTTGTGATGTAGCTAAATATCACTAGAAGGGGGGTTGAATAGGGATTTTGCTGTTTAAAAATAATTTCTAAGTGTTTTAAAAACTATCCTCTCACTGAGGATGGCTAGCTCGAGGATGAGATTTTTCAACTTGTTAGATCTAAGTTGAGCAAAAGAGTAGGAGTAGAATAAGAGAGACACACACACACACAATGTTATACTGGTTCACCCAAAGATGGCTACGTCCAGTCCTCACACCCTTGTGAGATTTCACTAACTTTCAAACAGATCGATCCTCAACCCGAGGACGATTACAAACCGTGTATTCTTTAGCTTCACCAAGCTTACAATCAATTTCCGAATATTTCCAAGTGTTACTCACAAGGAAATTACAAAGTGATATGAGAGTGATTGATACTTAATACTTTCTCAAAAGATTTACAAATATATAGTGTAGGATCAAAGAAAGTAAGAAGTGAGGGTGTTTAGCTCTTGATAGCTTTTAAGATGCTTGATCTTTTTATGCAAGTGTGTTGTGTATTGATGAAGATCAGCTTGCTGCAATTTATAGAGGTCTTGTAATGTTCATTTCATAAGTCAAGCCTTTTATGACTGTTGGAAAATCCATTTGAGAAATGTCATGGTTTTTCTTCATAATTACGAAAAATGCCATTCAGCTCATTTGAAATATGCCTTCCATGTTTTAGTACGAGGTAGCTGGTTTCTTGGCATTTGGGGACATGAGCTGTCCTCTTCTCTTTCCTTGTTTTAAGGTTTGAATGTTGTGTGTTGTCTTTTTCCTTCTCTTTCTTCCATGCCTTGAAAAAACTTCACATGTTAGCTTTTTATCTCTCCTCCATTTAATGCCTTATTGCAACATGTGATATCTTTTTCATTCCTTTCTTCAAGACCTTGTGAAGACTTCACGTGAAGTCTTCTTCCCTTGCCTTAAGACATGTGATCAAGTTATTTAGGACAAATTTGTTGTTGCCTTTTTGAAGATTTAATATTATAATCCTTTTCAAAACACATGAAGGTACATGTAGCCTTTTGCCTAAGAAGCCTAAGACATGATGAGTTGCCTTCATAAAGTGTTGGGATGCATTTCAAAATGTTGACTCTAGACACATGCTACTATCATCATTCATCGTGCCTTCCTTTTGTATTCTTGCAACTTTTCTTCAAGGCCTTTCTTTAAAATAATAGTATTTTGCCTTTATTGAATGAATCAACAATTCATTCTTTAATACCATTTTGCCCTTGTTGAATAAATCATTCTTTAGTACTATTCTGCCCTTGATGAATGAATTCAAATAATTCATTCTTTAATATTATTATGCCCTTGTTGAATGAATTCAATCCAGCAACGATACAGATCTGCAGCTCGTGAGGCCATCCTCAACATTTTCAATGCTTAGCATTTAACTTAGAATTTTCTTCTTTTTCCTTAATGAATGATAATCTGTTTTCTAATATGAATACACTCAAAATCACATATTAGTCATTAAACACAATCATAATCTTTTAATTAATTTTGTTATTATTAAAACCAATTAAGAGAGATTTTGTCTCAACAAGTTGGTCGGTATGAAGTTTGATCTACGAACATTATAATAAATCATAATAAAGACTATATATAAACTAAAATAAAATTTTAAATGATGTTTAATGAATTTTTTTTCGTAAAATAATTCCCTATAAACCCAAATAGAGACTGTAAAAGCATATAAAATTTTTGTACGAACTCAACTACAATTCTTTGTAACGACCAACAACAAAAATTAATATCATTAATTTTAATAATATTTTTTAAAAAAAATAGTTACATTAAAATCAATACGTTTTACATTTGTTATAAATTTTTATTTTTCATGTATTATGTAAACAACATAATTTCTATTTTGTTTTGGACAAATCTACTAACGTTTCAAATGATTAACTTTTTATATATTTTAAAAACAATATACAAACATTTTATATTTATAATATTACATAGTTTATGATTAGACCAATATTATAAATTTTTTATTTCAAAAGTATTATTTTGTTGCTAAAAAAATTACAATTTCTTAATAAAATTCTATTTTACTAACATAATAAATCATAATAACAAAAATAACTACAATAAAAAAATAACACTTA
>JBBPBR010000002.1:18097929-18109652 GCA_037974775.1 Cicer pinnatifidum
AAATAACACTTAACCAACATTATAAAAATTAACTACATTTTAATTTAAATTTAAATTTTACAATTTAAATATTTTGCTAGTACTTTCTTTAACAAATCTTACTAATATTAAAGTTTAAAAATAATATTATAACCCATTTTAAAATTAATACATTCTACATTCTAAAATAAAATATTAACGCTCTAAAAATAATTTATAACCATATAATTTTTTTTAATAATAATTATATAAATTACTAATCTATATTTAAAATGCATTACATAGTAATTTGATGTAGAGTAGTGTTTGATTTGAAGCATTCAAGCAAATAACAACTTTTCGCAATCAACACAATAACACCACTATCAAAATAAAAATTTAATAATATTTATTAAATAAATAATTTTAAATAAAAAATAACATTACAAAAAATATAAAAGAAAAAAATACCGAAAGTCTAGAGAGAAAAGTTAAAGAAAAATATTAATAGAAAGAAGGTAGAAAGAAAATTTTGAGAGAATGTAGAAATGAGAAATGAGAAATGAGAAATGAGAGGAAGAGTAATATAAAGGGATAAAAGATGACATTTATGGCGGTCAAAGCGGCCACAAAACGTCAATGGTACTATTGCTTTTGTGGCGGCCTAGGCAATCCGAAAATGTTGCCTTTATGACGACCAATACCCTCGCAATGCTCCAACAGGTTGATTTTGTGGTGGCCTAAACCCTCACAATGCTCTAACGGATTGATTTTGTGGTGGCTTATCACTCACGATGCTCAAATGGGTTGATTTTGTGATGGCCTAAACCCTCACACTTCTGAACGCACTATTTATAACGTTGCCTAAACTAAAGGAATAGGGAACAATTTTTAAACGCATCTAAGACAACATCTTTTAATTGTTGTCATAGTTAACAACAATTGATAAATGTTACTCTAAAGCAATACAATGAAAATATTAATAAAATGTTGTTAGCGCTTATATGCAACAATTTCAATTGTATTCATATTATGTAGATAAAATTTTTATTTTTCTATTATTTCAATATAAATCATAAACAAGACATTATGCTATTATTTTATAATATATTATTTTGTAAACATAATAATTTAATTACATTCACAACTCATTCAATTTTAAATCTTCTCTTTTATTTTACTTATAACAATTATACATAAGTTCGTCATCCAACTCTTATGCCTAACAACTATTTATGCCATTTACTTTTACGCCTAACAACTATTTTACTTAAGTACATGTCTAACAAAAAACATCATTCAAAATCATACATAAATTCTTCATCCAACTCATTCAAGTGCATCTTCTTCAGATTCATTATCTACACCGTACATTTCAAATTTATCATCTTGAAATTTATCATGTACATTTTCATCTTGAAATAATTCATTGTCATTTTCATCATCTCCATTGATACCTTGCTACATAAAAAAAAAATAAAAAAAAAAATAGATGATGAAACAAAACTCGCAAGAAGAAATAGACGCAAAACACACAAACAGAACCGCAAATAGAAACATAAAAATGCACACAAAACTGAATCTCATTAAACACATACTAAAACAAAATCGAACAAAACAACGAGCAAAATGTACAAACATAACCACAAAACAAAATCATAATTCAGCAATGAATCAATTTTCAGCTCAATGGTGAAACAAAACAGAAACCAAAATTCACGATATGTTTTCAAAATCACCACCAACATTGATAAGTTTATCATTAATGTTTTATACTAATAATCATTCAAAATAGTAAATTCAGAATTACTATTTATTTACTTTTGAATAACATCACAATCACTATTAGACCAAAAGTAAGATGTGCTATTAGACTCTAAGATAAGGTTCCTTACAAAGTAAGTCGAAATGGACATTTTTTTTCTCAATTTCACTCTTATTACAACAAGAATATAGAACAAACTCAATTATAACAACAATAATAACAAATGCTATATATGATTACCTTTTTAAGACATGGAGCATGAGTTGATGTAGATGAATTCATTTGTGTTGTAGTCTCCTTTGGGAAACCATTAGCATCACTATGAGAAAATCCTAACAAATCTTCTATTGATTCCATATTAATTTGAGAATTGCAATGTTGCATTGGGGTTTTGAAAGCATGTTGCAATTTACCAATCTCATCGTTAAAATTTTTCACTAAGTTTGAGACCTCTTCATAGTGTGCTTTTTTCAGAGCATTTATCTTATCATTTCACTTTAAAGAAGTTTTAGTTACATTTCTCCCATAACAACGTACCATGATAGGACACTCCTTTCCAAAAATAGCTTCAAATATTTATGTATCACTTTCGTCATTTTGAACCATTTCTTGAAGTCGGAACTAGCAAAACTTACAAGTAATTATTATCTACTATTATAAACAATATTTTATGAAAAAATTAAGTACATGTAAATTATTGTAACGATATCTTTTAACATACAATTACTTTTTCAGTTTCTACATCCAATGGTTTTCTTTTAACTTACTTTTATTTTATATAATAAAAAAATAATATAATGTATAAATATTAAATATATATATATATATATTATTAATATATTATTAATATATTATTTGGAGGGAAAAAATGTTGCTTAAAAAAATGGTGCTAGAAACTATAAATGTTGAAGTGCAATGCTCTAACGTTCTAATTTTATGAGGGTATATGCTGCCACAAAATGCTACTGATATTTTTTATCAATCAAATCTGTTGTGAGAGTATACGTCGCCACAAATTGAAATAACTTTTCCTTCCTATCGCGGCCTAAAATTTCGAGTGTTTCCCGAAATTCAATGAAGTCGCCACCAAAATTTATTTTAAAATAGGGAAAATATTGGGAAAACCTTAAAATAGTAAAAATAAAAAAAAATGGTCTTAGAAACCAAATTTTGAGTTCGGGAGTCGATTATGCGTAGGGAAGGTACTAGCACCCTACGACATCCGTTAAAATACGTTACCTATAATTAATTGTGCAAAATTAATATTAACTTAAGTATATTTAATTTTCTTTATTATTAAATATGAATAACAATTATTACTATATTTAAAATATAATTTTGAAATAAATATGTACTTAACAAATAAAGGACAAAAAAAGAAATTTTTATTTATGTGCTTGACAAGAATGTGATCTTGCTCTTACGTATCTCCCGGTGCGATGGAGAAATCAAAGCTACGTAGTTCTTGCATAGAAAATGTTGATGTGTTTTTTAACAAAAATGGATTTTGTTATATTTAAAAATCTTTTGACAAGAAAAGAAAATAATTTGTCTGGCTTAAAAAAATATTTTAAAATACGAGTTTTATGACTATCAAGCTGTACAACTTGTGTCTCAAAAAAACTCAAAGAATTAAAAGATGTTTCATCTAATTAATCCTTTTAACAATATTTTAAATTATTTTTCGGTTTATATATGAAAAAAAAACACCAAATTGTACAATATGTGTCTTAACAACTCAAAGATAAAAAATAATACTACATCAAATTTAAGTCGATTTTAGAATAAATCATTAAGATAAATAAATGAATAAATAAATAAATAAAGAGAGTTTTAGGACTATCAAGTTGTACCACTTGTGTCCTAACAACTCAAAGCTTAAAAGATGTCACATCTAATTAATCTTTTAAAATTCGATTATAAATATTCTTTGCTTTTTAAAAAAAAATAAAAAATAAATTGATGTTAAATATGAAATAAGTTTAAATAATTCTGCAAAATAAAGTCAGTAGTAAACACACAAAAAATGGTAAAAAAAAATACATGGACTTGTAATATGATCTATTAAATAAATAAACATTTTAATAATAGAAAAAACATATTCAAATGTAAACTCTTTCAAAATAACTTTTAAGTAAATAAGTATGTGTCATGCATTATAGATAAATTTTTGTTCTTTTATTTGATTCTCCGATCCTTATGCTTTTCTCCTTCCCAAGATTCAATGGATGAATAAAGACAAATATTGTTTCCACATGATGACTCTTCGTATCTATCGAATGACCGCTTTTTTCGAAGTGAAGCAAAAATCCATTGTTTAAAATGACTACCCTCCTTATTATTTTTCACACACTCAATATCTTGAGAATCAAACGAGTTCCCGTGTATATTTTCAAGTTTCAAAATGTTTAAAATATTTTTTATATTTTCACATATTTCAAATTCCAACATTTATTATTATAAAACAAAATTTGAAACAATAGAACAATCAATAATAAAACTGGATCGGTATATAGAGAGTGTAACGTACAACATCGAATGACAATATTGGAAAATGTACATTCGTTACATGGAAAGAAAAACAATTGAGATAGGGGTTACAATGTGGGGACGAGTATGTTTACTTTAGGTGGAGACATAACAAACGCTAGTCATTCTTGTAATTTAGGAATCCTAATAATCAGCTTCCAAGAATAATAATTGCCCCAGTTTGAAGTGCTTGATTTTTTTGTTATCCTTAACTTTTGCATGGACCGCTCTTCCAGGTTTCCAATCCATCAGGATGCTCTAATTTTTGCCTAGGTCGCCTTTTCATGTTTTCAACCTAGTGAGCCCGTTTATTTTTAAGCATAATATTTTTTGACTGCATCTGAATTTACTGGAAGTGGAAGGTCATCTCCGTCCATTTCTGCGAGTATTAGAGCTCCCCCAGAAAAAGCTTTTTTCACAACATATGGTCCTTCGTAATTCGGAGTCCATTTTCCACGAGAATCCTTTTTTATGGGCAATATTTTCTTTAACACTAAGTCCCCTTCTTGAAACTCTCGAGGACGGACTTTTTTCTCGTATGCCTTTTTAAGTTTTTTTTGATATAGCT
Source organism: Cicer pinnatifidum (assembly GCA_037974775.1). Classification (NCBI taxonomy): domain Eukaryota; kingdom Viridiplantae; phylum Streptophyta; class Magnoliopsida; order Fabales; family Fabaceae; genus Cicer; species Cicer pinnatifidum. Next base: position 18,102,750 of record JBBPBR010000002.1, read on the forward strand.
GGTCGTGACATAGAGCGATCATTATTTTTTCTTCTATGAGATTTAATTGGTCAAATCGTGATTGAACCCACTCAGCCTCTTCCAGTTTTGTTTCCATCAAGACTCTGATCGAGGGAATTTCAACTTCAATGGGAAGTACCGCTTCCATTCCATACACCAATGAGAAAGGAGTTGCCCATGTTGAGGTGCGAACAGAGGTTCTATAACCATGTAATGCAAAGGGAAGCATTTCATGCCAATCCTTATATGTTTCCACCATCTTTTGTATGATCTTCTTGATATTCTTATTTGCTGCTTCTACAGCCCCGTTCATTTTTGGACGATATGGCGAAGAATTATGGTGCTGAATTGTGAAACTATCACATAACTCCATCATTTTATTATTCAAATTGGTCACATTGTCAGTGATTATATTACTTGGTAAGCCATATCGACAAATCAATTCTCTTTTGATGAATTTGACAACCACGCTTCTCGTCACATTGGCATAAGAAGCAGCTTCAACCCATTTTGTGAAATAATCAATAGCTACTAGGATAAACTGGTGACCATTGGAAGCTTTAGGCTCGATGAGTCCAATAACATCCACCCCCCACATTGAAAACGGCCATGGTGATGTTAAAACATTCAGGGAGGTGGGTGGTGCATGTATTTTATCAGCATAGATTTGATATTTATGACATTTCTTTACGTAACTAAAGCAATCGGATTCCATAGTCAGCCAATAATAGCCAGCCCTTAAGATTTTTCTTGCCATTGTGTGCCCATTTGCATGTGTTCCAAAAGAACCTTCGTGAACCTCTTGAATAATTTTCTCTGCTTCTGCTTGATCCACACATATGAGGAGAACCATATCATGATTTCTCTTATAAAGCACATCACCATTTAAGAAGAAGTTCATTGACAACCTTCTTAAAACTCTCTTGTCATTCTCTGAAATACCCAATGGATATTCTTTATTCTTAACATACAATTTGATATCATAAAACCATGGCTTGCCATTAGACTCTTCTTCTATCGATAAGCAATATGCTGGCTTATCCTTTTGTTGAATTTTTATGACCGGCACATCCTGACCGACACATCCTGACCGACACTTGTTTTGAACATTGATGATAATGTGGCCAGGGCATCAACCAATTGGTTTTCTTCTCGAGGAATATGGTGGAAAGTGATATGCTTGAAGTGTTCTACCAATTCTTTAATATGCGTATGATACGGAATCAATTTGGAGTCTCGAGTTTCCCACTCTCCTTTTGTTTGATGGATGACCAAAGATGAGTCTCCATATACCTCAAGAATTTTTACCTTTGATTCAATGGCCGCTTTAATGCCCATGACACATGCTTCATATTCTGCAATATTGTTTGTGCAATCAAAACACAATCTACCCGTAAATGGAGTGAACGGGTTCTCTGGGGAAATCAAAATGGCTCCAATCCCATGCCCTAATGCATTAGAAGCACCATCAAACACCAAAGTCCATTTTTCTTTATCAGATGATTTGATCTCTTCAAATAAAGTCATGATACTTTCATCGGGGAATTCACACTGCATTGATTGATAATCTTCTACAGGTTGTTGGGCCAAATACTCCGCTAGGGCACTTCCTTTGATAGCTTTTTGTGTAACGTATACCAAATCGTATTCTAATAACAACATCTGCCAACGGGCAATCCTTCCAGTAAGAACAGGTTTCTCAAAGATGTATTTAATTGGGTCCATTTTAGACACCAACCAAGTTGTATGACATAACATGTATTGCCTCAATCGACGAGCGGCCCATGCTAATGCGCAACATGTTCGTTCAAGCAGTGAATATCTTGTTTCACAGTTGGTGAACTTTTTGCTCAAATAATAAATAGCATGTTCCTTCTTACCAGATTCATCATGTTGCCCTAGTACATAACCCATTGACTCATCAAGTACTGTTAAGTACATAATAAGTGGTTTTCCAGGAACTGGAGGCACTAGTATTGGAGGTTTTGACAAGTATTGCTTAATCTTTTCGAAAGCTTTTTGACAATTCTCATTCCATTCAACCTTTTGGTCTTTGCGCAACAACTTGAAAATTGGTCTGCATGTAGCGGCGAGATGCGATATGAACCTGACAATGTAATTAAATCTGCCCAAAAAGCCGCGAACTTCTTTTTCCGTGCGTGGAGCGGGCATTTCTTGTATTGTTCTTACTTTATCTGGATCCACTTCTATCCCTTTTTGACTAACGATAAACCCAAGTAACTTGCCTGATCTTACACCAAAAGTGCATTTAGAAGGGTTTAAACGGAGTTTGAACTTCTTTAGTCGCACAAACAACTTTTGAAGGTTAACAACATGGTCTTCTTCGGTCCGAGATTTGGCAATCATATCGTCCACATAAACCTCTATTTCTTTATGCCTCATGTCATGAAACAAAGTTACCATTGCTCTTTGGTAGGTTGCCCCAGCATTCTTCAATCCAAATGGCATCACTTTATAACAGAAAGTCCCCCATTGTGTTATGAATGTAGTTTTCTCCATATCTTCAGGAGCCATGTTGATTTGATTATACCCTGAGAAACCATCCATGAAGGAGAAAAGAGAATATTTGAGCAGTGCTATCTACTAGGACATCAATGTGAGGCAAAGGAAAATCGTCTTTTGGACTCGTTTTATTTAAATCCCGATAATCAACGCACATTCGAACCTTTCCATCTTTTTTTGGAATTGGGACAATATTAGCCACCCATTGAGGGTATTTTTCCACTGCTAAGAAACCAGCATCAAATTGCTTTTTGACCTCTTCTCTATTTTAAGTGACATATCAGGCCTTATCCTCCTCAATTTTTGTTTAATTGGAACACATTCAGGCTTGAGTGGTAGCTTGTGTTCAACTATGTTAGTATCTAGCCCAGGCATATCCTGATATGACCATGCAAAGACATCCACATAATCAAATAAAAGTTAACCAGCTTTTCTCGTTCACTTTCTTTCATAGACATACCAACTTCAATTTCTTTCTTATCATGTTCAATCCCTAAATTGATCACCTCAACAGGTTCTTGATAGGGTTGGATAATCTTAGCTTCCTGCTCAATTAACCTTTCTAGTTCTGGGGGAGGCTCACAACCGTCTTCGCAATCGTCATTAGCGTGATTAATTGGGTGTTCAAAATTACATGAAGGGTTTCTAGTCAACATGTTCATTTTCATATCTGCATGGTTTAAATTAAAAAGGAAAAAAAATGAATAAAGATTGTTAAAAAAAATAGAAAAATGGAAAACAAAAACAACTGCAGAATTCAAAAATGCATTTATTAATAATAAATACAGAATTTAAATACATGTGCCCCATTAGTTATCCTTATAGCCTTGGGCAGAGCAAAAGGAGATAAAATACATAATTACTTTGAACATGAATTAACAAACACGGGAAACTCGATGATCTTCCAATTATTGAGATTGGTATTTGGAGAACAAGGGTACACCAATTTGAGGGTATCATCATCAACATGATCCTCTTCCACAACAGCCACTTGATCAGCATATATTATTCCAGCGCTTTGAAATGTTTGATCAATGGCACAAATAGGGATCTTTTGTGAATTTGGTACCCGATTTTCCCAACGAGCTAGCTTCCTTTCTCGTTTTTCTTTTACAGCATCCTATTGATCAGCTTTGGTAGGTACATATCCCAACCCGTACTTATCATTCTTTTTTGGTATTTCTATCAATTTCCCGAATTTAACAAAAGCTCCTCCTTCCAACATGGATTTTGTAGACTTCAATGATGTGGTAGATAGTTTTGGTTCTTTTAAATGAAGTCCTTCACCCATGAAGACAACATTGGCGATTTCTAATGCTTGGAAGGAAGTTTCAACGGCTTCCTCTGCTTCTTCAATGTATCCCATAGAAGATAGATGACTCACTTTCGTATCTTCTTCCCCGGATATTATCATCAGCTTATTGTTCACTATAAACTTTAGCTTTTGATGGAGAGTGGATGTTACTGCTCCAGCAGCGTGAAACAACGATCTCCCTAAAAGGCAACTATACGCCGGCTTAATATCCATCACTTGGATGGTTATTCCAAAGTTATGGGGTCCGATTTGAATCGGAAGGTCAATCCCTCCAACAACTTGTCTTCTGGATCCATCAAACGCTTTCACCACCATAGTACTTGGCTTCAAGCAAGCCCCGTCAATAAATAGTTTTGATAGTGTTGATTTTGGCATGAAATTTAACGATGAACCATTATCAACTAGCACTCGTGCAAGAATATGATCATGACACCTCACAGAGATATGTAGTGCTTTATTATGCTCCATCCCCTCAGTTGGTAATTCAACATCGCTAAAACTCAAACTGTTACTGGCGGTGATATTACTGACGACACCATCAAATTGGTCGACAGTGATATCATGAGTAACATGGGCCTCATTTAAAATTTTCATCAGTGCCCTTCTGTGCGCTTCAGAGTTTAATAACAAAGAAATAATAGATATCTTGGAAGGGGTTTGATTTAGTTGATCTACCACCTTATACTCACTTTGCTTTATAAACTTCAAAAATTCGTTAGCTTCTTCTATAGGCACCGTTTTTTTGCAAATTTCCGGTCCTTTTATGGCATGATACACAACCTCTTTCCCTTTTTCGCCATGACCCTCCTTTTTCCTAAGTTATCCAGGAGCGTATACTCGACCACTCTGGGTCATCCCACCTATCCCTGAAATATTGGTGACATCAGTACCTTGATGTTTAGAGCTATCGCCTGATTGGTGGTTGACTAAATAGGATGTGACTTCATAACTCCACGGTACCGCCTTGTTATTTTCATAAGGAAAAGAAGTTGGTGCTTAGACAATTATTGCATTTTTTCCACTATGAGTTGGCTTAGGATTCTCTTTTCTATAAAGGATTTCCAATGGTCTCGGAAAAGATCTATCATTTTCCATGCATGGCTCTATGGTCAATACATGATTATCTTTTGTATATTGGTCTATCTCTTCTTCAATGAGATTGACAGCGGTATCTCCGTGACCCGGCAAAGGATTATTCCCTACGTTGGGACCAAAAATTTCGTGTGTTTCCCAAAATTCAATGGAGTTGCCACCAAAATTTATTTTAAAATAGGGAAAATATTGGGAAAACCATAAAATAGTAAAAATAAAAAAATGGTCTTAGAAACCAAATTTTGAGTTCGGGAGTTGATTATGCGTAGGGAAGGTACTAGCACCCTACAACATCCATTAAAATACGGTTACCTATAATTAATTGTGCAAAATTAATATTAACTTAAGTATATTTATTTTTCTTTATTATTAAATATGAATAACAATTATTACTATATTTAAAATATGATTTTGAAATAAATATGTACTTAACAAATAAAGGACAAAAAAAGACATTTTTATTTATGTGCTTGAAAAGAATGTGATCTTGCTCCTACGTATCTCCCGGTGCGATGGAGAAATCAAAGCTACGTAGTTCTTGCATAGAAAATGTTGATGTGTTTTTTAACAAAAATGGATTTTGTTATATTTAAAAATATTTTGACAAGAAAAGAAAATAATTTGTCTGGCTTAAAAAAGTATTTTAAAATACGAGTTTTATGACTATCAAGCTGTACAACTTGTGTCTCAAAAAAAACTCAGAATTAAAAGATGTTTCATCTAATTAATCATTTTAACAATATTTTAAATTATTTTTTGGTTTATATATGAAAAAAAAAACTCCAAGTTGTACAATATGTATCTATTTGGTTTAAATTATTCTTGATTTATTTTTGACGTTTTTAAAACAAAGTTTTGAAATACTCGTCCTTCCCCACAAGATTTTAAGTGTGTTTCAGAAAATTAAATTTATATATTACTCCACAAAATTATCTCACCTCCACAAGATTATGTGTATCAAAAAACTCAATTCAAGTTTTTTTTTTAAAAAAATTCACCTCACGAGAGTCCAAATGTGTTTTGAAAAGCTCAAATTTGAGTTTTTTTTTATAACACCTATTCAAAACTTATTTTTGTTTTTTATCATTTATTATTTTAGTTTTTTTTATTCTAATCAAGAGTAATTTGGATAAGTTACATAAATTGGTGGGGGGAGGAGTATAATTGTAGGAGTAACGGTAAATATTTCACATGTGAAAAAGGTTAGACCCATTTTGACAGCCCAATCAAGCTTATAAAGTGAGGCCAAATAAGTTCATGTATTGCTTTGTTTTATTTAATTTAACTTCTAATATAAATTACTTTACATTCTTTTGTTTTAGATAATAAAAAAAAAAAAAAAACCCTAACTGCCTCTAGTCACATCAATCTCATTTTCAATATTTTTCTTTGATCTTCTCGATTTTTTCTCTTATTTTCTGTCATCTTTTGTCGTTCTCATATTATTTTGAACAAATCAAATTATTTTGAACAAATCAATTTCTTCTGGTAAGAATAAACATCACCTTCTCATTTTCTTTTATCCCTTCTTTACTTTTCATTTTTGTGTTCCTCAATGTCTTAGAAATAACTAATTTGTATTGTTGTTTTTTTAAGCTTAGGTGATGCTTTAAAGCTCGAAAATAAGAAAGGTACATCAGTGTATAGATCTACAAGTAAAACATTAAAATAAGTCATTAAAAGGTAGGAGGAACACATCCAACATTTTAAATAGTGATAAATTATGGTAGATGATGTGTTAGAGTGTTTCCATCACTTATTTTAAGGAAACAATTTTAATGTTGGTTTATTAATCATTTGATGTTTGAGAAGAAGACAGAGTTTGAAAATTATATTTGACCATTGTCTTTGTTTTTTCATATCCAAAAATTCTACATCTTGATATTTTTTGACATGTTTAATTTTTAAAACATAGAAATTGGTTGCAAGTTATTCTTTTCCCATAGAAATTCATGTAATTGGACATTTAATAT
>JBBPBR010000002.1:18110123-18124441 GCA_037974775.1 Cicer pinnatifidum
GACTATTCCTTTTGACAAGGGCATACAAATTCCATTTGAAGTTTATTAGTTATATAATATTTGTTTGGTTTTTAGATAAAACTTTATTCACTATTTGTTTAAAAAATCATGACAAGTTTCAAGGAGGGCTAGTATGCTAGATAATCCATGGTAGATTACTATATGAAAATTATCCAAATATTTAATATTATAATTAAGATTGATGTTGCTTTTATAAAGAAGTTCACAGTTCTCTTAATTTTTTCAATTAAAATAGTGATATTCTAATTCCAAAGTATGACATTAGATTATTATAGGTTTATGGAACGATTTTTAAATATAGATTTTCAATGAACCACTTATCTAGATAATCCACCATAAAACTTATGATCGGTAAAGTATGGAATTTTAGATTGAATGTTTATATATTGAAATTAATTCACAATGAATGATTTATAAACACAATCAATAACTACACAGTTCTCTTTTTGTTCTAAATTATGCTATTCATTTGTGTATTATGTTTAAGCACAACATCACAGATATAGAACCTCTTGCTTTATATAGAAGACTTTTCAAATGTCTAAAGCTGCAATGAAAATTGTAAAACCCGAGGTATGTTATCATATTCATATCTATTAATTTAGAATATGATATGTAGAGATATTGAATTGCTAGTTGATTGATAATTATTTTCCCTAAGATGGAATCATATATTTGGCTTCAAACTGCGGGTGGTTTTTGTGAACAAATTGAGGAACCAGTTGCAATGTTTTGCCCAAAGATTTGTCGGGAAGTTGTTCAGAATGGAATGGGGTACTCGAAAAAATTGGCAGTATTTCTTCCACATTGTGTCACCACAAAAATTTTGAATTTAATCCTAGATTATTGTCGCTTCTACCAAGTAATAGGACGTTCTGAAGAGGTATGAATTTCACTTTAATTTTGTGTTAAAAAGTAATATTCTTTACTTCTAATATTTCCATTGAATTGCTACTATGTATATTGTAGGAGCGTAAAATATTTGAAGAGGATCTTCTTTTGAATGATACAAATACATTATGTGAGTTGGGAACAGTTGCAGAGTGTTTACAACTAACACCTTTAGTTGATCTTGTTGGAGATAATTCAAAATGATGTAGTTAAAATGTAGTTAGAAGTTAGTTAGAATATTGTTAGAAGTTGGTTAAGTTGGTTGATGTAAAATAGCCACAAAACTGCTGCTATAAAAGGCCAAGAAAGAGAAGTGAATTGTAGTAATATGCTGTAACAGGAAGATTGTTATGCAGAGTGAAACGATCAATCTTTGCAGAACCCAGATCAATCTAAAGGAAGCAGAAGAACAATCTGTTTTCTGTTTTTCTCTATTTTTCTTCTCTTTTCTTCTCAATTCCAATTCCTCTCAATTATACAACCTGTTCTGACAAATGGCATCAAGAGCTTGGGTTATAGACCTTGGGAAACACGAGTGAAAGTGTGAGGGGGAAATCAAAATTGGGAAACACAAGGGTGAGTGAAAGAAAAAAAAGAAGAAATGAATGGAGGAGGATTTCCATCGAATTTGCTAATTTTGGATGGGAAGAACTGGGAGAGGTGGTCTGCATCAATGAGATCGTTGTTGGGAGCTCAAGAAGTGTTTGAGATTGTTCAAGATGGCTATGAACAACTTGGTTCGAATCCAACCGAAAGACAACAAACAACTTTCAAAAATTTGCAAGAAAAGGGATTGCAAGGCATTGTTTTACATCCAGCAAAGTGTGGATTCAAACAACTTTGAAAGGATCTCAAAGGTATCTACAACAAAAGAAGCATGAGACATCTTGGTGAAGTATTATAGAGGTGATGAAAGAACCAAGAAAGTGAAGCTCCAAATGCTAAGAAGGCAATATGAATTGTTGCAGATGGAAGAAGATGAAGTTGTGGCAGATTACTTCAATCGTGTGCAGGTTGTTGTTAATCAGATGAGAACAAATGGTGAATCATTAGCTGAAGTGGCAGTTATTGAAAAGATCCTTAGAACATTAACACAAATGTATGATCACATAGTGGTGGCAATTAAAGAATCAAAGGATCTTGATAAGATGAAGATGGAGGATTTGCAAGGCTCTCTTGAAGCTCATGAACTGAGATTAAGAGAAAGGTGTGCAGCAACCTCAATATCACAAGTGCATGCCCTACAGGCTCAAGTTAGCAAGAAGACCAATCAAGGTGATGTGAAGCACAAGAAAGGCAAAGGTAATTTCAAGTGGTACAAGAAGTATGATTATGATGAAGAGACGGATGATTCCGATGAAGGGTCTGGAAGTTCAAGAGATCATAATAAAAGTAACAACAGTAGCAAGAATTTGAATGGCAAGAAGAAATTTAACAAGAATGAAATCCAATGTTACAATTGTCAAAAATGGGGGCATTTTGAAAATGAGTGCAAATCCAAGAAAGTCCAAAGAGAGGATGATGATGCTCAAATGGCAGTTGAGGATTCAGATTCAGAGGATGTGTTATTGATGGCAATAACAAACAAAGATCGTTCAGGAAAAAGTGTTAAAAACAAAGATCGTTCTGGAAAAAGTGTTAAAAACAAAGATCGTTCTGAAAAAGGTAAAGAACGTTCTTCTTATCAGTTTTGGTTTCTTGATACTGGATGCTCGAATCACATGACTTTCCATAGAGATTGATTTGTAAGCATTAATGATAAGGTAAAAAGAGAGATTAGATTTGCAGATGGCAGCAAAGTAACTGTAGAAGGAGTAGGAAATGTGTTGATTCAAAGGAAAGATGGCAAGCAATATTCCATATGTGATGTGTTGTATGTGCTAAGAATGAAGAATAATCTGTTAAGTCTTGGACAGCTACTTGAAAAGGGATATTCAATGAAGATGAAGCATGGTGAAATAAAGATGTTTGATAGTGCAAACAAGTTTGTATTGAAGGCACCATTGTCTAGAAACAGAACCTTCAAAACACCATTGTCAAATAGATCCTTCAGAATGATGGAGGTTGAAGGATTGGATGAGATGTTGAATCCAAGGGAATGTGATGTTAGTACCCTAACTATTCAACCTCACACAGCTTGTAGAACTACAAATAAATGGAAAACAGTCAATCCCAAAGTAAGAGCAAGAGTTGTTGTAGGCGATGTTGAGCAAGGGAACAAACGTGCTAATGTTCCAGCCACTGTTTCTATTGTGCCAAGCAACAAAAGAAAGGTCCCTGCAATTTCTATTTGCAGAAAGAAGGAAGCGATTGGGCTAGATGATGATAGTGATGATGGTAAGAGTGAGGTCCAAGGAAAGCTAGTAGATGCAACTAGGACTCATGTTGCAGCTCATAGCAATAAGGCAAGAGTTGTTGAATGTTTGGCTTGCAACAAGGCTGATTTGCAGCAGCTGGACATATTGATGGAAGATGACACGAAGGTGATAACATGGATGAAATCTGAAGCATTGAAGACTGCAATTGGTCAAGGCGGCAAAGGGAAAAAGGCTGATGCGTTGTCAACCATGAGTGCCGTGACTAATGAAGGCATGATTTCGGTGAAAAGTGCAGCTTGTGAGAGATTGTTGAATCAAAGAGCTGAGATAAAGATGAAGTCTAAGAAGATCAAGGATTGTTTGAGCACAACTGCAAAGTGCATGAAAATGTGCTATCGGTGTGGTGAAGAAGGACATTTTGCTCAAAAATGCGCAAGACATTCAAGTGTTCATAGAAAGAGAAATCATTTGGAAACAAGTTTTCACTTCTTAAGAGATCAAGCGGCGAAAGGAAGGATGAGACTAGAACACTGCAGTATGAGTGATCAAAAGGAAGGCATCCTAACTAAAAGCTTGAAGAGGGTGAAGTTCAAATAGATTAGGAACAATCTTGTAATAATGTCAATTGAATCACTTTGAATTAGGGGGCATGTTGGAGATAATTCAAAATGATGTAGTTAAAATGTAGTTAGAAGTTAGTTAGAATATTGTTAGAAGTTGGTTAAGTTGGTTGATGTAAAATAGCCACAAAACTGCTGCTATAAAAGGCCAAGAAAGAGGAGTGAAATGTAGTAATATGCTGTAACAGGAAGATTGTTCTGCAGAGTGAAAAGATCAATCTTTGCAGAACCCAGATCAATCTAAAGGAAGCAGAAGAACAATCTGTTTTCTGTTTTTCTCTATTTTTCTTCTCTTTTCTTCTCAATTCCAATTCCTCTCAATTATACAACCTGTTCTAACAGATCTTACTTGTGACGCACTTGGTCAGCAAGTTGAAGGAAAAACTCCTCAAGAGATTAGTGAAATATTTCATTTACATGATAGCCTCAAAGAGGTATGTGATGTTTATTCATGGTAGAGAGTTCAATTCTTTGTTAGATAACTTATAATTTACTAACTAATCACTTAATTACATTTAGAGAAGAATTAGAATAAATAAAGATAACTCATATATAAATAACATATTCAATTCATTCAATATACAAACTCTACAATTCATATACGTCTGTTTCTTATACTTGAAGTAATAGCTTGAAAGCTAACATTCTTCGCCCTTAAAGTTAGTCTTCTATATTAAAAAAACTTTTGTTCTTTTAATGTACAGGAAGAGAAGCTAGTGCCTCCTATATACATGACTGGTTATACACGGGTCAAATTTGTCACCAAATTCTATGCTAGAAAAAGTCAACAACTAAAAGAGAGGAACATTTTGAAGGCATGATATATCCTTTCTATTGCATTGAATGAAATGTTTAATTTTATTGCATATTAATCCCATTAACAAACTTAATTCATGTGTTAGATACAGGATGTTGAGAAAAAAACAAAAAGAAAAGACCTCTCTCAAAAAAATACTATTGAAAATCATAATAAGGTTACACTCTTTCCACTTATTCCTTTTGGAAATGTTTGTTTTTACGGTGTAATTTTTATTATAAACAACATGTATTAAAAAAGGTATAAGAGGTACTGCAACCCATATACAATAAGATATGACCAAATCCAACCATCTTAGCAAGAAGCCATTGTGCATTTTTTTTGGAATGAAGTGTATCCTCATTTTCATTATGACCACTATTTGTTGGCTTCATGTTAATTTTTTTTTAAATTGTTCATTTTCTCACAATTGAATATCTTTTGATATCTTTTAGGAAAATTTTAACAATGCCTTAGACGCTTCTTCAAGTAAACACTCAGAGATGCAAGAAGTTATTGATGTTGAAGATTTAGATCCTTCATTGATGGCAGAAATTGACAGGTTAGAATACATGTTACCATTAATTCTTAAAATTGTTGTCGATTAAACTCCAATAGTTATATGCATATCTATATAGTTAGTTATATGTCTACTTTCAAATTTATTTGCATGTCCAAAAATAATTTTCTTTATATTTTTATGATTTCTTTTATCATCTTGCTAAAATAATTCAATTCATTAACCAATTTTGTGTAGAACAACGAGTCCTTTCACCATTTATGATTTTGAGTTTCTTTATTAACTCATGCATGCATATAAATATTTAAAAGAGGGAACCATTAAATGTGTTTTAGATCCTCAAAATAGTTATGATTTTACAAAATTAAATACGGTATTATGTTTGCATTTGTTTTACATATTGGTTCTTTCATTTAATTAATTTATTGAATGGTTATATTAAATGAAACTTATGAAAAGGATAGCCTTATCACTTATGTCATTGTTGAATTTTTTCTTTATTTTCTTTTATAATGCATTAATCAAGCGTGTTTTTTTTTTAATATAGGGAAGTGGAAGATTTTGAGCGAAGATTAAATTTAGATCGAATGAAAGAATAAAAATTGTACCTTCGAACAAAAATTAAAGACTTATTTTCAATTTCTATTCATAGAAATGGTTCAATTCGGAAGATTTTTTCTTGTGACATCATATGTGTAATATATTTTTATTCCATAAATATAACTTAATTGTAAAACTTTTGAATTCTACAAGCACATGGAAAGGTAACTTGGCACATTATCTGCTATAATTAGTAGTTTACTATAATAACTTGTTGTATGAAAGTTGTAGAATAACAACATAAATTCATTTCAAACTAAAATCATAAATAATATAAGTTGCTAAATAGAGGTTTGAGAATATATATATATATATTTTAATTAAAATGTAACAAGATCTTTTAAAATCTCTGTATAAAAATAAAATCTTGTTTTTAATTGAAGTCTAACTCAAACTTTACGGTTGTTTCACAATCTCATCATAGAAAATAGTCTTCGATCTAGTTAAGTTTAATGTAGATATCTATAATCATTTTAAAACTTTCATATACATAGCAAGTAATCTTGCATCTGGTGAAATTTAACATAGACTTCTAAATTCATTTTAAAACACTTCTTTAACCTTGTTACATCTCGGTGTTACATTAATTGTTATACATCCAATATAATAAATAAGAAATTGACAAATTTATTATCATAATAAATCTTATTAGATTTGTTCTAACTGAACTCTTTTAACAAAAGTATACAAAACAAAACAAAATAGTGGCAAATTTGTTATATTCACAATTTTTATTACATATGTTATATTAAGACAGTTCTAATAGGTATTTAAAAAAAAAAATTAAAAAAAAACACGCGGCAATCCTTCACTCTTCAGCACGAACTCATCCTTCAACAGTTCAGTGCTTTCATCTTCCACCTTCAACACGAATCAAATTAACTTCATTCATTTTTCTGGCACCCTAATTATCCCTCTCTGCGACTCCAATTCATAACCGATCTGATGACGGAGGACAAGTCCAATTTCGACGGCGCCGCCAGCGATTCGTCCTGACCTCCGTCCTCTTTCGTTAAAAAAGTAGATCTTCAAATTTTCACCGTCGAGCTCCGGCAAAGAGAGACCACAATAGTATCGCGGAAGAAACTTGTTAAAGACGCCAATAAGGTCAACAGTGGATCCTTTTCCGCTACCGAGCATCTTCCAAAACTGAACCATGCGCTCGAATTGCTCGTGAGTGATCCTCTATCCCCCCCTCTCTATTTACGTTTCCGAAAATATATATTGTGTTTGTGAGGTTTTGTATACGTTTGCGGTGTGATTTTATGTCAATGTAGTTGTATGCTAATTTTGTAACGGTTTAGCTGGATAACTATTTGAATTGCTGGTTGAAGTTCTCCTATTAGACTTTAATTTTATTAGGTTGAATTGTTGTGGCTATTTTAATTTTGGTGGATTTTATTGAACTTCGTGTTAGTTGTGTTCATTTAAAGTGATATATTTGAGTAAATATGTGTGTATGTGAATATTTACATGTGCCAGATGCTTGTTCACTGTGATGTTATTGTTTTGAATTTACTCTCAACTCATTTGAAAATCTTGTTTTATAACACGAAATTGAGATATATTTGAAATCAAGGTAATATTGGCTCTGTTCGAATAGTGCGTGTTTTATGGTTTAGTATTTTATTATTTGTCATCTGAGTATTTGTGATGTGAACCGTCATATATTTGTTGTATTTTTTTTTTGAAATTGTATATGGTTTTGTTCTTAACTATTTATTGCTTATAGTTTATCATTTGATTTTATTATTAATTTAGGGTTGGCGAGGAACTTGTGGACCAGAAGAGATATCTGAATACTCTTGCAAACAAAAGTGTGTGAAACCATTACTTGAATATCAAGTGTGATTTCTTGAATTGTATAATAATTAGTAGGATCGTTTGAAGTTGAGCTTTATTCTTAATGTAGTCATGTTTTTTTACTTTTTGATTTTAAAATTGAGAGTAGAAAGGTGCTGCATTTGGTTTATGCATTTACAGATTTACTGGTTGATTACATTACCCCTTTTGCACCTGTAAAATTTATGTCGTGGCCTACTTAAAACTATAATTAAAGCATTAGATAAAGTTGAGTGTATATGAGAATTTGAAAGAAGGGAGTACTAGAAAGAGTCAAGAAATGAAGATAACTATTGATTCAATGGCTTTAAATCTTGTAATAAAATGTGTAGCTTGTTTTTTGTGACAGGAAGCCATAGTTTTGCCTCCTTTTGTGGCAATGGCAGTTCGTCCACGGCCTGGTATTTGGGAATACGTCCGTGTTAACGTTTTTGAACTAAGTGTGGAGCAATTAAGTGTTTCTGAATATCTCCGCTTCAAAGAAAACTTGTAGATGGAACGTGAGAAACTCTTTGATTAGATTTTTCAATAAGCAACAAACTCATAGACCATTTGATGTAAGAGTAACTTCATGCCTGTTTTGGTGACTGATTTGGTTTTATTTTTACACTACAGGGTTAATGACCATTTTGTACTAGAGCTTTATTTTGAGCCATTCAATGCCTCGTTTCCTCGACCAAACCGCTCATCGTCCACTGGCAATGGTGTCCAGTTTCTCAATCGCCACCTTTCTTCAATTATGTTTCGAAAGAAAGATTCTTTGGAGCCATTTTGCTTAATTTCCTCCGAGCTCACAAATATAAAGGCGAAGTAAGTTTTCTTTCACAACGGTTTTAAGTTTCAAGGAATGCAACTTGAGCCTGCAAGTTTTCTTTCCGAATTCTCACTAATGATTATTGTGCAGGTACTTATGTTAAATAATCGTATTATTTTCATGTCGTTAACAACACATTTTTTATGCTATAGTTTGTGACATATATCTGGACTTGATTTATGTATTGTTTCTTTACATTTTTTATATCATGCATAGATGTCATGATTTTGTTAAATTATTTGGTCGTCAGACAGTAATTACTTGTGATCAGGTATTGCTTTATTTGTATACTGAGCAATAAAGCTGAATAAAATCCAGGTTTTCATTCAATTCATTTATCATATTCATATTCTGTTTTTTTTTGTTAAATAATAAAAAATTGTTATAGCTGTTGGGTATTCCGCGCATGTTAATGTTTGCAGAATTTTTCAATTGGAATAGAGTAAAGCTTCGTTATTGTGATGGTGGCTCATTTACTGGGGATGGTGAAGATCAGGTACAATTTCATATCTTGAAATGTTGTTTAATTACAGATTCAATATATCTTATTGAATTTGAGCAAGATCTTATTTTTCATTTGTTTCACTTTATAATTTTCATGAACTTTTCCAACTCCCTCCTT
Source organism: Cicer pinnatifidum (assembly GCA_037974775.1). Classification (NCBI taxonomy): domain Eukaryota; kingdom Viridiplantae; phylum Streptophyta; class Magnoliopsida; order Fabales; family Fabaceae; genus Cicer; species Cicer pinnatifidum. Next base: position 18,119,168 of record JBBPBR010000002.1, read on the forward strand.
ATGATTTTATCAATTTCGCGTCGCAAAAATTAGTTTTAGAAACACAATTTTATAACAGAAAAGTGAATGAGTGAGTAGCACTGTTGAGATAGATAACTTACATTCATATGATGCAAGGATAGTTTACTATTTTACCTGCATATGATAGATTGCAGAACATCAATTCAGAGGAGAACGTATTTGGGAAACTGCAATGGAAGATTTGATGTCAAAGGGAATGCATTTTGCTAACTAGATTATACTTATAGTCACATTCTATAATTCTATTTTAATAATCTTTCTTCTAATTTTAAATACAACTAATTTTGCATCAGGCTCTTCTTTCCGGATTTTCTGTAGGCGGCCTAGCGACTATTATACACTGTGATGAATTTAGAGGTCTCTTTCCAAGGACTACTAAAGTGAAATGCGATGCAGACTTGTTTCTTGATTTGTAAGCGACAAACTGCATGATTGATATAGAACTTTTTTACCATCATTATAGAACTTTTTTGTTCTTTAGTTAGTTCTTAATTGTTGTTTGATTTCAAATTATAGAATTGATATATCTGGCGAGTGTACCTTCAGGAATGAGAATGTAGCCGTCAGAAAGATTTTTGTCTCTAAATTAGTCCTTAAAAATGTGAACTTGGTGACAGTTTTTTATTTTTGTAGGGCTAATATGATGAGACTCTAATCTGAGGGACTAATCTGCTAAGAGGTATGGTGTGGCGTAGGCAGGCTTTGCAGAATTAACATCAAACATAATGAGTCTTCCTTTGCCGAAAAGACCACATTGATCTCCCTCTTCTTGAAAACGTTGTATAAGAGCCCTCAACACCGCAGCCACAACGGCATTTGTAAAGAATGTGCGACATAGAAGAGCACTTGTCCACCATGAAGTTGCTTCTTCCAGTGTGAAAAGGACACCACCAACTGGGGCACGAAAGGCAGCAGCAACACCTGCAGCTGCTCTGCACGTGATCAAATCCCTTCTATTTCTATCATTTTTGAAGTATCTCAGCCATTTCCAGGTCAATCCATATTTTCTAGAATCACCTTGTCCTAGTAGACTAGCAATGCAAGTGCCTATATGCACCATTGGTCCTAGTCCATATTTTCACGGTGTTTTGTAAATGTTAATTGTTGGTTTGAGTTTTGAATAGGTGTTTAATGCAGCTTTGCGATGATTTCTTGGGGTTAAATTGTTGTGTTGTTTTCGTGCTTGCAGAAGACAATAAAATCTTTGATCAGGGACGGCGAATAATAGTAATCATTCAAGTGATTTGGTTGTGTGAATTCATATGAATTTTTTTGTGTTAATCCTGATTATTAATATTATTACTATCTTTTATGTATACTTAGACTTGTGATTTAGTTGTGTTTTCATGTTAAATATAATGTACTTTCAACATAGTTGGCGCCATCATGTAACTCATTGGGTCAGAGCATGTTCAATTCGATTTTGTCTATAATTACATTAGTGTTTTGGTTTTACTTATTTGATGTGACAATGCTACGATACAATTGATATTTAGTTGATTTATTAATTGCTATAATGAATGAAGTATGAAATTTAGTTAAATTTTGAATATGACTTGTTAGATTGATTCAAATTTAACCGATGTAATAAATTAATTTTGAATTTGACTTATTAGATCAGTTCAAATTTAATCGATGTAATAAATTAATTTTGAATTGACTTGTTAGATTGGTTCAAATTTAACCGATATAATAAATTATTTTTAAATTGACTTGTTACATCTGTCATTTTAGCTGATTTTATAATTAACTATTTATTACAACGTTTGATGTTAGATCGGATAAGTAACCAATCTAACATGTACATAGGAACCGATGTAACAAGGTTTAATTGCAGTAATGTAAATATTTTATGTTATTCTAGTCTAACTAATTTAATGAATTAAAAATAAATGCAAAATAGAAAAAACGATTTAAACAATTTTTTGTATTGATTCACCCGCAATTTGATAGATATATCTAGTCCTTTAAACTTAAAGACTTCGGTCATATTCAACTTGATTAAAATTCTTGTTTATAAGACATTATTATATGCACACTTTCTAAAGTAACACAACCTAGTAACTTTTAGGGAAAATACTGTAACCTTGTAGCTTCTACCTTCACATAGTATCTCACGGTTTCATTCATTGGAGTGATAAGACTAACTCAACTTAGTAGTCAATTGCCTTCATGGACAACCACTGATATTTTTGTTTGTGCATTTCATGGTAAATCGTTTATGTAGTACAACATTGTTACCCTTGTGAGTGTGCACTAATAAAAACCAGCTTATATCCAACAAGTTTACTTGGAAGGGTGTTGTTATATTTACATATTATTTTTTTCTTCACATTATAATACTAAAAATACAAACATTGATTGTTTGAAAAAATTAATTAATTTCTAATAGCTTTTTTCAAACTATTATATAAAATATAATTAAGAGTAGTAATTTATAATAAAATATAATTTCTCTGTTTATTTGTGAAAGATATCTTTTAATTAATTAACCAATAGACATGTTTGTTGCGTGTCTATACAAGAGATCATAAAATATTATATTATTTTTATTTAAGTATAGAAATAATTTAGTAAATATAATCAATCAAATATGTTGTGAGGATATTGGCCGCCACAAATTGAAATAATTTTTCCTTTCAATAATTTTGTGAAAATTTTTTGCCACAAAAAATGTTATAATCATCCAAAATAAAAGTATTTTTGATTTGTGAAAACTTTTTCAGCCACAAGTAACAACCAATTTGAATTTTAGAATTTGTCAAGACTTTTTCAGTCAGTAATTTGTGAGAGTTTTTTTCGGCCACAAAATCTTTTTTAAACTAGGCACAAATTGAGTGTTTTTTTGTAGTGAATGTTAACGCTAATACCCAGATCAAATGAAAATTGTGAAAAACCACCAAATGTGGCAAGTAGGTGAAGCACAATTCCACTTTTCGCATTTAAAAATCCAACATATTCATTTACAATATAAGAAGGTTTTAAGATAGAGATAAACACTAGTACATTTTAACTTTGTTACATCGTCGATATTAGATCGGTTGTTATACATCCAATGTAATAAGTAAGGCGGTGGCAAATTTGTTATTATAATAAACTTTGTTAGATCTGTTCTAATTGAACCGTTCTAACAGTTACATTAAAAAAAATAAAACTACACCAAAAAAAATTATATTAAATTTATTATTATAGTAAATTTTATTAGATATGTTCTAATTGAACCGATCTAATATACATATTAAAATTAAAAATAAAAACTGCACAAAAAAAACCTATGCAAAAAAAAAAAAAACACTAACATATTTGTTATTATTACAAATTTTATTAGATCTGTTTTATTAGACCGATCTAACAAGTCTTTTTTTTAAAAAAAAAATTCCTAAATTAACCCAAACCAATTGTAAATATTACATTTAATAGTTACAAAATATTTATTCTGTAAACCCATTTTGCAATTCCTAAGCACGCGTTCCCCATTTTGCCTCTTTTCATCCTTCGTTCTTCATCTTTTCTTCTGCAAAGCCACAAATGAGTCACTCATTTTTCATCATTTTACCTTCATTCTTCATCAAACCCAGCCACAAAAGGTACTACTATGTTATTGATTTAAGTCTTCTGAAAACATTTTAAGTCATTCCACATTTAACCTTCATTTACTGAATTGTGAATCTTCTAATAACTTTAGTGAAATCTAAATCGTGAATCGTGAAATCTGAATCGTGAATCTTCTAATCTGAATCGTGAATCTGCTTTCTCCGGTAATTTTCTAATAACTCTTGTTTGTTATTCAACAATCTAAAATTATTTGATTGTTAATTATTCTTATTATTAATCTTTAATTGATGGAGAAATTTGAAGGAGAAATTTCTACATAAGTGATGGTGAATTTTAAAACTGCATATTATGTGTTTGTGATATTGTCTGTGTTAATAATATGTTCTGCACATTCCCTGCATGTTATGCTAGTCTTAGAATATAAAACATTAACCCTTAATGGATCCTTTGTATTACAATGAATTGGTAAACCATCTGGGACGAAAATTCTGCGATAATTCTCAAATGATGTTGTGTTGCGTTGGAGTCTTTTGGAAAGTGCTTTGAAAAAATCATTCATTGAAATGAAGTCAAATGTAAGGCCATTACCAATAACAACTCTGTTTGGAAAAAATTAATTGATTTATCTTTTTTAATTAATAATGAGTATCCCATAGTAGTAACATCATTAAAAAATGGACCAGCAAGTAAATAAGCATCTGAAGATTCAACAATTTCTGAACAGTAAGAAGAGCTAGCTACACCCCAATAAGTTCCAATGAAATGAGGATGATTTTCTGAAACCATTCCTTTAGCTGAAGGTAAAATTGCAATTGCATAACCTGATGCATCTGCCATATCCATGAATGTTTCACATGCCTTTGACTTTCTCATCATTGAACCACCTATCATTACTGGTTTTATTGCCTTGTTTAATATCTTTGCTGCTGCTTCCACACCATATTCCAAACTCTGTTCATTTGTTAGAAAGGTAAATATATATTTCAAATTTCTATATAATAATAGCATATAATTTGATGAATTCCTGAATCTCATATTATAAGTTTGCACTAAATTAAGATATATGATACTAATACAAATCATTAAAAAGAAATGATTTTGAAAGATTTGGGAAGAGAGATGCAAAATACCTCTCTCAAAAAAGTACTATTGAAAATCATAATAAGGTTAGACTCTTTCCACTTTTGGAAATGTTATTATAAAAAGTGTAATTTTGAAAATCATATTAGGGTTTTGGAAATGTTTTTACAGTGTAATTTTTATTATAAACAACATGTATTAAAAAAAGTATAAGAGGTACTGCAACCCATATACAATAAGATATCCAAATCCAACCATCTTAGCAAGAAGCCATTGTGCATTTTTTTTGGAATGAAGTGTATCCTCATTTTCATTATGACCACTATTTGTTGGCTTCATGTTAAATTTTTTTTAAATTGTTCATTTTCTCACAATTGAATATCTTTTGATATCTTTTAGAAATAGTCCAATTCAGAAGATTTTTTCTTATGACATCATATGTGTAATATATTTTTATTCCATAAATATAACTTAATTTTAAAACTTTTGAATTCTACAAGCACACGGAAAGGTAACTTGGCACATTATCTGCTATAATTAGTTTACTATAATAACTTGTTGTATGAAAGTTGTAGAATAACAACATAAATAGAGGTTTGAGAATATATATATATATAT
>JBBPBR010000002.1:18124724-18143825 GCA_037974775.1 Cicer pinnatifidum
TATATATATGGAGGTTTTAAAATGAATTTTGAAGTCTATATGTTAAATTTCACTAGATGCAAGATTACTTGCTATGTATACGGAAGTTTTAAAATGACTCTAGATATCTACATTAAACTTAACTACATGGAAGTCTACTTTCTATGATGAGATTTTTAAACAATGGTAAAGTTTGAGTTAGACTTCAATTAAAAACAAGATTTTATTTTTATAAATAGATTTTAAAAGATCTTTTACATTTTAATCAAAAAATATTTTATGTTATTCTACTCTAACTAATTAAATGAATTCAAAATAAATGCAGAGTACACTACGCCAAAAATAACATTTTATAGCGCGCCTTTTACAGCTCTTACTAAATATATGCGCTGTTGTAAATATATTTTAAAAATAACGGAGTATATAACAGCGCTTTTTTGACAAGCGTTGTGGAAAAAGCGATGTTGTAGGGTCATATAGCGTTTGCACATAATGTTTACAAGGCTTTTACAGCGCTTTTACACAAGCGCTGTAAAATGAAACGTCCTCACATAATGTTTTACAATGCTTTTTAGAGAAGCGCTATAAAAGACATGCGCTTTCAAATAATTAAATGACCTATTAAAGCGTTTTTTTACAAGCGCTGTAAAAGACATGCGCTTTCAAATAATTAAATGACATATTAGAGCACTTTTGTTACAAGCGCTGTAAAAGCCTTACGTTTTCACATAATTAAAGGACCTATTAGAGCGCTTATTACACAAGCGCTGTAAAAGCATTCACTTTAAATAAAAATAATTTACTTTAAATAAATAAAAACAAATTTAAAACAAATTTACGAACCCTCATGACCTCTACTCTCGGAACCCTCATCTCCTCTACGTACTGTGCGGCCATCTATTGCTCCTCCTTTAAAAAAATTGGATACATTGTCTCAGGTACTGTATTTATTAATTTGTTGTTGTCACGAAAACTAATAAATTGTTACATAATAAATCTTTTTTTTTTTGAAATTTGTTGATATGTTCTGTTTTGAAATTTTTACATAATAATAGACCTTGGTTTCTATTTTCCAATTTTAGATATGTGTACTATATATTGGTATAATGTTATCAGTAGCTTATTATTTTTGTAACTGCATTTATATAGGTCATATAATATGGACCGGAAATGAATGTCTGCCAATCGATTGTTAAAAGAGTATGAAAATGGAGTGAAGGAGTTTGTTGAGTTTGCAGTGAAGAATGCAAAATATCCAAATAGAGTCGTTTGTCCTTGTTTAAAATGTTGTTTTGGAAAACGCATTAGAGAAAATGAATTGGAAGGACATTTAGTATGGAATGGAATTGATCAAAGCTATACATGTTGGATAAGACATGGTGAGAAAAAAAAGGAAACATTAATTTTGAGAATGGTAATGAACTTCCCAGTCGAACCTACGAGGCTAAACGGATTTTGTGCTCTATTGGCATGAGTTACGAAAGGATTCATGCGTGTGCTAACGATTGCATTTTATTTCAAAACGAATATGAATTACCAAAGGCGTGTCCAAAATGCAATGTCTCTCGATATAAGAAGAAAGAATCTACTCCAGCAAAAGTCGTGTGGTATTTTCCTATAATACCAAGATTTAGGTGCATGTATCGTAGTGAAGAAGATTCAAAACACTTGACATGGCATGCAGATGAAAGAATTAGAGATGGAAAGTTTAGACACCCTGCAAATTCCCCACAATGGGCAAAAATTTGTCACGAGTATCCTGAATTTGGGTTAGAGTCAAGAAATCTAAGACTTGCACTTTCTACTGATGGAATGAATCCACATGGTCTTTAAAGCATCTCAGACAGCACGTGGCCTGTGATTTTGTTGATTTATAAGCTACCTCCATGGTTATGTATGAAGCGTAAGTTTATGATGTTGTCTCTGTTAATTTATGGACCCAAACAACCGGGGAATGATATTAACGTATACTTGACTCCTTTAATTGAAGATTTAAAAATTATGTGGGAGACAGGTGTGGAAGTTTATGATGGGTATAAGAAAGAATGTTTCAATTTGAGGGCTATGTTGTTCGACACAATTAGTGATTTCCCAACATATGGTAATTTATCAGGATATAGCATTAAAGGTCAGTGTGCATGTCCTATATGTGAAGAGAGTACAAATTGGATGCGGTTGAAACATTGTAAGAAGAATGTATTTCTTGGACATCGTAGATTTTTACCTTATAGTCATCAGTATCGTGGGTGGATAAATGCATTCAATGGAAAATCAGAGGAAGGTAAAGCTCCTTTACCACCGACTGGATATCAAATACTTGAAAAAGTACAAGGTTTGACCAATAAGTTTGGCAAACCTTTTGCAGGAGAGCTGGTCAAAACTGGGTGGAAGAAATTCATTTGAATTGCCATATTGGAAGTCATTGTATATAAGACATTTCCTCGATGTGATGCATATTGAAAAAATATATTTGATAGTGTTATTGGTACGTAACTCAATGTTCTAGGAAAGTCTAATGATGGCATCAATGCAAGATTGGACTTGGTCGATACGGGAATAAGAAATGAATTGGGTCTCGTAAAGAAAGGAAATCACACATATCTACCTCCAGCCGCTCATACTCTATCTAGAAAGGAAAAAATTATTTTATGTAAATTTCTACACGAAGTTAAAGTTCCAAAAGGATACTCTTCAAACATTAAAAATTTGATTTGTATGAAAGACCTCAAGTTAAAAGGTTTGAAGACCCATGATAGTCATATTCTAATGGAGCATTTGCTACCAATAGGTATACGTTCCATTTTACCTGAAAAAGTTCGACGAGCCTTAACTAGATTATGTTTCTTCTTCAAGGAAATTTGTAGTAAAGTGATCGATCCTCAGAAATTACCGACATTGCAGAGGGAAATTGTTGTTACTTTGTGTGAGCTTGAAATGTATTTCCCACCCTCGTTTTTTGATATAACGGTTCACCTTATTGTTCATCTGGTTAAGGAGACACAACTTTGTGGACTATCTTATATGAGATGGATGTATCCGATAGAACGATATATGAAAATATTAAAAGGGTATGTAAAAAGTAGAAGTCGATCAAAAGGTTGTATTGCTGAACGGTACATTGTTGAAGAAGCTGCTGAATTTTGTACTGAATATCTGTCCAATGTTGAATCCATAGGGCTTCCCATGTCTCGTCATTTGGGAAGAATATCAAGAGATGAGATAATTGGAAGGAGACTAATGACTATATCAAGGACATAATGGGAGCAGGCACAATTGTATATTCTGCACAATGATGATGAGGTTCAACCGTATGTTACAATACACATGGATCAGTTATCTCATTTGAACATGAATAGGAATAAAAATTGGATAACTCGAGAGCAAAATTGAAGTTTTATAACATGGTTAAATAATCACATAAAGTCAAAGTTTCATATAGAATTTGGATCAATTTCACAGAGATTGAGGTGGCTAGAAAATGGTCCGAGTATACATGTCTTTTTTACATTGGTTATGTAATTAACGGCTACACATTTTATACCAAAGAACAAGATGGTCAGACCCTATGCAAAATAGCGGAGTCACTCTCGTAGCTGAAGCGATGCATGTCTCAAGTGCAAAAGACAAAAACCCAATATATGCAAATCTATCATATTTTCGGGTTATCGAGCGCATATGGGAGTTCGTGTTCCCATACTTGCTTTCAAGTGGGTCGATAATATTAATGACCTTCGGATTGATGAGTCAGGGTTCTTGCTTGTCGATTTTAATAGGGTGGGATACAAAGATGAGCCTTTTATTTTAGCGTCGCAAGCTCAACAAGTGTTTTATGTCACATTAAATGGTCTGTTGTCCTATCGACCAATAAAATAAGTGATGATAACAATAATGATGAAGATGTTGGTAATGATCTCTTATTTGCAACATCACAATCACATGAAATTGATTCAACTGATGATGAGGGAATTTGGATTAATCCATCGTTTTGTATCGTTAATGGACAAACAAATGTGATTCCCACCAGGAAAAGAAGAAGGGAATCTTAATGTACATGTTTAATTGTTTTATATAAGCCATGTAATCTGAACTGAGTTCATGTAATTTAATTGTTTGAACATGTTTAATTGTTTTATATAAGCAGCCATATATTTGATTTTCTGCTTATATTTAGCTTGATCTTAGGGTTTTATAATAAGTTCATGTAATTTAATATAAACTAGTAATTTACATGAACTGAAATGAATATAAACTAGTAATTTACATAACTAAACTGAACTGAATAAAAATCCAAATATAGGTAATTTAGCTTGGCCTTTTAGAGCGCTTATTTGAAAAAGCGATGTAAAAGGTTTTTTAAAAAAAAACAGTCATATAACATAAGAAAACAAGGAGCTCTTTTACAGCGCTTATTTGAAAAATCAATGTTAAAGAGCCTTTTTAAAAATAAAATAAGGAGGCCTTTTAGAGCACTTTTCCAACAAGCGCTGTAAAAGGCTTTTAAAAAAATAGTCATATAACATAAGAAAACATGGTGGTCTTTTACAACGCTTATTTGAAAAAGCGTTGTAAAAGAGCCTTTTTAAAAATAAAATAAGGAGGCATTTTAGAGCGCTTTGCCAACAAGCGCTGTAAAAGGCTTTTAAAAAAAACAGTCATATAACATAAGAAAACAAGGAGGTCTTTTACACCGATTATTTGAAAAAGCGTTGTAAAAGAGCCTTTTAAAAAATAAAATAAGGAGGCCTTTTAGAACGCTTTTCCAACAAGCGTTGTAAAAGGTTTAGGTCTTTTAGAGCGTTTTGCCAACAAGCGCTGTAAAAAGCTTCTAAAAAAGCGATGTAATAGGGTTTTATATATAACAGTAAACCGCTTTAGTTTCCTCTTCATTAAGTAAATTTCACTATCATCTCCTCTTCATCGTTCTTCTCTTCCTTTGCAAACCCTACACTACAACATTTTTGCTTTATAAAAACATTTAAAAAATGTTGGCAAAACACGAAAAAATGTTGCCAAATAGAAAAGGCAACATTTTTCACGCGTCTCATATGCGAGCGTTGCCTATTACCTTTGGCAACATTTTTCTCGCACTTTTGGGCACACTATTTATAAATGTTGCCTAAACTATGAGAATAGGGAACAATTTTTCCACGCACCCAAGGCAACATTTATCAATTGTTGTCATATCTAACAACAATTAATAAATGTTGCCTTAAAGCAATACACCGATAACATTGATAAAATGTTGCTAGAGCTTATAGGCAGCACTTTTAAACTGTATTCATATATGTAAAATAAATTTTCATTCTTTTATTATTTTAATTCAAATCATAAATTAGATATTTTGTCAATTATTTTACAAGTATATAATCAATTTAATGACATACACAAATTGAACGTAAGAAAACATAATGCAAACTTGACACAAATTATTAACAAAGTTGTATTCAAATAAATTGTAGTAAACAAATTGTCTACATAATTTAATAAAGTTTGATATTTAAAGTATAAGTCTAGCAAAATATATCATCTACATTGTCCTCTTCAAATTTATCATCTATGTCGTCCTCTTCAAATTTATCATCTACGTCGTCCTCTTCAAAATCATTGTCTTCATCGTCATCTTGAAATAATTCATCATCATCTTCATTGATACCTTGGTGCATAATAATAAAAACAAAAATAAATGATGAAACGAAACTCACAAATAGAAATAAACATAAACAAAAAACGCACAAAACAAAACCACGCAAACAAAAATAGAACTGGGCAGAAACAAAACCACTAGCAGAAACTATAAAATGCAAAACATAGCTCGACATAAGCATCACCAAGAACACCCAGCATAGAACTGCAAAAAATAGCGAAACGCACAAACAGAATTACATGAAAAATAGAATCGCAAACAGAAACATCAACAGTTAAACAAAACAAAAACCAGAACTTATGATCAATTTTCAAAATCACCAACAAAACTAAAACCAAAACTTATGTTTTCGTCCATCTCAACTACTCTTAATAATCAAGCATCATAATATTGTGATTGCGGTAAAGGTAAATGCCACTAAAGATTAAGTCAATAACTATTTTTAGGTGCAAAGAAATCTTTACTGCTGCTTACATAGTAAATTGTCAGTAAACAAAAACTTCAAAAATAAAAGGAAAATCAGGCAGATCCAATAATGATTTGCAAGTCACGATTTCAAGGTTGCATTACAAAAACCACATTAAAAGCAATCTCAAGTTAAAGGAAAAAAGAAAGTCACAATTTTTGAAAAAAATCCCTTCTCTTCCACAACATAGGCACAATGTTTGAAAAAAATCAACATAATAGAAGAACACTAATTCAATGAAACAACACACCAAAAAAAAAAAAACCAAAATACAATGTTCAAAATAAGAATAAAAACAACCATTGAAACAACATAAATGAAAAAAAAATTGAGAAAAAACTTGGTAAGGATGAATAGAAACGAACCAGAACTAAATGATTGAGAAAGAAGAAACGACGTAAAGCCCAACACACCAAAAACCCTCTCCCAGAAGCAAATGAAGCCCTCTCTATCACCCCCAAGGATCCTTCCATCCACATTCTTCGGACCCAGGCCCTTTACATCGCGGGTCACCGTGCCGCTGCCGTCAAATCGCTCGATTCCGCTCTCTCTCTTCCGGCGGCGAAGTTTCTGAATCCGACATAGTGCGTCGATGCATTGGTGTTTAGGGTTGAGATGAAACTTGCGGTGAATTGGTGGCGGCGAGTTGACTCCATAATTGAGGATCTTGTAGAAGCGATAAGAGTGAGTGGAGAGGGAACTGAGAGTAAGTCGGAGGCAATTTGTAAGACCCTTAATTTTAAATTATACTTTATGCATTTTAGTGGATTTTGGTATTGAACTCAGGGGCTTTTTAGCCAAGTTATTAATATTTTGGGGAGTTTAAATGACCAAAAAGATATTTTGATGCCCGATTAGAATTACTCGTCGGTGAATAAATTAAATTAACTGCGGTGAATCTTTTACGAAGAATTTAATGCATTATGGGTGAAATGATAATTTAACAAATATCTAGTTGAAGATATTTATTAAAAGTAAATAATATATATATATTAAAATATATGTATATATGTTTGTGTGGGGGGAAAAAGAAAGGGATTAGAAAGAAAAGAAAGAGAAAGAAAAGAAAGAAAGAGGAAAGAAAGAAAAAGAAAGGAAAAACCAAAGAAAGGAAAAACTTCATCTTCTTCCTCTGTCAGCGCGAACCCACCTTCTCCCTTTTTCTTCATTCGTTGGTTTTGCTTCCTTTTTCGTTCATTGACTTCAAGAATAGAAACCCAAGGACTAGTGGATAAGAGAGCAAGGTTTTCTCAGCTTCATACTTCCTCGTTGTTTCGAAAACGAAGAAAAATGGTATTAGGGATTCAAACACAAAGCTCCCCATTTCATCTAGATCTAAGCCTCCTTTCAAGAAGTGATAGAATGGAAGGTTGCTCACACCCGTGCTACGGTGCTAGTGGACCAACTTTGGAAGCGGAGTTGCGAGCGGAGATTTTACCAGATTTACTCGCGGTACCGTAATCGAACGTGGAAGCTAACGTGAAGGTAAGGGCTCCTTCCAAACTTTTAGTTTGCATTTTGGGCCTTATCTGTGGTTGTGTGGAAACGAATTTTGTTAGGGTTGTAGTATTGATTTGGGAAAAAAGGTATCTAAGGCTTTATGGGTAAAATCTTAGAGTTAGGTTTTGGTTATATTGATGAATGTTTCGTGGAAAATGAATTTAAACTCATTTATGTATGATTTTGAGTAAATGAAACTTGTGTGTTTGAGTGGTGGATTGTGTTGATTTGTGCTCATCGTACTTGGGGTGTTCATACTTGGCGTTTGTTGATTGATGTGTTTTGGTGTGAATTATGGATTGAATGTGAATGTATGTTTGAGGTTGTTTTGTGTGGAATTTGAAAACCATTAAGTTAAACGAGTATTAAGAATGGGGAATCTCTTAATGTCTTGGTTACTTAATGTGGGTTTGGGAAAATCGTTTAAGTTAACTAGATATTAAGAATGGGGAATCTCTTAATGTCTTGGTTACTTAAGGTTGTTTTGAAAATCGTTTAAGTTAACTGGGCGTTAAGAATGGGGAATCTCTTAATGTCTTGGTTACTTAATGTTGTTTTGAAAATCGTTTAAGTTAACTAGGCGTTAAGAATGGGGAATCTCTTAATGTCTTGGTTACTTGATGTTTGTTTTGGAAAATTGTTTAAGTTAAATGAGAATTAAGAATGGGGAATCTCTTAATGTATTGTTTACTTAATGTTTGTTTTTGAAAATCGTTTCAGTAAATGAGTATTAAGAATGGGGAATCTCTTAATGTCTTGTTTATTGAATGTTTTGTTGTAGAAATCGTTTAAGTCAAAAGTATATTAAGAATGGGGAATCTCTTAATATGTCTGTTTGCTTAATGTTTTGGTGTGAAAATCGGTTAAGTAAATGAGTATTAAAAATGGGGAATCTTTTAATATCTGCATTTACTTAACGATTGTTGTGAATGGAGTTAGTGTATGCTCATGCATTTCATTTGGTAAATTGTGCTGACCCGTGATAGGTGGCACCTCAGTAAGTAGTACTTTGGCCTGTGATAGGCGGTACCCTTACGACTTACGCTTTTTCTTTTAGTAAATCGTGCTGACCCGTGATAGGTGGCACCTCGGTAAACAGTACTGACCCGTGATAGGTGGTACGTTTACGATTTACGCTTTTTAGTAAATCGTGCTGACCCGTGATAGGTGGCACCTCAGTAATTGGTACTTCGGCGTGCGATAGGCGGTACAATTATGATTTATGGCCCTTCGAGGAGGGTTTTGGTTTGGAATTCCGAGTCCATGCATTTTGGCATATACGCATTGCATTTGGGTGCTTGGCACACAAGTCGTGGTTGATTCAAATTATGACTGTGTTCATATTGCTAAGTGTTATGTTTTGAAATTATGTGTAAGTGTGTTTGATTCAAATTTGTGATTGTGTTGATTTTACTAAGAGTTATGTTTTGGAATTGTGTGATAGTATGTTAGATTGTAAAACGATTTCGAAACTCATAATGTCATGGTGATTGTATGGGTATTGCTAAGTGTTAAGGTTTGGAGTGGTGTTTGAATATGATTGAGTTAGTTTATGTATTTTTGGAAGAATATGCAGGGAAATCGATTTCCCAATCGATTTGATGAGTTACAGGGACTTCTCTAATTTGACAAAATCGATTTGCCAATCGATTTTGTAAAGCTGTTTTTCAAAACCATTTAAGAAATCGATTTGGAAATCGATTTGGCCATCCAGGAACTCAGCAAATTTGACAAAATCGATTTGGGAATCGATTTGGCCATCCAGGAACTCAGCAAAACTAACAAAATCGATTTGGAAATCGATTGACTCAGTAGAAATTCTTATTTTGAGTTAGATAATCGATTGCTCAATTGATTTATCAATGTTTTGGTCAGTTATGTATTACTTGATGAATTGAGAACTTTATTTTGATTTCATTTACATTTGGCAAGCATTATATGAACTTTTAGCATATGGAAAATCCTTTTAAGGTGCATGCTTCGTGGAAAGGGTATTTTGTGCATTTAAAAACTTAAATGTTATGTGTTAACTGTTAATTTCGGTTGGTGACCCTTTACAACTATTGTGGAAATCTGGGCTTTGCCCTCAGATGAGAGTCAGGATGATCCTACCGGTTCGTACCCTACGGATGAGAATGTAGATGGGAATGATTGATTTGGAGCTATGTTAGGAGGATCTCACGGGGCGCGTGGAGATCACTCAGGGTGTTTAGTTGTTTTGTTGAATGATCAGACTAGGTTGACAGAGGGAACATATGTCTTTCTTTTGGGTTGCATTTATTTTTAAACTGGAAGACTGTACCACATTTGATATGTAAATATTTTGAATTCATATTTTGAGAACTTTTTCCGCTGCTTGTAAATTATAATGACTTAATTATTTATCCAAATGTATTACCTCATTTATTTCTCTGTTTTATTTTAATTTCTTTTGAAAAAAAAAATACACCCTCGCATTTGAAAAACGGGGTGTTACACAATTGTTTGTTGGCGAAGCGTTACGAATGAAAAGGGATGATAGAAGAATAGGGTTTTTGGTTTTTCCATTTTAATAAGATTTGTTCCTTTTCTTTTGTCCAAAACTATTATAATAATAATAATAATAATAATATTAATAATAATAATAATAATAATAATAATAATAAACAATTATTTTTTTTACAATTTACAAGAATGATAATAGTTAATCATTATAATTTTAATTTATTTATGTGTTAATAAATTTTTCTTTTAAATTTTAATAAAACATGAATATTTAAATATGTATTTGAAAGAATTCATCCAGCAAAAAATCACATCAATTTTAAATTTTTTAAGCAATATTTTAAAAATGTAACTTATTGTTAGAAGAAAGGTAACAACTGAAAAATGTTCCCAGAAATACATAAGGGGACAATTATTATATAATGCCAAAAAGCTACCACGAAGACATTTTAAAATTGTTCCCATATATTTTTGGGAATATTTATACGGTGTTGCAAGAACAATTATGGCAATAGACAAAAAATGTTGCCTTATCCATTTTTAAGCAACACTTTATACATGTTGCTTAAAAAAGTGTTGCTAGAGACCACAATTGTTGTAGTGCTATCATCTCTCTCATTTCGACGATCATCTCTTCTCATTCACGAATATATAAACATTATCTCCCATCCACGAACCATCTTATTTCATTGAAATACGTAACCCTCATTACGTATTTCTTCGAACCATACTTCAGTTTCTTCGAACCGTATTTCTGGGAACCCTCATTTTTGCGCATTACGTATTTCTTCGAACCCTCACTATTCAGGTATTGATGTTATTAATTTTTTTTTTTATCACTAAAATGCATGTTGAACTTATACTGATACGTACTTAGACTACTGCATGTTGAACTTGTTGAAGTTATACTGAACTGTATGTTGAACTTGTTGTAGATTGGATACCAACAAAGATTTAGATTCTCAAAATGAGGAAGTTGTCAACACTAAGACTTACGAAAATGAAGTCAAACATGGTGCAACCATCATGCAAAAGGTCATAAAAGCAAGGAGCAGTGGCATAAAATTTGAGGTATACTATACTCTGTTTGTTGTTTATTTTTTATATTTTTTGAAAGCATGTACTTACTATATGAGTTTATTAGGTTGGATGGAATGAGAGTGGTCAGCCAATTGATCCTAACAGCTCCATGTTTGTAAGTTACATTGGAGCTGTTGTTCGTCAGAATATCCCCATTACAATTGATGATTGGAGAGATAAGGCGTTGAAGGATGCGAAAGACATATTGTGGAATGATATACAAATAAGTTTTTTGATCCACTCTTTTGTCATTTATAATTTTTTCCATTGTAATACTGTACTCAAACTATATCTTTATTTCGCTTGCAGACTGCTTTTATTCTTGATGAGGTGAGAAAGAGTTACGTCTTGAGAGTTGCCGGGAAAATACACCGGGGTTTTAGATCTCACCTCTCAAATTTCTATCTAAAAGATAGTGAAGGAAATATGAATGCTGAAGCTCCAAGAATATATAAACATTATATATCAAATGAAGAATGGAGTGCATTTGTATCAAAACGTTCAGACCCCGCGTTTGTGGTAAGTGATTAATTTATTAACATTTGTATTTTATTATTCATATTCATAGCGTATTTTAAATTTTTACACGATTGTTATTTTTTTTATATAGAATATAAGTAAGGCAGATCGCGAGAGGGCAAAAAATCCGACGCACCCATACAAAAAATCACGTATGGGATATGCACGTCTAGAGCAAAGACTTGTAAGTAATTAAACATCACTTTTATATAATGAGGGAATTTGTATTATAAACTATAGTTTCTAACTAATATTTTGTTTATGATCTTAATGAATAGCGACAAGACACCCAATCCAATCAACCGTTGGGTCGTCATATCTTATGGAAGGAAGCTCGTGTAAATAAGGATGGAGTTGTTGATAAAGAAAATGTTCAAAAAGTAATAGAACTTTGTGTAAGTATATTATCACTTTAATATTTTTTAATATTGTATTTTATCACTTTAATATTATCACTTTAATATTTTTTTAATATTGTATTTTAAAAATGATATTGAACTTATCTATTTAATCCTACATGTAATTTAGGATAATATCGAACAAAGTTTGGAAAATCAAGAGGACAACAAAGCTAGTTGCAGGGATATTCTCGGTAAAGTATTTAATGTTCCTGAATATTCCGGTCGCGTGAGGGGGAAAGGATTTGGCGTAACTCCTGAAAGCTATTTTTCACAAGAGAAGCGTCAAAATCCATCCAATGAGGAAGTATTAGAGAAGCTCAAACTCCTATTAGAGCAAGTGGCACTCTTGGTGAAGAAAAATAAAGACAAGCAACTCCCAGATCAGCTCTAACGTGAAATACAAATGGAGAGTGAAAATGCGAGTTGCAACATTGGTCTCAAAAGTCTTCCCGAGGTAATTAATTACATATGTATTAACCATACTTATGTATTAACCATTGATTTAGGGTGTCACTCCTTGCGTGTTGTACTTATCCTCCCCTACTCATCAGAAGGTCAGAAAAGGAACATGATACAATACTTCAGGAGAAATATTGCACAACACACCGATCCCTGCGGGCCATGTCAAAGTATCACCTGTTATTGCTTTGGAACCAAATGCACTGTTGCCTATACCAGACAACGATGCAGATATGAAGTTTTTGGGCGAAGCAATTGGTAGTTACGTGGCATGGGCCACACATCTTGTTGCCCTTGATAAGGTATGTTTAATTAATTGAAATGTATGTTTAATTAATACGTATATTTAATTGCTGGTTTTTTTCCGCTCCTAACTTTAATTTCACATTTATATTTAGATTCTGAAAAAGCATAAAGGGAATGATAAAAATATTTCCAGAAAGAGTCAATTACATCGTCCGAAAAGGTTTGTCACATTTATTCCGTAAGGTTTGTCATTTTTTCAGATTCAATAAACTAACATTTAACCTCATTTTTTCAAATTCAATCAAATAAACCACCCGCACAACAAAATAAAGCCGGCAAACCTCAAAAATTGGAGGGTAATAAAGCTGGCAAACTTCAAAAGCCGGAGGGTAATAAAGCTGCCAAAGTTGCAGCTAAAAAACTGGATCGGGGAAAATCAGTCGCTGCTGCTCCTAAAATAAGTCAGCCATGCCTTGCTAAATACGGGTCGTGTCTTGACATCCAAGTAAAAAAGGAATATGGGCAGCAACGACGATTCACGCATCATAAGCATGAATAAAGCTATATTCGAAGATGAGTATGAAGAATTTCTTGAAAAGGAGCACATATACGAACTTCTCAACCATAAGGAGCTGAGTGCTACTGTCATCAGCTTATACATTAGGTAAAAAATACTTTTAATTGCGTTTATTGGTAATTAATTAAATTTATTGGTAATTAATCTAATTTGAAAGTTTCATTGAAGGTTTTTGTATGAGAAGTTGGTGTGCACGCGCAGATTGTCAAATAGATATTCATTCTTGTCCCCGCATAAGCTTTCGATGTGTAAACTCGATCTAGTGAATGTAAAGAAATACATTGTAGATATCTTATTAGGAAATATAGAGAAGGATAAGTTGTTCTTTGCACCATATAATTCAGGGTACGTAATTATATATTATTTATTTATATCTTTTTTAATTTATGAGATCCTAATTTATTAGTTGTGTAAACAAAATTGCCAACCAAATTTTTGTTGTTGTAGGGCACATTGGGTGCTATTTGCAATCAATGCGACCTCTGAAGTTATATACTATTTGGATCCCTTGCACAACAATTACAACAATCACTCTAATATAAAGACTATGTTCGACACGTAAGTAATGTGTTTGTTAATGTATAAATAATGTGTTTGTTAATGCTATAATAATCACATTTATTTATTCGATAGTGCTTTACAAGTTTTTCGAGCTCAAAGAGGTGCTACAGTGTCGAAGCAAAAGTCTAATAACATCATCTGGATTACAATAAAGGTTTGAAATATATGTCTTTAAATTTTCATTTGAAATATATTTTATTTACTTATATGTTTTATTTTATAGTGCCCTCGTCAAACTAACAACATCGACTGTGGGTACTATGTATTGCGATTCATGAAGGAGATTGTTGATAGGAATCAAACTATTATCTCAGAAATGGTACAACATTTTCATTATTTGATTTTCATATATAAATTATGTATATATTTGATTCTAACTTATTTATGTTCAATTTTTATATTACACAGTACTTTGACAATTCCAGTCCAACATACTCTGAGAAAGATCTAATTGAATTAAAGGAAGACTGGTGTCAGTATGTGCTTAAAATGAAAATTATTTGATTTTCTGGGAAATAGCATACTGCAAGGTATCTGAATATATGGTAGCTAGTTCGGATATGTGTAATAATGTTAGTTATATGTATATGAATAGGACACAGTATCTGAATATGTATATAAATATGTGATGTTGTACAATATCTAAATATGTATATGTAGTTAAGTTATATATGTATTTGAATATGTTCTATTGTTGTGTAAATTAAGTTATAAAGTTAAGTTATATAGTTCTATTTTTGTGTACTGATTGTGAAATGAATGTGTGAACTGATTGTGAACTAATTCTGGATGAAAATAATTTTGGAAAAAAAATTAAAAGACAACGCTTTCTAAAAACATGCCATAAAAAACCAAAAAACGCTTTTAAAAAATTTCATTTACAAGGTTTTAAAATAAAACTAAAATAAGAATGTACCTTTTACATCGCTTATTTGAAAAAGCGCTGTAAAAGGTGAATAACAATGCATATATTGACTGCACCTTTTACAACGCTTCTTTGAAAAAGCGTTGTAAAAGGTTCATAATAATGCATATATTGAGTGCACTTTTTACAGCGCTTTTTCAAATAAGCGCTGTAAAATGTGCATAATAATTCATTTATTGAGTGCACATTTTACAACGCCTTTTCAAATAAGCGTTGTAAAAGGTACATTCAATATATACATTATTATGCACCTTTTACAGCGCCCTTTTCAATAAGTGCTATAAAACATGCATAATAATGCATATATTGAATGCACATTTTACAACGTTTTTTCCAATAAGCGCTCTAAAAGGTGCACAACAAGTGCGCAATATATCTATATTTTTTATAGCGCTTTTTGATTTTAAAAAGCGCTGTTGTATCTTTTTACAGCGCTCGATTCTACAGTGTTTTTTTTTTGTTGAAAAAGCGCTGTAAAATCCTATTTTTCGCGTAGTGATAAAAAAAACGAGTAATATAAATCGATTTAAAGAATTTTTATATTGATTCACCTGCAATTTGATAGATACATCTATTCCTTTAAATTTAAACTTAAAGACTTTGATCATAATCAACTTGATTAAAATTCTTGTTTATAAGGCATTATTATATGCAAACTTTCTAAAGCAACACAACCTAGTAACTTACTGTAACCTTGTAGCCTCTACCTTCACATAGTATCTCACGATTTCATTCATTGGAGTGATAAGACTAACTCAACTTAGTAGTCAATTGCCTTCATGAACAACCACTGATATTTGTGTTTGTGCATTTCATGGTAACTCGTTTATGTAGTACAACATTGTTACCCTTACGATTATGCACTAATAAAAACCAGCTTATATCCAACAAGTTTACTTGGAAGGGTGTTGTTATATTTACATATTATTTTTTTTTCTTCACATTATAATACTAAAAATACAAACATTGATTGTTTGAAAAAATTAATTAATTTCTTATAACTTTTCTCAAACTATTATATAAAATATAATCAAAAGACATATTAGTAACTATTAATAAAATATAATTTCTCTGTTTATTTGTAAAAGATATCTTTTAATTAATTAACCAATAGACACGTTTGTTGTGTGTCTATACAAGAGAGCATAAAATATTAAATTATTTTTATTTATGTTTAGAAATAATTTAGTAAATAGAATAAAAAACATATTTCAAGTTATTAACAATTGAGAAGAATATTCTTATAATTAAAAAAAATAAAAGAAAATTCATAATTTTGATACTATAGATCAAATTATTGACAAACTAACTTAAATGAGAAACTAAGGGTCAATTTAAATTTAACTAGAGGTCTTGAGTTTGAATTTAACCGTGGAAATGCAAGTTTGTTAAATTTATCTTTATGAAAAGTTTTGTCACCCATTGTGGTCCTACTTAACTCGAGGGATTAATCTCTGCAATTGTGCATAGAAGACACTCACTACAACATTTTTGAGTTGTGGCAACAATAAAAAAGTGTGGCGTAAATTAAAATATCCGTGGCCTAAAGGTTAGGCAATGGTTTGGCAACGGTTTATAAAGTGTGGCGTAGGTGGCCGTGGCCTATTCTTTAAGGCAACGGTTTTTTACTTTTGCCCACGAAGTCTAAAAAACCGTTGGTGAATACACTCAAAGAGGCCACGGTTTGTTTCAATGTTTCTAGCCACGGTTTTATGAACTAGTTTTGACAACAATTTATAAATGTTGCATATACAGTTAGGCCACAGTTTTGTGTAAAGTATTTATGTTTCAGGCAACACATTTATAACGTTGTCAAAAGAATAGGCAATATTTTTTGGCCTAATACAATATATTTGGATGTTTCAGGCAACACATTTATAACGTTGTCAAAAGAATATGCAACATTTTTTGGTCTAATACAATATATTTGGATGTTTTAGGCAACACATTTATAACGTTGTCAAAAGAATTTAAATGTTGCCTTTTTGTTTAGGCCACAGTGATGAAAATGTTTTAAACCACACTTTTTATGTGTTCTCTATACTTTTCAACCATAAACATTCAATTTATCTAGTCTACATTTTTCTAAATGTTGCCTATAGGTTTATCATACACTCTCAATTTTTTGGTAAACATTGGTAATTAATTATTATTGCTTGTAATTCATAATTGAACATTAACCAATTGCTATTGAACAAAACACAAAAGAGTTAAACATAATCAAGTCTTGATTAAAGTATATATTGCGAAGAAAAATAATTGTCTCATCAAAATAATGTAACATAAATATTGCTAGATATCCAAAAAAAAAAACCAATACATGATTAGATAAAAAAAACCATCAAGTTTTTTATTCCTAATGCCACAACCAAAATTTGCATTGCCAAAAAACAACCAAATCTTCAATACATTCCATTAGCTTCATGTATCTTGGTGATGATCTTCAAGTCCAACCTGGAAAGTTATTATATTAATATAAATAAAAGGAATAATATACAATTATATTTATGAATTAATTATTGTGAATTAATTTATATTAAGATTGCGTATTATTTGATTTTATGAAACTTATACTAATTGTTATTGTATGAATGATATGTATTTGAGTGTTCTTGTCTACTTGATTGAAATTCTGATATTACATGAAAGTGTACCTAATTGATTCCTTATTATGTGATTGATGAAACTGGATTGTGTATTATGAGTAGTGTAAATTAAATATTGGGATTTTATGTGATTAACTGATATAACTATATATAATGATGAATATTGTGAAGTCAGACTGAAACTTATTGATTTTTGATGATCGAGTAAGTCTGAGATATGTGTTGTAGATTTTGGAGTTAGGATTATATTGTCATTATATAGGGAGGGTTTGACAAACCTAGTGATTCAGGGAAGTACAACTGAATGAGCCTGATCGTGGAGGGCTACAGTCGAACTGTAAGGTAAGACTGATAGACCTTGGGATACATCTAGTGGGAAATTCCTAAGTCGATTAGTGGGTTATTCCCTAAGGCCGGGAGCTACCGTGCAACACAAGAGTACCCTGAGTGTTGCGTATAGGTGTCTTGGGTTAATTCGAGGGCATCTATGAGGACGTGGCCATTCATGAATTGTCCGTCCACTCTTGTAGTGGCATAGTATCAGGTCTCCTAATCAAGTACTTCAGAGTATAATATTACCAAATGATGGAGTATAGAGTCTAGGACATGCATAGCATTTCGTCCTAGTAACTATTTTATTGTGCTTGAATTAGATTAACCTTCGATATTATGTTCTTGAATGTTCTTTTAATTTGTGTTGCTTTGACTAATTGCGTGTTCTCCTCGTGTATTTTATATTGTTACATAATTTTGAAACTCACCCCTCGTTGTTTGTGTTTGGCGTTTGCGATGGACGCAGACAAGTTGGAAGCTGCAGGTGATGACTAGTACCATCAGAGCGGCGAAAGCCATCTTGTCTTGAAGACTTTTTATCATATAATTTTTTTTGTTAACGTCTTTTAGTTTGGGAATTCCCACTCTGATAGTGACATCGGGTTTCGACTAGATTTATATTTATCATTAAACTTATGTACGTGTGCTTCAAAAAGGATGTTATTGACTACTGTTAGAGTTGTTAAGTTTGATGGAAATTTTGGATTAATGTGACATGTTCATTATTACGTGATACTATTTACCTAAAAAAAATGTTTGAAAGTTTATTTATTTATATTTTGTAAGACTTTCATTATTTTAAAAATAAAATTTAAAATAAAAAGTTAATATTAATTTGGGGTTTTAGGGTGTCACAATATAGAATCATTTAGATGCATTAATTATGTATATTACATTAGTTAAATTAAAAATATATAAAAAAAATTCGAAGTTGAAATCTAAATTTTTACTATGTTTTATTATAATTTCATGGGTTTACATTATTGTATCATATGTAACGTTATTTAAAATGTCTCACATTATTATTATTTAGTTAAAAAATCATAAGGAGGGCCAAAACTGCCGAGTTTTGAAATAGAAAGACCAATTTCGTGAATCAATAAAAATAAAGTAACTAAAATTAAAATTAAGCTTATAATTTATTACAACTGTATGTAAAATAAACTTTTTATATGAACTTATTCAAAAATAGTAGACGTTATTTTAAACTCATTTTGTATTTATTAAAATGTTAATTTAATATTCAACAATTTAAATATCGTTACAAAAAATGTGATGTACAAAAAATGGCATAGAAAGGAGAAGAAGAGAAATAAAAGAA
>JBBPBR010000002.1:18157051-18189910 GCA_037974775.1 Cicer pinnatifidum
TATTATTTACTTTATTATTTATTTATTTATTCATTCACTTATTTATTTATTTATTATTTATTTTATTATTTATTTATTTATTTACTTATTTATTTATTTTATTATTTATTTTATTATTTGTTTATTTATTTATTTACTTATTTATTAGTTTACTTATTTATTTATTTATTTGTTTACTTATTTATTTTATTCATTACTTATTTATTTATTTATTTATTTATTTATTTATTTTATTATTTATTTATTCATTTATTTATTTATTTATTGTTTTGTTATATATTTATTTAATTATTTCTTTATTTATTCTTTTATTCATAGTAAGTAATTTATTTGTATTTGGTGGTTGTGTGGCTATAATTTCCTCGCGGGCTATTATAAACGACGACCGACAAAGAAACGACTCGTTAGCATATCAGATTCATTGGACGGAATCTTCGGTCGAGGTAAGGGGTGGGATGAGGTTCGATTTTATGAGTATAAAATAACGTGAGATGAACGGGAATGCTGAAACTCCCAAATGTTCATTCGGGGCTTACTACGTACAGTTGAGCCCTATTGAGTAATAATAATTAATTAATAAAATGTGAATGGTAATAGTGAGGACTAAAATATAATTTAGCAACCTATAGAATTGTCGTGAATTTATATCAAGATTGCATTTTGTCTGATTTTATGAAATCTTATGCTGATTGTTAATATATGAATGATATGTACTAGAATGTTTTTGTTACTTGATTGAATTTATAATATTACTAGAATGTGCCCCTATTGAATTCCTTATTATGTGAGTGATGCAACTGGATTGTGTATTGTGAGTAGTGTAAACCAAATATTGTGATTTTATTGTGATTGACTAATAAAGATATATAATGATGAAATATTATGAAGTCAAATTGAAATTTATTGAGTTGTGATGATCTAGTAAGTCTGAGACATGTGTTGTAGATATTGGAGTTAGGATTATTTTGTCATCATATAGGGAGGGTTTGACAAACCTAGTGATTCGGGGAAGTACAACTAAATGAGCCTGATCGTGGAGGGCTACAGTCGAACTGTAAGGTAAGACTGATAGACCTTGGGGGTACACCTAGTGGGGAATTCCTAAGTGGATTAGTGGGTTATTCCCTAAGGCCGGGAACTACCATGCAACACAAGAGTACCCCGACTGTCGCATATATGTGTCTCGGGTTGAGTTGAGGGGATCTATGAGGACTTGGCCATTCATGAATTGTCCGTCCACTCTTGTAGTGGCATAGTATCAGGCCTCCTAACCAAGTACTTCAGAGTAGAATGGTACCAAATGATGAAGTATAGAGTATAGGACATGCATAGCATTTCATTATGGTGATTATCTTATTGTGAATGAATTTGATAAATCGTTGATATTATACACTTGACTGTTTTTGAGATTGTGATAATTGATTGCTTGCGTGTTCCCCTCGTGTATTTTATACTATTACATAATTTCGATACTCACCCCTCGTTGTTTGTGTTTGGCGTTTGCGACGGACGCAGACAAGTTGTAAGTTGCAGGTGATGACTAATACCATCGGAGAGGCGGAAGCCGTCACGTCTTGGTGCCTCTATCTATATGCATTGTATTGATGTTATTTTGAGCATTTTTATTTTGAGAATTCCCGCTCTGATGGTGACATCGGATTGGGACTATATTTGCATTGAATTTAAAACATAAGTATGTGTACTTCAAAAAGGATTCTTTTGTTTGATATTATGATTTCGATGTCATTATGTTTGATGAAAATTTTTGATTTATGTGACATGTTTATGATTATGTGATACTTTTTATCTTAATAAAAAAAATTATTTGGGATTTAGGGTGTCACATTAGTGGTATCAGAGTAGGTCTGTCCAATCAGACCATAAATGTGTTATGTGTTCGCTATGTTTCCTTGTGTACTATGTTATGTATTTTGTGGTTATGGTCATTATTGTGTTAGTGTTGTTGAACTAAGTTAGTTTCTCACTTCCCTAAGTGTCTCACTATATTCGATTGGCTTATCTGATTGATGTAGGTAGCTAGTGATGGCTAGTGGAAGGAATGATGTTGTGATTGCTGAGGCTCTAGAGTCCATGGCAAGAGTTACAGTACAGGCTCTCCAAGCTTTGGCTGAATCTCAAGCTACTGCACAAGCATCTGCGTAAGCTGCTACCCAAGCTGCACAGATTGCTGCTCTAGCTACTAGTTATAGTGGCGGCCAAGGAAATGTGCAAATAAATGAATTCATGGTGATGGACCGATTCCACAAGGCTAACCCTCCATCATTTGAAGGTCACTATAATCCTGATGGAGCTCAAAAGTGGTTGCAAGAAGTTGAGAAAATTTTCAGAGGAGTGGCATGTCCCGAAGGTCAAAAAGTGCATCTTGGTACCTTTATGTTGACAGAGGAAGCTGAACATTGGTGGGATAATGCGCGCCAACGTTTAGATAATGCAGGGACTGCAATTACTTGGGCTATATTCAGGAACATGTTTCTAATTAAGTATTTCCATGAAGATATCCGTAACAGAAAGGAGATGGAATTTGTTAAATTGGAACAGGGGAATATGTCGGTAGCGGAGTATGCTGCTAAGCTCGAGGAATTATCCAGGTACTATCCACTCTATGTTGGAGAAGCAGGAGAAAAGTCTGAGTTCGAGCTAAGTGCATCAAGATTGAAATGGGACTCAGACCAGAGATCAAGCTAAGTATGCTGCTAAGTTCAAGCTAAGTTCGAGCTGCTATGTTGACCAGAGATCAAGCTGCTATGTCGGTAGCGGAGTATGCTGCTAAGTTCGAGCTAAGTGCATCAAGATTGAAATGGAACTCAGACCAGAGATCAAGAAACAAGTTGGAATGCAAGAGATCCGTGACTTTCCTACACTACTGAATAAGAGTAGAATTTATGATGAGGATAGCCGTGCTGAAAAGGCACATTATCGAAACGCGGGAACCATGAGGGACAAGAGGCCTATGCTTCATAATAGAGGAAAACCTTACTCTTTTCCTCCTAGTAGATTTGGAAGTCGTCTGAATTATCAACAACACAGTTTTTCAGCTGGAAAAGGAGCTAGTAGTGGTAACGGAAAAGGAAATGGGAACTGTTATAGTTATAGGAGTGGTAGAGGAAACCCCCATGGACGAGGAGTTAGTAGCGAAAATATTAACAACATGAGTCAAGTCTCGCGCAACAACAATGGTAATAATGGTGATCTAGTTACTCCTATCCGATGTCGCAAGTGTGGCAAGCAGGGTCACATGACATATGAATGTAGAGATGCTGGCATTACTTGTTTTAATTGTCAACAACAAGGCCACATTAGCACCACATGCCCTTACCCAAGGAAGACTCCACAGCCTGGAAACCAGAGTTCCCAAGCCAGCCGACCTAAATCCAATGGAAGAGTCTTTGCCCTCAGTGGTGCAAGAGCGTCTGAGATAGACAACTTGATCCAAGGTACATGTCTCATAAGTGATACTCCTTTATTTGTACTATTTGATTGTGGTGCCACTCATTCCTTTGTGTCTTTGACTGTGTTAGACGTTTAGGACTACTTGTATCTCATTTGCAATATGACTTGATTGTGAATACCCCAACTAGTGATTATGTTGATACCTCTAGTGTTTGTCTTGACATTTCTATCCATGTGTGTGGAAGGGACTTCCAAGTTAACTTAGTGTGTCTACCTTTGCGTCTGGTTGATGTGATTCTTGGTATGGATTGGATATCTGCCAACTGAGTCCGCGTAGATTTTTTTAGTAAAACCATTGAATTCATGGAGTCAGAAGAGAAGGATAAGCCTAGCAATATATCCACCAACCAAGTGAAGGCACTCTTGAAAGAAGATGCCCAGTTATACATGATCCTTGCCTCATTGGAATTTGAAGAAAGAGTGGTAATACGAGATGTTCCTATTGTGTGTGAATTCCCTAAAGTATTCCCTGAAGATGTCACTAGTTTACCACCAGAGCGTGAGATTGAGTTTAGCATTGACCTTGTACCAGGTACTGAACCCATATCCATGGCACCATATAGGATGTCTCCCTTAGAATTGTCTGAGCTTAAGAAGCAATTGGAAGAGCTTTTAGATAAACAATTTATAAGACCTAGTGTTTCACCATGGGGTGCACCTGTGTTGTTGGTTAAGAAGAAGGATGACTCTTTGAGGTTATGTATGGATTACCATCGACTTAATAAAGTAACAATCAAGAATAAGTATCCTCTACCTAGGATAGATGACCTTATGGATCAATTGAGAGGATCATGTGTGTTTAGTAAGATCGATCTGAGATCAGGTTACCATCATATCCGAGTGAAACCTTCTGATATCCCTAAGACCGCCTTTAGGACCCGTTATGGCCATTACGAGTATTTGGTTATGCCTTTTGATGTGACTAATGCACCAGCAGTGTTTATGGATTACATGAATCGGATCTTTCATCCTTACCTAGACTCTTTTGTGGTTGTGTTTATAGATGATATCTTAGTGTACTCTAAGACTAAGGAAGAACATGGTGAACATCTAAGGATAGTTTTGAAAACCCTTAAGGAGAAACAATTATTTGCCAAGTTGTCTAAGTGTGAATTTTGGTTAGAGGAAGTAAGTTTCCTAGGACATATAATTTCAAAAGGTGGAATAGATGTTGATCCTACCAAAGTGGAGAGTGTCTTAGAATGGAAAGCACCTAAATCAGTGACTGAGATTAGGAGTTTCCTACGATTGGCAGGTTATTATCGTAGGTTCATAGAAGGATTCTCCAAGTTGGCCTTACCTTTGACTGTTTTTGATATTGTGATAATTGATTGTTTGCGTGTTCCCCTCGTGTATTTTATACTATTACATAATTTCGATACTCACCCCTCGTTGTTTGTGTTTGGCGTTTGCGACGGACGCATACAAGTTGTAAGTTGCAGGTGATGACTAATACCATCGGAGAGGCGGAAGCCGTCACGTCTTGGAGACTCTATCTATATGCATTGTATTGAAGTTATTTTGAGCATTTTATTTTGGGAATTCCCGCTCTTATAGTGACATCGGATTGGGACTATATTTGCATTGAATTTAAAACATAAGTATGCGTACTTCACAAAGGATTCTGTTCTTTGATATTATGATTTCGATGTCATTATGTTTGATGAAAAATTTGGATTTATGTGACATGTTTATGATTATGTGATACTTTTTATCTTAATAAAAAAAAATTATTTGGGATTTAGGGTGTCACACTTCCACCATCTTGGTGGATGGACAATTCAAATTGGCTCTGTCCTCATAAGTCCCCTCAACTCAACCCAAGACACATATACGTGACAGTCGAGGTAAACGTGTGTTGCGTGGTAGCTCCCGACATTTGGAGTGCTACCTCCAAGTCACCTAGGAGTTCCCCACCCGAATACCTCCAAGGTCTAACAATCTTGCCTTAAGGGTCAACACCAGACCGCCACGATTAGGCTCATTCAGTTGTACTTCCCCGAAATCAATAGGCTTGTCGGGCCCTACCTATATGATTACAAAATAATCTCCACTTCAAAAATTCTCAATATATTTTTTCCCCTCGTTAGCTTAGACTACTCCATTAAGAGCATCATTTTTAGGAATCATCATTATCTCATCAACCATGGGGTACTTAAATATTCTCATCACAATTTTATAACATCGTTAATCATACATAATCACGATCATCATATAAACTCATCACAATTTCATAACATCACTATCATCAATCAAACATCATCATTATCATCACATAAACATATGTCATACAATACATCCATCTTTTATTATCACATCACATAAATTCGTCTAATGAAACATATGCATATAATTTCATTGAACATCCAACATCACAACAATATCAAATATCAAATACCACACAATTATTCAAAGTTATATCAATCAATATCTTATAAATATTTCTATTTAACATTTTAATCTCACAATCCCAATATTTTTACATTAATTAATTTATCTCTCAAAGGGCTACTGCTGTACGTAGCGAGCCCCGGATGAATTATTGGGAAATACAGTTTTTCAGTTCATCTCATAATATATTATTCTCATGAATTGAAACGTTATCTCACCCCTTACCTTATTTCGACGCTTTCTCAAACACATAATTCAATAGAAATTTTCAACAACAACTGCAAATCGACAACGTCCAGCGAGTGAGTCCGAATAAACGATGAGTTCGAAAAAATCGTTGAGACGTGATTGATAAATTATGCGGAGCATAAAAATAAATATTAAATAATTAATAATAATTTTAGGAACAAAATGGGAGTCAAATCGATGAGAGAAAAAACGGTAGAAAAGTCTCACCGACTCGTCGGAGCGCCGGAAGGGTCCAACGTCAACTTCATCGAAAAATACAAATGAGTAATGCTTCTTGAAGTGTTCGACGAGAGGAATCCAAAAATGATGTCAGATTTTTGAGACAACAAATGTGGTGATTGAAATTAGCCAAAAACTGCTCGTCCAAGGAAAGAAACACAATTGTTTCTCATTAAACGGAGTCACGATTGATAAAATGGATTCAGTGGCCGATTTTGTGTGGGATAGAGGATGGGATCATTTCAAAATAGCAAGGAATTGATGGGACAAATTTGAGAGGAAGATGGTGTTGATGCGTGTTCTTTGCGGCAATTGTGTTATGTTTATTTTTTATTCCTTTTGTTTTTAATTGCATATTGAGAGGTGTAGATGGTAGATGTAGAAGTGCAGGAGTAAAACAGTCTGTAAGGCCCAGCACAGGGGAGTCCAATCTGAGGCAAAAATGGGGGTGTAATGAACAACTCGCAGGTGTAGAAAATAAAAGCCCAACCAGCCCAATTTAATGTTCAGATGTAGAAAATAGGGGTGTAAATAGTCGTCTGATCCAAAAATTCATTTTCTAGTATTTCTAAAATTCTTTAATAAATAATTTATTTTACTAATCCACGCTAAAAACTTTTTCTCCAAAACACTCATTTTAACATAATATTATTTTTCTTTAACATAGATAAATCTAATTTTAACCAAAACTCTCATATTCAAAATAATAACTATAAGTATTACTATAATATTTTTCAAAATGATCACATAAAAATACATCATCTTACCATAATTATTGTATGAAAATAAAGAAACTAAATAGCAATATTCCTAATACTTCGAGATAATTATTTGTAAAATAAATAATTGAAATATGATATATTTAAAAAAATAAATAAATATAAAGTGAACTTTAAAATACACATAGAATCATCTAATATCTTATACTTTAAAATATGTACACTAAAAATACTATTATTTATAGAAAAATATATAACATATATAAAATAAAATATTTATTATTTATATCACTTATTTAGTCAAATATATACAAATTAGGGTATCATAGATAGCTCCCATATAATGAAAGTTATTCACAAGATTTATCCACATATATTTTAAAATAGTTTTAAGATCAAATTAATTATCTAAAATCCTTAAATTACACGAGGATGATTTATGATGTGATTATTTTCTAAATGAACTATTGTGCATTTTTTTATTTGATTAATTTCGATAATCATGAAATTGATGTGTTAGATATGTTTGTTTTATTTTGTTATGTCTGAGTGGTATTCTTGTCTTGCTTGATTTATTATAGTTGATAAAATATTAGTTGAATTATTTAATTAAATTAGAATTTATAAGAGTTATATTGTTTATTAGTTTTATTTACGACCAAATAAGTATTCATTTTAGGAGATATTATAGAGTTAGTGAAACCCAACCTTTATATATAAGTGTTTTTAAAATATTTTTGGTTCATCCTAAAAAAATAAATTAGTGATTTGACCCATTCTTTTACTCTCCTTTATGACAAGATTTTATGATAAATCATGGTGTTTTCTTGACATAATGTGCATTAACTCATTTTTAACACCTTTAATTTATTTTTTAAAGGAATATTATAAATTTAATTATGAGTTTCCTTTTTTGTGCAATTAAGAAATGACTATTACCCTTTTTATTATAACTTTATTTTAATTGTCTACAAAAATAATTCTATGCTATTTTTAGTTTCGTAACTATTAGATAAAAAAATAAAAGGGTGATGTGACACTCTCTAATTTATTTATTTAATTAAAATAGATGGTGTGACACTCTGTAATATATAGTGAACTTTATTAGTTAATCCTAATTAACTCATACACATAAATGCACATGATTTCAATTGACTTTGTAACAATTTAATAAAATTAACAAGTTAATAAAATTAAATAAATAGTAATTATTGGTAGCATAATTTTGGAATTAAGTGCATTTCCATTTTAGACAACAACTCAATCATAATATTGCAACATAAATAGCTATTATGTTCATATATTTCCATTAGGCCTCTTGCTGTCACAACTATTTATCATTCGTACACTCATAAAATAATTTTGTAAGTCATAAATCCCAATCTCTATCAGTATTGAATTTATCATTGCCTCATGAGCTATTTCTCATGCGAATTTAGAGATGTTAAGAAAGAAAATGCCTAAGGTAAGGGCTTTTCTCTATGCAGAGTTAGGCTATATATTAAATTAGCGGTTTGTAGGATGTTGATATGATGTCTGGATGTCTTAAAAGAAAAATGTTGATTTTATTTTTGTTGTAAAGAAATTAACTATAATGTTTGGATTGTTTCTTTTGAGTAATACATCTATCTCGATGAACTTAATTATATAGTTCTATTTTTATTATTATCCCTTGATAAATTTGTTTGTAGTGAAAATGTTTAGCGTCTTACGTGTTTTAGAGTACTTAATTATAAAGTTATAATTTTTATGATGATATCATTAGTAATATATTTGTTATGATGTATTTGATATTAATTATTGACTTTTTGAGTATTTTAAATTTTAAATTTGACTTTTATGAACAATATATGTGTCATGAGGAAACTGATGGGAATTTTATATTTTTTCATTTTGACAATATGAGAAAATTGATTTATTTAAATGTATTAATGTATAGTTCATTTTTATAATGCGGAAACTTTATAGTGAAAGGAATTAAATTTCTATTGTTATTGTATTCTTGGTAATATGAGTTGTAGTTTTTATCAATAACAAGTAGGCAAATCGAATCTTATGGATTATTAAAATGAAAGTGGTGATTTTGAGATACTTGTTCATGTGCATATTTAATGTGTTGAAGTTATTGAGCTCTAACTATGAACGTCCATGAAAATATATAATTTTATGTCTTATGTGATTAAAAAATTTAATCTAAAATATTTTGTTTTTGTGGTTGCCTAAATGGCTGGTGATTTATTTTTTTTAAATATTGTAATATTTGTGGTTGCTTAAGTGGCTAGTGATTTGCGTTTTTAATATTGTTATCTTTGTGGTTGCCTAAGTGGTTGGTGATTTGTGTTTTAAATATTGTTATCTTTGTGGTTGCCTAAGTGGCTAGTGATTTGTGTTTTAAATATTGTTATATTTGTGGTTGCCTAAGTGGTTGGTGATTTGTATTCTAAATATTGTTATCTTTGTGATTGCCTAAGTGGCTG
Source organism: Cicer pinnatifidum (assembly GCA_037974775.1). Classification (NCBI taxonomy): domain Eukaryota; kingdom Viridiplantae; phylum Streptophyta; class Magnoliopsida; order Fabales; family Fabaceae; genus Cicer; species Cicer pinnatifidum. The sequence continues at coordinate 18,166,578 of JBBPBR010000002.1, forward strand.
GTGATTTGTGTTTTAAATATTGTTATCTTTGTGGTTGACTAAGTGTCTGGTGATTTGTGTTTTAAATATTGTTATATATATTTGTGGTTGCCTAAGTGGTTGATGATTTGTGTGGATTGTTATCTTTGTGGTTGCCTATGTGGTTGGTGATTTGTGTTTTAAATATTGTTATCTTTGTGGTTGCCTAAGTGACCGGTGATTTGTGTTTTAAATATTGTTATCTTTGTGGTTGACTAAGTTTCTTGGGATTCGTGCGATTTTCTAAGTGAGTGGTGACATGTACCTTTTGAGCATCATTATAATTTCAAGACCTATCATATGCATCTTTGTGGACGCTTGTTTGGCTAGTTATATCTGGATCATATATGTTTAGGAGTATGCATAACTTGCATACATTTTGTTGTTATTTTTATTTTGATCTAATTATTTGCTCTAAGGTTGCTACTTGATTTATTTAGATACATTTGTTGAATCTTTGAAAACTATTAAAGAATCAATTTCTTTAAATCCTTTATTACGGAAATAGAAATGCGGAAGTGAGATTTCATTTGCTAGTAAATAATTGAATGTCATTAACTTTAGTCAACCTTACTTCTTTTGAATTTCACTTAAAGATAATTTATTTTATTTTGGAGCATAAATGAATATCAATCTAACAACTGGAATATTAATTTTGCAAATAAATGTATAAATAATATTTTAGTACATTACGTTTTTTAACAAAATAAGAATATATCAAGTCATTTTCTGACACATCTTCAAATTATTACATGATGAACTACCAATAAGAAAAAAAAATTTATAGTTGTTTCTAAAATAAAATAAATATTTTTAAGTAATCTTTGGATAAAAAATTTGGGGCGTTACACCTCGCAAACCATATACGTCAACGAGGTGCAACTTTTAAACAATAGAATGAAAAGAAGTAGGTGGTAAGACTTTGGTGTGAACGTCAGCGAGTTGAGCAGAGGAAAGATCATGTAAAAGGTGAATGACGTAATTCTGCAATTTCTCATGAACCAAATGACAATCTAACTCAATATGTTTTTCTCATTCAAGAAAGATACAATTTCGAGCAATCAAAATAGCTGAGTAACTGTCACATAAAATTTGAGCCGGTGTAGAAATAGGAAGCTTAAGATCTTGAAAGGGATATAGTAGCCATTGAACTTCACAAGCAGTGTGAGCCAAAGCCTAATATTCGAGCTCTTATGAAGAGCGAGAAATAACAATCTACTTTATAGACTTCCACAAAATAAAAGAAGAACCAAGAAATATGGAGAAGCCAATAATTTATTTTCTGGAATTGAGGCATGTTGCCTAGTCACTGTCGCTAAAAGCTGAAATGTTGAAGAAGAAGAAGAGAAAAATAAATATTTTTCGTGGAAGCCTGTAATATAATGAAGAATACGAGTAACAACAAGATAATGTGTAGACATAGCATTTGATACATACTGGCTAAGTTTGTGAATAGAGAAGGAAAGATATGGCCTAGTATGTGTGAGATAAAGCAAACAACCAATGAATATGTGATATTGTGTCAGATCTAGATAAGGTGAGCCATCATCTTTAGACAACTTCAAATTTGGCAGCATAGAAGTAGAGACAGGCGTGCAATGTAGAAGTCCCATGTTATCAAACAATTTCAACGCGTATTTGCATTGATTTAATGAGATACCTTTTTTCAATGAGCCAATTTAAGACTAAGAAGAAATATGAGTGGACCCAAGTCTTTAATTTGAAAGTAGAATCAAGAAAAACTTTGACAGCACAAATCTCATCAATGTGATCTCTAGTAAGTACAATATCATCTACATAAATTCAAAAAATAGTAAAATGAGAGGCATGACTCTTAACAAACAAACAATAATCAGATAAAGATTGAACATTACTCAAACAAATGAAGGCTAGAGTAAGCTTAAGATTCCAATTTCTACTAGCTTGTTTCAAACCATAAATTGACTTTTTAAGTTTGCAAACTATATTAGGATTAGGGGAGTCAAAACCAGGAGGAAGTTGCATATAAACATCCTCTTGGAGATCCCCATGCAAAAAAGCATTGTTGACGTCTAATTGATGTAAATGTCAATGTTTGGCAGCAGCGATAAACAAAATTAATCTGACAATTGTAATTTTTACAACAGGGAAAAAAGTTTCTAAAAAATCAACTCCTTCAAGTTGAGTGTGTTAAGACAAAATTCTAAATTAATGTTTTGAAGATAGTCAAATAAGTTAATTAATTTCTAATCACGATTGTAATTGTGTTGCTATTTAACTTGTGCTTTTGAGTATATTATTCGAAGAAAGGTAATATACAACTATACAACAACACAAGATCATTATGATTTATTGAAGATCATTCTAGTATATATAAAAGAACATTCTAGTAAATAAGAGCAACAATCTAGACAAACCAAGATCATTCTGATTTTGACAGCATCGGTCTAGGCAAACCAAGATCATTCTGGTTTGTGACAGTATCAACCTTTTCAAAAAAGATTATTCTAGACATTTCATTTTAAAGATAAAAATGAAATGAATCATTTCTCAAAATACAGATCTTAAGTGAAACAAATATCAAGATAACTCATAACCATGATCAAACCCAAAAGGATAAAAGAACCAAAACAACGTCATGAATTATAACAAGATCAATCTCCAGATTGATGGCTTATGAAAAACTACAACTAGGACAACAAGGATAAAAAGGACACTAATTTTGCACCTTTTTGCAGAAAATTAAGCTTGCGTATAAAGCGAGAATACTGATACCAAACAGTTGCTAAAAGATCTTAGTCATGGTATTCACTCAAGCACAAACAAAAAAAGTTTTGGTTACAAAGCAACAACGTTTTGGATAAAATAGAACATATGCCTATTAAAACATCATTCTGAGAAGTTGGATCCATAACAACTATATAAGTTGTCATCAACCTTCATTATGCTTCATTATGCCTATAAGAATAACCTCAAGGTGAAAATAACTGCAAGAGTTTTAAGAGAAAATTCTTTAATCAAGCAAAAGCTCCATTTCTTATTCACTAGATTGAAGGATATTTTTACTGAGTTCTTTGCTGAATGTTATTCTCAAACAAGTGTTGAGTAGATACTGATTCATCAACCTTCTTTGGAGAAGAGGGACATTATGCTAATCCTTGTACCTCTAAGAGTCTTCAATGCTACAATTTCTAGAAGTTAGGGCACTTTGCAAGGGATTGCAAGGCTCCGAAGGTGGAACCAAAAGTGAATACAAGAAGGGCTACTCGTCCTACCGCTAAGGGACGCGTTTATTGCATGGGTGCTGAAGGTGGAAATCAATCTAACAATTTGATCCAATGAGACTGCGAGATTGCAGGTAACACTTCATCCAAAATAAGGATTTCTTGATTAATTTGATTTGTTTACCCCTACAATCACTCGAGGTCATTCTCGGTATGGATTGGATATCATATCTAAAGTAGCAATGTTGATTTACAAGGAATGGGAGTTTGAATTGTAAATATTTCTTATTTAAAATTTCCTTAAAAATCTAAAGATTTAACTCAAGAATGATTTTGGTTAAGAAAATAGAAAATAGATAACGTTCTTGGTTTTTACCAGAAAACGAAGAACTTTCTTGGTTAGCTTCAAAACAAAAATTCAGTTTATGTTTTAACTCAGTTAATCAAACAAGCTTAATGAATAAATAGATAAGAGAAAGAATACCATACAAAGATGTATCCTGGTTCACCCAACTTGGGCTACGTCCATTCCTCACAACTGTGAGATTTTCCACTAAGTGTTCAAAACAAATAACCTTTTTGGTTTTACAGCACCTAGCTTAGATCAACCTTGATCTATTACAAGTTCTATTTTTTTCCACCCAGAAAGCAATTCAATCACCTATCAATCTTGATAGGATTTCTTACAATCTATTCAAACTATTCTAAACTCTTATAGTTTAAGTTTTATAATAATGATGAGATTCTTTTAATAGAATCTGATATATCTCAACACTTGCTTGAGATTCGGTTCATCAGAAAGAATTCAATACAATAATAACATCGTATGATATATGATCAGAACTGAATATTTCTTGTGAAAATGAGAATTTCAAGTATGTGAATGTGAATGATTTGTGAGACTTGATAGCACTTGAACTTCTGCCATTTCCTTGGGCATTGGCCTTTCTTTTATAGGAGTTTTGGACCATTTAATAATGGTCAAAAAAGAGCTGTTGGTAGTGCTCTGTCAATTTTGACGAAACCAATATATATCAATAAAACTATTCCAGCCTTTGAACTTTTTTGAAACTTGTTTGACTGGGCTGGTTTATTCGTTCTTGATCAGATTGCCTTTGTGTTTAATGATCCTCTATGCTTCACATGTATTTGTTGATGTTATATCTTCGATCTTGAGACCTGATTCTATTTAGAACAATTTGGAGAATGTTGATGAACTTATGCAGCACTAAGGAGATTGATACTGAACTTCTGTAGAAACAGAGATCGGTTATCAATCTGGACTGTCAGTTTTTGAACTTTCTTGAGATTGATGATCAATCTGGAGGTTCAATTTTGATCATTTTGGATGACTCCCTAATGTCTTGTACATGTCAAGATTAATTAACTTTCTTGACAGTTTGGTTGAAGAAGGTTCAGATTTATTCCAACTAGCTTGATTCATGACCCTTTATCTTAGTGATTCAAATGTCTTCTTTGACTAGAATGGATCCTACTTGTTCATTGCCAAGTACTGATATTCTTAGAATAAAATTCAGAGGCAGAGTGTTCCTTGAACCAGTGTAAATTGATTGATCTTTAGGCTGTACTGATCAGTCTTGATCCTGAAGATCATTCTTCAGAATGTTCTTGTTTTTATGCTGACTTTCTTTGCTTTGCTTGATTCCCATCTTTAAATTAATTCACTCAAAAGCACATGTTAAATTAACATAACATTTTAGAATCATAATTAACATTCTTAATTAACCTTTGTTTATTTTCATAAAAACTTTAATTTGAGAGTCTGTCTTAACAATATCATTATGCAATCTTGGATTGTGCTCGCAAATCGGTTCTTTTTCTCGAGCCTTGAGTCGTTAAGTATCTGGCTGCTAACAAACTCGGAGTGTAGCTGAGAGAAGGGACTCAAGAGTTTCTTTCATTGGCTAACATGGAGGGAAAGATGAATGTGCACATAGAAGACGTGGTGCTTGTTAAGGAGTACCCCGACGTATTTCCAATAGAAATTCCAAGATAAACACTAGTAAGAGAGGTGGAGTTCTTCATTGATCTACACCTAGGAACCAAACCTATTTTGATTGCTCCGTATCGGATGTCGCCATTGGAATTGAATGAGCTCAAGGGCCAAATTGAAGATTTGTTGCATAAAGGATTTATTAGACCAAGTGTGTCACCATGAGGAGCTCCAATATTGTTAGTTAAGAAGAAGGACGGAAGCTCGCACATATGTGTGGATTATAGACAACTTAATAAGGAAATTATTAAGAATCGTTATCCTTTACCACATATTGATGATTTAATGAATCAGTTGATAGGAGCCTCCGTGTTTTTGAAGTTTGACTTAAAGTCAGGTTACCATCATATTCGAGTAAGAGAAGGACATATTCAGAAAACTACTTTTAGAACCCGTTACAGACATTATGAATATCTTGTTATGCCATTTGGAGTTACCAATGCACCAACAATTTTTATGAATTACACGAAAAGAATATTTAGCCTATTTCTAGATAAGTTTGTTGTGGTGTTCATGGATGATATATTAATTTATTCATGGAATGAAGAAGAACCTGGAGAGCATTTGCATCAAGTTCTTGAAGTTTTACGCGAGAGACAATTGTATGCCAATCTGTCGAAGTGTGAGTTTTGGCTAGAAGAAGTGAACTTCTTAGGACATGTGATAACCAAGAAAGGAATCGATGTGGATTCGACAAAGATTGAGACAATCCTCGCTTGGAAACAACCTCAGACTATCACTAACATACAAAGTTTCATCAGATTGGCATGATACTACATGAGGTTTATTGAAGATTTTGCAAAGATTATAGATCCATTGACACAACTCACTAGAATGGATCAACTGTTCACATGGACAGAGATGTGTGAGGAAAATTTTCAGTTACTAAAGAAAAATTTGCAACTTTACCAGTATTGGTCTTACCACAACCACAAAAACCATACGTAGTTTACTGTGATGTGTTTCACCAAGGTTTGGGGTATGTCCTGATGCAACACAAGAAAGTTGTAGCCTACGCCTCAAGACAATTGAAGACTTATGAAAGAAACTATCCTACTCATGATTTAGAGCTTGCTACTGAAGTTTTTGCATTAAAGATCTGGAGGCACTACTTATATGGATGCACGTTCATAGTGTTCAGTGACCATAAGAGTTTGAAATATTTTTTTTATCAAAAGGAAATGAACATGCGTTAAAGAAGATGGATTGAGACTCGCAAAAAATTTGATTTCACATTGTAGTACCACTCTGGGAAAGCAAATGTGGTGGCTGATGCATTTAGTAGAAGGAGTGTGTCAGTGTCTTCAGTAGTAATGACTAGACAACAAGTGTTGTGGGAAGCATTTAGAGACCTACACTTGAACGTAGAGTTTGCACTTGGGATTTTGAAATTCGGAATGATTAAGATTTTGAGTTGCCTACTTGTAGACATTGCGAATTTTATTGGTGACACATTAATCCAAGAGGAACCTAATAGTGCAAATGAAGACAATTGAGTTTAAGATTGGACCGAATAATATTTTGAGATGTAATGAGAGGATTTGTGTACCATCAGTTGCAAATCTAAGGAAAATAGTTTTAGAAGAGGCTCATAAGAGCTAATTGAGTATCCAACCCAGAACAAGAAAGATGTATCAAGACTTGAGGCATAATTATTGGTGGCCACGAATGAAGAGGCATGTAGCGAAGTATGTATCAATGTGTTTAACTTGTCAGAAAGTGAAAGTGGAATATTAGCGGCCTACTGGAATGTTACAATCCTTTGATATACCTAAATGGAAGTGGACAACATCCCCATGGACTTTATAACCGGATTGCCAAAAACAAGGAGAAAAATGATTCTATTTGGGTGATAGTGGATCGATTAACTAAACCTGCACACTTTTTACTAGTAAAGACCATCTATAAGGTAGATAAGCTAACAAAAATCTACATTGCTGAGATTGTGAGATTACACAGAGTACCATCGAGTATTGTATTAGACCGTGACCCGAAATTCACGTCGCACTTTTCGGGAGCGTTGCATGAAGCATTGGAAGCGAAACTAAGATTGAGTTCAACATAACATCCATAAATGGACGAACAGACTAAGAGAACGAATCAATCCTAGGAAGATTTATTGAGAGCATGTGTATTAGATGATAGACGAAGTTGGGATGATGTACTGCCATTGATTAAGTTTACCTACAACAATAGTTTCCACGCAAGTATTGGAATGGCCCCATACGAGATCAGACGCCTTTGTGCTGGTATAAGGATGGCAAAAGTATGGCTGTAGGACCTGAAATGGTGCAATAGACTACATATAAGGTCAAGAAGATAAAGGAGAAAATGAATATCTCACAAGACCTTCAAAGGAGTTATGCGGACAAGCGACGCAGACCTTTAGAATTCAAGCAGGGTGACCATGTGTTTTTGAGAGTCACACCTACGACTGGAGTTGGCAGAGCCATAAAATCAAGGAAATTAACCCCGAAAATTATTGGACCATACCAGATTATTGCACGAATTGGACCTATGACTTATTGGATTGCGTTACCTTCGATACTGTCCAATATACACGACATATTTCACGTGTCGCAAATAAGAAAATACAATTCGGATCCATCGCTTGTGATCGAACTAGACACAATTGAACTAAAGGATAACTTGTCATTTGAAGTACTACCTGTAAAAATTGACGACATAAAGATTAAGCGGTTAAGGAACAAGGAAGTTTTGTTGGTCAAAGTGATTTGGAACCCAACTACTGAAGATGCAACTTGGGAACCGGAGAACAAGATGAGGCAAAAACACCCTGTTTTGTTTATCGACGTATAGTTTCGAGGAAGAAACTAATTTTAAGGGGGTAGCAATGTAAGACCTTGAATTTTCTAAACTCTAATTTATGCAATTTTAGTGTATTTTGTTCAAATTGTTTAGCCTTTTAGCCCAATTTTTATTTGTGAATTAAGTACCAAGATATATTTTGTTAGATTTAGTAATACATTTAAAATAGAGGTATATATATTTTTTAAGAACCGATTAAAATCATTTATTAGGGTACAATTTAATTAAGTTATGAAAAAGTTTACCGATCAAAATTTTAAAATGTTATTTATTACTGATAAATTCATATGTCAATTGAGTTGCGACGAAAGTAGATATTTTTATTAAGTTAGATTGAAAAGTGAGTGATGTGATGTGTGAAAAAGTAATTAGATATTACGTCTTTATCAAATAACTAAAAAATCATAACAACACATAAATGTTTTTTTTTTCCTTAGGATTAGAATTAATGGCGCTGCCGCCAGATGAAATTCATCATCGCTCGCCGCGCCATATCACTCACCACCAATCATTGGTGGCCTTTGTGTCGCGACAAATCCGACATACTGCAACGTTACGTTTTTTTTTTTTTCTAAAAAAATCAATTTTTTTTTTCTTTACCTTAAAACAAAAAAATAGAACATATAATCTATGAACAATATAAATAAGAGGAAAAAAACAGTCTCAAAGAGTTTCTTTCATAAAAGTGTATAAAACATACAAAAGTAACTATACATCTCAAGAAGAAAAAACAATCATTTTTATTATTATTATTATTATTATTATTATTATTATTATTATTATTATCATCATCATCATCATTATTATTATTATTATTATTATCATTATTATTACATTTTTATTTTTTGTTTTTTACTTTTTTGATACATATATAAATAAAAAGATAATAAAATTAATAATAAAATAGGTCAACACATAAATATTTTCTACCCAAGAACTACGTTTGTTTTGATTTGCCTATCGCACCTCGGGATACATAGGAGCAAGGTATTCCCCTTGTCAAACCAAATTAATAAAAGGTATTTTTTTTTCTTTTATTAATATAAATAACTTAATATTTTTATTATTATTCTTCTTGGGGTAAAAATAAATAAATAAATAGTCTGTATATAATTAATTATAGGATAACCATTTTAACAGACAGTGTAGGGTGGTAATAGTTTCCTACTCGTAATCGACTACCGAATCCAAATTTTTGGTTCAAAAATCATTATTTTAGGTTTTATCCAATTTTTCCTTTAATAAAAATAAAATTGATGGCGACACTTCCCAATAGTCAAAAATATTCCTAAAAAGTGAGAAAAACGAGTTTTAATGTGTTATATTGCGCGTCGCACACTTCAAGCACGCTTCAGCTGCAGAACGACAGGTCTTCAAGACTGAAATGTGCTTCAAGCGCGGATCGACAAAAGCTTCAGTGCCTAATTGTGGAAGTAATCCTCTTTTGAGTCCGTATTTGGTTTTTGTGTCTTCATTAAAGTTGTAGCTATGGATCGTAGATTTCATTTGCACTTGGTGTGACTCCAATTGGACATCCAAAACTTCAGATATGGCTGAAATACTCCACATAGGTCTTGTTGACTTCTCACCAAAATTCAGCACTGCACTAAAACAAAGTAACAACTTTTAACTACGAAAAAATTTCTACTTAATCAAGGAAATAAGAACATAAATATTTCATTAAATCAAAGAACTAAAATTAATAAAATATATCAAACAACTCCTTAAATTAACTAATGAATAAAAGATAAATAAGACTAAAAACAATGAAAAATATCCATATAATAAAGGGCCATCACTTTTCTGATAAATTGTGTGATCTATAGAGACACCCACAAATAACAAGTTATCAATTTTTTATATTCTAAATTATAATGGCTAAAAAGTGGCCACTATATAATATTGGACTGAAATATGCTACGTAGTTATACAAGTAGAATCTATAATTGAAGTAATAAACAAGTCATCATAATGCCAAAAACCAGATATAAAAAGAACTAAATATGTGTTATTTTTTTTTTCTTTTTTCTCATTAGATATATTTAGTTGTTTTCGTCATGTAACTTACAAGAAAGGCACAAAGCATCGTATGAACATTGTAAACATTAAATATGTGTTTGTTTCTTGTATTTGTTTGATTTTGTTAATTAATTAAATACTTTTCTATATAGACTTATCATAAATCATTATTTACTTTTCTTTATAGTGGAGACAATTTTAAAGTTAGTTAATATATTTTGTACCATTTGTTTGGTATATAGTACTAACTCGTACGATCATTTAACATCGTACTAATTAAACCAACATTAGGATATTAACCCTTTAAAATTCATATATAATTACAAGGAATCTTAATATAAGTTTATAAACTATGGTAATTGACATTATACTTATTTGTCAATTAGAGAAATGGAAATTTCAAAACATTGCAAGTGGATTGTTAATTGGATGGGTCCTAGTAAGAGAAGAGTAACAAATAAGTATATGGTTGGTATTTTCGAGTTTGCTCAATTTGTTTGTGCACAAGAAAAATTCAAAAAAGAAGGAAAATCGAGATGCCCGTGTAAAATATGCAAGTGTAAGAAACATCATTCAGTTGCCAATATCATGGGACACCTTTGTATGAAGGTATTTATGGAAGGTTACTATTATTGGACTAACCATGATGAATAAAGGCCTCCAATTTTGTCGGTGGTTTCAAACAACAATTATGAAAGTAGTGGGGTTCGAGAAGACTCAAATGACTTTGAACAATTGGTAATTGATGCAATTGCATTGTCTCTTGGTACATATATTGAGCATAAAAAAAATTGATTGTGGAGAACATATTAGGGAAAATCCTAACCCACAAGCCAAAATCTTTTTTGATATGTTGGAAATTATTTTGAAAATCTTTTTTGCGCAAGCTCCCTTGTATAATGGCTATGAAAATTATTGTGAACTTTCTACTACAATACATGCTTTAAGTATCAAGTTTGACTTCAATATCTCTCAGACTTGCTCTAATCAATGGATGGATTTTATGGGAAAGGTGTTGCCAAATCAAAATCGAATGTTTGACAACTAGTATCGTGCAAAGAAATCAATGGAAAAACTTGGATTCGGTTGCATAAAGATTCATTTTTGCCAAAGTGGATGTGCAATATATTACTTTCTTTATGATCAAAATCTTCTTGGTTGTAAAATTTGTGGTGAAGATCGTTACAAAAGCGTCATTAAAAAAATAAGGCTAGAGAAGTTCCTTTAAAAAAGATGTGGTATTTCCCTCTTATTCCAAGGCTTCAAAGACTTTATTCATCAATGCAAAATGCAAGCCAAATAAGGTGGCATCGTGAGAATATAAGAGATTCAGGCTATTTGTCGCATCCTTCTATTGGAGAGGCATGGAAGCATTATGTTGAAAGATATCCCAAATTTTTAATGGTCCCTCAAAATGTGAGGTTAGGGTTGTTTGTTGATGGATTTGCACCATTCGATAAATCAGGTAGGACATATTCATGGTGGTCAATAATTTTTAATCCTTATTCCACCTTGGATGTGCATGAGAAGATAGTTCTTACCCTTAACCATTATAATTCCAAGCCCTTCCAATCCAAAAGGGATGATTGATGTGTACATGCATCCACTTATAAATGACCTTAAACTTTTGTGGAATTCTGGTGTGATGACTTATGTTGTCTCACTACAACATAATTTTGTCATGGAAGCTTGTTTATTGTGGAAAATTAATGACTTCCCTCCATATGGGATGTTGTCTGGCTGGATGACAATGGGAAAAATTGCTTGTCCAAAATGTATGCAGTATACCAAAGAATTCATCCTTCAACGGAGTTTAAAGACTATATTTTTTCCTTGTCATTACTAAATAAGGAATAAGATTTCTTTTGGAAAAAGGAAAGATGGGACAGTGTTTCCCCCAAAAAGGTTGATAAATGATGAAATATGGGAAAGGGTCAAGTCTTTACCAAGCATAATTGGACATCCATATGATAATTTTTCGAGGTATGGAGTTTTTCCTAGTTGGACGACATAACCATCTTTTTGGATTTACCATTTTGGAAAACAAATCTCTCCCACATAATCTAGAGTTCATGCCTATTGAGAGAAATGTGTTTCTCAATATATTGTATACAGTAATGGACACCAACAGCAAGATGAAGGACACTTTTAATGGTAGACTAGACTTGGTAGATATTTATAGACGGAAAGATTTAGAGCTACAAGATGGTGGTGGGGGAAAGCTAAGAAAGCCAAAAGAAAATTACACATTAAAAAACAACTAAAGTTACCATATGGGTATGCCTTCACCCTGTCTATGTGTGTTGATATGCGAGAAGCAAAATTATTTGGAATGAAAAGTCATGATTATCATGTGTTCTTGCTAAGCTTTCTCCCAATTGCATTCAAAGCTCTACCAAAACCTACATGGAACAACACTTATAGATTTTAGTCAATTCTTTCGAGAGCTTACTTCTCCTTTACTAAAAGAGGATAATATATGTGTAATGGAGCAAAATATTCCAATCATTTTGTGTAAGCGTGAACAAAAATTTCCCCTAGTTTCCTTGACTCTATGGAGCATCTTCTAATTCATTTTTGATTTAAAGCTAAGGTTGGTGGTCCTATGCAATAACGATGGATGTATCTTTTTGAAAGGTTGGGCCATCTATCAACTTTTTTAATTATTACCATACAATACTTATTGTATTAATTTCTTCAAATACTTTTATTAGGTTTATTCGTACCTAAAAAGACTAGGTCACCAACACAGTTGTTGTTGAGGGCTTTATTTTTTAAGCATACTTAGTAGAGGAAATCTCTACATTTGTGTCGTACTACTATCTACCTTATGTTCCATGTAAGAGGACAAGAGTGCCACAAAATGATGATGAATGTGAAGGTTGTTTTGTTGCACAACTCCTATCTATATTTAATTATCCCGAACGTCCTTTTTGAAAATCCACCCCATGTTTCTTGGAAGAAATGAAAATGAAAGCTACACAATTATATGTTCTTCTAAACTATCTAAAAATTAGGTCATTTTTGTCGTAAGCATTTTTATATGTTCTTATTTTAGTTACTAATATCTTTGAAAAATAATAAAGTTGTTTAACGTGAGAATTTATTGTAGCATATATAGATTTGCTACAACAAATTGGTATAAGCGACTCAAAAGTTGACAAGGAAATCTCTAAATCATTTCCTCATTGGTTTAACGAATATGTACGGTGAACTTGGTCTTTCTAATTTCATCATATTACCCATTTTTCTTATTAGGTGAAATTATTTTGACCATTTTCAAAATAGGTATTAAAAAACCATGTTGAATAAATGGTCAATGTATTATGTAAATGGATATAAGTTTAATACAAATGACCACGGTTGTCCTATGAGCACAACAAATTGTGGTGTATATGTTCAAGGAGGTGACAACAAAACAATAGACAATGATTATTATGGGGTTCTAACCGATATTGTGGAAGTTTACTATATAGGATGGCCAATAAAGAAGTTAGTTTTGTTCAAATGTGAGTGCTTCGATCCTACTATGAACCAAGGGACAAAGATAGACAACTAGGGAATTATTAAAGTCAGAGCATCTAGGAAATATAAATATTATCACCAGTTTATATTTGCACAACAAGCAAAGCAAGTGTATTATACACAATACCCTAAAGGACAAAATGATTGGTCCGTTGTGATTAAGGCCAATGAACAAAATACAATTCAAACAAGAGAAACTAATAAGTTTGACTAAGATATTCCATATCAAGATGAATCAATCACATGTGACATGGTAGTGAATTTCTTTAACTTCAAATATTTTCGTAATTGGAAGTTTGATTTGTTCTTGTATTATAATTTTAACTTAACATGTTTTATTATTATTTATTGTTTATAGATGATAGGTAGAGGTCGAGGCAGGGGAAGAGATATAGGAATAGTTACGACTCAGCCACTTGTCTCATCTTTCCAAACAAGGCCAACACCACTCATATCTTAACCATTACAAAAAAAAAAACCCTACAACAACCCCATCTCCTCAACCTCAAATTAGGCCACCACTACTTATACCCCAACCATTACAAAAAACCATTGCATTTGTCCCATCTCCTCATCCCAAAACAAGACCAACAACACTCATATTGCAATCATTACAAAAAATTTGATACAGTGTCCCATCTCCTCATTCCCAAACTAGACCAACAACACTTATATCACGACCATTACAAAAGTTTGTCCAATTGCCCCATCTCCTCATTCCCAAACTAGACCAATATCAATCATAACTCAACAGTTACAAAATAAAAACCCTACTGCTGTGCTATCTCCTCATTCCTAAACAAGGCCAACACCACTATTATCTCAATTATCACACAAAAACCCCAACATCTTCCCCACTTATTCATCCCCAAACATGGCATGCATCAACCATATTTGAGCCTTTATGAAATACCTATGAAGTTCATTCAATAATCTCCTTAGCCAAATGGCATGACAAGCGCAAGATGCTGCTACTACATACTCTGACTCAATGGTTGAAAATGTGACAATAGGTTGCTTCATTGAGCTCCACAAAAAAACATAGTCCCCCATAGTCACTAGTACTCTTTCTATCATCAATATCTCCTGCAAAGTCGCTATCACAAAATCCAAAAAGTTTAAAATCATTAGAAGAAGAGTAAAATATTCGATAATCAAGCGTACCTTTGAGGTAGTATCCTCTTAGTGACTTTCATGTGTGTAGTAGCAGGAGTTCCATAAAACGACTCATTACTCCAACTGCATATAGAATATCATGCCTTATACATGTTAAGTATCCTAGGCTTCCAGCAAGGCTTTTGAAAAAGGAAGGGTCCTTTTTTTGTCCATCTTCAAACTTTGAAAACTTCAATCCGCTCTCCATTGGTTTATTCACCTGATTGCAATCAAACATTTTAAATTTTTTCAAAACTTCATTTGCATAGTTTTCTTGAGAAATAAATATACCTTCTTTTGATTGCTTTACTTCTAGGCCTAAGTATTATGACATGAGCACAATATCAGTCGTCTCGAACTCAAGCGCCATGGCCTTTTTTGAATTCTTCAAATAAACTTGGATTGTTCCCAATGAATATAAGATCATCTAGATAGAGACAAGCAATCAAAAAATCTCCATTATCACAAACATTGACATAAAGAGCATGTTCATTAAGACAACGAGCAAACCCATTGTCTTGAAAGTATTTGTCAATGCGACTATTCCATGCTCTTGGGGCTTGCTTTAATCCATACAACGCTCTCCTCACTCTTAAAACTTTATCGTCATGTCCTTTAATCACGTATCTCATTGGTTGCTCAACATAGACCTCTTCTTCAAGATAGTCATTTAGAAATGTCAATTTTACATCAAGTTGATAAAGTTTACACTTATTTTGAGCTGCTAGAGATATTAAGAAACGAATAGTGTCCATGTGAGCAATTGGTGCAAAAACGTCTTCATAGTCAACTCCATGTTTTTGCTTGTAGACTTTGGCAACAAGTCTTGCTTTGTATTTTTCAATCTCTCCATTAGCATCTTTTTTAGCCTTGTACACCCATTTGACTTCTATTTTTTCATGGCCTTTTGGAAGAGTTGTTAATTCCCAAGTGTTGTTCTTCACAATTGATTTGATCTCCTCATCCATGGCTTGTCTCCACCTTTTATCTTTCATTGCTTCTCCATAATTTAATGGTTCACAATCTGCCAAGAGACAATACAACTCTTCAAGGTCAACAGTAATTTCAGTTGACCTTTCATAAATGTCTTCTATATCTTTTATCTTACTTGGTCTCTCACTTGAACTTTCAGCTAGAGAACTAGGTGAAGGGGGGGGGGGGGATGGAGAAGGTGGATTTGCATCTTGAACTGGTGTTGTGGCCTCTTTATCTTCTTCAAAATATGAAAGGAAATTATAGTTTGTTTCTTCTTGATCCTCCCAATTCCATGTAACATCTTTATCAAATTCAACATCACGACTCACCATTAACTCATTTTTGTATGGGTTGTACAACTTGTAACCTTTAGAATGCGGATCATAGCCAACAAAGACATGTTTGATGTTTTGGTCATCAAGTTTGGATCTTTCTTATTGTGGCACATGTGCATATGCTATGCTCCGAAAGACACTCAAGTGATTAACACTAGGTGTCCTTCCATTCCATGCTTCTAGAGAAGTTTGGTCTTTGACATTTGAAGTTGGAAAGCGATTGGCCAAATAGACCACACAAGAAACTGCTCTAGCCCAAAACTCCTTTGGCATCCTTTTGGATTTTAGCATGCATCTTGCCATGTAAAAAATAGTTATGTTCTTTCTCTATGCTACTCCATTCTGTTGCGGAGATCTTGGAACTGTCAATGGGCAACGAATTCCATGAGTTGCACAAAATTCATTAAACTCCTTCGATGTGAATTCACCTCCTCGATCTGATCTCAAAGCTTTGATTTCATGACCGCTCTCCTTCTCTACAAGAGCTTTGAAATTCTTGAAAGCAACAAGAGCTTATGATTTTTGTTTTAAGAAATAAATCCAAGTTTTTCTACTAAAATCATCAATAAAGAGAATGAAATATTTACTCTTACCATATGAAGATGGATTGATTGGTCCATAAAAGTCAGTATGCACAAGTTGCAGTGGCTTAGTTGCTCTTGATGTGGCTTCTTTAGGGAAACTTTTTCTAGCTTGCTTGCCAAGAAGACAACCTTCACACAATTGATTTGGATGATTGATTTAGGGCATCCCTTTCACCATATTCTTTTCTCCCATAATTTTAAGTGCACCAAAGTTCAACTGGCCATACCTCATATGCCAACGCCATGCTTCATCTTGGACACTTACCTTCAAACATTTTGCTTTAAACATTTTATTTTTCGACATAAGAACTTTAGCAATTAAACTGTTATTTTGATCTCTAAACCCAAGATGTTTATTTTTCATGAGAATTTCATATCATTTTTCAGGAAGTTGGCCCAAACTCAAAATGTTACTCTTTAATTTAGGCACATAGTATACATCACTAATAAACTTATGGATCCCATCTTTAGAAGAGATTAGAATCGTACATTTTCCTTGAATTTTCACTTTTGATTAGTCTCAAAAGGAAACATTTCCATTCATCTTTTCATTAATCTTTAGAAGAGATTAGAATCGTACATTTTCCTTGAAATTTTTCTTGAGTGTTAGCAACAAAGTTGACTCTTTATCTTTGTCAATAAGATTAGCCTCTTCTTCCTCTTGATTAGGAGGATTACGAGATTTCCAAGAAAAATGGCCAAATTCATGACAGTTGTAACATTCAACTTTAGATTTTTCATACCTCCTTTCACTTTGATGATAGCCATAACCTCTTCCTCTTCCACGAGTACTTGGTGAGTAGTGACTTCTTTCTTCTTAGTTCGATTCACTATTGAAACCTACTCCTCTTCCTCCTTGGACACAACCACATCCTTGTCCTCTTCCTTGTTCACGTCCATGTCCGTTTTGACTATTGAATCCACTGTCATCCTTCAACGAAGCTTTGATGTGTCTTTTCTTCATTCTTTCTTCTTGAGCTTGCAATGAACCTTCTAATTCCTCAATGAACATTGAGTCAAGATCTTTCCATTCCTCAATAACACACACCACGTAATTGAACTTAGGAGTAAAGGAGCGAAGAATTTTCTCAGCTACACGAACATCTTCTATCTTATCTCTATATCTCTTCATTTGATTAACAATTGTCTTCACCCTTGAGCAATAATATGAAATTAATTCGGAATCCTTCATCTTCTTCACTTTCTCAATGCCTTGGAGTGATTTTTCCAAAATCTTCCATGTTTTCTTTGAATTCGTAGCATCGACAACCTTCTAAAATATAGAATCGTCGAAACATTGATGAATCAGAGTAAGAGCTTGTTGATGCTTCTTCCTTGTCTTTTCCAGAACCACCTTCTCAACTTGAAACATTCCCTCTTCATCATGTGGCTCATCATAGACTTTTTCAACAATCTCCCATACCCCTTATGAGCCAAGCAATGCTTTCGTGCAAAGGCGCCATTTTTCATAATTCTCTTTCTTTAGAAGAGGAAAGTAGTATAATCATAAGTCGCCATTTCTCAACTCTAACAACCAAACTCTTAGACCACTTTGTTAGAGAAAGGATGGTATTTCTAATAGAAAAACTCTCAATTTGCTTGATGTTTAATGTCACGTACAATGAGGTATTTATAGGTACAAATAGAAAACTCTAGACACATTTCTAGGAGCTTCCAATTAATACTCACTTCTAGATACCTCCCACAATTTTCTATAATTAAAACACTTCTATATTCTTACATAGAAATTCTACATAGTTCTAGATTTATCTAATTTCAAATTAATAATAAAAGGAAACCTGTTTGGCGTGGAATGTATTTTGTGACCTTGCTTCAAGGAATATCTTTCCTTCCTACCACACATTGAACAATATGAGGCAAAATCAATTGGTTAAGAATCCAACAATTTCTTTTGATGTCAGGATTTGTCATAACTTGAAAACAATTGTGTTTCCGTTGTTTAGAAATCCAATAAAAACAAAATGGAAATGCCATTACACTAACGCTACTGATGTTACAAATTATTCAACTGAGAAATTAAGTGTGTTGTGAAAACGTCCAATGTTTTGAGTAGTCAAAAATTGGCATAAAAAATTGTCCAATGACGATGCCTTTACTTCACATGCTTACATGCAAAGCGGTTTTATTACCTAATCAATTTTTTTCATTTCACTAATTAGATAGCTAATTTAACATGTATAAATACCTAACGTTATTTTAAATTTGGCTTAATTGTAGTTTTGATTTCCTTATTTTATCTGATAAGCGAAAATCGTCCCCTCATTTTATTTGTCATCAGTTTTGGTCCCTCGAACAGATTTTTAGTCCAAAATTTGATTAAATGTCATTTTTTTAAGCCACACTATACCATTTATGATCATAGATCTCAGGTATAATTGTTGCACCACAAAATCTTAAATAAGCGGCAAAAAAATGACATTTTATCAAGTTTTGGACTAAAATTCTGTTTGATGGACCAAAACTGGTGAGAATTAAATTTTGGGGACTATTTTTGTTATTCAGCTAAAATAAGGGGACCAAAACTGCAACTAAGTCTTTAAATTTATCATCCCATATTGAAATTAAGTATTGTTATTCAATTCTAGAGAGATACAAAATCTAACATTAAATGAAAGTTTAATTGACATGATACAAAAATAATTCAGAACTAATATCTATCGTTAGTTTCTCTATTTTATTATTCACCAATTATGTATGAATGTCTTTTTTTTTATCCACCATTCTTTTTCTTATTTTTCCATGTTATGAGTTATTTGAATCTACATCAATTTTTCAACTGTCATTTTACAAATACATAAATATCATCTTACATTGTTCAAACTTAAATTGTATAGACTTAAATATCATCTTACATTTTACCTCCCACCTCTCCAAATTTTTTTAAAGACTATTTTGCCCTTGTTTAATTTGTATAAAATCATGGAAAAATTTACCATTCCACTTTCGAAAATTATAAAAAATTTCTTAATATTCGAAAATTTCAAACTTTCGAAATAATACCCAAGTATTTTGATTTATTCCAAAATTTTGTGAAATTGGAAACTTTCAAAATGTAATTATGCAGAAAAAAATTACTAATTTTGAAACTTTGGAAAAATACCAAACTTTCTAAATGAAATATTCCAAAAAATTTCGAAACTTTGGATGAATATGAAATTTTTGAAGTGTATTTTTCGAGAAAGCTTCGAAAGTTTGGATGAATTTGAAACATCTGAAGCACATATACTTCGAAAATTTGAAACCTTCGAAGTAATTACATTTCGAAAGTTTCAGAAGTTTCGAAACTTTCAATTTTTTTTTTTTTCAAATTACTGATGTATATAATTAAAAGTATGTTTTGAAAAAAATATTACAATATTGTTATTAATTAAATTTATTACTATTTATGAAATTAGGTATGAGTAAAGTTGAGGTTCCTGCTTGAAGAACGATTATAGACTCTACAGAAAAATTCATCATCGATCAGGTATTATTATTACTGATACTCCATCACCGATCAAATTTTTATTATAGCAATATATTTGATGTTTTATTTAAAACATATTTTGTAGGTATTTCCCTCTCGAGAAGTTGTATTTGAATGGGCAAACACCAATGGAAGGCAAAATGGAATTTTAATTGTTACCATTCGATCAGATAAAGTAACCGGAAAGCGGGGAAGAAAAGACAAATTGATAAATCAAAATAAAATCAACGGTAACTTTTTCTCATAAGGAAAGTTGTCCATTTACTCTCAGATGTATACCGTTAAGTGTCGGTGTAGGATGGAAAATTAGTGTTCGTTGTGGGACACACAATCATGATTTACTTGATATTTTTATCTGTCATTCTTATTTGGGGCATTTCAACGAAGAAGAGAGGAAATTTGTCAATAACATGACAAAGTATAAGCTTGCACCCAGATTCATTTTAAATGCTTTGAAAGAGAGAAATAAAGCTAATCTCACAATTCCCACTCAAATATATAAAGCAATGAGTACTTATCGATCATCATTAAGAGGTTCGTACATAAAAATGCAGCATATGTTGAAGTTAGTACAACAATGAAGTTATGTGTATTGGACAAGAAGACGGGATAATTCAGATGTTTTGAGAGATATATTTTGGACGCATACTGATTGTATAAAGTTGTTAAACACGTTTCATTTTGTTTTGATATGTGATAGCACATACAAAATAAATTGATATCGGTTACCATTACTTGAAATTGTCGGTGTCACATCTACTAGTTTGACATTTTCCGTTGAGTTTTCTTATTTGGAACAAGAGCGACAAGATAACTTTATATGAGCATTTGAAAATGCACGACTGTTGTTCAAATTTGAGGACTTTAATTTCTAAAGTTATTGTGACTAATAGAGATCTTGCCATGATGAATGCGATTAGTGTTTTGTTTTCTACTTCAATACATTAGCTATGTCCTTTTCATATTGAAAATAATGTTGGGACAAGATGCAAACAATATGTGAAAAAGGATAGACAAGAAGAAGTATTGGATTTGTGGAAAAAAAATTGTATATTCGACTAGTGTGGAGGAGTATGATCATCATGTGCAACACTTTGAGCTAGTGTGTGCCGATATTATTCTTTTTGTTGCTTATGTGAAAGATTCATGGTTAACACCTTATAACGAAAGATTTGTCAAGGTTTGGACCATGTCGCGTTCGGTTTGTCCGCGAAAAAGGAGTCGCCACCAATTTTATTTTTACTAAAGGAAAAATTGAATAAAACCTAAAATAATATTTTTGAACCAAAAATTTGGATTCGGGAATCGATTACGAGTAGGGAAGTATTATCACCCTACAACGTCCGTTAAAACGGTTACCCTATAATTAATTATATACAAACTATTTATTTATTTATTTATTTTTACCCCAAAAAGAATAATAAAAAAAAA
This sequence comes from Cicer pinnatifidum, assembly GCA_037974775.1. Taxonomy (NCBI): domain Eukaryota; kingdom Viridiplantae; phylum Streptophyta; class Magnoliopsida; order Fabales; family Fabaceae; genus Cicer; species Cicer pinnatifidum. The sequence continues at coordinate 18,188,153 of JBBPBR010000002.1, forward strand.
TTAAATTATTTACATTAATGAAAGAAAAAAAAAACATTTTTTTTTATTAATTTGGTTTGACAAGGGGAAGACCTTGCTCCTACGTATCCCCAGGTACAATAGGGAAATCAAAACACACGTAGTTCTTGGGTAGAAAATATTTGTGTGTTGACCAATTTTATTATTATTTTTATTTATATACGTATTAAAAAAATGTAATAATAATAATAATGATAAATATAATAATAAATATAATAATGTTTGTTTTAACGTGAAAAAGAAATTAATTTTTTTAAAAAAAAAATTTTTTGTAACGTGGCGGTTTGTGAACGAGACAAATGGACACGACGGTGAAATAATCTGTTAAATGATTTGTTCGTACGTTGTCGGATCTGTCGCGACACAAAGGCCGCCAACGATTGAAAGTAAATAATATGGTGTAGCGAGCGAGGATGAATTTCATCCGGCGACAACAACCATTAATTCTAATCTTAAGGGTAAAAATATTTATCCGTTATAAATTTTTTTTATTTGATAAAGACGTATTATGAATTTTTTTATTAAATTACAATATGATAAAATTTGTTTTCTTAATTTATAGACATCAACTAGTTATATTTTTTATTATTTTATATTACAAAGAGGACAATTTTTAGGATTAAACGATTTAAAAAATAAAATGAAAGCTTAACATATGGGTTTATTTTTTATAAACAAAAAATAATAGAAAGAGAAAAAATATATCTATTAAAAAAAAGATGTAAAAACAAAAAAAAAAAAACTAATAAGCAGACTAGACAAAAGAATAAGAAAATGGTACCTTACTAGACTGATTACTTCAAGATCATATTCTCTCCTTCTCTTTTGCTAACTAATCTCTCTATTTTTTTTGTGCTCTCAGTTTGTGTTTTCAATTGTGTTCCCCCTATTGTGCTCTTGTGGCAGCCTATTTATAGATTTTTTGGTGTAGATTTCAAAAGACAAAAGAATAATTGTCAATTGATTACTATTAATCTATTTTTCGGTTTCTTTTCTTTTAATTGACCACAATTATACCGATTCTTATTGCCATTGATTCATTTCTTCGGTTTTCTTTTCTATTCAACTAATCACCATTATTCTGATTTTTATGACTATCAATCAATTTCTTTTCTGTTTTTTTTTTCATTTATTTTGATCATCATTGCATCAATTTTTATGACAATCAATTCATTTATTTTCAGTTTCCTTTATTTTTATTTATTTATTTATTTTTTTTTATTATTTTTTTTTATTATTTTTTTTTATATTTTAGAAAAGAGTCTAAACAAGAATTAGAGGCAAACAAGAACCGAAAGCACTTGTGATTGTTTAAATCTTATATTCCTAATTATTTATTTTTATTTTTTTATTTCTTCACATATATTTATATATTTATTATTATTGTCATTATTATTATTATTATTATTTCCCTTTTTTAATAAAAAATAAATAAAAGTCGGACAAAATTAGGTGTCAACAGCTGCCCCTCTTTACTTAGAATTTACTTGAGAATCAAAGTAAAAATAAGTAAAGATAACAATTGTAATTTTGTCCGAAAAAATAATTTTTTAGAAGAATGCGAGTCGTTTTCCCGACTTTAACATGCGGGTCGTTTTCTCGGCTTCGGGTGCGAGTCGTTTTCCCGGCTTTAACATGCGGATCGTTTTCTCGGCTTCGGGTGCGAGTCGTTTTCCCGGCTTCAACATGCGGGTCGTTTTTTCGGCTTCAGGTGCGAGTCGTTTTCCCGGCTTCAACATG
>JBBPBR010000002.1:18199178-18249224 GCA_037974775.1 Cicer pinnatifidum
TATTTTGATCATCATTGCATCAATTTTTATGACAATCAATTCATTTCTTTTCAGTTTCCTTTATTTTTATTTATTTATTTATTTTTTTTTATTATTTTTTTTTTATATTTTAGAAAAGAGTCTGAACAAGAATTAGAGGCAAACAAGAACCGAAAACACTTGTGATTGTTTAAATCTTATATTCCTAATTATTTATTTTTATTTTTTTATTTCTTCACATATATTTATATATTTATTATTATTGTCATTATCATTATTATTATTTCCCTTTTTTAATAAAAAATAAATAAAATTCGGACAAAATTAGGTGTCAACAGACCAATAGAGTGATGCATTTGAGGAACACAATATTTAACAAGTATTTTTAAATTATGATTTGTTTTGATTTGTTTTGTTTTAGAAATGATGATTTACTAGTTTATGTGATTTGTTTTAATTTGTGTTTTTAATTTATTTGTAGGAAATGTATGGAAAAAATTGACAAACAATTGCAGAGGGTGAAGATTCTAGGTATTGACAAGAATATGTGATTGCTCAATCAGAACAACTCATGGATTACCATGTACTTGTGAGTTGGCAAAGTTGCAAATATACGATAATGTTATCCCTTTAGATAGCATTCATGTTTTTTGGAGAAATTTAAGCATTGAACATGACTTTTCAGAACAGATGAAAGCAATGAAAGCGTACATGAAGAAACACAATATTATTGGTCAAAGCATATTCAAGGCAAAGGTGTGTGAAGTTGTATTTCCACATGCAACATCAATACTTGCACCACCAAAGAAGGTGAGAACCAAGGGAGCTAGTAAAAGGAAAAAAGAATTTGATACTCCTCATGATCCTTCGTATTGGGAGTATGTTGTTGCCTCTCAAGAATCTGCAGAGCAACCATCTCAACGTTCTGCAAGGCAACCATCTCAATCATCACAGTATTCTGCAAGGAAACCATTTAAGATACATTTTCCTACTTATATACATCAGTATATTTAGGAGATAATAGATGTTGTGGCTGATGAAAATTGTGGGTTTCGCACAATTGCAGCATTGTTAGGTTAGACTGAAGAATCTTGGACTTTAGTTTGATCACAATTGGATAAAGAGATTCGTCTACATCAAGATCTTTATTCCAATGTTTTTTAGGACAGTGTTGAATCAGTGTGCAACTCATTGAAAATATCAGGATTGGGTGCTCAAGGAAAAGATAAGTGGAAGTCTATACCAGACTTGGGTTACGTGATAGCAACACTATATAAGTTCATATTGGTGTCGTTGTCTCGTAATCTAAATATGACATTCTTTCCTCTAAACAAAGCACCATCGAAAGAGTCTTCTGTTCACTCTTTACTAGCAATTGGATTCGTCAATGAAAATCATTGGGTACAGGTAAAATTTATGAGTAATGTTGTTTATTAAATTAATGTTCAATATTTTCTTGTTCAGATAAATTAGTATTTAACTTTTTCTTGTTTATATAAAATAGATGTCTGATTGTCCTTTGCCACTTACCTCACAAAAATAGAAAGACTTTTGTAATGAGTGTGCAAAGACATGGGAAATAGGTTATGCAGCACGTATGAAGCATTGGGAACACATTGATCCATCATTTATCATATCATCTTGTATTTTATTAAATGAAGATTAGAATATCTTGTATATCATTTATCATGGATTATTAGAATATCATTTATCATTGATCCATCATTTATCAATTCATCTTGTTTTATCATTTTGAATATCTTTTATTATGGATTAACTCAAAATAAATGCGGATTAACTCAAAATATTAAAATACAAATTAATGTTCAATATCTCAATAATACATAACACAGTCACTAATCATCGTACAAGAGGCTTAACTCATTTAATATCTCATGAACTTCACTAAATGGTGCTACCAAATTAGTGGCCCTACGTACAAGCGCAACTGCTCTACGGTCTCGTGCCGATGATGACCAACATGTGCAGAAGATGATGGACCAACATTTGCAGCAACAGTAGGTGGACTCGAAGGTGCAACAGTAGATGGAGGGATGATCAAAGGATGTGAAACACTCATGTACCATGCATAGTAGTCTGCAGTGACCTCTACAGGAAAAGTCACAACAGGATATAGCCTCCGAAAGAACGATACAAATGATTTCATAGTAGTCTGCCACACCCAATCTATATTGTTCGACATCAGAGGAACATCACGCGGAATGCACTAAATACGACCAAACTGTCGAAGACATCGCTCCGGCAAATATTAGACTGAGACTCCACCACATCGAATATATCCATAGAACATCAAAATCGATACAAATGGGTGATTAGTTTGATCATCATAATATGTTGTAAACATTACATCCTCGAGCAACAAAGCATCAAGTCTCTAACGATATATCATCAATCCACCTTCAACAACATGTTTTGCAGTCGACCTACAAGCTCTTGGAAGTGCTCGTAAATCCAGCACTGCAACATAAGTAACATCATAAAATAATACAACTTAATAAATAAATAATTAAATAAATAGATAATTAAATTAATAAATGACACAACTTAATATAAATGATATACCTGTAATAGGGTCATGTAACCTCCCAACTGTCGAGTGTCATGGACAGCCCCATCTCCCCGATTGTCATAAAGGAAAACCAATGATGCGATAGCCCTCAAAAAGTCTCGACAACGATCTAAATCAATAAATAAACTAATGTATTTCGACTTCAAATGTGTATGTGTTTTATCGGCGAAAATAGTGCTGTCAACTAAATGCAACAAATATGTTCTAGCCACACACTCAAACTGGTTAGTTTGAATGAGACGACTATATAAATCACGCAACCATTGCAATCTATATTGGCCACATTTATTATAATTAATCTCAGCTAGTGTTTCCTCTCATGTTGCACCTAAGTGCTGATGTACAACTCTTGCAGCATTATTAGTGTTCATATTCACAGGTGCATGAAAAACTTTACCATGGGGTGAGATGCGAAGGAGAGTCGCGACGTCGTCTAAAGTGATAGTCGTCTCACCAACTAGCAAATGAAATGAGATGGTCTCCCTGTGCCATCTTTCAAGAAATGCGGATATCAGACCAGCATCAGCTATAGTGACGTAGGCTGAAGATAGATGTAGTAGCCCAGATTCCTGAATCCAATGCTCTATAGGATCTGGCACATGAACTTTGGTAAACTTTTTCAGCTTCAATCCATGAGTAATAACTTTTAACGATCCACGATCTTGCGATTAATTACACATCAATTAATTAATTAAATTAACTTAAATGAACAATTAATTAAATAAACTTAAATTAAATAAACATAATTAAATAAACAATTGGCTAAATTACATTTGTGGTCCCTTAACTTAATTTCAGGTAACGTTTTAGTCCTTTAACTTTTTTTTTCCCGAGTTGGTCCTTTATTTTAATTTTAAGTGACAATTTGATATTTTATGTTTTAAAATTTCAACAATGTTATCCTTCTTTATACAAAAATTCAAAAAAAATCATCAAAATTTTCAACCAAAACCCATAAAATTAATAATCATCTTCAATATAATGCAAATTTTATCAAATTCATTACTCAAATATTCAAATACACTCATATTTTCATCTCCAACAACATCAAATAAAGAATGAAAATATGAGTTTATTTCAAGATTAAAGTTATGAATTTGATTAAATTTGTATTTTATTGAAGATGATAATGAATTTTATGGATTTTGTTTGAAAAATTTGATGATTTTTTTGAATTTTTGTAAAAAAAAGGACAACATTATTGACATTTTAAAACATAAAATATCAAATTGACACTTAAAATTAAAATAAAGGACCAACTCAGGAAAAAAATAAGATAAAGGACTAAAACGTTACCTGAAATTAAGTTAAGGGACCACAAATGTAATTTAGCCTAAAAAATTAATTAAATATATTTAAATATTAATTAAAATATACCTCTCCTTCTCTTAGCCTTTGAGCCATGTGGTGCTCATACTATGTAAACACATGTGTTACCATCGATACTCCGGGGGAATCCAGTCTGTTGATCCTGCTCATCAATATCATCAGCGTCACCAGCATGTGCAGCAACATCATGAATATCATCAGCATCATCAGCATGTGCAGCACACTATTCCTCAACCTGTTCCATTTGAGGCTCAGTGACGTCCTCCTCCATATGAGGCTCAAGGACATCATCCTCCATATGTGAATGCTCAATAGGCTCAACGACATCATCATGGGCATCTTGCCTTCAATGACGCTTCCTAATTGGACGATTTGCTTCGTTCCGTCATCTGTTTGATGTTGTTGGTGGAATTCTCTTTACACCATCACCTATCAAGTTGCAAATAATTTGGCCAAACACACCTCTCATTCTAAGCACTGCAATATATCAATATCTCTATCTTAAAAAAACAATTCCATTTCGGAACTTTCATATGGCCAAACTTTCGAAACATGTTTCGGAAGTTTCTTTGAATACCAAAGGCAAAGTTCCGAATCAACTTCAAAAATTTCCATTCCAAAGTTTCAAAGCTTTCCTTGCATTTCTGGATTTTTTGCATTTCAAAACTTTCATATTGTTGGAAAGTTTCGATGTTTCTTCGTTTCGAAACTTTCATCTTCAATGAAACTTTCGAAAGTTTCGTAATCATGGAAACTTTTGAAGGTTGAAAAAAAAAATTGGTTCGAAAGTTTCAAATTTTCGAATTATACTTAATATTCAATTTCGAAGGTTTCAAACTTTCGAATCTTTGGCAATTTCAAAATGAATATTTTAAACTTTCGAATAAAATGGGTGAAAAAAAAGAAAGTGAAATTTTTTGGGGATTTTTATAGATATCACGAAGGGCAATTTGGTCTTTTCCATATGAATGGATGGTAGTAGGTAAAATTGGGGGGGGGGGGGGATGCACGGTACAAAACCCTAAAAAAAAACATTACAAATATTTATACAAAAATTCACATAATTGTAAGACCAATCATATATTTTAATTTTTTATTTATTTAATTTATTTATTGAAGGTTGAGGAATAATTCATTTAAAATAACCAGAATAATAATAATTTTACAAGCTATAAAGTGTACCAAAATAGCAAGCGATACTGCGCTTATTTATTCATGTAGTACAAAAATAGTGTCCCAAAATAGTACTTTAAATTATCGTTTAGGAAAACATTATCAATAGCCCAAAAAAAACATTGTCAATTTGTAAAATGGTGCTATAAACTAATAAAATAACATTTACCAAACAGTTTAAATTTTACAAATCAGCTTATAAACGCGTGGGTGAAACTTGACAAACAAAACAAAACAAAAAAAGAAAATCTCTCGTTATGTAAAATTAAGAACTACATCTTACTGTCATTCAAAGAGAAAGTTCAACAAAATTATATTGTCGTCAGAAAGTTCAACAAAAAAATTTGTACTACATGAATAAATAAGCTCAATATCTTGTTGACCATCAAACACCGAAGAGCTATAGCAAGAGAGTAATAAGGCTGAAGAACTATAGCAAGAGAATATTGATTACAAGCAAAATTCAGACAATTATGTCAATCAAAAGAGGAAGAAAAGAAAATAACTCTGGCCTAGTAAAATCGAGGAGAAATGCGATCAATTAAAAAAATTTATCTTTAAAGTAACAGTTATATAAAAGTTTTCACTAATAACTCCACAAGAGCGTTGTCTATAAAAGAGCGTTGTCTATCCATTTCTGTGATATCTAAAAAAGGCGCAATATAAAAAGATTTACTGGAAAAATCTACCATCATCCGGCAAAACTGAAATCCCTGCTAAAAATTTGGCAACTAAGTTGATCTGTGCCTATCTGTATAACTATATAATCCAATTTTCTACTTCAATATTAGGTATCTGTTTGCTTTGAGAATATACTTTTAATTGGTTCCCTTTCTAGACTTCCCTCTACGTTTGGATTTAGAAGTTTTGGAGGTTGAAAGCAACGTTTTCTCTGATTTTGCCCGAATGTTGCTGCATCTATCATCATCAGAAGAAGATTGACATGCTACTTCCTTCAAATCCTGTATCTCCAGGCTCCCAAAAGGTTCATAGTCAAGGGAAACAACTAACTTCACATGATCTGATGAGATAGCTTCTTTCCATCCTGCATGAAAATTGCTTTAATTAGGAAAAATAAATTAAAGACCAAGTCAAACATTAAAGTACAAGCCAATATAATAAAACTACCTCATTCCCTAAATAAAGAACTCTCTTGATAAATTTGTCCCTTTTTGTAAGAACATCTTTGAATTTACAAATGCGTTAAATATTTCTTTACTAATCAAACCTTAATTATTATACATCTTTTTTTTTTTTATAAATCAACAATAAATATTATGACAGGAACATCAACCAACACTCTCTCTCTTGACGGACAAACTTGTAGACACAAAATCAATTAATAATAGAGAAAAAGGATCATGCACTATCAATGGAAACTAATTTTACACTGATAGTGAATGGGAACTCTTGATTTTATCCCCTTATCAATAAATATAATACTAATATAAATTTTCTTAATTCCCGTGATTTTATTAATAGAGTCCTATATTTTGGGACAAGCAGTAGCAAACATTGTTTAAAATTGCAGTCGTGGTTGCAGTTATGCTGCAAACATTTATATTGTAGTAAAATACGTAAAATACGGACAATTGTGATCGCAATTGCAGTTGTGGAGACTCTATAACGGTAAAATTGTGGCCGCTTGGCGGACTGCAATTATGGTAACAAATAACAATGCTTACTTTGTGCAAGAAAGGCTTTTGCAGCCTGGCTGGAAAACTTGAACCTTCCTGGATCAACGCTACCCTCTAGATTGGACATTTTGTTTTCAAAACCAATATCACTACCATCACTACACAACCTTGACAAGTTCTGAGAATCTTCATTTCTATTAACTGTGTCAACTTCTTTCTCACCACTTTGAACTGGAAATGGAACTTTAGTATCAAACCGACAAACTGGTGTTGAAGGCTTAGCCGCTGATTGATTGTTACCACTCTTGAGTAAATCAAGCTTCGTTGGCTTATCTTGAGAACTATTCTGTTTGTCCACATTACCCTCTGATTTGTTGCAGTTGACAAAATTGACAGATATAGATCCTATCAAAAGTTCATGATTCTGAACTGAGTGTGGTTCAGTCTTCACTACGGTTTTTAAAACCATCCTGTCAATTACCGGTTTTGACCTCCCATCCCATGCTTTACCAGTATTAACTATAGCATCAATCCTCTGATCATCGCGGGTTCTATATTTCTGAACAACTTGAGGATTTGAAATTGGAGGATTCTTGTTTGTATGCAGATCGTTGGCTACAGCGTGTTGGGAATTTGGCAGCTTTTTCCATCTGGCAACTGCTATGCATGGCTGAAGTCCACCTTCTGGCTGTCCTTCAATATTCTGATCAGCACCAAAATCATATCCTGACTGAGGATCCCCATCTTTTCCTTCATTTGTTTCAGGACAATGAAGAGGTACATAGGGAGTGTTATTTGCAAACTCCTCTGGATTTTGAGCTTCAATATCATATGTATCCAAAGATGTTTCTACTGGTGATGAAGTCTTCCCCGTACTGTCAACATTCCCTTTAGTTTCTACTTCATGCCTGTGTCTTTCTTCCCTAGCCTTCTGTTCTTTTTGTCTAAGCTTTTTCTGGCGTTTCCTCTTCAAAATCTCAGCTTGTCTATAAACACAAGAGTAAATAAATGAGTCCTATTATCCAGACATTCAAGAGAACACGTTTTTGGTTGTGTCTCATGTACTTTTTGCTAAACGAAGGTTCAAAGGTAAACTAAAAGTATTGTAGCCCATGGTTTATTTTATTTATAATATGAATTAAAATCTATTAAACTAAAATGAAAATCATTGAAAAAGCATTGTACTGATATGTTGTTAATTTGTGCACTTGCAAGAAGTATTAAAAATTAGAAGCAGGTAAACTATGCTAAGTTATTGCATCAAACATGACAGTTTCTTAAGAAGGGATCAAGTTTGCTAAAACTATGCATGATAGTTTTGTGCAGGATGATGATGTCAGTTGCTTTGTTCCTAATTTTTGCTACTTTTGTCGAGATGCAATGGCCAATCAACCCTAGGTAGCTTTGCGCTTTTTAGCTGTACAGCTTTATTATAGTTTAAATGAATTCTCTAATTTCACAAAACAAACACAAAAAGGGGTTTTTCTCTGGCTTCAGTATTAATTTTCAATTAAGATTACTCTCCTGTAAAATATTATAAATCAAATATACATGGCTAAAGAAAGAATAAATCAAACTTCAAAAGATTTTTTATTTTTACTTTTTAGTTTTTATCAACATTAGTCTTTGATCGCATGGATCAAATTAACCTGGTATGGTACCTTTTCTGAGCAGCTTCTTCCTCCTCCACCAATTGTTTCTGGCACCTCAATGCTTCAGCATCCATGTCAGCAAGCCATGCTTTAACCTAAATGAAAGAAAACTCATCTCATCATGACTATGACTGAGAGAACTAATTTCCAAAGTCAAGCTTTGTTGTGATCCAATTAGGATTTACAGTTTTGAATTTTATGAGCATGTTATGCCTTGACCTTCTGTTCCATTGGCACCTTAACAGCAATATCAAAATTTCAAATATACTGAAAAATCATGTGATAGTATCAAAATCTGTTTTTGTTTTATCATTAAAAATATCTGAGGGATTTAGTTGTATAAGAGTACTAATAGGGATTTGGTTGTATAGTAATTTTGGATATATATCTGATCTATTTCAATTCAATAAAAATATATTTCCCTTAATTCTTGAGATGAGGATGGTATCAGAGCTCTCACTTTTTGGAGTCTCACTTCTGCATAAACCCTAGCCGCCTTTATTGCGGTTCTTTTTTTAAAAATCTTAGCAGCCTTCATCGCGATTCCTCTTTTTCACTGTCTTCATGGCAGTTCTCTTGCACCTCTGTTCACTACAGCCGTAAAACAGCCAGCCGTAAAACAGTTTCATGGTCACCGCTCACTTAGCCTCACAAAGATCAATTTCATCCATTTTTGTCCAGATTTAAACATCACTGCCCCCCCAATTGGCATCATCTCGAAAAACTCGGCTGGAACCCAAAAGGTCACCGTCGTCCACTCAGCCACGCGCATCCACGTTCGACCACTCTCCGAGCGCATGACCACCACGCGCCACCGAAGGGACCGTTGTTCGACGCCGTTTTTTCGTAGATCGTAGAACGGCTTGTCCTCTTTTAGTCTGGGTGTTCACTTTCCAATCTAAGCACGTTTGTTCGTGGGTCATTTGGAGCTCACACGGTTTTGTTTGGAGTTTTGTGTTACAGAATTTGGCCACTATTGTAATTGCAGCAATTATAGCTGAAGAAAGTAAAAGACAAAATACTTTCATTTTATTACTACAGCCCTAAGCTTTAGATGATAAATTAGGAACATGTAAGACATCTTTTAAGGTTAACTTCAGTGACAGAATAAAAGAACCTTTCCCTGCAATGGCTGAAAGAGAGCCATCTACAATTTTAATTTTGTGGTTACCTGCACAAGGACTATAAGAAGAAAACAGACTCGACTCCCCAGTCATATGATCAGTAGCACCAGAATCGATAATCCAAGTATGGCTGGGAGTGACACTAAGTAGAGCAGTATTTGGAAAATTACCTCTTTGAGCTATAGAGCAAGAAGTTTGAGACTCAAGAAGTTTGTACAATGGATCTACTTGTTCCTTGGTGAAAGGAGATTGGCTTGAAGGAGACTGCTTCTCTTGATCAGATGTACCAGCTTGGAGCGCATGACCTTCGTTTCTTTCTTTTTTTTTTTTTTTTTTTTTTTTTTTTCCAATTTAGAGGTTTTCCATGGAGCTTCCAACATGTATCACGTGTGTGCCATGGATGTTTGCAATGTTCGCACTATGGTTTCTTGCCAACGCTCTTCCCGTCTTCATTCTTAGTGACTACAGCAGAGCTTTCAACCTCACCAACAAAAGGTGACTTACCCATCATAATACCTTGTCTCGCCTCTTCTCTTCTAACTTCTGAGAACTGTTCCTAAAGTGATGGCAATAGGATATCTCCCAATATTCTGCCTGGGACTTCATCAAGCCGCTTATTAAGCCCAACCAAGAACATGAATACACGGTCGTTCTCCTGTGTCTTAAGAAACAAAACACTGTCCTCACAACACTTCCAATGATCATCATAGCAGAGATCCAATTCTTGCCATAATGTCATCAACTCATTATAATAGGTAGTGACATCTCTATCTCCTTGTTTGGCATGCCACAATCGTGATTTGAGATCGAAAATTTGAGAATAATTCTAAATATCAGAATATGTTTCTTTGACAGCCTCCCAAACTTCCTTCGCAGTACGCAAAAACATAAAAGGTTTTCTTATTGTTGATTCCATATTACTAAGCAGCCAAGCAATAATAACAGAGTTCTCAGATTTTCAAAACCTGTAATTCGGATCAGTTGTGGCAGGCATTAGCACCTCTCCTGTTAGGAAACCATATATTCCTTTACCGTCTAAAATCAATCTTGCGGTTTGAGACCATTTGACATAATTTTTACCATGTAGTTTCTGAAGTAGATAAGATGAGATCCTTTCTTAGTAAATAGGAGAAACCAATAGGTACTAGTTCTCTAGTATATTCAGGTACACAACAACTTTCTTTTGGATTTAATGCTTCAAATACACTATAACCAATATTGGATACTGGACTCTGGAGCCACTGACCACATGATACTCTTACCTACACACTTATCCACTTATTCATCTCTCCCTTGCAACAAAAAAATATCCACATCAAATGGTATCCTTATAGCACAGGTCAAGGAGATGTCCAAATAAGCCCATCCATAACTCTAAGAAATGTCTGTCATATTCCTAAATTGTCCACTAACTTAGTTTCCATACAAAAACTAATACATGACCTATCATGTAATGTTTTTTTATAACAAATCTTGTCTTTTAGGACAAGAATTTGGAGAGGACGATTAGTAATGCTAAAGAATAGAATGGTATTTATTACTTGGAAAACCAAAGTCTTCCTTCAAATCTACTAAGCAATATTCTAAATCAATAAAGACCAACACAAGGTCATTTTGTACCACTGTCGCCTTGGTCATCCTTCATTTAGAGTCATAAAGCACTTGTTTCCTTCGCTCTTCAAGAAATTAGATGTAGATAGTCTTCAACGCGAAGTGTGTAAGTTTGCTAAACACAAACGTATACCTTTTCTAGTTAGTAACCAAATGAGTACTTCTCCATTTGGTTCAGTTGAAACTAATGTATGGGATCCTTCTAATGTTCCTCTTGAAGTTGTGGGATTTTAGAGAAAAAGATGAGAGAAAATAATAAGGGTTTGAATATTATTGATAATAGCTTTATGTTAATTTGACTACAAAAGACTCAATACTAATCTCTATTTATAGAGAAACATAGACTCAATACTAAATTAGGAATAAATGATAATAATTATGAGATATTATAAGATATCTCTATGATTATAAATTGATCATAAGAAATAACTCAACAAACTCTAATATAATATAAAAGATCTTATAAGATGTTTTCTAATATTCTGACACTCACCCTCAAACTAAAACTTACTAAGCTTTAGCTTGTTACAAGGAAACAATGTTTTGCTCCGCAAAGTAATAAAAAAAGATGGAAAGGCAACTCAGGGATAGAGGTGAAGTCGAAGAGAATTGCTATAAATACAGCCTAGCCAGATAGCCAGAATGATCATCAGCATGAGATAAATTCATGGCAAGTAGTTGAACAAAGCAAGGTTCGTCTCTCTAAAAAACTGCATTTCGAAGCTTCAAACCAATAATATCAGAGGCTCAAAATATTTAAACTTGAATTTGCTTCAAAGAGAGAGAGACATGCTTCAAGGAGAGAAAGGGAAGGCTAGTACATCTGGGACAAAGATAGGGCCAATGTATCTAGGACAAATTGCCAAACTGTATGCATGTGGCTCAGAAGAAAAAACCTAAAACAGATCTGGAACTAGTAAGGAAAACTCAATCTATAGGTCTGAAACATTATGCCGAAAGGCGGACAAATGCGCCTAAGCTCGAGGCTGGTGGTGGCGGCGCATGAGATGAACACGGCGGATCTTCGAGACACATGAGCGTGAGAGATCAATGTCGAATTGCTGCAATGGAAAATAAAACAGTATGATAGATGCCATTTTGGCAATGGTGAAAAGGTATCGCTGTAATCCTACCCAAAAATCTGAGTATATCCCTTGGCTACCAAACGAGCCTTAAGTCGATCAATCTTACCATCAGGGTCAACCTTCACCGTATATAGCCAACAACAACCAACTAAAGACTTCCCATGATGTAAAGGGACCAATTCTCAAGTACCACTGCTTTGAAGAGCACACATCTCATCAAGCATTACTTACCTCCACTCAGGGTGGGATAATGCTTCACCAGGAGATTTAAGAATAGAAACAAAAGATACATAAGACAAGCAAGTGTAATGCAAGGGAGAGAGACGATGATAACACAAATCAATATAATGAGAAGATGGATTACGTGTTGTGCGACCGAAGTAGTAGAACAAAAGTTCGGATGACCCTGAACCCACCGAATTTATAATTTGTCGGGGAGCCATGTGGAGATGGTGTAGTCTGAATAATGGCAGAAGGATTGAGCTGAGTTGCATTTATCGAAGGCGAAATTTTACCATGCAACTTCCAACAACGATCAATAGTGTGTCCAAGCCGATTACAATGCTCACATTTGGGACGAGGCTTTGAGTCGGATGGTCCTCCGCGAGAGCGACTCTGATTATGTCCCAAAGATGCAAGGTCAACAATGTCACTTGGAGCTAAAGTAATAGAGGGTTCAACTGGATGTGTTGTTGGTACTCGAAGGAGGATCGCTGAGGTAGTAGACATATCCAGAATAGTATCAAACCCCAAATTTGATCACGAGTTGCAGAGTACTCCTGGAGTAGGCCATAGAGTGCAAGAAGCATGAAGAACATGTTGTGTTGATTCAACTCCTTTTGTTCAAATGGATTACTTGCAACAGGAGGGAGAAGCTCATTAAAATCATGAAGTACACTATGAACGGTGCCAAGATATGAAGAAATAAAGCCATTTATCGTCTTCGAAGTAATGATATTCAGCAAGTGGTGACAAAGTCTACAAAGACGTTGAATGTCATTAGTGTAGAGTGTCTTTGCTTGACTCCAATCCGATTCACATGTGAGATGTGGACGGAAAATTGGTTTAACATCTGGATGAAGTGTAGACTTAATAGCATTGCACAATTGAGCATCTATCTGCTTCCATTTTGATGTTTTCGCTGCAAACACCTTTTCAGGATTTTGAGTCAGATGGTCCTCGTCGGCGGCTCAACTGTCCTAATTTGATCCATTCAATTTTTTCGATAGAGAGAGAAGAGGTGATGTAGTTGGTAAAGATGCTCTTTGTTTCAGACAAAGATGTCATGGTCGGTAAAAATTGCCAAAAAACGCATCTGAACCGAGAAAATAGGGGTTGTTCGAACTAGAGAACTCGAATATCCATGACTCAAAACTGAAAACTCAGGGCAGATATGGAATCAGAAGGCTGAGGCGAGTGCAATCGAAAAAGCGACGTCCTGAACAGCTGTCAGACGCGCCGTCACGCCTAGTCGCAGAGGGTGAGCGCGTGGTGGCGCGTGTGGGTGCGTGGGAGGCTTGTTGAAAGCTAAAATGGGCACTTGTTAGATCAAATTCATGCTATGTTATTTCGAAATAAGGTTCCCAAGAAATTTTGGGGATAAGCAATACTAATTGCTTCATATCTCTTAAATTGTTTACCTTCTAGTGCCCTTGGCTTCAAAACTCCCATGGAGATCATTCTACCCTAATGTGTCCACCTCTAAAATTGATTTTGAAAAAGATGAAAATGAAGGAAATGACAATGTTGAGACTGAAATTAATTCTAAGAAAGATGGAAATGATGGCATTGATGTAAGATATGGGAAGAATCTAGTATATACAAAAAGAACAAATGTCATTCTTGAATCTATTCACATAAGAGCATTTTACATGAGATAACTTCCCTTGACACTTAAAACTCTAGCATCCAATCTATGAATCTTCCCATGCACTTAAATCAGAGTCCAACACACCGCCAACTTATGATGACCTCCATATCCCAATTGCCCGTACGAAGAATATTAGGCCATGTACCAACTAGCCACTCTACCCTCTATCCAACTACCTATGCTTTGAACAATTCTCACCTACCCATAAAGCATTCCTCAAAAGTCTAAACACTACCATTACACCTACCTCTCTATCTGAAGCATTGTATGAAAGGAAATGGACACAAGCCATGGACATGGAAATGGAAGCACTAGACTAGAACAATAATTGGGATTTGGTCCTTCTACCAAATGGAAAGAAACCTGTAGGATGCAAGTGGGTATACATTGTAAAGTACAAGGTAGGGTTGGTAGCTAAATGATTTACTCACACGTATGGAGTGGATTCCTTCAAAATATTTACTCCGGTTTCAAAATGAGTATCGTTAGGGTATATTATCTTTAACAACTAATTACAGTTGGAACTTGCACCAATTTGATGTAAAAAATGTTTTCCTCCATGAAGATCTAGAAGAAGAGACTGATATGGACTTACCCCTAGATACAGTGAGCATATTCCTGCCAACACTGTTTGTAAGCTAAAGAAGGCTTTACGAGCATGGAGGGTCTAGGCTTCAAACGAAGCCAAGGAGATCATACCTTTTTTTATCAAATACTCTGAGTCAGGGGGTATAATAGTGTTATTGGTATATGTGGACAACATTATAGTGACAGGTGATGATGAAAAGGAGCAACAACTGTTAGGACAACACCTAGCCAAAGAATTTGAGATTAAAATCTTGGGAAGATTGAAGTATTTCTTGGGAATTGAAGTGGCTCACTCTAAGAAAGGGATTTTCATAAGCCAACACCAATAGATCCAAATTTAAAAATGGGAAATGCATAAGACATTACAATTGACAAGGAAATGTACCAAAGATAAGTTGGAAGACTCATATATCTGTAACATATTAGACCTGATGTTGCATTCGTTGTAAGCCTAGTCAATCAATTCTTGCACCAACCAAATGAGGGGTGCACTTGCAAGCTGCACTCAGAATCGTGCAATATTTGCAAGGAACCCCAGGAAGAGGAATTTTGTTTAGACGAAATGGAAATATGGGTCTTGAAGAATATATTGATGTTGACTATACAGGGTTCGTTGTAGATAGAAGATCAACCACATAATTTTTCACTGTCCTATGTGAGAAACTTGTTACTTGGATGAGTAAGAAACAAAGTGTGGTATTCAGATCCAGTGTTGAAGCAGAATTTAGGGCAATGGCACAAAGGATATGCGAGTTACTATGGTTGAAGATCATTTTGGAAAATCTGAAGATAAAGTGGGATGAACCAATGAAACTTGTTGAAGTTGTGGGATTTTAAAGAAAAGGAGGAGAGAAAATAATAAGGGTTTGAATATTATGGATAATAGCTTAATGCTGACTTCATTACAAAAGATTCAATACTAATTTCTATTTACATAGAAACATATACTCAATCATAAATCAAGAACAAATCATAATGATAAAGAGAGATATTCTAAGATTCTCTATGATTATAAATTGATTATAGAAAATAACTTAAGATACTCTAATATAATATAAAAGATACTATAAAATATTATAAGATTTTTTCTAATATTCTAACACTCTCCCTCAAGCTAAAGCATACTAAGTTTTAGCTTGGTACAAGAAAACAATGTTTTGCTCTACAAAATAACAAAAACGATGGAGAAGCAACTCAAGGATGCATGTGAAGTCGGAGAGAATTGCTATAAATATAGCCTAGCTAGATAGCTTGATTGATCATCAATCTGAGAGAAATTCATGGTAGGCAATTGAACAAAGCAAGCTCCGTTCTTCTAAAAACTGCATTTGGAAGCTTCAAACCAATAATAATGGAGACTAAAAATATTTAAACTTGAATCTGCTTCAAGGAGAGAGAGAAGCATGCTTCAAGGAGAGAAAGGCAAGGCCAGTGCATCTGGGACAAATTGCCAAGATAAAGTAAGTCATTAAAATAAAAGACATCGTTAGAATAACCGCCAACGTAAGAAGTCATCACTAATATAATTCATATGTGAAAAAAGAGACACCACCAAAATGATCGTCGGTGAGGATAAAAGTCACTATTATAATCTATTAGTAAGAACTAAATTGCATGACAAACACCAAAGAAGAAGCAACGTGACTCTAAAAAAATGAAGCCATGATCGATAAACAGAGCGAGATAGCGCGTCCAAAATAGGAGAGATAACGGCTGTTTGACCCAGGACACATATTTTAATTGATCAAAATTCAAACTGAGAAAGGTCGCGTTGTAAACGATTGTCGAACTGAGACAAAACAAATCGAGAAAAGTCACGTTGTAAATGATTTTCGAACCAGATACCTTTGACCTCCTCTACAAGTGGACTTATCAGTTGCATTAACCATATAGACTTCAGGTATGGTATGACAGCATCATAGTATTTTTGAAAGTGATCCTGAGATGAATCAACAACTGATGTCAAAGCTCCCTCTTGCACCATTTGTTTACCATTCTGAAGAAGTACAAAAATATCATGTGTGCAATTCTCGCTGAAGTTGAGCAGAGCTAAAGCAGCATGAGTCTCTACCCAAGGATTCTGAAAATCATCCATTGCAGCAACTAGGGCTGGAAACACCCCCTGATGATATTGAACTTGCAAATATGGACCCAAATCAGTAGATAATTGCCCACCAATTGCATTAATAGCTGCCCACCTTACATGAGGATGTTGATCAGGAGATGAATTCAATACCATAGCCACTACATGCTCCAAATTCTTTATCATGACCTTTGAGCATCCTTCAGCTATCCGAGCAAGTGCAATCAATGCAGCAAGACGTTTTTGCCACTCACGTGCTGCCAAATATGCAAGTAATTGTTCATAAGCAACTGGTGCAATCGGATTTCCTCCCAAACATATAGATAACCTACCCAAACATTCCTGTCCAACACTATAATTGCTAGTTTCACCAGCATCTTCATCCTCAGTCTCCGCATTGTGCCAGGCTGGATCATCCTCAATATCCAAAAGCATTTTCATAAGAATCGCAAACAACCTGCTAGTAAAATGCGACATCTTCCTCGCCATACTAGGAGCAAACTCCCTCGCTTCAACGAGAGTTATCACAAACTGCTCAAAGGGTTGTTTTTTTGCAACAGCCTTCAATGCCCCAGCCTTAATTAGTTTAAAGTGATCATCATTCAATCCCAAGTCCCCACATAAAACATCAGAATAGAATCCCTCTCCTCTTGTAGTACACAGCCTAATGAAAATCTTGCATCCATACTCCGTCTCATGTGACTGGCCAAGAATATGAGCACTAGAATGCCAAAAAGTGTCACGTCCTTCATCCTCATCAAACCTAAAGATATGAAGTTTAGAATCCTCTTCAAGAAGATGAGTCATATCCCAAAGAACACAATTAACCTTAGCAATAAGAGCATTATTGGCCAATTTCTTTGAGAATTCACGAGCAACGTCCAAATGAGTAGTTTGCCATTTCTTTCCTTCCTTCACGTTTCCATCAGGAAGCGGTACCTTAATCAGATCTGTAGATGGGGAAAGCAGGTGAATCTGCTGCTCCTCCTGAATCGATTTGAAGATACGGACGCGCTTAGGGATTGAGGCGGCTAGGTAGGGTTCATCCTTTGCGTGAACAACCATGGCGGCAGCGACGGTGAATGAATACAAATAGAAACGAGCAGCGGCGACGGAGGAAGATGAATAGAAACGCTTAGTATTTTTTTGAAGGAGCGATGTCGAAGGTGGTCGTTTGCCGGAAACAGTAACGGCGGCGGTAACGAACTGAACGGAAACGTAAACTAGTGTCGTTTGAGAAAAAAATATCACGTTGAGAAAGAAAAACTATAATTATATTCCCTAACTGTTGGGAACTTAGAAGCGGAACAACGTCAAGATTGTTCAAGGAGGATCGAAATAGGCTCTGATACCATATTGAAGTTGTGGGATTTTAGAGAAAAGGAGGAGAGAAAATAATAAGGGTTTGAATATTATTGATAATAGCTTAATGTTGTTACAAAAGATTCAATACTAATCTCTATTTATAGAGAAACATACACTCAATCCTAAATCAGGAACAAATCATAATAATAAAGAGAGATATTCCAAGATTCTCTATGATTATAAATTGATCATAGAAAATAACTCAAGATACTCTAATATAATATAAAAGATACTATAAGATATTTTCTAATATTCTAACAACTTTTTTGTGATAATAAATCTGCTATTGGCATAGAACATAATCCAGTGCACCATGACAGAACCAAGCATATTGAAGTTGACAAACATTCCATAAAAAAAAAATAATAAAAAAAAAAAAAAACTTGATAGTGGACTAATTTGCATTCCATATGTCTCCTCTGAAGTAAACCTTGCACATCTTATAATTAAAGGGCTAAACAGCGGCAACTTTGAAAGAATTGTATCCAAGCTGAGAATGGAGAACATTTATTCACCAACTTGAGAGGGAGTGTCAAAATTTGTTCCTGTTGTATTATTAAAAATATCCCTTAAGTATAGGGATTGGGTTGTATAGGAGTACTAATACGGATTTGGTTGTACAGTAATCCTGTATACATATCTTATGTATTGTCAACATATTTTAATTCAATAAAAACATACTTCCCTAATTCTTGAGTGATAAATACTTGGTATTATGGGATGCCTACGTTCTACAAGGATGCTTGGTGCAATACTTAAGTGGCTTGATTTTTCCCTAAGTGAGTGCTTATCAAATAATAACATAGCTGGTAGTCGATGTCTCAAAAAAGGCTACTTCATAGAGTACAACCTTCGAGAACTCAGGTCTTAGGGGCGATGGTACAATAGGGACTTGGGGCGATGGTACAATAGGGACTTGAATATTATGAAGTTAGTATGTGAAAACCACCTTGTAGATGAAACACTCCTTTCGAAGCAATATTATAAGCACCATGTATTAAGATAAGAAAAGGAGGGTGAGTTATGTGAACATAATTTGAAGTTATGAGAAACAATACCAATTTATGTTCTAGCAAGAAGCTTGTGCAAGCAACTACGTTTTTGGGTTCAAGACCAATTTTTCCAGCCCCTCCATGAAAAACATATTTTTGCATTGACACTGTTGTCCCCAATAAAAATGTTCTTTCACTAGCATCATCAAGGATACTGAACAACTCCTGGGAAGGTATAGGAAAACTGGAAGGTTTAGATTGAACAATATCCTGCAAACAATTTAGATGAATTGCATTAATATAGCAAAGTTACATATGCAACCAAATTTGACAAGAAAAGCAAATTGATAAGTGCCATATATGCTGCTTACCAATAGAGCAGCGCCAGCAGTCAGATAACATTGCGGAAGTAAAAATATTCCTTGTTTTTTAGTAAGAGTTACCAAAGCATTCAAAATCGAAGACCCTGGAACTTCCTAGAAAGCAAAGTCAATGAGAAAAAACATGATATTAAGTTTACTTAATGTAAAACAGCAAAAAAGTATAAGATCTGAAATGCAGAGAACAACATAATGCTCCATCATAATTCAAATCATTGACCTCTAAGTCTTTCTTAATAGTTTATCTTCTAGTATTTTAAGTAAAGAAAGTAAAAGGCAAAATATTTTCATGTTTTATTACTACAGTTCTAAGCTGTTTATATAGGAAAAGAAATTACAATAGTAATACTGAGTAATAATGATAGAATAATAAAATAAAAATAAACAGAATAATATAAGACAAAAGAGAATAAAAACTTATTTTTCTTGATTCTTCAACACTCCCCTCAAGTTGGTGCGTAGATATCTGTCATGCCCAACTTGGCTATATGTCGCTCAAAATTGAGTCTTCCCAAACTTTTTATCAAGATATTAGCAGTTTGCTAATTAGAAATCACAAATGGCAGGCATATAATCCCAGCATCAATTTTTTCTTTTAAGAAATGGCGGTCAATCTCAATGTGTTCTATCATGTTGTACAGGGTTGTGAACTATACTAATTGTTGTTTTGCTATCACAGAACAATGTTAAGGGTGAGTCAACTTTCATTTTCAGTTCGTCTAAGAGTTTACAAATCCACAAAAGTTCATAGATTCCATGAGTCAGTGCTCTGAATACGGCTACTGCACTGCTTCGAGCAACAACCCCTTGTTTCTTACTTCTTCAAGTGACTAAATTTCCCCAAACATAAGCACAATATCCAGTAGTAGATTTTCTATCAGTAACTGATCTTGTCCAATCAGCATCTGTAAATATAAACGTTTCTCTTTCATTAGTTTTTTTGAAGTACAAACTCTTTCCAGGATTAGATATCAAGTACTTTACGATCCGATAAACTACCTCCAAGGGTTCTTCATAGGGAGAATGCATGAATTGGCTTACAACACTTTGAGAAAGCGATGTCAGGTCTAGTATGGGCAAGATTTACCATGCATATACAATTAGAATTGCAAATTTACCAACATTAGAGAACTTCATGAACAAAGTATGGTTTGATTATCCCTGCATATAACCTTGCCTTTTGACCGGCCAAGTGAATTTTTCAAACCAAGCCCTTGGAGATTGCTTGAGACCATAAAAGCAATTTTGTACTTTGCACACATTTGAACCAAACTTATCTTCAAAGCCAGGTGGACTATCCATGTATACTTCCTCCTCCAAATCATCATTCAGAAAAATATTTTTTACATCAAGTTGGTTAAGAGACCAATCTAAATTCACCGCCAAGGACGAGAGAACTCTAATAGTGTTTAGTTTGAACACCGGAGAAAAAGTCTATAGGTAATCAATGCCCTATATCTTTGTAAACCATTTTGTAATGGTCAAAATATTAGAAAATATCTAATAAGATCTTTTATATTATATTAGAGTATCTTGATTTATTTCTTAGGATCAATTTATAATCATAGAGTTATCTTAGAATATCTCTCATTAATATTATGATTTATTCCTGATTTAGAATTGAGTCTATGTTTTTCTATAAATAAAATTTGTATTGAGTATTTTGTAATCAAGTTAGCATAAAGCTATTATCAATAATATTCAAACCCTTATAATTTTCTCTTCTCCTTTTCTCTAAAATCTCACAACTTCAACATGGTATCTAGAGCCTATTTCGATCCTCCTTGAACGATCCTGCCTCTATTCCGCAACTGAGTTCCCAACAGTTTGAAAATATAATCATAGTTTCTCTTTTCTAGCATGATCATTCCTTTTTCTGACTAACGTAAACTTCCACCCACAATCATCGTTGTTGCCCTGTCTGCTATGTCCGCTTCCGCCATCTGTTGCTGTTGCCTTTCGTCGGTGATGCCTCGTCTGCTACTGTCGGTGCCGCTGTCTACTATTGCTGCCTACCATCGCTACTGGAAACGTTTTCCAACATAACCACTTCCATTGTGTGTGGAATCTCCCAATCTACACAACCCAGATTTTTTTAGGTCAAAAGTTGCTCCACACGCGCTCATGTGCCTCAAGATCCGCCGTGTTCATCTCATGCGCCGCCATCAACAGCCTCGAGTTCAGGCGCGTTTATGCGCCTTGCGGCATAATGTTTCAGTCGTCTAGATTGATTTTTCCATTCTGGTTCCAGATCTATTTTAAGTTTTTTTCTTTCGAGCCACATGCATTCAGCTTGGCAATTTGTCCCAGATACACTGACCCCATATTTGTCTCAGATGTATTAGCCTTGCCTCTCTCTTCCTGAAGCATGCCTCTCTCTCCTTGAAGCAAATTCAAGTTTCAATATTTTGAGTCTCTGATATTATTGATTTGAAGCTTCAAAATGCAATTTTTTAGAAGGACGGACATTGGTTTGTTCAATTGCTTGTCATGAATTTCTCTCATGCTGATGATCATTCTAGCTATTTTGCTAGGTTGTATTTATAGCAATTCTCTCCGACTTCACCTACATCCCTGAGTTGCCTTTCCATCTTTTTTTATTATTTTGTGGAGCAACACATTGTTTTCTTGTAACAAGCTAAAGCTTAGTAAGCTTTAGCTTGAGGGGGAGTGTCAGAATATTAGAAAATATATAATAAGATCTTTTATATTATATTAGAATATCTTGAGTTACTTCTTATGATCAATTTATAATCATAGAGATATCTTAGAATATATCTCATTATTATTATGATTTATTCCTGATTTAGAATTGAGCCTATGTTTCTCTATAAATAAATATTAGTATTGAGTCTTCTGTAGTCAAGTTAACATAAAGCTATTATCAATAATATTCAAACCCTTATAATTTTATCTTCTTTTCTATAAAATCCCACAACTTCAACAGTAACCAAGTGTGTCTTGAATCTTTCAACTGTGTTATCATAATTATATTTCACAGTGAATACTCATTTACAACCAACAGTATTCTTTCATGTAGGTAATGTCATGAATCTCCAAGTTTGATTCTTCTCAAGAGATTTCATCTCCTCAATAACAGATTGCTTCCACTTTGGAATTTTTAGAGTCACTTGTACATTTTTTGGAATTTCTACAGTAGACAACATAGAGGTAAACACATCAAATGAAGGGGACATTTTGAGTATGACACATAATTAGACAAAGGTTGTTTAGTGCATGATGTAATAGGTTTTCTAATTGCAATAGGAAGGTCTATATGAGGATACTCGACATGACTCTTAAGAATAAAAGAACACTTATCTATATAAAGATGATGTGTTGGATTATCTATTGGTTCAGAATCTTGGAAGGGTCGGAGAATGGGTCCTTCATTTCTCTATTTATGATTTATTCTTTCAAAGACATTTCCCTTCTAAGTAGGGTCAATGGTAGTAAAATTATTATTAAGATCAAGAATTTGATCATTGCGATTTTAATTTGAAATTATCACCGCCAAATCTGTCGAAACCTTATTTATAAGTGGATTGAGTTCTAATATGGATTCTTTAGCATTTTCTTTGGGTGCATCAATACAAGTCTCATAATTTTGTAACAACACTATATCACCTAAAGTAATGATGTTTTCAAAAGCAAAAAAGAGAATCTTCCTTATAATTTCCTCCTAAAGATGAATGTCAATTAAAAATGGTTGATTTTCAACAAAAGTAACATCAAATTGTTACAAAAATTATTTTTGATTTTGATTCAAAACACCTATACCCCTTCTAAGTTAGAGAGTAAACCAGTAAAAACACATTTTATTGCTCGTGGCTCGAGTTTGTCAAGTTGTTTATGTTCATGAACAAAAGCAATGTAACCAAAAACTTTTAGTGGCAAATCAGTAGAGACACTAGTCAAAGGAAAACAATTTCAAAAAACATCAAGAGGGTTATGAAAATCTACAACTTTAGATGGCATTCGATTAATTAAATATTATGTAGTTAAAATAGTTTCACCCCACAAATATTTTGGAACCTTATTTGCAAATAGTAAAGCTCTAACAACCTCAAAAAGAAAAAGATGCCTATTATTTCTCTCTGCAATTCCATTTTGTTGGTATTAACACAAGAACTTTGATGAACAACTTCATTTGTAAGAAAAAAATCGCACAAAGTACACTAAAATATTCTTTAACATTATCACATCTGTAGACTTGAATATTTGTTTGGTATTGAGTTTGAACCATTTTAAAGAAATTTTTGACAACCTGTCCAACTTCCGATTTTTCTGTCAATAAATAAACCCAACAAATTCTAGTATGATCATCAATAAAAGTTATAAACCATTTTTTTATTCGAAAAGGTGTTTATTCTATTAGGACCGCAAACATCACTATGAATAACTGCAAACAGTTTTGATTGTTTATATGGTTGTGTAGAAAAGAAGAACGATAATGTTTAGCAAATTCGCAAGTTTCACAATGAAATAAAAACGGATCCTTCTTATAAAATAATTTAGGAAACAAATGTTTCAAATACGGAAAACTAGGATGTCCTAACCATAAATGCCATAACATAATATCATCATTATTAGAAGAAACAAAAATAGATTCAAAGCAGGTACTCTTTTGAGGTTGGTCTTTGAAGTCGAGTCCATTGTCAAGATAATAGAGACCTCCGCTCTCCTTAGCATTGCCAATCATCTTCCCCGTGCTCAAATCCTTAAAAGTGCAATGAGAACGAAAGAAGTTAGCTTGACAATTTATATCCTTTAATTTAGTAATGGATAACATATTGCATGATAAATTAGGAACATGTAAGACATCTTTTAAGGTTAACAAAGGTGACAGAATGACAGAACCTTCCCTACAATGGCTGAAAGAGAGTCATCTGCAATTTTAATTTTGTGGTTAACTGCATAAGGACTATAAGAAGAAAACAGACTTGACTCACGAGAATCGATAATCCAAGTATGACTGGGAGTGACACTAAGTAGAGAAGTATTTGGAAAATTACCTCATTGAGCTATAGAGCAAGAAGAAGTTTGAGACTAAGGTGTTTGTACAAGGTCTAATTGTTCCTTGGTGAGAGGAGATGGGCTTGAAGGAGGTTGTTTCTCTTGATCAGAGGTCCCATCTTGGAGTGCATGACCTTCGTTTCCTCACTTTTTCTTTCAATTTGGAGGTTTTCCATGGAGCTTCCAACATGTATCACGTGTGTGCCATGGATGTTTGCAATGTTTGCACCATGGTTTCTTGTCATCTCTCTTTTCATCTTCATTCTTAGTGATCAGGGCAGAACTTTCAACCTCAACAAAAGAAGGTGACTTACTCATCATAACACCTTATCTCGCCTCTTCTCTTCTAACTTCTAAAAACGTTCCCTGAAGTGATGGCAATGGAATTTTTCCCAATATTCTGCCTCGAACTTCATCAAGTTGCTTATAAAGCCTAACCAAGAACATGAATACTCGGTCGTTCTTTTGTCTCTTAAGAAACAAAAATTGTCCTCACAACACTTCCAATGATCATCATAGCAGAAATTCAATTCTTGCCATAGTGTCATCAATTCATTATAATAGATAGTGACATCTTTATCCCCTTGTTTAGCATGCCAATATCGTGATTTGAGATCAATAATTTGAGAAAAATTCTGAATATCAAATTATGTTGTTTTGACAACCTCCTAAACTTCCTTCGCAGTAGGCAACATAAAAGGTTTTCTAATCGTTGATTCCATATTACTAAGCAGACAAGCAATAATAACAGAGTTCTCAGATTTCCAAACCTATAATTCGAATCTGTTGTGGCAGGCATTTGCACCTCTCTTGTGAGGAAACCATATTTTCTTTTACCGTCTAGTATCAATCTTGCGGTTTGGGACCATTCAACATAATTTTTTCCATTGAGTTTCTGGATTTCAACCTTGAAGGCATTAGAAGTTCCCTCTTCGCCAAAAAAATTGGAAAAACCATTCCAGCCACCACCTCCAGGCTACCACCACTAGGAATGTCCCTACCTAAACTAGTACTGCCAGCGTTGTTGACTACTTCTGATTTTTCAGCCAAACCATCGTCGTTGTTGCCGTTGTCGCTACCCATAAGGGCTGCCTTCCATGGGGTATTGTGTGTCGTTAGGTAGACAAAAAATCAAGTCGGGTAACAAGATGGGTCGATCAAAAATTAAAAACAAAATATTGGAGCCCTTGAAGTTTGGAGCCTCAAACCCACCTGGTTTGTGTAAAGTTTTACAGAACCCTAACCAAGAACTCTTGATACGATGAAGAAAGTAAAAAGCAAAATACTTTCAAGTCTTATTACTACAGCTCTAAGTTGATTATATAGGAAAAGAAATTACAATAGTAATACTGAGCAATAATGAAAAAATCTTAAAATTAAAATCAACAGAATAATATAAAATAAAAGAGAATCAAATCTGATTTCCCTTGATTCTTTAACATTAAGCTTTTTCTCTCTGGCAATTTGAGGGACCCTCCCTTTGAACTATCCTCATTTGTATTAAATCTAAATCTAAAGGTTTCTTCCCCACAAGTCTAAACCACCTAAGTCGAGATTCAACCATCTTTTTTACAATAGGGACTACCCTAACTCTATCTCTATTGCTATCACTCCAATACTATATTGTCTAGTACATCCCCACATTTAGTGCAACATTCTCATATCTAATACACTAAGTTTACTCTTGTGTTGGCATTTTATTGCCCAACACTTTGTTCCATACAACAACACTAATATTAGAGTTATACGACAAAACTTTCCTTTTAGCTTGAGTGGCATCCTTTTATCACATAAAACCCCTGAGGATCTCCTTCATTTCATCCATCCTGCTCAAATCTTATGATTTACATCTCCCACTATTTCTCCATTGTTTTGAACAATACACCCAATATACTTAAACCATTTGACTTGTGGCTTGGTATGGTCTCCTACTTTCACCTCTAAACTATGTGTGATTTGCCTTTCGCTAAATTGACACTAATATATTATCTTACTTCTACTACTCACACGAAATCTTTACTTTTTTAAAGCTTGTGGTTATTGTTGCATCTTTTCGGTCTGCTTCATTTGTTTAGAAAAGGTCTCCTTCACTTGACCCTTTGTTTTACCTTCATTCTTCTCCTCCACTTGACCCTTCGTTTTCCCTTCATTCTTCTACAATGTCACTGTTTACACTTCATCAAAAGCTACCACTTCATTTGTTACTATACATGTTCGAAGAGTTTGTGACTGAACCCAGAAATTTGAGAATGTAAATTGTTTATTATTTAATCTGAAATGGTGATCTTGGAGCTCTACAATGGTGGAAAAACACTAAAAAAGTAAAAGATAAACCAGAGTTCTAAGAACTCCTAATCTAGAGCAAAGCTCCTAACTAGAGAGAAAACTCTTCTAAACCAACTCTAACAACTTTTCCGAATGAGATCCTAACTACCCTTCCTCCATCTTATAACAGAATCCCATAAAATCAGGGAATATACTAACTAAATCTTATTTTCTAAACAATCTATCTATTGAGCCAAGGCCCAATATTTAGTATCCTATCCGTTTGTGCCTCAAACACATTTCCCTTTGAATCTACTTCCATCTTCTGCAGTGTCAACATGGATTCAGAAACTGAATCTTCAACGTAAGAGGATTGTTAGAATACTAGAAAATATCTTATAATATCTTTTATATTATATTAGAGTATCTTGAGTTATTTTCTATGATCAATTTATGATGATAGAGAATCTTAGAATATCTCTCTTTGATATTATGATTTATTTCTAATTTAGGATTTATTCTATGTTTCTCTATAAATAGAGATTAGTATTGAGTCTTTAGTAATCAAGTCAGCATTAAGTTATTATCAATAATATTCAAACCCTTATTATTTTCTCTCCTCCTTTTCTCTAAAATCCCACAACTTCAACATGGTATTTAGAGCCTATTTCGATCATCCTTGAACGATCCCGCCTCTATTCTGCTGCCGAGTTCCCAACAATTAGGGAATATAATCATAGTTTCTCTTTTCTAACATTCCAACATTCGGTAGGAATTTTTTCGATAAACCGTGTCCCAATTTTGATTTACCCATTCTTTGTAGCTTTTCGTTTATTTTTCAGCAGATCAGTCGCAGCACTGTTCATCGCGTGGTATTGTTCACCGCAAAAAAAATAAATAAATAAATAAATAAATAAATAAATAAATAAATAAATAATTTCTCCACCATGTCCCTTATCCGTTCCGATCACTGGTGGGTTTACCCTTAGTCTATTTAAACACATAAGCTCTCTGGCCGAAACCCTAAACCCCTAATATTTAGCCCTAACTAACGTTGGCCAGGCCTGTGTATTTTCTAGGGGTTTCGTTTCACTCACAGTTCTCAATGTATTATTATTGTGGAATTTGTGAAAAGGTATATTCGTATATCGCTGAAACGATGCCTAACAATTGAAGATAATTTGGGTTTTGATGGGTACGGAGAGGATGAGGAAGATGAGTTTATTCGACGTCGTGGACGACTCTGCAGCTAAGATTAACAAGGGTATTGTTGAAATCATTACCCCTGTTGAACTCATCAAGAAGGGACACAAGGTTGGTTCATCAGAAGCTGCATTGCTTGCCAAGCTAGGCATAAGGCCCTTTTCATATGGTCTTGTGGTGCTTTCCGTTTATGATAATGGTTCAGTATTTACCCCTGAGGTTCTCATTGAGAAGTTTGCTATTGATGTCTCAGTGCTGACTTCACTTTCGTTGCCCATCTCATACCCAACACTTGTTGTTGCTCCTCACATGTTTGTGAATGCCTACAAGAATGTTCTTGTTGTCGCAGTTGCAACAGAATATTCTTTCCATGAGGCTGACAAGGTCAAGGAGTTCCTAAAGGACCCAAGCAAGTTTGCTGTAGCTGCAGTTGTTGCCCCAGCTGCTGATTCTGCTGCTGCCCCTGCTGCTGCTGCCAAGTAGGACAAGAAGAAGGATGAATTGTTGGTATGGTCTATGTTATTGATCCTGGATTTGCTATGCAGAATGATTTCCATGAGGTTGACAAGGTCAAGGAGTTCCTAAAGGACCCAAGCAAGTTTGTTACAGCTGCAGTTGTTGCCCTAGCTGCTGATTCTGGTGCTGCCCCTGCTGCTGCTGCCAAGGAGGAGGAGAAGAAGGATGAATTGATGGTATGGTCTATGTTATTGATCCTGGATTTGCTATGCAGAATGATTTGTTTGAGGATAGCCTTAGAGCTGTAGGAATTCAAGGAGTAGAAGTCGAATATGGCACCATTACTAGTGTTGTTTTGATGAGAGATGCAGATGGTAGATCAAAGTGTTTTGCTTTTGTCAATTTCGAAAATCCAGACAATGTTGTGGAGGCATTGAATAGGTGTCCTGATTCTGATTCTGGGAATAGTGGTCTCAGAGATTGTGGTGTCCTTCAAAAGTGGACTTTGGGATCAGATTTTTGGTGGAGGAAACTCTCCAACCTTTGTTGTGGCAGCTGTTGCAGCCTTTATGAGTGGGCTTTTAGCTGACAGGTTTGGAAGATTTGCAATTCAATTGATGGTATTCTTCTTGGTGCACGATTATTTCTCTTCAATGGTGCCAGATCTTCCCTAACTCTCCAATTTTGATCAACGAAAATATGTGTAATTGTTCAAACAGCCGTTATCTCTCCTATTTTGGACGCATTTTATTACTCTGATGATCGATCATGGCTTCGTTTCGTTAGAGTTGCGCTGCTTCTTCTTTGGTGTTTGTCATGCAATTTAGTTCTTACTAATAGATTCCAACGGTTTCTTTTATTGTCACCAACGATCATTCTGGCGGTGTCTCTTTTTCCACATATGAATTATATTAGTGATGACTTCTTCCGTTGGTGGTTATTCTAACGGTGTCTTTTATTTTCATGACTTACTTTATCTTGGCAATTTGTCCCAGATGCATTGGTCTTGTCTTTCTCTCCTTGAAGCATGCCTCTCTCTCCTTGAAGCATGTCTCTCTCCTTGAAGCAGTTTCAAGTTTAAATATTTTGAGTCTCCACTTTTATTGGTTTGAAGCTTCCAAATGCAGTTTTTAGAAGAACGGAGCTTGCTTTATTCAATTGCCTACTATGAATTTCTCTCAGGCTGATGATCAATCAGACTATCTGGCTAGGCTATATTTATAGCAATTCACATGCATCCCTGAGTTGCCTTTCATCTTTTTAATTATTTTGTGGAGCAAAACATTGTTTTCTTGTAGCAAGCTAAAGCTTAGTAAACTTTAGCTTGAGGGGGAGTGTTAGAATATTAGAAAATATTTTATAATATCTTTTATATTATATTAGAGTATCTTAAGTTATTTTCTATGATCAAATTATAATCATAGAGAATCTTAGAATATCTTTCTTTATTATTATGATTTATTTCTAATTTAAGATTTAGTCTATGTTTCTCTATAAATAGAGATTAGTATTGAGTCTTTTGTAATCAAGTCAGCATTAAGCTATTATCAATAATATTTAAACCCTTATTATTTTCTCTCCTCCTTTTCTCTAAAATCCCACAACTTCAACAAGGATAAATGAACACCTCTTGAAGAACGTCGATCTTACAATTTTGCGAAATCTGTCAACACAGATTCACAAATTTCCACGAAAGCTTAACGCCATGAATTTTCCACTGCATCAAGTTGCACTTCCAATGCATCCAATCGCTTGGACATCTCTGGTGTCATGAGTGAGATCACAACTTCGCTAGCTCCTCTCAATTATCCAGTAGGTCGTACCATTGATAGAATTCGTAAAATCACGGCAATGAAACTGTATGTTATTGATTGGTAAAGATGAGCTCAAGAGCTCTACAACGGTGGAAAATGCTAAGAAAAGATAAACCAGAGTTCT
This sequence comes from Cicer pinnatifidum, assembly GCA_037974775.1. Classification (NCBI taxonomy): domain Eukaryota; kingdom Viridiplantae; phylum Streptophyta; class Magnoliopsida; order Fabales; family Fabaceae; genus Cicer; species Cicer pinnatifidum. Next base: position 18,229,515 of record JBBPBR010000002.1, read on the forward strand.
AGAACTCCTAACAAGAGCAAGTGTTCCTAACCAGAGAGAACCTTTCCTAACAAACTAGCAATTCCCTATTCAGCCTTGTTAGAATATTAGAAAATATCTTATAATATCTTATAGTATCTTTTATATTATATTAGAGTATCTTGAGTTATTTTCTATGATCAATTTATAATCATAGAGAATCTTAGAATATCTCTCATTATTATTATGATTTATTCCTAATTTAGGATTTAGTATATGTTTCTCTATAAATAGAGATTAGTATTGAGTCTTTTGTAATCAAGTCAGCATTAAGCTATTATCAATAATATTCAAACCCTTATTATTTTCTCTCCTCCTTTTCTCTAAAATCCCACAATTCCAACATGGTATCAGAGCCTATTTCAATCCTTCTTGAACGATCTAGCCTCTATTCCGCTGTCGAGTTCCCAACAATTAGGGAATATAATGATAGTTTCTCTTTTCTAACATTCCAACATTCGGTAAAAAAAAAAATTCGATAAACCGTGTCCCAATTTCGATTTACCATTCTTTGTAGCTTTTCGTTGATTTTTTAGCAAATTAGCCGCAGCACTGTTCACCGATAAAAAAAAATAAAAAAAATAAAAAAAGAATTCGTTCCGATCACCAACAGGTTTATCCTTATTCTTTTTAAACACATAAGCTCTCTAGCCGAAACCCTAATATTTAGCCCTAACTAACGTTGGTCAGGCCTGTGTATTTTCTAGGGGTTTCGTTTCACTCACAGTTCCCAATATATTATTATTGTGGAATTTGTGAAAAGGTATATTCGTATATCGCTGAAACGGGGCCTAACAATTGAAGATAATTAGGGTTTTGATGGGTACGGAGAGGAAGAGGAAGATGAGTTTATTCGACGTCGTGGACGACTCTGCAGCTAAGATTAACAAGGGTACTGTTGAAATCATTACCCCTGTTGAACTCATCAAGAAGGGAGACAAGGTTGGTTCATCAGAAGCTGCATTGCTTGCCAAGCTAGGCATAAGGCCCTTTTCATATGGTCTTGTGGTGCTTTCCGTTTATGATAATGGTTCAGTTTTTACCCCTGAGGTTCTCATTGAGAAGTTTGCTATTGGTGTCTCAGTGGTGACTTTACTTTCGTTGGCCATCTCATACCCAACACTTGCTTATGCTCCTCACCTGTTTGTGAATGCCTACAAGAATGTTCTTGCTGTTGCAGTTGCAACAGAATATTCTTTCCATGAGGCTGACAAGGTCAAGGAGTTCCTAAAGGATCCATGCAAGTTTGTTGCAGCAGTAGTTGCTGCCCCAGCTGCTGATTCTGGTGCTGCCCCTGCTGCTGCTGCCAAGGAGGAGGAGAAGAAGGATGAATTGATGGTATGGTCTATGTTATTGATCCTGGGTTTGCTATGCAGAATGAGTTGTTTGAAGATAGCCTTAGAGCTGCAGGAATTCAAGGAGTAGAAGCCGAATATGGCACCATTACTAGTGTTGTTTTGATGAGAGATGCAGATGGTAGATCAAAGTGTTTTGTTTTTGTCAATTTCGAAAATCCAGACAATGCTGCCAATGTTGTGGAGGCATTGAATGGGTGTCCTGATTCTGATTCTGGGAATAGTGGTCCCAGAGATTGTGGTGTCCTTCAGAAGTGGACTTTGGGATCAAATTTTTGGTGGAGGAAACTCTCCAGCCTTTGTCGTGGCAGCTGTTGCAGCCCTTATGAGTGGTCTTTTAGCTGACATGTTTAGAACATTTGCAATTCAATTGATGGGATTCTTCTTGGTGCACGATTATTTCTCTTCGATGATTTCAGATCTGCCCTAACTCTCCAATTTTGATCAACGAAAATATGTGTCATTGTTCAAACAGCCGTTATCTCTCCTGTTTTGGACGCATTTTCTTACTTTGATGATCGATCATGGCTTCGTTTCGTTAGAGTTGTGCTGCTTCTTCTTTGGTGTTTGTCATGCAATTTAGTTCTTACTAATAGATTCCAACAGTGGCTTTTATTCCCACCGACGATCATTTTGGTGGTGCCTCTTTTTCCACATATGAATTATATTAGTGATGACTTCTTACGTTGGTGGTTATTCTAACGGTGTCTTTTATTTTCATGACTTACTTTATCTTGGCAATTTGTCCCAGATGCACTGGTCTTGCCCTTCTCTCCTTGAAGCACGCCTCTCTCTCCTTGAAGCAAATTCAAGTTTAAATATTGAGTCTCCACTATTATTGGTTTGAAGCTTCCAAATGCAGTTTTTAGAAGAACGGAGCTTGCTTTGTTCAATTGCCTACCATGAATTTCTCTCAGGTTGATGATCAATCAGACTATCTAGCTAGGCTATATTTATAGCAATTCTCTCCGACTTCACATGCATCCCTGAGTTGCCTCTCCATCTTTTTTTATTATTTTGTGGAGCAAAACAATGTTTTCTTGTAGCAAGCTAAAGCTTAGTAAGCTTTAGCTTGAGGGGGAGTGTTAGAATATTAGAAAATATCTTATAATATCTTATAGTATCTTTTATATTATATTAGAGTATCTTGAGTTATTTTCTATGATCAATTTATAATCATAGAGAATCTTAGAATATCTCTCATTATTATTATGATTTATTCCTAATTTAGGATTTAGTCTATGTTTCTCTATAAATAGAGATTAGTATTGAGTCTTTTGTAATCAAGTCAGCATTAAGCTATTATCAATAATATTCAAACCCTTATTATTTTCTCTCCTCCTTTTCTCTAAAATCCCACAATTTCAACAAGCCCATGTACCTTTCCTAACAAACTAGCAATTCCCTATTCAACCCATGTATTGGGTTAAGGCCCAAATCCAATGTCCTATCAGTTGCCCTTTCTTATAAAACCTAATTAGATCATATCACTATCTAAGTGTGAATCACAACGTTCCAACGTTCCTCTCTTTATAAAGTCTTATTGAGCTTTATCTCTTATCTATGTGGGACTTGGGTTTTTTCCAATACACACCCTCACACCCAGCACTATTGGACTTGGTGTGTGTATATAAACGGTGGGTGGCTCGATCGAGTAGGCTTCTAATATCATCTTAGGTTTTATACTGAGCCTAATCCATCCTTACAAAACCGGCTTATAAGGTGGGGAGTGCCTCTCTTTATAAAGGCTTATTGAGCTATATCTCTCATTTATGTGGGACTTGGGTTTTTCCCAATAGCTTCGAAAGAACCTAACATAAACACCATCACTAGTCATTGTGTGACTTGGATTTTTTCCAATACACCCTTCACACACAACACTATGGGGATTAGTGCATGGATAATATGTTAGGTGGTACAACAAAAGATCTAGGATCGACTCTAATAGCATTTTAGAATTTGGATTGGACCTAACTTAACCTCACAAAACCAACTTGTAAATTGAGCAATTTGCATGCCTTATAAGCTCTTATTCAGCACTATAACTATAAACTAGGAGGTTTCCTTTCACTCCACTCTCTTGACTTCATCTCTTCTAATTCATAGTTTAATATGTTTGGGATGTCCGCATAAGGCATATGAGATAATAAAAAGTAAAGTAACTTATTCATGTAAGAGCAACAAGATTTTACCTCCAGTGTCACATTTTCAAATGATATAACTTCCTTTGCCTCTTCTATAGTGAGCTATACAAATTATGAGTAACAACACATCAAAATTGCTTCCGTCATTCATATATGCATAATTCAATGATGAAATATTACCTTATCCCAATATGCCCCTAAAAGATCCCTAGTTTTTGAAGCATCCTGAAATGTGTAAACAACATCATGAAAAATTGAGGGCAACAATGAAAAGAAACAAAAAAGGTGTTATCAAGGAATAACATGAAGAAAATACAGAGGGATAAATACATGAACTAAGCAATAATTTGATACATATCATTGTACTTATAAGATTGAAAGAAAACCTTATCAAGCTTTTTGAATCGGTGATGTACAGGTGAATGTCTTCTATAGTTAATGGTTGAGCAAAACTCTTGAGAACACTTTTCACATTTGTCCAACGGAATCTTCAAAGGATAGAGCAAAGGCCACCCTGGATATTCTGTGCAACAAATGAGAAGATATATCAGAGTAGGATCAAATTTAGATTAGCTTCTAGCTTATGCAAGCATCTAAATTAAAGTAAGTTTATGATCCTTTATTTACGAAAAAAATTCATCATAAGCTCATAGGTGTTTGTTGAGAAGTTAAATCAGAGAACTTTTGAAAAATTGAGAAGTAGAAAATAGATTGAAAATAGACGAGTTGTTTAATTAGCACAAGTATTGGAGTAAATAATGAATGAATCATAACGTGAATTCAGCATTCCTTAAAAAGGGATGGTAACATGAATTGTCATTTGGACAGTAGAATTAAGTTGGAAGATTAAAATAAATAAATCAGTTGAAGAAACATTTGGTCGCAAAATAGTTGGTATTTTTTTATTGCGAAATTACAGTCACCTCCCCTCAGGTTTGTTCAGTTACCAGACACATCCCCTCTGGTTTTTAATCAAGCACTTGCCTCCCTTATTTATTTTTAACATGCATTCATCAGCCCTCTTAAATTAATGTTGTTTGTTGTTGACAGAAGTACAAACAAAGCTTCTTTCATAGACCCGATGGTGGCAAGGTTCTTCCCCCACTTTCATTTTTAACACCCAATTCAGAGCATATTTTACAAAAACAAAAGCATAGAACATATTGATCGACTAGTTCCACCCTAGACAGTTCATGTATCACCATTTATTCTCTTTGTTAGAATATTAGAAAATATCTTATAATATCTTATAGTATCTTTTATATTATATTAGAGTATCTTGAGTTATTTTCTATGATCAATTTATAATTATAGAGAATTTTAGAATATCTCTCTTTATTATTATGATTTGTTCCTGATTTAAGATTCACCCAATATTTCTCTATAAATAGAGATTAGTATTGAATCTTTTGTAATCAAGTCAGCATTAAGCTATTATCAATAATATTCAAACCCTTATTATTTTCTCTCCTCTTTTTCTCTAAAATCCCACAACTTCAACACTCTCCTATTATGGATGGAATGTCAATAAATCTAGTACATATTGATTTGCTAACGTGAATTGTTATTAGATATCAAGAGTAACAAGGATTTTCCATTGTTTCATATTCAATACCCAGAACATATCCTTCAAACCATAAGGAAATACACATACACAAATTTAAATTTATGTCCTTGCAATTGGTGAGAAAAGTTGATCTGGCCCAAACATGTATGAATTTATCATAATAATGAATCACTATTATATCTTGAGAGTACCTTGTGTTATGAGAACAAAATGTTTGAAAAGGCAAGCCAGTTAAGACGTCCACTGTGAAATTTTTAATGCTGTGAAATATAAGGGAGGTTGTTGCTTTTTCAAAACCAGAGGAGGTGTTAGTGTTATTTAGACAAATTTGAGGGGAGGTGAGTGTAATTTTCCTTCTTTTTTAATTGGTGATTTCCTTTAGAAAGATTTGTGAAAGAAAATAGTTTGGAATTGAAAAAGACAGAAAATTCGTATTGGAAAGGCATACATCTTCCATGAACGTGGAGCATTTGGGAAAGAATACAAAAAGTTTGAATTGTGGGAGTATTTGAGATTAAGTGTAATAAATTATTATCGGGTATATGAGAAAAATTATGAGTAAAAAACAATAAATAAAGAAAAATCAGTCTATGTTTAGATTAACTATTTCTTAATCTGTGTTCAAGCTGTAAAAGGATCAGAGTTTAGGGACGGAGGGAGTAATGTCCAATGTATACAAATTGATATCACTCGAATGCTATTGAACATGAACACCCAAAAGTATAAATTTTTCAAACCTGAATACATATTGCTAGCACCTTGCTGATCAAAAGCATGAAGTAATTGAATCAACTGTGATGGGCTATCAGTGGCCCTTGGAAAATAAAAGAAAGGTTCTTTGCCAATTGCTTGTCTGATTATGGTATCTATTCCGTCTTCTGTTCTCATGACATCTGAAGTGTCAGAGGCCATGAGTCTTGCAACTGGCATCTATCCAAACAAAAGCTCACGAAGCAATTTTGCAAGACTCCACTGCATAAAGTATAAATTTTCTAATTTAAAACAGTTGAATTTCTATTAAATTAGTAAAAGTTGTCAATAGACAGTTAAAACGGGGGAAGTCAATGCTTTTGCTTGTTCGATGCTGAGCTTTTCCCTGATTATTAACCCCAAAAAAAGGAGACACAATCTTGAAAAGTTTTATATTAATGCCAGAGAAATAACAGAATAGCACTTCATAAATGTATCTTTAAAAACATAGAAATATGTTAGTAGCGCAATTCTTGTCCTGTGTGTCTTTCTCTCCTAGCACTCCAACCTCTGATAAAAAGTTAAAAACTAGTGTCCACATCAAACATAGCCTAATGTACTATAACATAATGGTGCACCATATCAGATGGTCAATGTAAAATATACAAAATAAATATGATCTGGTCCTATCATCCCTCCTACCTATGCCATACACGACATCTTTCATTATGATTTCTGGTTTTCCAAATGTAAGCAAATTGTTGAATTCCAAATTGAGGCTGAGGATAAGTCATTTATTACTGATTATTTTGTAATTAATTTATTATATTATATAGGATAGCTGTAGTGAATATCAAGGGACCTTGTACAGTTAATCCCTCCTATTTAATTCTGATTTATTTATTAGACTAGGTAATGTTGTATTTAAACAAGAATTTGTAACCATTTTGATTCAAGAAATGGAAAGATCATTTCCTCAATAATTCACACAAATAAATTGCAAACAACAAATAGATATGTACTTATTTTTCCTTCTCTATATAATAGAAACAGTTTATGTGTGAAATTAGTGCACTATTTCCCTATCCTAAGAATATCTTCAAATTCACAACTGTAATTACCAATGAATTAAACCAAAAACGGAACAGCCCAGAACCAGAAAGTCAGTAAATCTACAACAAGGTCACTTCATTTCATCATTTGACAAGCTACTTTATGATTGGTTTACCATTGAAAAACTTCAACATACGTTTGGACCAAAAGCAATTATAAGTTCTTTAAGGGCTAACGTATATATGGGGTTTTCCATTGTTAAACCAAACATAAGACTAACCAAATACCATTAACCCAGTTCAAAGCACACACTGGTGAAGTACAATGAACTTCTGTATGAAAAAGATAACCCAGTGCTACAAAACTCCTGTCATGGCATGGTCTAGGATTTGTGGATCTATTGAATTCTACATTGCTAGATTTAATTCAATTTAAAAATAAAATTAAAAAAGGGCCATAGTAAAATTAAACACTGAACCTAATTACAACAGATTAATTAGGATGCGTGTTGACAGATTTATGTGTTCCCTACAAAAAGGGACTATCAGCATTCACCTGGTTCTCAGAACCAGAAAGTCAGTAAATCTACAACAAGGTCACTTCATTTCATCAAACGACAAGCTACATTATGATTGGTTTAACGTTTCAGCATACGTTTGGCCCAAAAGCAATTATAGCGTTCTATTAGGACTAACTTATATTTGGGGTTTTCCATTGTTAAGCCGAACATAAGACTAACCAAATACCATTTACCCAGTTCAAAGCACACACTAGTCAAGTACTATGAACTTCTGCATTAAAAAGATAACCCAGTGCTATAAAACTCCTGTCATGGCATGGCCTAGGATTTGTGATTCTATTGAATTCTTCATTGCTGGATTAAATTCAATTTAAAAATTATAAAACAATAAAATAAAAAAGTGTCTTATTAAAATTAAAAATTGAACCTAATTAGAATTACAACAAATTAATATAGACACGTGTTGACAGAGCAGATTTACATGTTCCCCACAAAAAGGAACTACCAGCATTCACCTTGTTGATAACTGTCAGATTACAATACAAAATTATAAACGATTTAAATTAACATCTGCAATGTTCATCTCTATCATTCATTTTTTTAAATAATTAATTAATTGGCAATATAAAGGTATCAGTAGTGTACCATTTTCAACAATACACCTTAGTCCAAGCCTGGAACTACATTCCCGGCCTACTTTGAGGTGTATCAGACTAAAAAGGGTACAACAATGATCCTCTTTTATTCACAGCTGATTACTTATGCAAAAATAAATGAACTGCATAAATTTATCTAATTAATTTGCAATTTTTTATAATAGTCTGAAGGTTATCTGTAAGTGAATTCCCTAGAATCGACCAAATAATCCCTACTGTTTAATCATTAAAAAAAATGAAATGTAAAACTGTCTATGTTCAGATTCTTGTACTCTCCAATCTGCATTTATCAAAATAACCAATAATCATAACCGAAGGAATTAACCTACAATTAAGAAAACTAAACGCATGCATCAACAACAGTAATCACGACCCTAAACAATCCAAAAATTAATTGAAAATTATAAAATAAAATAAAAAATAAAAAATAAAAACTAGCATACATATACAAGCTAATTTCATCCAACATTACCACTATACACTGATTAATTCTATTTTTGAGTAAAAAAATTAGAAAACAAAAGTAATTGGAATGAAGTGATCTCAAAGTAGTTGAAGAAAACTGAGTAAGAGAGTGAATGTGATAGTGAATCACATACATACCTGAGAGAAATGAGGATGAAGAGATGGCTGGGAGAATGAGCGAGGAGAACAGGAATTGTTTGGCGGGAAGGAAAATCGGTCAGAAAATGAGAGAAACGATCGGAGAATGGTGTTCGAAGAAATTGAAAAGAGAAGTGAAGAGAAGTGAAATATTATTTTGAATGAAAGATGTAAAGGATGTTCTTATTTAAAAAGAAAAAAAAATATTAAATATTTAAAAAAATATGTTTTTGGGAAATGAGTTGTAAAAATAACACACCAACCTTTTTTTTACTAAAAATAAAATACCAACCTGGCCTGGGCTATCTTGTGAAAAACTTATAATTTAATTGAAAACTAATTGACTAATTTAGACCTTTTTTCCTTGAAATAATAATTTAGTGTATGTGAAATAAGGTTTTTTTTTAAATGATTTTTTTGGGATTTATTCTTTTATGATAAAATAAAGGAAAAGTGAGATAGAAAATTGAGTTTAAATGAATTTTAGTTCTCTTTAGTTTAAGCAAATATAGGAATTGATTGACCGGACTCAAGTTTATCAAAAATAAAAATTATATAAATGCATGTAAAATATTTTACGTTGTTAATGCATTACAAACACTTCTATCAATTATTTTAAATGTGGTTACTATACAAGTCAAATATTTTTTAAAAAATTTAATAGTATCGTTGTATATAAATTAAACCAATAAAAAATAATGAAAATGGAAGAGTGTTAGAAGAAAAAACAAAGAAAAGTGGAAGAAAAAATTGAAAATTAACGTGTTTTGAAAGCTATTTAGCGAGAGAAAATGAAAAGACAAAATTAAAAACTTTTCCATCTCTTATTTATTGTGTAGAAAGCGAGAGTATATAAGTAATATATTTATAAAATACTATAATTACTCTCAACTAAAAAAAGGATGTTATAATAAAAAATATAATAAAATAAAGTAATTGTCAATGCATTATATATCAAATATAAATTCTTTAATTTCTTTTTACATAAGAGAACCAAAGACTCAAAAAAGATAAGTTAAGAAGTTAAACGCACAATCCAAGACATGCAAGCTTCATAAATCGTCAAAGAAGAGTCTCTTAATTTCAATAGGAGGGGACTCCATAACAAGACGTGATGTGGATTTAAGTTATTCCACGTGAGATCAAATATCTAATCAAGTGTTTTTTTACGCAAATAATAGAAAAAAAAATAAACATACATGAATTAAGTTGAGAAGATGAAGAAGGTGTCACAATTGTTGATGATTAATAAGTCAATGGAATATCACCACAATGGTAAGGAAGTCATTGATATGACTCAAGTAAGTTCTAATCCAATAACTCAAATAGGAGACATAACTCACTCACAATTCTCATGAGAGAAATTTTTATTCATTTCAAACTTCTCAAATGAAATTACAAATGTCTATTTATAGCAAGACTATCTTTAAACCTAAATGGGTCATAAGAGACATCATTGTCTAGGTCCATATTGGACTTACATCACATTTTTCTAAAATAAACTGAATGTAAAGAAACAAAGTATCTTCACTTACACATTACATCAACTAAATCTAAATTAAAACATTAAAAATATCATAATTCTAAATTAAAGCAAACTAAAAATTGTCTCAAACCAAATTAAAATAAATAAAGTTCATCCTTATTTATTAAAAGATGGATATCATTTTTATGCTCTTGAGGTCCTTATCAAGAAGATTCCAAGAACTTGAAGTAAGACAAAATTTGGTCAGATAGTCAGCTCTTTGGTTGCCTTCATGCCAAGTGTGGAGAATATAAGTATGTCAGTCCCTTCGAAGTAAGTCTTCAATTCGTCGAATCAAAGGATGAATGTGTCCGTTCATATTACAATTATTAGTAACTATGTCAATGAGAATCTTCCATTCACTTTCCATAATTAGATGCGAAAGACCTTTCTTCAAAGCCATATCAAGCCCTAAAAACATGTCTCACATCTTAGCCTACAACACATCACAAGCTTCAATGTAGCAGTTAAACCCTTTGATCCATCTACCATAAGAGCTACGAAGCAACCCTTCGCACCCTGCAAACTCTATCACTTCTTTTGCACGCCCCTTCATTGTTGAGTTTCACCCAAGGTCGCTTCCACCCAATAAAGATAGAGTCCTTGAGAATAAAGCTCGTTTGCAAATGAGTATTTGAACTTTTTTCAATGTTCTTATTGAACTTTTGGATGACGTAAATCGGATTAATGGCTCTCTAGAAAAATTGTTCAAAAATAGTGTTGAAATATCATGTCCTTATTAGAAACCCAATCGATGGAAACCCAATCGGCAACATAATAGATGATAGCATTGGCCGCGACGGTAGCCCTAATGATGGAATCAGACCAAGTGGAAGCACATGTTGCAATGGCAATCCAAGAGGGGGTACTGGTCGCCACGGCGACCCTAGTGATGGAACCTATCCAAGAGGCGACTTGAGCAACAACGACAACGACCATGGGCACGGTCACAGTTATGGTCGTACTGATCAGTGGAACGATGGTTTGTTTTAAACTAGAGGTAACTTTGGAGACTTTTACAACAATAACTATTACAGCTATTATGGCATCGAATACAGAGGTACTAGCGGTTTTGGTATGGGAGAAATTACATAGATTGGGCCCAAACAATGCGATTCATTTGGACAATAAATGAAAATATGGTTTCCTGAATGGTATGATTCCAAAACCTGCAGAAACATGTCCAACTTACAAGTTCTGCAAATTTGAAAACTCGTTTATCATTGCTTGGTTAGTTAGTTTGATGGAGACAGGAATTGGGAGACCATGAATGTTTATACCTACAACAAAACAAGTATGAGAAGTTATGAAGGCTACTTACTCTGATATTCAGAACTCATTTCAAACTTATGGTCTGAAGTCGAAATTGTGGAGCCGGAAACAAGGTGAAAGGATTGTAACAATCTACTACAATGAGTTGGTGACCCTATGGCAAGAACTGAATTTGTGTTACGAAGATAATTGGAAGTGTATGGAAGATAATGTTCAGTTCATCAAGAGGAAAGAAAACGATCATGTTTTTATTTTTATTGCAGATCTAAAAAAAGAACTTGATGAAGTACGAGACATAATCCTTGGAAACAAACCTTTACTATCTTTTGAAGAAACTTTTTCATAAGAAAAGAAAAGGCAAGACAAGAACAGATTATGGGAAAGTCAATCACAGATGAATCAACACTAATCATCATAAATTTCAATTAGGAAGGCAGTAAAGATAGTAAGAAATCAGAGAAGTCATGGGGTGACCATTGTAAACGTCCATGGCACACACACGAGACTTATTGGAAGCTACATGGGAAACCTCTTAATTAGGGATGCCAATATAATTTTCACCCGCAGATACCCACCCAAACCCGTTTGATTTAGGCGGCGAAAATCTGCTTTGATTGGGTGCGAGTGCGGATTTTCCTCGAAATTAAATTTTGGGAGCGGGGACGGGTTTGGAGTGACGATATCCACCCCACACCTGCTCCCGAACCCACCCCGCAAGTAATGTTATAGTAATTTTTGAATTTTCTATACATATACATATTAAATATATTTAATATTTTTTTTAAATATTAAAAATTATAATATTATCTCTATAAAAAAAATTTATTTTATTATTATCTAATAATAATTATTTTATTATATTAATTATAATAGATAATTTTTAAATTTATAGTTTTATATATATATATATATATATATAAATAGTTGTGGGTGCTTAAATTTCACACTCGATATGAAACGGGTGCTGGTGCGGGTTTTCTCTGATTAGTCAGATGCGGGGGTGTAGGAGGCAAAATCTGCCCCTGATCGCCACGTTGCCATGCCTACTCTTAATGCGAAGAAGAAATGAGAAGGTTGTGCACTTCGAGCTACTTCTAATCCAGAGTTACGATCTTCCTCAAGTTCATTTTCGTTCATCAAGGAGCAGCTAGATCAACTATACAAACTTCTTGAGTCTCCAACCCCTTCTAGCTCCATGGCCTATAAAGGTAATTTTTTATTAGCCTGCCTTAGTGCCATACCCAACCATAGTTAGTTTGTTGATTATGAAGCTACGGACCATATGACCAGAGAACCTAGTTTATTTTCATCATATAAATCCTGTCCATGTAATTTAAAAATTACGGTTGTCGATGGCTCTCTTTCAGTTGTGGCAGGAAAAGGTTCTATGTTTTATCTCTTTTACTAACCATTCAAGATGCTTTACATGTCCCTAATTTGGCTTGCAACCTATTGTATGTCAGTAAATTAACCCAAAATAAAAAATGTGAAGCTCACCTTTTTTACATTCAATTTGTATTTCATAATTTGATATCGGGGAAGATGATTGGTAGTGCTAAGCAAAGTGGTAGACTTTACTACCTTCAAGATGGACCTAAAAACATAAACCAATCTAGACCAATAGGTTCCTCAATTGAATCGTTTTTTGTTTCAAATAATAAGAATGATATTATGTTATGGCTTTTGAGGTTAGGAAACCCTAATTTTAAATATTTAAATTCTTTATTTCCAATTGTTAATCAAGATATTTCCACATTTCAATGTCAAATTTGCGAGTTTGCTAAACATTATTGAAATTCCTTTCCAATACAGGAGTATAACCTTCAAAACTTTTTATGTGATTCATAGTGATGTTTGGGGCCTAATAGGATAAGTTATTTATCCAACAAAAGATGGTTTATTACCTTGACATATGGTCATACCAAACTTTATTCGGTGTACTTATTAAAAGAAAAATTGGAGGTAGCTCAAATAATAATAAAAAATTGTAAATTGGTGCAGACACAATTTAACTCTGAAATAAAGTGTTTAGATCTGACAACAAAACTTAATACTTTAACACAGTTATGGAAAACTTTTTTATGGAAAATTGAATTATTCATCAAAGCTCATGGGTTAACTCATCTCAGCAAAATGAAATTGCATAGAGGAAAAATTGACACCTTCTTGAGGTGGCACAAGCATTACTCTTCTCTACCAATGTCCCAAATTTTATGAGTTGGGACTGTCTTGACAGCTGCGCATTTGATTAATCGCATGACATCGCAAGTGTTACAAATTTAAACACCATTTCAAATTTTCTTGAAATATTATTCCATTGCATCAATCTTTGCTGATTTACCATTGAATTTTTTTGTATTCACGACTTTTATTCATGAACATAAACATCTTAGTAAACTTGAACTTCAAGCTATTAAATATGTTTTTCTTGGCTACTCCTCAACTTAGAAAGGTTTTAAATGTTTTGATCCTAGTACAAAGAAAATGTTCAGGGGGAAGCAAAGTGAAAATGATTCCCTTCAATTTTATGAAAATTTGATTTATTTTTTTTAAGAAAATGTCCATACATCACATAATTGTTTTACAGTTGCACCTAAAGAAAATGGCTCATAAACAATAAGTGATTCTACTTCTACCATGAGTAAGGATCTTATCAAATTTGATCCAGCAAATTAAGAAAATATTTTTTTGGAACTTAATTTAGAAGAAAAATAAAAAAATCACCACATAAGAATCCTTGTGATGAAACAGAAAAAAAAAAAATAAAAAAATAAAAAAAAAAAATAAAATTAAAGAGGGTGATCCAACTTAGAAAGGAAAGGTATACGTAAGACGGAACTAAGATCAATTAGTGAAAGACCTCATTCTTCAGCTCATCAAAGAATCTGAACTGAGTGAAAGCCAACCAATCGAAACAAGTAAAATTCTTACTAATCACGCTCCTATATACACTAATATAGATTGTCTCATAATCTTTGACCTATTAGATCATGTACTAGGCACCCAATGTCTAATTTCATATCTTATTCAAAATGTTCCTCCTATTTTGCGACTTTTACCTCTCACTTGTCTTACATACATATTCCAAAGAATGTGTAAGAAGCTCTAGTGGTTCCAAAGTGGGACGAAGTTGTTCTTGAGGAGATAAAACTTGTTGAAAAGAAGAAAAATAAACTTGGAGTGTCATGACTCTACTAGTTGGCAAAGGAATTGTGGATTGTTAGTGGGTGTTTACGGTGAAGTACAACTCTTATGGATCAATTGAAAGGTACAAAGTTAGGTTGGTTGCTAAAGGTACAACAAATAAAAGTTTGATACCGGTGTGGGCCCCTCCACTTCCAAAGGGCCTTCTGTAACACCTCGAATTTTACCAGCACGGGTGTAAACCAATTTAATAAAGATGTCGAATCGTAACACAAACGACAAAAGATATAATCAATTACAAGAAAACAAAAATAGTTTTAGAGACGATAATCCAAATTATACAACTAAACAAAATACATCGGGGCTATGAGACCTCTTAGGCATCGCTCATACCCCCTGGAGTATTCTCGACAGACACCTGCACAAAAGTATTGCTCCAAGAATGCTACGCTACCCCATGGTCACGTCAAAAAAGAGGAAAATGGACCCACCAAACAAAAGTCAACTGATCGTATAAGTTTAGTTACAATCATCCCAAAATAAAATAAGTACAACCACCAAAAGAAAGACATCAAGTCCCTATACACGAAACTAATATGATCATACCCTAACAACTACAATAACACGGGTGACATCCACACACTCCGCAAGTCCTATCTAATGCAACATCTATCTTCGAAGTGACTTCCTCCTCCTCCTCCTCATCCATAGAAGGATCAGTCTCCTCAAAAGTCAGATCCACCCACGAGATAGGTGGCTTCGGCGGCGCTGGGATCTCAAAACATTTCGCTATTTCAGCAAAAGTCGGTAAGGGATTATTCACTAGAAATGGAAGCTCTGACTCGGATCGCCTAGATGGTCTTGCAATCTGTAGCTCCACTGGCATCGGCCCCTTATCCTTTTCGCTAGTCTCGGGTCCAATAGTTGTATCTCCATCTCTTACGGTGGCCTCTGCTTCAACCCTAACTGAGGAATCTTCTGCATCTTTCCATGCTCCACTCATTCTGAACACCAATCCTGCCGGTACCAGATAGTTGATCTTCTCGCGAGTGACCTCCACGAGGTATATTGCTCCAGCTCTCCTACTTGTCCTCACTACCCTCCCCGTATAAGTAGCCCTGCTTGAGATGGGGTTGTATGCCCAAGCAATCGACGAATCTCTGTCAGGGAAGTCTAACGACGTTTCCGTCGTCAAGGAAACCATCAGTGGAATGAACTTGAGTATCATGAATGTTTATACCTACAACAAAACAAGTATGAGAAGTTATGAAGGCTACTTACTCTAATATTCAAAACTCATTTCAAACTTATGGTCTGAAGTCGAAATTGTGGAGCCGGAAACAAGGTGAAAGGATTGTAACAATCTATTACAATGAGTTGGTGACCCTATGGCAAGAACTGAATTTGTGTTACGAAGATAATTGGAAGTGTATGGAAGATAATGTTCAGTTCATCAAGAGGAAAGAAAACGATCATGTTTTTATTTTTATTGCAGATCTAAAAAAAGAACTTGATGAAGTACGAGACATAATCCTTGGAAACAAACCTTTACTATCTTTTGAAGAAACTTTTTCATAAGTAAGAAAAGAAAAGGCAAGACAAGAACAGATTATGGGAAAGTCAATCACAGATGAATCAACACTAATCATCATAAATTTCAATTAGGAAGGCAGTAAAGATAGTAAGAAATCAGAGAAGTCATGGTGTGACCATTGTAAACGTCCATGGCACACACACGAGACTTATTGGAAGCTACATGGGAAACCTCTTAATTAGGGATGCCAATATAATTTTCACCCGCAGATACCCACCCAAACCCGTTTGATTTAGGCGGCGAAAATCTGCTTTGATTGGGTGTGAGTGCGGATTTTCCTCGAAATTAAATTTTGGGAGCGGGGACGGGTTTGGGGTGACGATATCCACCCCACACCTGCTCCCGAACCCGCCCCGCAAGTAATGTTATAGTAATTTTTGAATTTTCTATACATATACATATTAAATATACTTAATATTTTTTTAAAATATATATAGGTCGGACTGTCAGGCCTAATACGCTTTTTTTATAAGTCTAAGCCTGACCTATTTAAATAAATAGGCTTTAAAAACAGTCTGATTCCAACCTTTTTATTAAATAGGCCAAGTCAGGTCAGACCAAAGTAGGCCAAGCCATAGGCCCCTAACGAACGACCTAACCTATTTCCATCCCTACTCACAGATCAACATGACGCGATAATCACCGTAAGGATAAAATGAACTAACAAGTCACATGGCATCATCTCGTGGCCCATCACGGTCACCACTATCATCATGGCCCCATCGTGATTACCATGTACTATAAAATACATGAGCATACTATGCCTTTTTTCATCCCAATCATTAAGTAAATGCACCTATTAAAAGATTCCCATTTTTAATACTCATTTAACACTAATGATTTTTCAAATTTAACACAAAGCATACTAAAAACATATTTTCCTCAATAAAATTCATAACTCACATATTATCAATTATGAATATATAATCACATCAAAACTTAACCACCACAACATTAATATATCAAACTTCTCCCCACCGCTAACTCGGTGCCAACGGTCTCGATTCTTTTTCGAGACTCAAGGAGCTAACTACATAAACATAAATATTTATAACAATTTGTTTACATCTAAAATTTATCCAACCACAACAAAATTCCCAAAATTATATCTTTTTCACATACAAAACTTTTAAAACCAAATAATCTATATTATTTAGTTAAAACTAAATAAAATGATTATTGTCCAAATCACACATACACACACTCGACTATTAAAGCACCAAAATTTGGAGTTAATAAAATACTCTAAAAATTTTCTTTTTAAACTCAATCAAAGAGTAATTAAAAATTAACATTTTAAACTCTACCCATTTTAATTTCAAACTAACTTTTTGCTCAAACTCTTTAACTTAGTTAAAATTTGAACATTTTCACAACTTTAACAACTCTAAATTTTTTTTTTGTAAAATTTCAACTTCAGTTCAAACTCATTTATTTGAAAATAACTCATTATGTAACTCAAACACATCAAATTTAATCTCCACCAAATCCACTCCTCAATCACACATAAATCAGTTTTGAATCACATAGTCGCATCAAAACTTAATCTCCACAAATTCATACATAGTCACACCTTAAACACATCAATTATACCATAAATTCATAACCGTATTTTCACTCAAAATGTATATATTCACGTCGAAATTAATTATCACGCAATCACACATTAATCATCCATCAATCACATCAAATTTAATCAATTCAATTCCACAACACACATATAGCACCTCAATTGAATTTCAACAATTCAAACATAAATCACCCAATTTCAAGACTCTACATTTTTACACATCCACCAAATTTCATCTCCACAAACACACATAAATCACATTAAATTAATTTTTCACAATTTCACACACAAATCTCACAAATTCCCAACTCCACAAATACACATATAGAGTCCTATATGTAATCTAAAACTTTTGAATGAGATTTTACCTTAATTATCGTTTTAACAACCGTTTACGGCACCACGATTAATTTCGCTAAAACTTCCACTCGCGTCGTCACTTTGAAAACTAGCTCACTAGCACCGTAGTGTGGCAAGGAGTAACTTTCCCTTATGTCACTTCTCGAAAGGGAGCTTAAATCTAAAAGAGAAAGAAAGGTTTGTGTTTGACGGTTTTGGTTTTCTATCCACACTTTGTTTGTTTTTCTTTATGAAAACAAAGAGAAAAAAAAAGAAGATAGAAGGGAGAAGAAGGGTAGGCGTGAAATAGGAAAATGTTTAATGATTTTCTTTTTCTTTCTTTTATATATATATAATAAAACAAATATCCAAATAAAAATCTAGAAATTTTTATAAAAATCATCATTACCTCCGACACCTCACATCACATCTCAAACCACGTTTTCATAAAAATATCCAGTCTCGCCGCAATTCAATTCGGCAGATGAATTTTTCTAAAATACGTTGCATCTCAAAAAATATTTCTTTCGATAAACGATTCACTGTAATTAAACTAAATTATTCATCGACGAATAATTTTAATCGGAGCTTCGAAAAGATATTTTTGGCATTTAACTCACAAAATACTATAAAATTGGCTAAAAAGTCTCAAAAATTCAACACAAAGTACATCAAAACAAAAATCAGAAATTGAAACTAAGGGTCTTACACCTCCCAAATATATTATTTCATTTTAATAAAATTAAATAGTCTTTCATTTTATGAATTGACAATTATATTTATTGAGAAAAATCCAAGTCCCACATAATAGTTTATACAGAGTGACACCTTTAACCTTACAAGTCGGTTTTGTGATGATGAGTTAGACTGAATATAAAAATCTAATATGATATCAGAGTCTACTCGATTGAGTCACTCACTATTTATATACGCACACCAAGTCCAATATTGTTG
This sequence comes from Cicer pinnatifidum, assembly GCA_037974775.1. Lineage (NCBI taxonomy): Eukaryota > Viridiplantae > Streptophyta > Magnoliopsida > Fabales > Fabaceae > Cicer > Cicer pinnatifidum. The sequence goes on from JBBPBR010000002.1 coordinate 18,248,519, forward strand.
GGCGCGAATGGTTCATTGGAAAAATGCAAGTCTCACATGGATAAGAGATAGAGCCATATAGTAGTTTATAAATAGCGACGCCCTTCACCTTATAGCCGATTTTGTGAGAATGAGTTAGACTCAATTAAATTTGATCATTACAAACTCAGATGTAATGTTTTAAAAATTGACTCGGTGATTGATTCACTAAAGGTATAAGGTCACTAGTCAAACCACTAGGTTATTAGTCTAGTCCCATGATTGATCCGAATTGAACTAGATTACTCGATCATAGGAATCAGTCTTGATAAAAAGTTGTAGTTATACTTAATTAGGTTGAATCAAATAACTCAATTTCTAAAAAAATATGAAAACAATTGACACTTATAAAATTTCATAGAGCATTCAGCTCACAAAATTGTAAATTTATAGAGCACCTTACATTAAATTATATTTTGCATAAATGGATATTATTTACACATACAAGTTGTCTATATAAAAAAAAACTATATGTAATTAAATAAGACTTTAATTCATATATATTTTCACTATAATTTTTTTTACAGTTTTAGACAATCATAATTGATAGATCATTAAATATATTTTATTTTTACTATAACTACTTCTAAAGTTGTATCTATTAATAGTTGTGAAATGGTATAAAACTTTTTACTTTTACAATTCATCACATTTAAATTTATAAATATTTAAACATTACATCTAAAAC
>JBBPBR010000002.1:18250456-18343859 GCA_037974775.1 Cicer pinnatifidum
ATAATAATTGTACAGTAAGTTTGTAGTATGAAAGTTGAAAAAATGTTAAAAATGCTTTTGAGTGTGATTATAAATGGAAAGATAAAATTTTTTATAACCATTGTCATGGTGAAAAATGATAAAATGATTATGTTAAAAATGATTTGGAGTAATTTTTGATTTTCTATTTTGAAATGTTTAAAAATTAAAATCAATTTGAGTTTTAATTTTAAGTTTCCAATTTTTACTTTTGAATTTCAATTCTTAGTTGAGCTTTAATTTTTATTTTATTTGAATTGAATCACTCACTTTATCCTATTACATCATCAAATATGAAAAATATTGACACATAAAAATAATTAAAAATAAAAATACTAAATTTGAATTGTTTTAAAATAATACAAATATTGTAAAATTGTAATTTATCTAATTATAATAATTTTAATAATACTGGTTGAAAATGTTAATTGTGGAAGATGATTATCGTTGTAGTGATCTTTCGTCGAAGACTGCTGTAACGATCAAATTAGACAATTGATAGTTGGAGGTGATAGTCGAAGTGTGATCGACCATGATTGTTGTGTGGATAGTGGTGGGTGTCGGTAGTTATGGTCGGAGGTGGGTAATTGATGGTGGTTGGAAATGGTTGTGGCAATTGTTAGAGGTGTGGTTGGTTGGTGGTGTTGGCGGTGGCCGAAGGTGAGTGGTCGATGATGATAGATGTGGTCGGAGGTGGGTGGTTGGTGATGGTGGTGTGGTTGGTGATAGTAGTTGATGGTTGTTAGAGTAATGTTTATGTCTAATGATGGTGATATGTTAATTTAAAAATAAAAATAAAGAATTATAAAAACTAATTTTTTGGTTTTGAGTTTTAGTAAAAAATATTTTAAAATTAAGTAAAAAACCAACTTAGCCTGATCTTACTCGAATAAGTTTTGTTTTGAAATTGACTTTTAAAACGAAAAACTCACAACCACCTCGAACAAGCCCTAAGATTTTGATATTAGTGCTAATATTGGTTCATATAGACCTTCATACAACCAATACATAATTAATTTTACATTCAACATCAAACTCAAACATTCAAAAACTAGATTAGTCTCTACCAATGTGTATTTATTTTTACCTGTAAATTTTTATTCATTTTCAATTTTTATATGAGAAACAAGACGTGCAGTGTCAATCCTGAATTTTTCCCTCCTAGGGTTCCATCTTCCTCCCCTTCTCCCTAGTGGGTGCATCGATTTCAATCAGATAGATATCTTCTTTGATTGTGTTATCAATCCTTGTTGTGATTAGTTTATTTTTCCTTTCTATTGCCCTTATCTTTTACTACATTGGTGAGAGTGATCACGCAAAAGAGAATTTTGCGCGTTGATGTATTTGTGTAAATCTTCAATGCATGAGTAGACAATTCTACTTGATCATTTTGTAATCATCATTGTCGATTTTGTTGAGCATCCTTGTTGTGATTTGTATTCAATATGTTGGTTTGATTATGTGATTAGTTTGTGATCAAGAATCCCTTTCTTTGCTCCCTCAATGAAAGCTATTACATACTATTGAGCTGGAAAATAAGATCAGACTTCGTTGCCCTCCACTATAAAATCATATGCTCATAGAATGAAATCACTCCCCCACATACTCTATGAAACCTGCTTATTCCTCTTAACTCAAAGTTTTATCTGTCTATCACTCCCAATGGAGCTGTTATTCGATTGAATTCGAATGAAAGCATCACTGAAACTCTCCAACACTGTCTACTTGGCCACTTTCTCACTAATAAGGTTGTATGGGTTCATGTGACGAAGGAAAATTTGTTGTCTATCTGGAGGTCGGGGATGTTGGCTGGGCTCATTATTGAGATAGTTATCTCTAATTATCTCTGGTTTTTCCCAACAGGGGAAAGGTGCAACAACTACTACTTCGAAAACAAATTTCTTCATATTACAATTCTATCATCACTTAAATATTGATCATGTCCTCAATATATAGTACTTGATATTGGGCTTTAGGGTTTAGGGTTTAAAAACAAGTGACCCTCTAATTAAAATTATTACAAAAGTCCAGATTACGAAATCTGCAATTTAGGCCCAATAAAGTTCAGATTTTTAGCTTTCCAACGTCGGCTCATATGCTCTAATCCGATATCCGGAGCTCAAGTTATGACCTATAGAGCGAGAAAGAGTCAAAATACAAATAATTAAATTAAAATGCAAATAATAAAATTATAATTCAAATTTGACCCAAAGTTTAGAAACAAGCTAAAAATATTAATCTAAGCTATAAAGAGCTTTTAAAATACCAAACTAAAAAGCTAGAAACATGTGCCCAAATGCTATGATCAAATTCCCCCACATTTAAATTTTTGCACTCCGAGCAAATCAATGCATGTGGTGAGAGAGAAAAAAAAATTCTAGCTTAAGGAAATCATGAATAGTTTTTTATCATAACCAAGGCAAAAAAGAGGACAAGTTAACTAAAGAATGCATCATAAGTGATAGAGTCCCCCCATGATATAAAATTCTCTCAAAGTGTTTACACTCAAAGTGTTTGAGCTACTGTTTACACTCAAAGCACATCATGAAAGCTAGCACTACCATAGGCTTGACAAGCCTATGTAATCTATATTTGAAACACACACACATAATGATCAAAAGGTCTCTATTTAGGTTGTAACTTGGCCAAGGTAAGAGTGAGATAAATCTAAGGAGACTAGGGCTGAAAATCAAAGAGGATAAATGACTAATCATGAAGAGAGAAAAACAACATTAAGAAGTAACTCAACAAAACATCATTTACTTTTATTTTCACACTCTATTTGCTCACAACACAACCATTTTTCCTTTTTTTTTTTTCCTAACCCTCAAAATTAAACAAACAAGTTGAGCACCCTTACACTTATATAAGGGAAGGACTCCTTTCTACCCCAAGATTGATTCAATTCATTGTTTTTCACTTTTAGACTTGTAATGAGCTATATAACAAAGAATGGGATAAGCTCAAAGGGGCTTAAACAAATGGATAATTGTAGGGTAGACTTATTTGGCTAGTAGCTTAATCATAAAAAAATGCCTAGATCATTTCAATATATGCATGAGGGCAAGAGTCAATTCAAGTTCAGACCTATCACAGATTCTATCAATGAGTTTAATTTCTAATTTGTGATTCTATTATTATTTGACTATATAATTGATCAAACAAGCGTAATCAATCCTATGTGAATTTGGTTTCTTTGATTGGATTAAGCATCACATTCATCAAAATATTACAATTAACGATCAAGCGTCGCAAAATTAGAATTCAATTAAATTAGAAACCGAAACCAAATTCTGTCAAATAAATTTAATCAATCCAGTTGAAAATAAATTTAAGCAATCAAAATATTAATATAATCAAATAAATAAGAATAGAATCATGAATCGAAATTGACAGTGTAATGTGAATCTCAAGGTGTTGATGAAACTCTGAACTCGTGGATTAATCTTATAAAATCAACCTTCGATGAAATTAAAATAAAAACTGTTTATTTCTTATAGCAATTTGACTCCTAATTTTTCCGTTCATAGAAAAGAAACAAAACTGCCAATATATAGTACTCGATATTGGGCTTTAGGGTTTAGGGTTTAAAACAAGTGACCTGTTAATTAAAATTATCACAAAAGTTTAGATTACGAAATATGCAATTTAGGCCCAATAAAGTTCTGAATTGGTATTTTCTTCCAACACAGAAGTTGTAGCTCGGAGTTTTAGCTTTCCAACGCATGCTCATATTCGCCAATCCGATATCCAGAGCTCAAATTATGACCTACAGAGCGAGAAAGAGCAAAATACAAATAATAAAATTAAAATGCAAATAGTAAAGTTATAATTCAAATTCGACCCAAACTTTAGTAACAAGCTAAATGTATTAATGTAAGCTATAAAGAGCTTTTAAAATACCAAACTAAAAACCTAGAAACATGTGCCCAAATGCTATGATCAATGGTCTCTAAAATCAACACCTAATAAATGTTAGAGAAAACATCTAGAAAGAAAAATGTCAAAAGCTAAGTACATTGCTGAAGGAGGGTCATCAAACAGAACATCCTACTTTGATGGCTCAGATTTTTATTTCTGGAAAAACAAAATGGAGTTATTTCTAAAATCACAAGACACAGGTATGTGGCACATCATCACAGAAGGAGATTTCACGCCAAGGGTTGACTAGAATGATTCAGCATCTGTTGAAAAGAAAGAAATAGATTGGACAACAGAAGAAAAATCCAAGGTTCTAAACTCAAAAGCTCAATTATTCTTATCATGTGCTTTAAGCAGTGAAGAAAGTGAAAGAGTCGATCAATGCGACATTGCGAAAAAGGTATGGGACACGCTGCAAAGTCACCATAAAGGAACGAGTCATGTGAAAGAAACAAGGATCGACATAGGCATAAGAAAGTTTGAGTTGTTTGAAATGAATGAAGGAGAAACTATTGATGAAATTGACTCCAAATTTATAACTATTGTAAATGAAATGCGATCCTTAGGCAAGGCATACTATGTACAAGATAGACTAAGGAAAATCATATGATGCCTCCCAATCATTTGGAGACCAATGATAGCAGCCATAAGCCAAGCTAAAAACCTCAAAGTACTCAGTTGAAAGGAATTAACTGGAACATTGAGAGCACATGAGCTACTACTAATGGAAGACAAACCAACAAGGAAAGGCAAAACAATTGCCTTAAAAGTCTCTCAAGAGTCTCTCAAGAAAGTGTGTCACTACAATCAAAAGAGGAAATAAAGGAAGTTGAACATGAAGAAGCAAGTGAAGAAATAGCTCTTCTTACAAGAAAAATCCAAAAAATGATGAGAATAAGGGAACAAATCAGAAAGGGATTTCCAAATAAAAAGGAAAATCTGAAAACTGAGATAGATAAAAGTCAAATTACATGCTTTGGATGCAATAAGCAAGGCCATTACAAAGCTGAATGTCTCTTGAACAAAAGAGCACCAAAGAAACTTCCTTTCAAAAAGAAATCAATGATGGTGACCTAGGATGATTATGATGATTTGGATTCAGAGGAAACAGAAGAAGCCAACATATTTGTGATGGCAAATACAGATGAAACTGAGGTAATAAATCATGAATACTGCATTTTATGTGACCAAATGGGAAAGGAATTTGATAATTTGCTAAATTACTCAAATCTTCTTATCCAAAAATGCACCTCTTTAAATGAAAAGTTTTATAAAGAAATGGAGGAAAAAGAAAAATAAACACAGACTATGAATGATGAACTTAAGAAAATCATTCAAAATCTGAAAGAATCATAGCTGAAAAACTTTGATAATGAAAGACAAGAAAGTCAAGAATGTTCTGCAACACAAAAGGAGAATGTTTTCCTTAAGTCTGAAGTAGAACTTCTTAAAAATAATTTTTCTAAATTCATTAAAGCAACTGAAACTTTTCAAAGAATCATGGTATCTCAAATAGGAATTTCTGATAAAGCTGGTCTTGGTTTTGATAAAAAAAAAAACTATATGCAAATTTCTTTGTGCCTGAAAGAAAAGAAGAAAAATACAAAATCAAATGTTCATATTGCAGTAAAATTGGACATATGGAATTTGCATGCTATTTTAAAAAGAGGGATCCAAAGATAAAAAAAACAAAAGGAATTAAAAAAGGCAAAAATGTTGTGTAGAACATTATGCAGAGTCTATCTCAAGAAAATTAAAAAAAGAAGAACGTTCTCTAGGTAGTTTACAAAAGGGAGAACATTCTGGAAAAAACACTGAACTTTCTCTAGAAGGTTTAAAAAGGGGAGAACATTGTGAAGGCTTATTTAAATCAGTTTCAAAAACATTTAAAACACAAATGTTCAAATCCTTTCTAGGAACAACAACAAAATGTTCTCACTGTTCCAAATTTGGACACCTTGAGCCAAACTGTTATTTTTAAAAAACTAAGCTCTAAAACTAACTCCCAAGGACCCAAAATCAAGTGGTTACCTAAAGACAACATAACATCTTATGCAGAATGGATGTCAAAATGTCAAGAAAAAGCCATGGTTCTTGGACAGTTGCTGTTCAAGACATATGACGGAAGATAAACAAAGCTTTCTATCTTTCACTAAAAAGGATGGAGGACTAGTAACATTCGGGAACAATGATCAAGCCCAAATCAAAGGTAAATGCCCAATAGGTAGGGAAAATTATGCCAAACATTATGATGTTCAATATGTGGAAGGGTTGAAACATAATCTTCTGAGCATTAGTCAACTCTGTGATAATGGCTTCGAAGTTGTTTTCAAACCAAACATATGCAAAATTAGAAACTCGGGTGAGACTTTATTTTCTGCATCAAGAAGAAAAAATCTCTATGTTCTATACATTGAAGAGTTACCAGTTGAATCATGTTTCATGTCAATTAACAAAGATAAATGGATATGTCATAAACGTCTTGGACATATTAGTATGAAAACTATTTCAAACTTATCAAAATTAGATCTGGTTAGAGGGCATCCCAAAATAAACTTTGAAAAAGATATGGTATGTGAAGCTTGTAAAAAAGAAAAATTAGTTAAGAGTAGCTTTCATGAAAAAGAGTTTATTTCAACTAAGAAGCCCCTTGCTTTACTTCACGATTATCTATTTGATCCTATCAAAACCACTAGCCTAAGAGGTATAAAATATGGCTTTGTTATCGTTGATGATCTTTCTCGATACATATGGATGCTATTTTTAAAACAAAAGGATGATGCTTTTACTGCTTTTAGAACATTCTGTAGAAAAATTTAAAATGAAAAAGAATCCAACATAATCTCTTTGAGAAGTGATCATGGAGGAGAGTTTATTAATGCATCTTTCAAAATATTTTTTTTGATGAACTTGGCATCTGCCACAATCTATCTTGTGCAACAACTCCTCAATAAAATAGAGTTGTTGAACGAAAAATTAGAACATTGCAGGTGATGGCAAGAAAAATCTTAGAATAATCAAATGTTGAAAAATATTTTTGAGAATAAGCCATTAATACTTCATGCTACATTTTGAATCGTGTGTCAATAAGAAAAATTATAAACAAAACACCCTATGAAATTTGAAAAAATAGAAAGCCAAATATTTCATACTTTCACATCTTTGGATGCTACTGCTACATATTAAATAATAAAGACAACTTGGGAATTTTTTTATGCAAAATCAGACAAAGCAATTTTTTTTGGGTTATTCAACAGAATCTAAAGGATATCGTGTCTTTAATTTAAGAAACAAAACTGTTGAAATCAGTATACATGTATTGTTTGATGAGTTTGATGATTTTGATCTAAGAAAAAAGATGACGAGGAGGAAGAACATTCTGGACAGTCACAACAGAACGTTCTTCAAGAAAATGAGATTGATAAACAATCTCCATTTCAAACTCCTCCCAGAAGCTGGAGATTAATAGGAGATCACCCTCAAAATCAAATAATTGATGATACAGCTGATGGCATTAGAACAAGAATGTCAATTAAGGATAATGTTAACAACAACATGGCAATGATATCTCAATTAGAACCAAAATCCATCAAGGTTGCTATAGTTGATCAATCTTGGATTGAGCAATGAAGGAAGATGTAACACCCCGATATTTAACAGAGCGAGTGATTTTTTTTTTCAAAACAAATTCATAAAAACAAAGAAATAAAAGAAATACTTTTAGATGAATAGTTTAGTCGTAACATAACGACAAAGTCAACAAATATTTACAAGCAGCATAATAGTTTTTGAAATCAAAATCTAAAATATTCAAACATCAAAATACACCGGGGCTATGAGACCTATCAGACATAGCTCATACCCATGGGGTATTCTCGACAGACACCTGTACAAAAGCACTGCCTCAAGAATTTTAACTCCCCACATCACATCAAAAAGTGGTACATGGAACCCATCAAAATAAAATGTCAAGCCGACAATATTGGTATAGGTACAGTCTTCCAAATTAAAATAAACACAACCCAAAACGAAAGACATCTAGTCCCTATACGTCAACCTAATCTGATCATTCTACCAAAACTATACATCCCGGATGATCTTCACGCGCCCCGCAAGATCCTCCTGACACAGCTCCGGTCAGGTGTGTCCAACTACATTCCCATCCACAGGGTACCAACCGGTGGGAAGATCCTGGTTCTCATCTGAGGGCAAAGCCCAGATTTCCACAATAGTTGTAAATGGTCACCAACAAAAATTAACACGACGCGTGAATCTCCGCAAGGATAAGATGAAGCAACAAATCACATGGAATCATCTCGTGGCCCATCCGGTCACCGCTATCACCATAGCCCATCCGGTCGCCATGTACTATAAAATGCTTGAGCATACTCTGACTCTATCCACGACAATCATTACGTAAACGCATATATTAAAAGATTCCCCATTTTTAATACTCATTTAACTTTAACGATTTTCACGATAATCATTAAGTAAACGCAGATATTAAAAGATTCCCCATTTTTAATACTCGTTTAACTCTAATGATTTTCAAATTCCACACAGAGCATACTCAGACATATTCTCAAATTTAATCCACAATTCACACCAAATCACATCAATTCATTTTTCCACAAAATCCACTCAAACACATTTCAAAATTTATAAATATTAATTATGAACACGTCAAACACGACAAACACAAATCATCACAACCCCCCACTAAAACACATCAAATTTCATTTCCTCAAAACCACACATAGATGAGTTAAATTCATTTCCCACAAAACACTCATCAATATCACCAAAAACCCAACTCTAAAATTTCACCCATAAAAGCATTAAATTCATTTTCCCCAAATCTACACTTCATCCCTAACAAATTTCTTTTCTACCCAACCACAAATAAGTCCCTAATTGCAAACTAAAAGTTTGGAAGGATCCCTTACCTTTACGATAGCTCTAACACGCGATTACGGTACCGTAATTAATTCCGGTAAAATCTTCGCTCGCGACGTCGCTTCCAAAGTTAGTTCACTAGCACCGTAGCGTGGAGGTGAGCAATTTTCCCTTCTATCACTTCTCAAAACGAAGCTCAAACGTCGAAGAAAAGTGGAGTTTTGTGAAGGACCGTTTTGAAAATCCTTAATACCGTTTTTCTCCGTTTTCGAATCAAAGAAGAAGAAGGAAGCTGTAAATTTGTTCTTTCTCACCCAATAAGCCTTGGGTTTATTTTCTTGAAGCAAAAGAAGGAAAAAGAAAGTGGAAGGAAGGAGGAAGAAGAAGAAGGGTTCTCGCAAGGCTGGGAGGAAGAAATTTTCTTCCCTCTGTTTTCTTGTTTCCTTTCTAATATATATATATATATATATATATATATTATATTTAAATCCAAACACAAACAAATATGTAACAACTCTTCCACCATCACATCACTCACATCTCAAATTATTTTGATAAAAATATTTACTCTCGTCGCAACTCAATTGACAGATAAAATTTTCTGCTACTAGATATACTTTTAACAAAATTGTCCGGTATTAAATTCTTCGTAACGTAGATAAATTATTCTCCGACAAATAATTTTAATCCAATTTCCCAAAATATATTTTTGGCATTTAACTCTCTAAATACCAAAAATTGGGCTAAAAGTCTAAGAAATTCCACACAAAATACCCTAAAATTGTATAATTTTGGATTTAAAATTAAGGGTCTTACATTACTACCCTCCGAAAATAAGTTTCGTCCTCGAAACTTAAAGTAAGAGTAATAACCGCACCAGGTTTGCACTCAACTCAACATACATGATATAACTTGCCTCGTCATGCCTTCGTGAAGAAAGTGTCGTATATCCCTTTTCATAGATACTTAATAACTCTACACGCTACCATAGCCGGTAAGACTTGCCCGTTCCATTCAACATGATTTTGTCTACTATCAACAAGAGATCAAGGATGATCAATCCCTCAATTTGTCAATAAATAGTCAACAACCATGATGGTGGCTTAGACTATCTTAACCGAACTATCATAGCGCTGCTTGCGACTTACACTTGAGGTTATCCCAATTCACAAAAGGTTAAAAATCTTCTCATGGTCCAATGAGTTTCCCATATTCCCCTATAACTTTGATCCTGTCGATGAAGTAAAATCGCCCATAGCTACGTCACATAGCCTCATTTAACTCCACTTGGTACGAAACATCCCTTTGGTACCAAATCGAAACACTTAGTATGACACCAACACACTGACCACAAACACAATCACTACAGCCGAGAACTCCTAAATTTCTCCATTGTCCACCAACCCTCGATTTTTCTTTAGTGGTACAACTACGTCAAACTGTAGTGTTCTTACAGTATGTTATTCCAATTATAACTTTAATAATTCTATCCCCACATCTGCTTGGTGATCCAAGCTTCCTAAAATATTTTCGAAATCATGCTGAAGACTATACTACTTAGGACACACAAACTTCCTTTCAGTTTAGTACTTCATTTCAAGAGTCACGTTTCCAACAAAATCTAACCTGAATTCCATTCACTAATTAAGACCTACACTGGTCTCATGCCTAACACCTCCAATTAACGCTTCACTAATCAATTTCCTACACACTTCGCAATTTTGGACAAACCCAAAAATAATGTTCCTACATCCCCTGCCAAGATTCATTCTGATACTTCTCAACTTCGTCGCGTCCTTTCTTTCCAGCTCGATGATTATATTTTCATTACAACATGTCAAACACATTGTATTCACTCCATCGTTTTTCCATTTATACAAACCTTATATTTCTACCTTGAACCATCACTAATTTCCACCTAACTTTTTCCATTTGATGCTCAATTCTTCCCTCCCAAGCAAACATTTAACTCTGTTGATTGACGAACACAATAGCAACCTCCATGACATGCACTTAAGTAGTGCCTATATATCATTGACATACCCTTCTAATAACAATGTCTGAATTATAGGTGAGATAATTCCTTTCATCAATCTTTAATCGTCATAAGCTACATCTCTATGTGCTGCTCCAACAAGTTTTCTTGGCACATTTTCCAAAATTTGGTTCACTCGCTGGATTCGTATTCCTTCTCAACCTTCACCGAGATATAAATTGAAAGAATCCTAACAATTGAACGTCCTAAAGAACGATTTCTCAACTGTTCCCAATAAGCATTTCCAAAGAAATAATTATCTATAAACTTCATCCTCATAACTTTGTAGTAAAATATCTCAGAGATCCACATACCTTTTATCATCCATCTAGTCACTGAAACACTCATTTGAAATCTTAACGCTTGACTTCCCAAGACCAACAACTAAACCATAAATCAGTATTTACATTTCTTCTCTTTCACTTTCTATCATTGAATAATATTCTAAAATTTGATCCTCGAAATCTCCAAATACTCATCACACCATCTAATTTCATTCATTTCATCTTAAGATACAATACCATGTCGTTTTCATCATTGACTCTAATCGTCTTAGTAATCTCACTAATTAAAACTCTTCTAATCATAACATTTATAGTAGATCTTCAAACACTCTCATCCATAACTTGAACTATTTATCCCTTGCCTACCTCAACTACCTCCGTTATGAAAGTTTTAGGCATATCTTGGTCCTCCATCCAACCTTGTGGATTTTAAATCATTAACTTAAAAGTTAATCATCTTAGGGTCCCAAATCAAATCTCGAATAATCCCTCCTACCTATCAAAATATCAACATTCTCCTAGTAATTTACATCCTTTAATAGACTCTCAAAGCTTACATTGTTACAATCTCTAAGTATTCTCGTACTATGTACTTTCAATTCCATTTAATAGTAACATGTGGTTCAATACATCAAGGCTTAAATCTTTATGTTTATCCAGACATCACCCAAAATTCACTCTTATGCGTCTATAGTTTCATCTAAAATCACTATTCGTACTTACCATCTCCTAAAGCACACAGAGATTTGTCACTTATCAAAGAAATATATATTCTCACTCTTGTAATCGTCATGAGATTCATACTTAACAATCTAAGTCGCAAATCTAGTTTAACTCGAATGCTCCACTTTACCCCTCAAGGTGTAAGACCCTTAATTTTAAATTCTAATTTATGTATTTTGGGGAATTTTGTACTGAATTTCTGAGGCTTTTTAGCCAATTTTATGGCATTTTTTGAATTAAATGTTAAAAATATCTTTTTAGAGACCCGATTAAAATTATTTGTCGATTAATAATTTATTTAATTATGGTGAATCTTTTGTCGAAGAAAAAATTTTCTGAGATGCAGCATTTTTCAGAAAAATTCATCTGCTGATTGAATTGCGACGAGAGTAGATATTTTTCTGAAAAAGTAATTTGTGATGTGATGTTAGATGACAAGCGTAATGATGATTTTTTATAAAAATATCTAGATATTTGTTTAGATATTTATTATTATTATTATTATTATTATTATTATTATTATTATTATTATTATTATTATATATGAAAGGAAAAAAAAGAAAGGAAAAGTGAATGTTTCACCCGTGCCTTCCATCTTTCTTCTTTTCTCTCTGTTTGAAGAAACAAAAACCAAAGTGTTATTGGTTTTGAAAAAAAAAACAAACATAAACCTCCATTTATCTACTAGATCTAAGCTTCTATTCGAGAAGTGACAGAAGAGAAAGTTGCTCATTGTCATGCTGCGGTGCTAGTGAGCTAGTTTTCGACGCGACATCACAAACTTAAATTTTTCCGGAATTAATTACGGTACCGTAATCGCGTGTTAGAGCTATCGTTAAGGTAAAGGCTCCTTCTAAACTTTTAGTTTGCATGTAGGACATTATTTGTGATTTTGTGGAAAATAAATTTGATGTATTTGAGGTGTGATTTTGTGAAAAATTAATTTAATGTGATTATGTGTAATTTAGAGGAATTTAAATTTGAGGTGTGGTTTGTGGTGATTCAAGTTTGGTGTGATTTATATGTTCATAATTATTATTATGATTTTTTAAGATGTGATTTATTTGTCGGTAGAAAATGAATTGATGAAATTTGATGGTTTATGTGTAAAAATGTGGAGTTTTGAAATTGGGTGAGTTATGTTGGAGTTGTTGAAATTTATTTGAGGTGTTTTATGTGTGTTGTCGAATTGAATTGATTATTGTTAGTGTGAATTGGCGGTAATTAAATTTGGTGAGTTTGAGTTATATAATGAGTTATTTTCAAATAAATGAGTTTGAACTGAAGTTGAAATTTTACGAAAAATATAGAGTTGTTAAAGTTGTAAAAAAGTTCAAATTTTAACTATGTTAAAGAGTTTGAGTAAAAAGATAATTTGAAATTAACAATAGTTAGAGTTTAAAATGTTACTCTTTCAATTACTCTTTGACGGAGTTTAACAAGAAAAAAAAAGTTTAGAGTATTTTATTAACTCAAAAATTTCGGTGCTTTAATAGTCGAGTATGTGTATGTGAAATTTGGACAATATTTGTTTTATTTAGTTTTAAGTAAATAATATAGATTATTTGGTTTTAAAAGTTTGATGTGTCAAAAAGATTTAATTTTGGGAATTTCGTTGTTGTTGGATTAATTTTATTTTGAACAAATTGTTATAAATATTTATGTTTATGTAGTTAGCTCCTTGAGTCTCGAAAAGGAATAGAGACTGTTGGCACCGAGATAGTGGTGGGGAGAACTCTGATATATTAATGTTGTTGTGGTGATTTATGGTTGAAAATTTTGGAGATTGAATATAGTGATTTATGGTTGAAATTTGTGGAGATTAAATTTGGTGATTAATGTTTGAAAATTTTGGAGATTAATATGGGTGATTTACGTTGAATTTGGGGAGAATTAAATTTAATTTTATTATGTGTTCATAATTGATATTATGAATGTTTGATGTGTGTTTGAGGTGTGGGTTGTGGTGATTTACGGTTGGTGTGATTTATGTGTTCATAACGATTATTATGAATTTTTGGAGATGTGATTTATGTGTGGTTGTGGAAATTTTAATTGGTGTGAATAAATATGTTTGAGTATGCTCTGTGTTGTGTTTGAAAAATCATTAGTGTTAAATGAGTATTAAAAATGGGGAATCTTTTAATAGTTGCATTTACTTAATGATTATGGTGAAAAGAGTCAGAGTATGCTCATGCATTTCATAGTACATGGTGACCGCGATGGGGCCATGGTGATAGTGGTGACCGTGATGGGCCACGGGATGATGCCATATGAATTGTTGTTTCATCTTATCCTTGCAGGGATTGTCGCGTCGTGCTGATCTGTGAGAGATTGCACTCTAGAATATGCTGATCTGTGAGCGATTGCACTCTAGAAAATTGTGCTGGTCTGTGAGCGACTGCACTCTTGTATGTCGTGCTGGTATGTGAGAGACTGCACGCTAGTAAATCATGCTGATCCGTGAGAGATTGCACCTCGGTAATTAGTACTGGTCTGTGAGAGGCTGTACAATTACGATTTACGCCCCTCGAGGAGGGTTTTGGTTTGGAATTCCGGAATCACGCATTTTGGCATATACGCATTGCATTAGGGTGTTTGGCACGCGAGTCATGTTTGTTATACTTTGATGATTGTATGTACATATTCGGTTGTTGTTGTGATTTGTTGTAATTGCTTTGAGGTGTGAAGTTGGGTTGATTAAGTTTTGATGTATTTATGTGTTCATAATTGATTTAATGAATATTCGATGTGTGATTGAGGTGTGAATTTGTGGAGATTAATTTGGTGTTAATTATGTGTTCATAATTGATAATTTTAATGTTTGAAGTGTTGATTGATTCAGAGCCATTTTAGAATTGAAAATCTGCATTTTCTCAATTGTATTCGGCTACGACAATGTAGTTGTTAAAACTTTATTTTTCAATATTGTTTATGCATTTTTGGACATATGAAAACCCTTTCGAGGAGTATGCTAAGACGAAAGGTTCATTTGAGCATTTGAAAATATAAGAATTTTGCTATGTGATATTTGTTAATTTCGGTTGGTGACCTTTACAATTATTGTAGAAATCTGGGCTTTGCCCTCAGATAAGAACCAGGATCATCCTACCGGTTAGTACCCTGGAGATGGAAAAGTAGTTAGTCATACCTAACCGAAGTTGTGTCAGGAGGATCTTGTGGGGAGCGTGGAGATCACCTGGGTTGTGTAGTTTTTGTAGCATGATCAGATTAGGTGGTTGTATAAGGACTAGATGACTTTCTTTTGTGATTGTATTTACTCCATTTTGGAAGATTGTATCTATGCTTAAACTAATTGATGACTTTTATTTTGATGGGTCCATGTACCACTTTTTGATGTGACGTGAGGGGGGAGTTAAAATTCTTGGGGCAGTGCTTTTGTACAGGTCTGCCGAGAATACCCCAGGGGTATGAGCTATGTCTGATAAGCCTCATAGCCCCGTTGTATTTTGATGTTCGAATACTTTGGATTTTTATTTCAAAAATTATTCCACTGCTTGTAAATATTTGTTGACCTTGTCGTTATGTTACGACTAAAATATTTATCCAAAAGGAATTCTTTGTTTTATTTCTTTGTTTTAAAAAAAAAAATACACCCGCACTGTTAAAAATCAGAGTGTCACACAAGGTATCGACTATTCCTCAAATTGTACTTTATCTAACCAAGGTAGTATTTACCCCTAACGTGCAGTGCCCCTTAACTTCAATACAAGCCTCTTCCTGGACACCTAAGCACCAAATGCTATTCCAAAAGGAAGCCTCGTCTTCTCAACAATTCCATGATGTTCACATCTCTTTGACAGTTATCAAACTTCATCCAGTTTCATCCTGAAATCTACCAGGAAAACATCTAATACTTTTCTTAATAAAATTATTCCACTTAGATCTTTACTTGAAATCCCTTATTAGTCTAATGTTAATCCATCCATACTCATCATCTTCCAGTTAACACCAACACTTAGCTTCTGTGTCCTTGGAACCATTTCATAAATTCCATGCCGTCATGATTTACTTCAACTCTGTCTGACAATTCGTCATCTCGAAGATCTTTTCCACTTCTTGAAACTACTGATCAGCTTTTTTCTAAGTTCTCATCACACTTGAACTTTGGAGGATGGTAACGACGAAAACCTTTCAATCCTCTTGACTCAATAGCACAAATCTCTCTTTCCCTCTTCTCCAGATCCCGTAGAGTCTTTGCAGTTGTCTTTGCAACGATGGAAACATCCATGTTATTCGTAGCTTCAACCATTTGATCATCCCTACTAACGTTCATTCTTGCAACGTCATTCCTTCTTGGAGGCAGTGTTTCCCCAAAACCAACATCAAGAAAAGTGTCAACACCACTTCGGATAATTTCAAAACTAACTTTCAACTATATCAACACATAATAACTATCCCTGATCTGACAACTCAGACCAATTACCCCGACGCATGATCAGATAACGACTCCCAACCTATAGGTTGACCTGCAACCTAAACCAAGGGATCCACAACCCCAAAGAAATCCAAAACCAAAGCTCTGATACCACAATTGTAACACAGCAATTTTTAACAGCGCGAGTGTATTTTTTTTTTCAAAACAAATTCATAAAAACAAAGAAATAAAGAAGGAAATACTTTTGGATAAATATTTTAGTCGTAACGTAACGACAAAGTCAACACATATTTACAAGCAGCGGAATAGTTTTTGAAATCAAAATCCAAAATATTCAAACATCAAAATACACCGGGGCTATGAGGCCTATCACACATAGCTCATACCCCTGGGGTATTCTCGACAGACACCTGTACAAAAGCACTGCCCCAAGAATTTTAACTCCTACATCACATCAAAAAGTGGTACATGGAACCCATCAAAATAAAATGTCAAGCTGACAATATTGGTATAGGTACATTCTTCCAAATTAAAATAAACACAACCCAAAACGAAAGACATCTAGTCCCTATACGTCAACCTAATATGATCATTCTACAAAAACTATACATCCTGGATGATCTTCACGCGCCCCGCAAGATCCTCCTGACATAGCTCTGGTCAGGTGTGTCCAACTACATTCCCATCCACAGGGTACCAACCGACGGGAAGATCCTGGTTCTCATCTGAGGGCAAATCCCAGATTTCCACAATAGTTGTAAAGGGTCACCAACCGAAATTAACAACTAACACATAGCCTTCTGTATTCGACTATACATAAGTTAGCAGCAAAAACAACATGTATGTATTCGAATACAACGTTCTGTATTCGAATACACATCAGACAGCAGCAGAAAAACAACAAAATTCAGCTTTTAAAAGGGTTTCAAAATCAATCGACACTTACACACAAATCCAAACAATCACACATAGCAATTATAGCACAATCACCATTACAACTTGAGTTTCGAAAAGGTTTTGCAATCAATCACACTAACACACAAATCCAAAACATCCACACTTGGCAATTATAACACAATCACCATGACAACTTGAGTTCAAACACTCAATCATAATCTTGAATCAAACACGACTCGCGTGCCAAGCACCCTAATGCAATTAGTATATGCCAAAATGCATGGACTCGGAATTCCAAACCAAAACCCTCCTCGAAGGGCCATAAATCATAATTGTACCGCCTATCATAGGCCGAAGTACTAAATTACCGAGGTGCTATATACCTATCATGGGTCAACACGATTTACTAAAAACATAAATCGTAAATGTACCGCCTATCACAGGCCGAAGTACTATTTACCGAGGTGCCACCTATCACGGGTCAGCACGATTTACCAAAAATGTGCAGTCTATCGCCCACCTTACACGACGCGACAATCCCTGCAAGGATAAGATGAACCAACAAATCACATGGAATCATCTCGTGTCCCATTCGATAACCATGGCCCATCCGGTCGCCATGTACTATGAAATGCATGAGCATACACTGACTCTATCTACGAAAATCATTAATTAAACACATATATTAAAAGATCCCCCATTTTTAATACTCGTTTAACTCTAGTGATTTTCAAATTCCACACAGAGCATACTCAGACATATTCTCAAATTCAATCCACAATTCACACCAAATCACATCAATTCATTTTTCCACAAAATCCACTCAAACACATTTCAAAATTTATAAATATTAATTATGAACACGTCAAACACGACAAACACAAATCATCACAACCCACCACTCAAACACATCAAATTTCATTTCCTCAAAACCACACATAAATGAGTTAAATTCATTTCCCACAAAACACTCATCAATATCACCAAAAAGCAAACTCTAAAATTTCACCCATAAAAGCATTAAATTCATTTTCCCCAAATCTACACTTCAACCCTAACAAATTTCTTTTCCACCCAACCATAGATAAGTCCCTAAATGCAAACTAAAAGTTTGGAAGGAGCTCTTACCTTTACGATAGCTCTAACACACGATTACGGTACCGTAATTAATTCCGATAAAATCTCCGCTCGCGACGTCGCTTCCAAAGTTAGTTCACTAGCACCGTAGCGTGGAGGTGAGCAACTTTCCCTTCTATCACTTCTCAAAACGAAGCTCAAACGTCAAAGAAAAGTGGAGTTTTGTGAATTACGGTTTTGAAAACCCTTAATACCGTTTTTCTCCGTTTTCGAATCAAAGAAGAAGAAGGAAGCTAGAAATTTGTTCTTTCTCACCCACTAAACCTTGAGTTTCTTTTCTTGAAGCAAAAGAAAGAAAAAGAAAATGGAAGGAAGGAGTAAGAAGAAGAAGGGTTCTCGCAAGGCTGGGAGGAAGACGTTTTCTTCCATCTGTTTTCTCGTCGCAACTCAATGGACAGATAAAATTTTCTGCAACCAGATATATTTTTAACAAAATTGCCCATTATTAAATTCTTCGTAACGTAAATAAATTATTCTCCGACAAATAATTTTAATCCAATTTCCAAAAATATATTTTTGGCATTTAACTCACTAAATACCAAAAACTGGGCTAAAAGTCTAAGAAATTCCACACAAAATACCCTAAAATTGTATAATTTAGGATTTAAAAAGGGTCTTATAGAAGAGCTTCTTCAATTTGGAAAAAAATGAAGTATGGACTCTTGTTCCAGATCCACAAGATCAGTCCATAATTAGAACAAGATGGGTATTCAGAAATAAGCTTGATGAAGAAGGAAGAGTAATTAGAAACAAAGCAAGGTTAGAAGCCATACGAATTCTTCTTGCATATGCATCTCATAAACTCATTAAAAAAATTCAATTATATGTTAAAAGTGCATTTTTAAACGGTTTTCTAAATGAACAAGTTTGTGTTCGCCAACCTCCCAATTTCGAAAATAAAAACAAACCAAACCATGTTTTCAAACTCACTAAAGCTTTATATGGTTTGAAACAAGCCTCCCGAGCTTGGTATGAAAGATTAATCTCATTTTTTTTTATCAAAAATGGATTTTTCCTTGGAAAAATTGACACAACACTTTTCAAGAAAACAAACAAAAATGATTTACTTATTGTTCAAGTATACGTCAATGATATCATTTTTGGCTCAACAAATGAAAATATGTGTGATGATTTTTCAAATCTTATGCAAAGTGAATTTGAAATGAGTATGATGGGAGAGTTAAGGTATTTTCTTTGTTTACAAATTATGCAACATTAAGATGGAATCTTTATGTGGATTTGAGTACTTCCACATGAGATTGAAGATCTAACCAAGTGATTTCTTGAGATAAAGTGGTAAAATAAAAGGGAAAAGAAACAAACAAAGATGGATTAGATGGAGAAGATGAAGAAGGCGCCACAATCAAGGATGATTGATAAGCCAAAGTGGAATCGCCACAATGGTAAAGAAATCCATTGATAAGATTCAAGTTCTAATCCAAGAACTCAAAGAGGAGATATATCTCACTAATTCTAATTCATTTCAAAGTTCTCTCCAAAATGAGACAATTACAAAGTATTTAAAAAGGATTTACCTTATTCCTAAAATGGGCCAAAGGCCAAATCTCTATACCCATATTGGGCTTACACCACTTAACCAAAATTGTTACAATTCAAATTAAATACAAATAAAACTAAAAACTGTTATAAAGTCTTGACTTGAAATATTATTTGTTTTTCCTCCTAATTAGCTCTTTTTAGGTCATCATCATTCCCTCCTTCTTAGAAGAAATTCGACCTCACATTTAGCTCAATCATAACCTACAAGAAGAAAAACACAAGTCAAAGACATGAAGAACGATGTTAATTGGAAATTGTGAAAAACCACTAAATGTGTCAAGTAGTTGAAGCACAATTCCACTTTTTGCATTTAACAATCCAACATATTCATTTCCAATATAAGGAGTTTTCAAGATAGAGATAAAATAATACCTCTTGAAGTTGACATTAAGTACCAATGTTACCTTCTTTGGATTGGAATTGAAGACGAACAAGAAGTTACTTTGTATTTTCAAAGGCTTAAGGGCAAGTTGAGCATGGAGATTCATTTTATCATAAACAAATGAATGTTCTTTTTGAAACAAGACAAGTCTCTCACACAACTTAGGAGTACCATATGGAAATTTAAAACATTTGTCACTAAAAGAAAGAGTAAGGAAAGGTGTAGTAGTGCAACTATCAACTAATTCCACATGCAAACATTTACCCTTCATAGAAAATCTCAAGATACTAACTTTATTCTTAACACAAGAGTAAGTATTTAAGTTAGCAAACCAATATTTCTTAAGAATCCCAACATATTCTTCAAATTTTTTGTCATGAACTAAAGTTACTTTAGAAAGCACAATAACACATTTATCAAGAAAATCATTCAAGTCTTGGCTCATAATTCTCAAATCAAGTTTAGAAGAATAACATGGATCAAACACTTGATGCATCATGGTTTCAACTTTCAAATGAGGCTTATGAAAATAAAACAAGTTAGGCATTTCAACATTAATATTTGCAAACCTATCAAGCATATGAGGAAGAAATTTTTCAAACAATTTAGGAGAAACATGAATTAAAGTAGTAGTAGAAGAATTAACGTTGCTAGGATGCAAACCAATATTTTTCTTGCAAGGATCCTTTTGAGAAACATTTCGCCAATCACCTTTAACTTCAATGGATTGTGGGTATTCCTCTTGTGGAGACCTATTTTCAATCTTTTGAACATAAGAATCAACAAAGTTAGGAAAATAGTTAGACTCGATTTCTTGCTCTTTGTCTCTCAAATTTTGTTCCACGTCACCTTTCTTTTCTTTAATTTTCATTTTCTCTCTCAAGGCTAACTTATTTTTTTCCTCTTTCTCTTTCTTTTCTTTGATTTTCTCTTTTTCTCTCAAGGCTAGTTTCTTTAATTTTCTTGCCTCTTTTGCATATTGGTCATAAAGATATTTCACATACTCCAAATCCAATACAAAATCTCTAATATATTCTTCATATGATATACTTTCCTTTTTTTCTTGTTCCTCCTTTTTATACTCTCTGTGTCTTTTCTCTTTTGAATACCTCATATCATCCCTCTCAAAATCTATTTGTCTCATTGTTTTTGCCCTATCACTCTTTTCATGTCTCATTTCATCCTCACCATAATCTCTATATCTTCTTTCTTTTTATTTATCTCTCCTTTCATACCTCATTTCTTCCTCATCATAATTTTCACATCTTCTTTCTTTTTCTCTAAATCTCCTCTCATACCTCATTTCCTTATCATCACAACATCTATATCTTCTTTCTTTTTCTTTATCTCTCCTTTCATACCTCATTTCCTTATCATCATAACATCTATATCTTCTTTTTTTCTCAATTTCAAACATACCTTTATTTTGAGAAGATCTTACATGGTGAGATCTTATATCTCTTTGATTCACAAACTCTTCTCTCAAGGCATTCATTTGAGTATTCAATATTTTTGTAAAGTGACCCATAAGATAAGTGATTCTAGGAGAAAGTGGATTTGGTTCACTTTCACTCATGATTTCAAAAACAACAAATCAAGTAGTATTACAATAATCAATCAAATAACAAGAACAACATGAAAATAAAAAATAAGGCCCTCACCACTCACTAAGTGTTTACACTTAATAAATGTATCACTCGTGTATATCACTCAATGATGGCTTTTTTTCAATGATATGCACTCTTGCCTTTTACCACTCAAACTCATCGTTCAAGTTCTTAAAAAGAACCAAAATAAGAATCCAAATCAAAGAACCAAAACACAATGTAACGAGTCCACAAAAGCTATCAACACAAGAGTTTCAAGAAGGAAAACTCTAATACAAAACTAAGAATTTAAAATGACAAACAAGAAGAAGAAGAAAAAAAAAACTAGGTAAATGAAGACACACTCAAGTAGATTATAAAAGAAACAAGAAAAATTAGAATTAAATGACTAAGTGATCCAAATATGTGGGAGAACTAAAATCAAACTTGTAATGTCTAAATGAGGTAAGAAGAATGCAAAAGATGTTTGGTATTTCATTAACAACAATTCTGGAATTTTTTTTTTCTTTTTTTTTTCTTTTTCAAAATGCCTTTTTTTTTCAAAATTGCTTTTGTGCAGAATCACTTTTTTGCAGCACTTATATTTCCAGATTTTTCTCTGCATATTCGAATTCCTCTCATTTTTTTAATCAACTTAGACTTTTGAATTTCCAGAATCGGACTTGTATGGAAGAAATAACATGAAAAACAAATTTGCAAGTGAATAAGATGAATACAGATTTTTTTTTTTTTTTTGTGAATTTTTTTTTCCAACAACTTCAGATTTCGAATTTCACACAAAAAGAATCAAAATATTATCAAACTAAACCATCCCACACATATTATAACACTTATAATCAATTAACAACTCAAGATTACACAAAAATAGAGGTAAAATTTCAAGAAATTAACCTAAAATTTCAAATTTTCCAAGAACTTCAAGAATATCAAAAACTTAAAAACAAAAATTAAGAACAAATGTTACCACTTGGTGACAAGCTCTGAATACCAAATGATGTGGATTTGAGTGCTTCCACATGAGATTGAAGATCTAACCAAGTGATTTCTTGAGATAAAGTGGTAAAATAAAAGGAAAAAGAAACAAACAAAGATGGATTTAGATGGAGAAGATGAAGAAGGCGCCACAATCAAGGATGATTGATAAGCCAAAGTGGAATCGCCATAATGGTAAAGAAATCCATTGATAAGATTCAAGTTCTAATCCAAGAACTCAAAGAGGAGATATATCTCACTAATTCTAATTCATTTCAAAGTTCTCTCCAAAATGAGACAATTACAAAGTATTTAAAAAGGATTTACCTTATTCCTAAAATGGGCCAAAGGCCAAATCTCTATACCCATATTGGGCTTACACCACTTAACCAAAATTGTTACAGTTCAAATTAAATACAAATAAAACTAAAAACTATTATAAAGTCTTGACTTGAAATATTATTTGTTTTTCCTCTTAATTAGCTCTTTTTAGGTCCTCATCAAATCTTCATATGTCAAGAAAAATACATTAAGGAATTATTAAAAAAATATAAGACGAGTGAAGCTAAAATTATGACTGCCACTACAAGAAAAACCCTATTTTGTGGCCAACTTTATAAATATTTTGTGGCCGAATAAAACCCTCACAAATTTGTGACCGAAAAAGCCCTCACAAAGGCTCCCATGCATCCATCCTCATCATTAGATAAAGATGAAAACAGAAAATCAATTTCTGAATAAGAATATAGGGGAACGATTTGCTCTCTACTTTATTTAACTGCAAGTAGACCAAACATTGTTTTTGTTGTAGGATTGTGTGCTAGGTTTCAATCTGCACCCAAAGAATCTCACTTAACTACTGTAAAAAGAATTTTTTGCTATATAGTCGGTACTACTGATCTAGGCCTTTGGTACAACAAAGGTTCTCACTTTGATCTTGTAGCTTACTGTGATGCGGATTATGTCGGAGATAAGATTGAAAGAAACAACACAAGTGGAGCATCTTAGTTCCTAGGAGAAGCCTTAATAAGTTGGTCATGCAAATAGAAAAGCACAATTGCTCTATCAACCATTGAAGCAGAATATATTTCAACAGTAAATTGTTGTTAGCAAGTATTATGGATCAAAAACCAACTGAAAGATTTTTCAATAAGTTACTCTCATATTCCAATTTATTGTGATAACACTAGTGCTATTAATCTCTCCAAAAATCCTATCCAACATTCTAGATCAAAGCATATTGAAAGGAAATTGAAAAAGGAAATGGAATTAATCTTTGTTGATACAAAAAATCAGCTTGTTGTTATATTCACAAAACCTCTTGTTGATGAAAGTTTTATTTCAATCAAAGAACGGTTAAAAATCATTAAAAATCTTGCTCAAAATGATTAAAAAATGCAACCAGAACATTCTGGTAGTAATAGAGAACGTTCTCCTTTTTACTTGTTCTTCTTCAAGAAACAGCTCAAGAACGTTCTCGTTCTTTATATAAAGCAAAAAATCAAAAGTCAACTTTTTAATACGTATTACTGACACTCTTCCTAAAGTAAGGCCACTCCACCCACTACTTGCACGTCACCTCCAAACTTTCTCCTTCCCAAGAAATGTTTGCTCCATCAATCACATCACATCCACGTGTGGCACTCTTGTTTCTCTCAATAACCGTTCAGAAAAAATTCAAAAAATTATTCTTACTAAAAAACAACCTTTAACTTTCTGAACAAACGTCCTCTCATTCTTCTTCATCCTTGTCCAAGCTCAAAGTCTCAACAATGGCTCGTACAAAAACAATAGCACAAAAAAAACCCTAATCCTAGAACACAATCATCATCTTCCTCTCCATCTCCAAAACGGTCACCTTCACCACCACATAAACCAACACCCACTTATTCTTCTTCTGAAAAAACATTTTCTGACCTAATGTCCTCCTCCCAAGAATCAAGCCTTTCTTCAATCACACCAACTCCTCTTTCCACCGTTTTCCCACCATTGTATCAACGTGGGGATCCCACCATTCATCAAACTCCACCACATCTCATAAACACACTCAAAACACAACCAACATCCGCATCCTACAAACGAAGATCAATGCACATTCTTGCTGGTATTGGAACTTCCAAATCCAAAACAACTGACACAACAATCTACACAATCTCTAATGATGATTCTGATTCCACCCCCTTACAAAACATTTCCACTTTAGACCCAACACCATCATCAGAACCCTTAAAAACTCCAACATCTCAAATCCCTAAAGAAAACCCTTCTCAAACTCCTCAAAAATCACCTTCCAAAACCCCTCAAGAATTTCCTTAACAAGCTCTTCGAAAAACCCCTTCCAACACTCCTCAGAAATCTCCTCAAAAAACCACTTCCAACACTCCTCAGAAATCTCCCCAAAAACCTCCTCCAAAACCACCGAGAAATCTCCTCAAAAGAAACCATCCAACCCTAAAAACAAGACGAAACCATCACTTAGGTCCTCCTCCACACTTTCAGATTTTCTTGCTTCAAAAAATCTAAAAAAAAATTAAGTTTGCAAAAAACCCAGAACATTCTTCAAATAAAAATCCAAACCTCGAACGTTCTTCAAAAATTCCAATCCCAGAACGTTCCTCAAACCCTAAAACCAAAATATCCACCAAACCAAAAGTTCTCATTCCTTTTCTGATTTCCTCTCAAAATCAAATACTTTACCATGAAAAATGGGGTCAGAGACCAATAGGTATTGGTTGTATGTTCATCTTTGAAAATTTGAAATATGAAGGCGCTGATATTAAGGATGATACTTTATTAATTAAATAGGATTTTAAATAAATTAATTTGGTGTTAAAATTATTTTAGAATATATGTTGATTAATTTTATGATTACTTCTCCTTATATGTGTGAGTTTCTTATGGTTTGATAATTGTATATATATTTGATTTAATGAGGAATATAAATTGTAAATATTATGTTATTTAATTTATTTAAAAAATATAATGGTATTTTAGCAAAAGTATTTTAGAGGATAAGATTTTGAGTGAGTTTACATATAGATTTGGATTAGATATTTGTGGTGATATTTTCGTGTGTGTTAAACTACATAATAAATATGTGCATAGTTATATTTTAATTATTTAAGACTATTTTCTATTTTAATTATTTGTTTTAAGATAGTAGTCTTAAGATAGTAGTAATATTGTGATTAATTTCTTTATTTCTATATATTTTCTATGATATGATAGTTTTATACGTATTTATTTAGATTTAGTAATAAATATAAATTATTTATGTTATATTTCATTAGTTTATCGTTTTGACTATCTATAAAGATTATACTATTTTTATGTGATTATTTTGTAAAATAGTATAGTAATAATTGTAGTTAATATTGTGAATATGAGAGTTTTTGTTATTAAAGTATTTTAAAATCGTAATAACTTAAATTACTTTTTATAAATATTAGTTTTGAAATATTGGTAATAGGTTCTGTTAAAAAATTAGTTTTGGTAATTGGTGGTTTTATTTAAAAATAATAATAATAATAATAATAATAATAATAATAATAATAATAATAATAATAATAATAATAATAATATTTTCTCCCTTCTATTCCTCACTTAGGCCCAACGCTAAGAAAAGAATATTGAAACCCTAGCCACTACTACAAACCCTATTTTAAAAATTAAAGGCATTGAAATATGTCTCACTCCTTCAAACCTTGCTGAAATCCTTCAATTGCCTTCTGAAGGACTAGTTGTTTTTGGACAAGACTTGTATTCAGCTCATAATATCTCACGAGATGATGTGTTCCAAGAGTTGTTTGTTGCTGACTCAACAAACTACATCTCAACTGATTTGAAGCCGCTCCTTAAATCTTCAATAGTATCAGTCAACACTCCATCTTACCGCGATGTGGCAGCCATGAATTCGTATATGATAATGACGCCCTAGTCATTTATCGCCTTCTTCATAAGGAGAAGTTAAATTTACCCCATTTAATCATTCATCACATGATCTCAGCCATCAACAAGGTCGGTCTACAAGAGAAACACTATCCCTTATGGCATGTATTCTCTAAAATCTTCAGATTCTTTGATATGTCTCTATCTATAGAATCCTCATGTGTTAAGGTATCAAAATTTTTATCTAAACATTGTAACACCCTAAATTTGATAATAAACTATTTTATTAATTAAATAGAATTTTAAATAATTAATTTGATATTAAAATTATTTTAGAATATATGTTGATAAATTTTTTGAGTAATTTATGTTATATGGATGCTTTCTATACTGTGCTGGTTTGATAAATATTATATTTAATGAGCAATATAAATAATAAATATTTCATTTTATGATTTTATATATTTTTCTAAAAAATAATAGTATTTTAGTGTAATATTTTAAAGAACAATATTTTATATGATTTTAAGTGTATATGTGAGTTGGTAATTAATATGATATTTTCTTATATTTTGACTAATGTGATTAATGTTAAGTCTATACATATTTATATTTTAATCATTTTTAATTATCCCTTATTTTAATTATTTCTAAATATATCTTATTTTAATTATTTCTAAATAATTATCTTGAGATCGTAGTAATATTGTGTTTATTTTCTTTGTTTTTATATACTTATTTTGAAATTGTGATTATATATATATATATATATATATATATATATATATATATATTATGACTTAATAATTAACATAAAATATTGTTGTTATATTTATTTATTTTATAATTTTGACTATTTTCTAATATGATGGTATTATTATAATATGAATATTTTGAGAAATAAGTAAAATTGTAGGGATTATTTTGAATGTGAAAGTTTCAGTTATTAGTAATAAGTTTTTTTTTATATATTGATTATTTTAATTACTCTAATTTATAAAATCTTAGTAATGTTTGGAAAATTAAATTGTGTTTGGAGGAATATTAAAAAGGAGATTAAACAATTATTGATTTTATTTTAATAAAATAAAAATAATAATAGTAAAACAAAAACATAAATAAAGAGGCAAATTAGTTTGACCCTGTGAACCCTGTTAATAAAATAAAACAAAGAAAAGGGGAGGAAGTTAGACGGACAGCTGTAGAACCAAAGAGTAAACACAACAACAATATATCGTTTGCATCGGTGACCTGTTCCGTAACAGTTTCTCCGTTTTCATCCAAATTTATGTATGTTGTTTTACTCATTAAGCTTTTCAATTAAACATAATTTTCCAGATTTTTATCAACCCAAATTTCTTCCTAAAATACTGTAAGACCCATAATTTTAAAGTGTACTTTATGTTTTTGGTGTGTTTTTGGTATTGAGCTCGGAGGCTTTTTAGCCAAAGTTATTAATATTTTTGAGTTTATATGATCAAAAATATATTTTGATGCCCGATTAGAATTACTCTTCGATAAAGAAATTAAATTAACTGCGCTGAATCTTTTACGAAGAATTTAATGCGTTATGGGTAAAATTGTAATTTAATAAATATCTAAAGATTTTGAGATATTTGTTAATTATAATTAATATATATAAATATGTATATATATATATAGAAACGAAAGGGAAGGAATTGAAAAGAAAAGAAATAGAAAGGAAAGAAAAAGGAAGAAAGGAAAAAAGAGAGAGAGAAACAGAACATTTTCCATCATCTTCCTCTGCCTCGCGCCAAGCTTATTCCTCCTTCCTCCATCTTCATCCATTTTCGTTGCTCTTGCTTCCTTTGAGTTCGAAAATTGATATTGGGTGATAGGACAAAGATTTCTCAACTTCACTCTTCCTCTTTGATTCGAAAACGAAGAAAAACGGTATTAGGGATTCAAACACAAACCTCCCCGTTTCATCTAGATCTAAGCTTCGTTTCGCGAAGAGATAGAAGGGAAAGTTGCTCACTACCACGCTACGGTGCTAGGGGACCAACTTTGGAAGCGGCGTTTCGAGCGGAGATTTTACCGGATTTGCTCGCGGTGCTGTAATCGCACGTTACAGCTAACGTGAAGGTAAGGGTTCCTTCCAAACTTTTAGTTTGCATTTAGGGCCTTATCTATGGTTGTGTGGAAAAGAATTTTGTTAGGGTTGGAGTATTGATTTGGGGAAAATGAATCTAAGGTTTTATAGGTAAAATCTTAGAGTAGGTTTTGGTTATATTGATGAATGTTTCATGAAAAATGAATTTACCTCATGTATGTGTGATTTTGAATAAATGAAATTATTGTGTTGATTTGTGTTCAACGTACTTGGCGTGTTCATACTTGATGTTTGTTGATTGATGTGTTTTGGTGTGAATTATGGATTGAATGTGAAAGTATGTTTGAGTTTGTTTTGTGTGGAATTTGAAAACCATTAAGTTAAACGAGTATTAAGAATGGGGAATCTCTTATTGTCTTGTTTACTTAATGTGTGTTTGGAAAAAAATCGTGTAAGTTAACTGGGCATTAAGAATGGCGAATCTCTTAATGTCTTGGTTACTTAATGTTGTTTTGAAAATCGTTTAAGTTAACTGGGCATTAAGAATGGGGAATCTCTTAATGTCTTGGTTACTTAATGTTTGTTTTGAAAAACCGTTTAAGAAGAGTATTAAGAATGGGGAATCTCTTAATACTTCTGTTTGCTTAATGTTTTGTTTTGAAAATCGTTAAGATAAATGAGTATTAAGAATGGGGAATCTCTTAATATCTGTGTTTACTTAATGTCGTCGTGAAAATGATTTTGTGGAGAAATGAATTGTTGTGTTTTGGCGCGAATCATGTAATAAATTTGTGAATACGGTTGAGTTTGTTCTGTGTGGAATTTGAAAACCATTAGAGTTAAACGAGTATTAAGAATGGGAAATCTCTTAATGTCTTGTTTACTTAATGTTTGTTTTGAAAATCGCTTAAGTCAAATGAGTATTAAGAATGAGGAATCTCTTAATGTCTCGTTTACTTAATGTTTGTTTTGAAAATCGCTTAAGTCAAATGAGTATTAAGAATGGGGAATCTCTTAATGTCTCGTTTACTTAATGTTTGTTTTGAAATTCGTTTAAGTTAAATAAGAATTAAGAATGGGGAATCTCTTAATGTCTTGTTTACTTAATGTTTGTTTTGAAAATCGCTTAAGTCAAATGAGTATTAAGAATGGGGAATCTCTTAATGTCTCGTTTACTTAATGTTTGTTTTGAAAATCGCTTAAGTCAAATGAGTATTAAGAATGGAGAATTTCTTAATGTCTCGTTTACTTAATGTTTGTTTTGAAATTCGTTTAAGTTAAATAAGAATTAAGAATGGGGAATCTTTTAATGTCTTGTTTACTTAATGTTTGTTTTAGTAAACCGTGCAGACCCGTGATAGGTGGCACCTTGGTAAACGGTACGAACCCGTGATAGGCAGTACGTTTATCGTTTACGCTTTTTGGTAAGTTGTGCTGACCCGTGATAGGTGGCACCTCAGTAAACAGTACTGACCCGTGATAGGTGGTACGTTTACGACTTACGTTTCTTGGTGAATTGTGTTTGTCCGTGAGAGACTGCACAGGTGTTTGTCCGTGAGAGACTACGCCCTGGTAAATTGTGTTTGTCCGTGAGAGACTGCACAGGGGTTTGTCCGTGAGAGACTACGCCCTGGTGAATTGTGTTTTGTCCGTGAGAGACTGCATAGGGGTTTGTCTGTGAGAGACTACGCCCTGGTGAATTGTGTTTGTCCGTGAGAGACTGCACAGGTGTTTGTCCGTGAGAGACTACACCCTGGTAAATTGTGAATTGTTGGTTCATTTTGTTCGTGTGGGTATTGTGTTATAAGTGTTAAGTGTTATGTTTTGGAATTTGGTGATAACATGTTTGATTGCAATACCATTTCGAAACTCCTGATGTTGTAGTAATTGTGTTATAAGTGTTAAGTGTTATGTTTTGGAATTTGGTGATAACATGTTTGATTTCAATACTATTTCGAATCTCGTGATGTTGTAGCGATTGCTTTAAGCTAGAAATATTTTTCTCTCTCACCACTTGCATTCATAAAAATATTTAGAATCACATGCATTGTTTTGCTCGGAGTGCAAAAATTTAAGTGTGGGGGAATTTCATCATAGCATTTGGGCACATGTTTTTAGGTTTTTAGTTTGGTATTTTAAAAGCTCTTTATAGCTTAGATTAATATTTTTAGCTTGTTTCTAAACTTTAGGTCGAATTTGAATTATAATTTTATTATTTGTATTTTAATTTTATTATTTATATTTTGACTCTTTTTCGCTTGTAGGTCATAACTTGAGCTCTGGATATCAGATTGACACATATGAGCAGGCGTTGGAAAGATAAACATTTGAGCTACAACTTTTGTGTTGGAAGGAAAGACCAATAACGAACTTTACTCGGCAGAAATTGCAAATTTCGTAATATGAATTTTTGTAATAATTTTAAATAGTGGGCCACTTGTTTTTAAACCCTAAAGTCCAATATCAAGTACTATATATTGGCAGTTTTGTTTCTTTTCTAAGAACGGAAAAATTAGGATTCAAATTGCTACAAGAAATAAATAGTGTTATTTTAATTTCATGGAAGGCTAATTTTATAAGATTAATCCACGAGTTTAGAGTTTCATCAACACCTTGAGATTCAGGTTACACTATCAATTTCTATTCATGATTCTATTCTTGTTTATTTGATTATATTGATATTTTGATTGCTTAAATTGAATTTCAATAGGATTGATTAAATTTATTTGATAGAATTTGGTTTCGGTTTCTAATTTAATTGAATTATAATTTTACGACGCTTGATCGTTAATTGTAATATTTTGATGATTGTGATGCTTAATCCAATCAAAGAAACCAAATTCACATAGGATTGATTACGCTTGTTTGATCAATTCTATAGTCAAATAAGAATAGAATTATAAATTAGAAATTAAACTCATTGATAGAATCTGTGATAGGTCTGAAACTCGAATAAGTGGATTAATCGTTTTGCTCATCTGTTAAATAAAAAAATTCTAAAAAACCCCTTTTTAATTTCAATTTTCAATTCGGTTATTATTATTATTATATCAGAAGTCCATCTGAAACGATTTGAGTTATTACCTCTATCTACATTTTATCAATTGTATTTGACCCGTGTGCGACAGTGGATCAGATCTTCACCTACAAGACCATTAAACTTTGGAAGCATGTGTATTAAACCAAATTTAAGTTCAAATGGTACAGTAACTTCAGGATATGTGATACATAATGCATTATAATTGACATTAGGTGCAGCAAGTTGTCTTAAGGTTCTATTATTCGCATCAGCCATGTTTTGCAACAAGTTGTCAATTTCAGTATCTGACTCTAACTCGTTAACACTAGCAGCTCTATTAAGTCTACGACGTAAATGAAATGTCCTATCTATTTCAGGTTCAAGAGAATGAAAATTCATAGAACTAGCCCTAGTCATGCATCATCATAACAATGCAATACAAAATAACAATTTTGAAAATTCCAACAATGTCCCGAATGCTAAAATTAAAGTGAAAAATCAAAAACCGTATCAAATAAAATCCAAAAACTATAAAAATACCACCCAAAATTTCTAAAACTCAAATAAAGGCAACGCAAATTTTTTTTGGAATTTTTGGAGAATATGAAAAATTAAAAAAATTCAAAAAAAGAGTCTACACGAAGGAATTTGGGATTTTGATCGTCGTTTTTGTATAAGGAACTTATACAGAGTCCTATTCCTTGATTTTTTTTTTTTTTGATTTTCGGGAGAAATTTCAGAGCAATCCGAGACAGGCGCCTAAAACCAGGGTTAATATTATTATCAGAGAGTCCCTGCCAACAGCGCCAATTTGATCCGTTGTCGCACACGGGTCAAATACAATTGATAAAATATAAATAGAGGTAATAACTCGAATCATTTCACAAGGACTTATGATATAGTAATAATAACTGAATTGAAAATTGAAATTAAAAACGAGTTTTTTGGATTTTTATTTAACAGATGAGCAAAACGATTAATCCACTTATTCAAGTTTTAGACCGATCACAAATTCTATCTATGAGTTTAATTTCTAATTTATAATTCTATTCTTATTTGACTATAGAATTGATCATACAAGCGTAATCAATCCTATGTGAATTTGGTTTCTTTGATTGGATTAAGCATCACAATCATCAAAATATTACGATTAACAGTGTCGCAAAATTGTAATTCAATTAAATTAGAAACCGAAACCAAATTCTATCAAATAAATTTAATCAATCCTATTGAAATTCAATTTAAGCAATCAAAATATCAATATAATCAAATAAACAAGAATAGAATCATGAATAGAAATTGACAGTGTAACCTAAATCTCAAGGTGTTGATGAAACTCTGAACTCGTGGATTAATCTTATAAAATTAGTCTTCCATGAAATTAAAATAACACTATTTATTTCTTGTAGCACTTTGAATTCTAATTTTTCCGTCGTTAGAAAAGAAACAAAACTACCAATATATAGTACTTGATATTGGACTTTAGGATTTAGGGTTTAAAAACAAGTGGCCCGCTAATTAAAATTATTACAAAAATTCAGATTACAAAATTTGCAATTTCGCCCTAATAAAGTTCGGAATTGGTCTTTCCTTCCAACACAAAAGTTGTAGCTCATATTTTTATCTTTCCAACGTCTGCTCATATGTGTCAATCCGATATCCAGAGCTCAAGTTATGACCTACATAGCGAGAACGAGGCAAAATATAAATAATAAAATTAAAATGCAAATAATAAAATTATAATTCAAATTCGACCCAAAGTCTAGAAACAAGCTAAAAATATTAATCTAAGCTATAAAGAGCTTTTAAAATACCAAACTAAAAAGCTAAAAACATGTGCCCAAATGCTATGATCATCAGTCCTAGTTTAAAACGCATGAGTTGTGACAATTTTGTGATCTTAAACATTCTTAGCTAATTTCAAACAAATAACCAAACATACTCATTATAATGAATTTATCAGGCTTGAGGTCTTTTTCCTTTATCAAATTAACTAATTAAATATAAATTTCCACCACAAAATGTATTTATTTAAAAGCAATCAACACATCCACATATTTTACCGAAGAACTACGTAGCTTTGATTTTCCCATCGCACTGGGAGATACGTAGTTGCAAGATTACACTCTTGTCAAACATAATAACAAAAACCTTTTTTTTCTCTATATATTAAATGTACTTTTATCATTATATTCTTTTCATGAAAAGATTATGTTTGCATTTTAAAAAGGAGAAATAAATATATTCAAGTTCATTTTAATTTTGCACAATTAATTATAGGTAACCATATTTTAACGGATGTTGTAGGGTGTTAATACCTTCTTTATGTATAATCGATTTCCGAACTCAAAATTTGGTTTCAAAGACAATTTTTTTTTATTTTTCTATTTTTAAGGATTTCCCGATATTTTCCCTATTTTAAAATAAATTTTGGCGGCGACTCCATTGAATTCAAGAAACTCTCGTTATTTAGGTCGCGACAATTTGATCAAGATTTATCTACAACAAAATATGAATAGAATCAATTTGAAGAATTTACATACGCAATTTGAAAAAAAAATACAATTCAGAATTAAACAATGACTAAATTGAAGCCCAAATTTTAACTATAAATAGATATTCAAGGCTGAACAAGAAAATCATCAAAAAGCATAAAAGAGTGGTCTTAGAGTTCAAAGAGAGAAACACGTGTTTGAGTTAGAAATATTTTTTGAGTGTTCTTTTCTTAGAGTGTAAGAGTTACTATTATCATCAGCTATTTAGAAGCAACTATTCAAGTTCCAATCTTATGTATCCAACCTGATAGTGGTTTAGTTCCTTCTTCAATATGGGGTTGTCAGGTTGGTAGGAGAAGACTTGGCTAGTAGGGTCAAGGTGGTTAGTTCCTTAAAAGTCTGAGGTTATAGTAGATGATTACACTAGGTGGACATGGGTAGAAAATTTTAAGAAGTAAGGATGAATCCCACAAAGTATTTATCACATTTTGCAAACAAATAATGAATGAAAAGGGTCTTAAGATTGTAACAATTAGAAGTGATCGTGGAAGAGAATTTGAAAACAAGTTATTTGAAAGTTTTTGTGATGAGAATGGAATCTCTCGCAATTTATCCTCTCCTAGAACACCCCAACAAAATGGAGTTGTAAAAAGAAAGAATAGATCACTCCAAGAAATAGCAAGAACCATGTTAAATGATATGAATGTTGCAAAACACTTTTGGGTTGAAGCAATTATTATTGCATGTTATGTTAAAAATAGAGTCTATATTAGATATATATTAAATAAAACACCATATCTACTTGTTATATGTTAAGCATTACGGATAACCTTGGTAAATTTGATTATAGATCTCAAAAGTGTACCTTCATTGGATACTCTAAAAGATATAAGGCCTATAGAGTGTTTAATAGGGAAACTCATATTGTGGAAGAATCCATACATGTTAAATTTGATGACAAACAACATGACCTTGAAAAGTCAAAGCAAGTTGATGATAGTGCAGGCTTATCAGAACCAAAGGAAGCATATGCAAACAAACCAGAAGAACATAAAAAATTGGAGAATACAAACAAATCAGAAGAATATGACAAATCTTTAAAGGATGAATCTAATCAAATCATAAATAGTCAAGATAAGTCAGAAGAAAGATCTAGACGGAAGTACCACTCATCTCATCCTAAAACTCTAATCATTGGAAGTGCAAGTGATCGTTTGAGGATCACACCATCACACCATCACTTAAATATACAAATTTGTTTGGCTTACTCTCATCACTTGAGCCTACCACTATTCATGAAGTATTGACACATGATGGATGGATTCTTGCAATGCAAGAATAGTTAAATGAATTTGAGAGGAATGATGTTTGGCATCTAGTACCTAGACCAGAGAAGAACATTATTGGAACCAAATGGGTTTTCATAAACAAGCTAAATGAAAAAGGTTAAGTGGTTAGAAACAAGGCAAAACTTGTTGCACAAGGCTACAATCAACAAGAGGACATTGATTACACCGAGAGATTTGCTCTAATGGCCAGGTTATAAGCTATTCATATCCTACTTTTTTTTGCTGCAAATAATAACATTACATTATTTCAAACGGATGTTAAAAGTGATTTTCTAAATGGTTATATAAGTGAAGAAATATATGTTAAACAACCCCCAGGTTTTGAAAGTTGTGAATTTCCAAATCATATTTTTAAACTTAGGAAATCTTTGTATGGTCTAAAACAAGCACCTAGGGCATGGTATGATAGACTTAGTAACTTGTTGCTTAAAAATAATTTTGAACGAAAATAAGTAGATAATACACTTTTTAGA
Organism: Cicer pinnatifidum; assembly: GCA_037974775.1. Taxonomy (NCBI): domain Eukaryota; kingdom Viridiplantae; phylum Streptophyta; class Magnoliopsida; order Fabales; family Fabaceae; genus Cicer; species Cicer pinnatifidum. The sequence continues at coordinate 18,286,586 of JBBPBR010000002.1, forward strand.
AATTCAATAGGAGATAACATTCTTATTATTCAAATTTATATTGATAAGATGATTTTTGGATCTACTAATGACACTCTTTGTCAAGAATTTTCTAAATTGATGCAGCTTGAATTTCAAATGAGTATGACGGGAGAACTTAAGTACTTCTTAGGGATACAAATTCAGCAAAGTCAAAAAGGTATATACATTCATCAAACTAAATATACAAAAGAGCTTCTTAGGAAGTTTAAGATGAGTGATTGAAAACATATGGCTACACCAATGCACCCTACTTGTCCACTTGAAAAAGATGATTCAGAAAAAAAAGTTGGCCAAAACACTTATAGAGGAATGATAGGATCCATACTTTACCTTATCGCCTCCAGACCTGACATCATGTTTAGTATATGTGTATGTGCAAGATTTCAAGCTAACCCTAGGAAATCACATTTAACTGCTTTAAGAGAATTCTTAGATACCTAAAAGGAACTACCAACCTTACCTTGTTCTACAAAAAAATCTCCTAAGTACAAACTTAGTGGATGCTGCTATTCTGATTATGTTGGAGATAAAATTCAGAGAAAAAGTACTAGTGACAACTGCACATTTTTAGGCGACAACTTAATTTCTTGGTCAAATAAAAGACAAAACACCTATGCAATGTCAACAGCAGAGACTAAGTACATTTCAGCAGCTAGCTGCAGTTCTTAACTACTTTGGATAAAACATCAACTTGAAGACAACAAAATCCTATAGTCCCACATCTCCATCTATTGCAATAATACGTTTGCCTTTTGTCTAAAAACATGGAGATCAAACACCACTTCATTAGGGACTTTGTTTAAAAAAAGGTACTAAACATTCAGTTTGTAGACATTGAACACCAATGGGATGACATATTTACCAAACCAGTATCTGAAGATAGATTTGACTTCATCAAGAAAAACCTAAACCTTACCTTCATGCCTGACTGATGTTGTGATAACTTCAAAGTAGTTTAGTTTTACATTAGTTTTTATATTTTCTTGTACTATATTATATTGATGTTATTTAAAATAAAATAAAAAAAAGATGGAAAAAAAATGGGAAAAAAAACAAAAAGTCTCACTTCGAGTCTTTTTATGTGATGAAAAAAAAAGGAGAAATATATTGATAAATTGGGGAGAAAATGATACTTAGAGAGTTAGAAAAATACCAAGAAAATTTGTTATCAAAAATTCAAATTTTGTCATCATAAAAAATGAGGAGATTGTTGGAACCAAAGTCATTTTATACTTAGATTTTTTATGGTAACAAGAGTATTTTATGAGAACAATATATTTGACTTCAAAGAGTATGAAAGAAGATACGATCAAGATTTGTAGAAGATTTGAAGAAGGTTTGAAAAATATTTGAAGAAGATTTGATCATGATTTTTCTATAATAAAATATGAATGGAATCAATTTGAAGAATTTATAAACACAATCTGAACAAAATGCAATTCATAATTAAACAATGATTATATTGAAGCCCAAATTTTAACTATAAATAGATACTCAAGACTGAAGAAGAAAATAATCGAAAAGCAGAAAATAGTACTCTTAGAGTTCAAAGAGTTACACTTGTTCCAGTTAAAAATATTTTATGAGTGTTTCTTTTCTTAGAGTGTGATTGTTATTATTATTAGATTTTTAAAAGCAACTACTCAAGTTCCAATCTTTTCTATCCAACCTGATAGTGTTTTAGTTCCTTCTTCAATTCGGGGTTGACACGTTGTTATGAAAAGACTTGGCTTATATGGTCAAGGTGGTTAGTTCCTCAAAAGTCTGGGGTGGTCAGGCTTTTTGGGAAGACTGGCTTGGAAGGTCAAGTGCTCTGTAGTTCAAGGTATTTGAATTAGTGGATTAAAACCTTCTGAATGAGGGGACTGAATGTAGCCAAGTTAGTGGTGAACCAGAACAAATCTACGTGTCAAATTATTTATGCTTTCATTGATTACTGCCTCATAATCTAATTGCTTATATTCCAAGTAAGTTACCAAAACCAAACTAATTTATTTATTTATTTATAAATTATCAAAAAGTTGTCAATTTTGACAAACACAATTAATCCCTCGTTCTCATGTTTGCATCTTCAATATATTCACTTTTAGTTCCACTTTTTATTTTATAGAGACTAAGGAAATTAACTTTTTACAAAAACAAATTCAAATAGGAACTAAAAGTAATAAATTATTTTTTAAGGACTAAAAATTTTAAAACAATTTATAGGGACTAAAAACTTATTTAGTATTCTAATTAATTAACACATGGAAGGTAAATTTTTAACTAATTAACCCACAACAAATATTTGCTCATGTATATTTGTACGATTATTTATAGTTAGTGAGTTATATTTATTTAACATTTTTATCCAATAGATATTAATGCAACAATGTAACCAATTAATAATTTACCTTTTAAGTAATTGATCTGTAAAAAAATAATATTTTGAGTAATTGACCTTGATAAACGTTCATTGTGTGTATGATTTATATATTAAATTATAGCCAATGATACACGCATTGAAGTTGTGTTTGACCAAACATCATCATCAAAGAAAAACTTAACTTTCAAAATAATTAATAATTCAGTAAGAATAAATTATCAATATTATTCTCTGCTTGAAAAATTATTAGAAACGACAAACAAAGATATGTAAAATATGATTGTACAATTTTCTTCATTATTTTTTAAATATCTAACATAAAGTAAAGTAGATAAAATTTAATTTGTTTCGTATATATTAATGTAAATAAATTATAATGCATATATTAATATCAATAATTTTACCATAAGTGGATTACTTTATCCTGCATGTATATCAATTCAGCTATATTTCAATAAAAAATATAAAAAAAATTATAGAAAACAATTGCATATACATAAGCAATACAATACAAAAACATGTTTTTTTCGTTGTTGTTGTGAGCATGTAGCCACACACACCCAAGTTACCTTTCTTTGAGTGAATCAACAAAATCAATGAATAATTAGAAGAAAGAAAATGTACACATTCAACAAATTACACTTAAAAAAAAAAACCCAACTTTACACAACCAAATTGAAAAAATAACACATTCACTCAAAGCTACAGTTTAAATTGGAAACAAAATTAGAACTTTATATATATATAATTAGTTACTTTAGATTAGATATTATTTACAAGTTAGTTACTTTAGATTAGACATTATTTACAAGTTAGTTGTATTAGTTAGAAATTAGTTGTTCTGATGGATATGAATTTTATTATATATATTATTGTAATAATTTTTTTATTTGATCAATACAAAAATTATCTCTATTTTCCTCTCTTTCATGTTTAATATCAATATTTTACATATTCTATTATGGTATCAGAGAGCTAATTTTCTGTACATGGTGACTGGATGGGCCATGGTGATAGTGGTGACTGGATGGGCCACGAGATGATTCCATGTGATTTGTTGGTTCATCTTATCCTTACGGGGATTATCGCGTCATGCTGATCTGTGAGAGATTGCACTCTAGAACGTGCTGATCTATGAGCGATTGCACTCTAGAAAATAGTGTAAGGCATGTGATAGGCGACACTTTAGTAAATCATGTTGACCCGTGATAGGTAGCACCTCGGTAATTTAGTACTTTGACCTGTGATAGACGGTACAATTATGATTTACGGCCTTTCGAGGAGGGTTTTGGTTTGCAATTCCGAGTCCATGCATTTTGGCATATACGCATTGCAATAGGGTGCTTGGCACGCGAGTCACGTTTGATTCAAGATTATGATTGAGTGTTTGAACTCAAGTGGTTGTTGTGGTTGTGCCATAATTGCTAAGTGTCAATGTTTTTGATTTGTGTGTAAGTGTGATTGATTGCAAAACCTTTTCGAAACTCAAGTTCTCATGGTGATTGTGCTATAATTGCTAAGTGTGAACGTTTTGGATTTGTGTGTAAATGTGATTGATTGTAAAACCTTTTCGAAACTCAAGTTGTCATGGTGATTGTGCTATAATTGCTTAGTGTGATTGTTTGAATTTGTGTGTAAGTGTTGATTGATTTTGAAACCCTTTTAAAAACTGAATTTTGTTGTTTTTCTGCTGTTTTCTGATGTGTATTCGAATACAAAAGATTGTATTCGAATACAGACATCCATTTTTTGTTGTTGACTTATGTGTAGTCGAATATATAAGTCTGTATTCGAATACAGACATGATGTTTTTGCTGCTGACTTATGTGTAGTCGAATACATAAGGCTGTATTCGAATACAAACATGCTGTTTTTGCTAATGACTTATGAAATAGCCTTGTATTCGAATACAGAGATGTTGTATTCGAATACAACAGTGCAATTTTTTTTAAAAGTTCATTTTTCAACTTTGTTTATGCATGTTTGGCATATGGAAACCCTTTTAAGGTGCATGCTAAGTTGAAAGTTTATTTTGTGCATTTAAAACTTAAATGTTATGTGTTAATTGTTAATTTTGGTTGGTAACCTTTACAACTATTGTTGAAATATGCGCTTTTCGCTCAGATGCGAACCAGGACCTAGCGTCGGCCCAAAGCCGACGCTAATATGGCAAAAGCCAACGGTAACGTCGATTTAGCGTCGGATTAGCGTCGGGGTCGGGCCTAGGTTAAAACGGTCGAAGCTAATTCTTAGTGTCAGACAAATACCATTCGACGCTATATTAGCGTCGCCTTGGCCGACGCTACACCTACGCTATGTGTAAATTTGAAACATCAGCTGGGCACAAAATGGTTGCGTCAGATGGCCGACGCTAAAGTCAAAATAAAAGTCAACTGAATTTATAAAGTAGCGTCAGAGTGGCCGACGCTAAAGTCTTATAACGTAGCGTCAGATTGGTCGACGCTAAGTTCAAATTTATTTAATTTATTATTTTAAATTTTATAGCCCCTGCTTTGCTGACTTTCAATTTTTTTAATAATATAATTGGTTGCTAATAAACATTAAAAGTCATTCATTGACATTATAACAAACGCACATAGTATTAAATAACGTAACAAAATATCATGTGTTCTGAAACTACAAAATAACAAATAGTATCGAATAACAACTTTAACAAAGTTACCTAATACATAATTGTCAACCAATTACTATAAAAAGTAAGCATAACTATGACATTAAGGTTCGTCAAGCGACATATCGTCCAATTTATGATCGTAATGAGGATGTGAAGGAGGATGACTCGCAATAGATGATCCATCAGCTGATTGACGGTGCAAAGCGTCAATTTTATCTCCCAAAAATTGCTTTAATGCATCAAAATCATTCTCTAACTTCTTTGAACGCTCCCTAGCCTCTTCTGCGACCTTGGTAGCCTCTTGAGCTTGGGCCACTGCATCCTGAGCAATTTGTTCAGCTCTAATTCTAGCTGCCCTCTCCGCTTCTAAAGACATCCCAGTCATAGAATTAGAAGGATTCTGGGAATGTTGTGTAAGCGATACACACCCCTGTCGGACGTTAATGGACAAGTCTCCCGTACCATAAACTCGACCACGAGTGCGACCCCCTGCAGATTCAGTCCATAACTTAAGTATTGTCCCTCCATCTACCTCTTTACCACTTTCTTCACTTGTTTCGCCAATTTGTGTTTGTACTTCCTCCAATTTTTTTTAAATGTTCCCCGATAAATGGAATAAATTAATAACGTAATATATGATCAAATTTCTAAAATAAATTAAACAAACAAGTGTATAATAAAGGGATTGTTTTTCTAGGTATAAATGACATCATATTATTTTTAGGTTGATTTGTAATATAAAGAATTTGCATAAAGAATTTACATAAATAAAGAACATACATAGGTAGATTATGCGCGACTATCAACCCAAGCGCCATTTTTTCTCTTGTAGGTTGTCAAAAATAACTCATCTGGAAGTAAATCTCTTTGAAGGTTATTGCTCTACAAATAAAATCAAGATTATTGGATCACAACTCAGAATTAGAAATCATAACATTAAATTGTATTAATTTTAAGTAAATGTAAATTTAATACATACGAGCTCAATCGCAACATCAATATGAGCCTTGCGGCCTGAGGTGTGGACAGGCCCGCCTCTTGTTGAAGCTCGATTGGTCTTATTTTGGTTGGAGATGTTCTTGAATGATGTACCTTCCCAATATGCTTGAAGACCAGTCCAAGCTTCCTCATCTATCCAACTAGGCTGAGTCCCTTTTTTCCTCACCTTTGTAAGCATATCTGATAGTCTTTTAGCGGCCTTTTGTTCAAACAGACGTTTCACAATATCATTATGACAAGGATCCCAAGATACCTTCTCCTGGGAATAACAAAAAGTATATATGTACTAACTACTATCAATAAAACAGATTACACAATTCTCCCTATATATGCTAGAAAAATGAATTGAACATATAATTATATTCAAAGGCTTACCGCAAACTTTTCAAACCAATCTTGTTTAATTATGTTAGTGGTTGCACTCCAACCATAGATAGGCTCACGAAATTGTTTTTATATGGCATACCTAATGGCATCTGCAACTGCGTTGCTAGGAGTGAGTCTGCATTAATGTATTGAAGAAATAAAGTATTAAATAAATAACCGTGTCTATACTTATGCTTCTAATATTAAGAAAATAAACAATTGTTGTAACTTACCCTTTACCATAAGGTCGTATAATGACTTTTCCATTATCATCTCTCACAGGCACCATAGGAGGAACATTCCCTTGACCCACCTCCTCATCATCTTGGTTGTGGTCCCCAATTTCCACCCTATCCTCATGACCATCGGAAGTTTGTTCCACATTCTTCTCTACCAAAGCCTCATGTGGGGAATGTTGTGAAGAGGCACCCATGGTATGAATACTTAAACCTGGAGTCGACATAAAGACAAATACCTCAGGGGTTGAGGCATGGATGGGAGATGGTGTCGAGTGGGATGGTGGTGTTATAGTATCAGCAGGTGCTACAATCTTAGTTTATGTTGGAGGCTGAGACGGGGATGGAGACGAACAATGAAGTGGCCTAGTGGTAGACAAGTTGCGACGTATGACATCTCGCTGCTCATTAAGTTTACCCGGTCGCAACATTTTTGGTTTACCCCTAGTAGGATGGGCCTTTCCTTTATCACCCCCACCTTTGATAGTCATCTGTTGTCATAAAGTAAAAAAGAGTAAATAAAAAATGTCACGTAAATACAAAATGAACGGTGCAATACAAAATACATAATACAATTTATCAAAATACAAGTTGCTTAAGTAGACAATTTATCAAAATACATAATACAGAATCAACAAGTTGTAATATGTTCGATCATAAAATACATAATACATAAACAATTTTCTAGTAGTGCCTTCCCACCGGTTAGTACCCTATGGATGGGAATGTAGTTGGACACACCTGATTGGAGCTGTGTCAGGAGGATCTTATGGGGGCGCGTGAAGATCACTCAGGATGTATAGTTTTTTGTAGAATGATCAGATTAGGTTGACGTATAGGGACTAGATGTCTTTCTTATTTGGGTTGTGTTTATTTTAATTTGGAAGAATGTACCTATACCAATATTGTCAGCTTAACATTTTATTTTGATGGGGTCCATGTACCATTTTTTGATGTGTAAATACTTTGGATTCGTATTTCAAAAACTATTTCGCTGCTTGTAAATATTGTTGACTTTTGTCGTTGTGTTATGACTTAAATATCTATCCAAAAGTATTTCCTTCTTTATTTGTTTGTTTTTATGAATTTGTTTTGAAAAAAAAAATACACTCGCGCTGTTAAAAATCGGGGTGTTACAAAACACATTAAGCAACTATTAAAAATTTAATTTGATTCAACAATTTACCATGTCGTCCCATAGTCGTGTCACAACATGATCCCCATATGTCCTTAGGACAAACCTGTCAACCGGACCACCAGGATATCTGTCATCTGCTTCCTCCTATTGGGCCTCTTCTGGTTGCGCCTGTTCGGCTTGTTGCTTCCGTAATCTTCGTTGTTCACGTAATTCATGCTGAGCACGGTGAGCCCGTGTAGAAGCGGTTGGTCTAACACAACGACTGTCATAAGTCAAAGTCCCCTTGTCGAGTATAACACGACCCTTTCTATTAGTAAACATTGTGCGCACCATTTCTGCATAAACAAATCATAATCATTATCAAAACAACATAACTATATAACATTTATGCAAGCCCAAAAACATAACCTACGTGAACTCTATAAAGCCTACGTGAACTCCTTAAATGAACTCATACGTGAACTCCACGTGAACACCATCAACATACGTGAACTCTTTCAACCTACGTGATCTGAGTTCACGTACTTGAACTCCATCGTCATACGTGATCTGAGTTCACGTACGTCACCTCTAAAACTAAACCCTACGTGAACAACAACCATCAAACCTAGAAAACACCATTGATGAACATTCAAAAACAACCATTCAAAAAACACGAAGACCATTCAAAAACAACCATTGATAAACATTCAATAACAACAACCCAAAAAACAACCATTGCTTACTTGATTGAAGATACTTGAAGTGATTGAAGATGGTGTTGAAGATGATTGAAAATTACTTACTTGATTGAAGATGATACTTGATTTAAGGTTGAAAATGATTGAAGATGGCAAAAATAATTCAAGAATGTAGATGATTGAAGATGACGATACAAATGAGGGGTTAAGTGAATAAAGAGAAAATGCTAGTTTGGGTATTTTTGGATTTAAAAAAAAGATTGAGAGGTATAAGAAGCAAAAGTGTAAAAATATTTACTAACTCGCATCGGGAACATTTTGTGGAAAAAAAAACTTATTGAAAAACAAAACATCACCAAATAAACCCTAACTATACTTAGTTCTCTTTTACCCCCAATTCACGATTTCCCTCTCTTTTACCTCTGCTTCACTCATTTCCAGCGGCAGCCTTGCAGGCGCCCGCCTTCCACTCTCCTCTTTCTCTACAACCTGCACTGACGTACCACCATTCTTCTTTGTTTGAGACAACCATATGGTCATCTTTCTCCGCCGCTCGTTTTCACTCCAGCACCAACCGTAACTCTCTTTTCCGCCACCATCTCTCTCTGGCGCTGTCTTCAACTATTCCTCCACCATACTTCTACTGAATCATTGGTTAGTTATCTATTGTTATCTGTTTAGGATTTTTGTGAATTGAAATTTAGGGGTTTGTTCTTAGAAATCACTATGCGGTCTTAAACTGTTCCGCTACGTTCCTTTTTCTCTGTTATTTTGTGTTTGTGTATAACTATGCTTTTGTGTTGTGCTATTTTTTGGGTTTGACGACTTCTATTTTAGGGTTTGACTGCTTCTACTTATTGAACTGAGTGCTCTGCAATCATATTTTAGTTTCTAACTTCTAGTTAGTTAACTATGCGGCAATTAGTACGTATTTCCTCAATAGATAAACTGTTAGACCCTTCACTATCAATTTGCTCAAATGGTGTTATTTGATGCTTCATTACTTCCTGTATGCTTCCAGGAAAATATGTTATAGGGAATGTCATATTGTGTGAAAAGATATTCAATTTTAATCTTTATTTTTGTATCTTATTATTATTTTTGTTAATTGTCAAGATCTTGTTGTACACGTAAATTTCAAATTTTAACTTTCTGAATGTAATCATGATAACGGGAAGATATTGATCTTATAGCCAAGTTGGACTTTAGAGCTTACAGATTTTCACTTCTTGGTCTTGTATATTCCCTGTTATGATTTATTCCTGATGAATGTTAAATACATATGTTCTCCCAATGGTTCATTGTTAATGAAATTATTTCTGTGTCCATGAGAGCATGAAACTTGGGAGGTTTACCTGAGAGTCTGTAGAACCACCATTTAATAATTATTGATCTGAATGTAAAAGCAGTGTTGTTAAAAAACTGGTATAGTGCCGCTATACCGCTATTATGTATCGGAATTTGGGGTTGCCGATACAAAAGCCGATATGATGTCAACTTTGCCACATTTTAAATAGCGGTGCTTTTTCTATATGTCGGTTATAGCAGCAGGCACTAAATAGTGGAATTGTTTTATTTTAGCGGTGGATCAATTTTTAGAAACATTATAAAATTATAAAATTTAAAATGTGAAGTGCTATGTCGGTGAGTGGGTATTATATTATATATTACCTAAAGCCCTAAACCCCACTACCTAGCAGTGGTCAATAACGTGAGCATATTCTCATGTATTGCTGTTAGGAACCTCGACTCAACATTCAACAATGTTAGTTAGAAAGAACAATTTATAGTAACTAGAATGATGAATACAAAGTTTAGTACATGGTTTTTGATAATATTGGTTTAGTAAACCCATACACATCAACCCCCAGGGTTACAATTCTACAAAGTGTCCTCTATTCAAATAAAACATAAAAAATCCCTTCTGCACTGTGAACACAGCCTGGAGATTCTCCACGAATAGCTTATTCAACTAACCAGATCACAAGAGCTAACCAACACCAAAATTAGAAAACAAGATAATAGAATAATGTGAGCCTTGCATGTTTTATTCTATATACAATTATTTATATTTCAACCGCTTTGCAGCTTCCACTATTTGTCCACTACGCTATCTGCTATTTCTCATGTTGGATTTTTGGCGATCTGCTATTTTCCGTGATCCACTATTAATAACAGTGTAAAAGTTCCATCAACTGGCCAACATTGTTTCCTCTCAAGAAGCTTGACCATAAGATTTATAATTATATTCTAGTAAAATTATTTTTTATTGCTATGATGGTAAACGTTATTGAGATAACGTGATTAGATTTTATGCCATGGTATGCGAATGCATGCAGTAATAGTATGTGAATGCCACAAGTGCATGCTATTATATTTTCAGATTATGACATATTTATTTATTTTGTGTCCTTTTTGTAGTGGAACAAATTTTGTGTCACTTGTATAGAGTAAAGTTGCAATCTATCTATTACAATAAAAATAAAGTTGCAAGATTTGAGAGTAATAATTATTAGCATAACATGTCATTTACTTAGAAAGGAGTTACAGTATTTTGTCAAGTGTGCTTGCTTCTGGCTTTACTGACTGTTTAGTAGGTTTATCTTAATAGCTGTTTTGGGGTTTTGGTTTTAAGAATCATTTTCAGAAGACCTTGAATTCGCTGGGTTTCCTATTCTGGTGTGTTAGGCCCCATTTTTGGTCCGGTAATATTGAGATTATCATCATTACTTTTGTCGCCCTTTTATGATATTACTTGACAATCTACAGTTATATGTTGCTTAAATAATATTAAAGCACTGAAATCTCGATGATGGCAGACAGAAGTAGAAATTAATGGGAGTGATCAAAGATGGCACAATATCTGGGGTTCTACCGGAGCCTCAGGGATTTCTGGTGCACTACCCTGGTTATCCATCATCAACCTCTCGTGCTGTTGACACATTAGGTGGAATTCAAGGCATTCTTAAGGTACTTGCCAAGTTTTAATTATGATTGACATTTGTTTCTCTACGTGGATCACAATTACGGTTATGGCCTTGCTTGTAATCGGTAGGCTCGCAGTTCACAATCAAACAAATTAGAGCTCCGGTTCCGCCCTGAAGACCCTTATTCTCATCCTGCATTTGGGGAGCGTCACCCCACCAATGCCTTGCTTCTGAAAATATCCAAGAGAAAATTGCCTGATGATGATGGGGCCCATGCTTCTAAAAACATGTGTGCAATGGAGCATGGGATGCAAGCAAATCATGTAGAAAGTGAGGATGGAGCTGCTGATCAAGTAGATGAAGAGGCAAATCTTTGTGCTAATATTGTTGCTTGTGTTCCTGAGGCTTATTTTTTTGAAGGTTAGAATTTAGAAACTTGAAATGGATTTGATTTGTGATTTGGTGAAGATTGATTATCTTTGTGAAACCTCCTATTCTTATTGTATGTTTTTTTTTTTTAAATCATGAAGGAATGGCCGACTACCAGTATGTTGTTCCTGTCCATGCTGATCTTGCCAGGAGGAAGAAGAGAAGTTGGTCAGAACTAGAAGAAACACCAATTGGTGATTATTTTGTTTCGACATTTCTGTTTCTTTGACTTAATATTTGAAGTGTGTTTAATGGCTATTTTACTAAGTTTGTGATTTGTGTTTGTTTTCTCTCATAGCTAAGGGCGATCACCTAGATGTGGATCATGAGGATGTCATGATCATAGTGCCTCCAATTTTTGCCCCGAAAGACGAGCCAAAAAATTTAGTGTATGTATCTCTAGACTACAATTATTTTGTTAGTGTTATGCTGCTTATATTAAGAAAAAAAATCATAAATGATACTATACAATATACAATTATGTGAGACCCATTCAAATATTTAAATGATGGAAATGCCGTCTTGTGTACATTTATAGTGTCATGCCTTTGTGATAACCGTTGGCAAGGTTTTACTTCATTTGATGTCTTATCGACACACATGCATTTTCTGTAGCTTGGGGGTATTAAGATGGTTATGCTAGGTTCTTAATGTATTTAGATCTTCATGCCTTGTCTCTCCATTGACGGGTGGTAGGTGGCGATGAAGTTCATAGTGGTACTATATTATGTTCAATTATGTTATATTATTATATTTAGGTATTTTCTTGATAAGTGTTTTACCATCACGTTTTCTTTGGTTATCTTTGTAAAGTTTTAATTGGACAATATCCTTTTGCTTTAACATCATCTTTCAGTGATTTATTCTTTTCCTTATTTCAGCTTGAAACCGAATGTCGTTTCAAGTTCAAAAAAGAATGAAGAGGAAATTTTACAACCTTATTTCGAGGTAAATTTTGCTCAAATTAATATTTTACAATGATATAGTGTAGGCATAAAATTCAATTCTTTGGGTTATCTAAAATGGACTGTACATATTTTACGTAGCTGAATAACAATTGAAATAGATTCTTCAAATTTTTCAGTTGGGTGGCATTAGTCATATACACCTAGTGGAATAAAACATGATTCAACCATATTAAAAGAAAGAAAACTTACCTGTTGCAATATTGTGTGCAGATTGACATGGAGCCAGTTCTTGCAATTGATTTTCACATTAAAGATATCCTACTCTCAATTAGTAGAACCATCATATTTAAAAATTACCGAGGTTGAAAAGTTCTGTATGATTATAATATGCTTATTTTTTTTCCGCCTCTATGAATGTAAAACCCTTTTTGCTTAAATTTACTCGTATTTTATAGATCCAAATCCATTTTTAAACAGAGTTTCTTCTCTCATCTCCCAATGTTCTCCGGATTGCCCAATCCGGAGGTGTATTTTGGAGGCTTTTGAGAACATAGGGGGTGAGAAAAAGCTGCCTTAAACATATTTCCAGCTTTATATATAATAATAGTTTTCCAGTTGTCCAACAAATTTCCCTCAAAAATTATTTGAACTAGCATAAAGACTATAGACTGTTCAACAAACTTTACAATATTTAAATTATACCCCTCTTCTAACTACATAACCCCTATTTATATACAATAAGCCTGCCTAACTACCTTATAACTAACTAACTAGAACAACTCATTAAATACTTTAATATCTATTACTCTATATCCTAACAAATTCATTCTGAAATAATGGTTTATTGACATTCATTAAATATTACTTGGCATGTTTAGCTGATATTTTGACACAAGATAATGGGGAAGTGCGACATTACTATTAGTTTTTTCATTTTCATCTCTATAAACTGTCAGAAGTTTTCTGTGATGATGTTTATTTCACTTTAGAAATGAAAATATCTCGAAACAAATTGCAACAAAAATTGTAGTTTTGTGTTTATTGTTTTATACTTAGCTGTCGTACAAATTCCTAAAAAAGTGAATTGGGAGGAATATATACCACAAGGCTCAGATCAATGGGAGTCACAAATGGTGGTATCTAGGATGTTTGATGAGAAGCCTATATGGTCCAAAGCCTCACTTACTGAACGCCTACTTGACAAGGGTTTAAGCTTTTCACATGGCATGTTCAGAAGGTGACTTGTGCAAATTCTGCTGATTAGCTTTCGAATTTCCCAAGTTTTGATTGCTTGATCTTGATAATAAGGTGACCTTCCAATCCCTCTTGCAGGCTTCTATCTAGAATTGCTTACTACTTTTCAAGTGGGCCATTTTTAAGGTTCTGGATTAAGAAAGGATATGATCCACGCAAAGACTCTGATTCTCGCATGTAAGACTTATTTGTAATTTCTAAACAATGTCTTGGATTTCAATTAAATTATACATTTGCACACAATTTGTTTGTGTAACATAATAAACAAATTTAAGACGAGTTGTTTATTAGATGATGATATGCATGTCCTGCCCATGAATCATGGGTTGAGCTATGAACCCATGATATTATTGGGCCAAAGGAGTTGAGTTTTCATCTTAGGAGAAGGAAAAATAATTCCAGAGCGCCTCTTCACTCAATCAAGGAAAAAAAACTCAATAAAAAGACTTGTCATATCAGTTAATTAGCTACTATGTTTTTATGTGTTGAGGGCGCTTTTCTGTAGGATAGGATCATCAAGATTATTTTCTGTTAGTAGGATTGGGGTCTTTCCCTTGGCGAGGAACTGTTGCTTAGTGATTTCCTAGTTTCCATTCTGTAATCCAATGGTTGGAGTCTTCTTCTATGCATTTTCGGCATTGCTGTTATGTTTTACATCAAATTATTTGAGTAAAAATGTTATTCTTGTGTACTTTTCAATACATAGCTTACAAATTAACAATAAAGAGCCAGTCACAATGATGATAGAATCAAGCACATGCTTCTCATGCTTATCATGTACATTGTGTATCTTATCGTTGTTGATATGGTTGGTATTTTGATCTGTAACATTAGGAAATAGTGTCTGTAATTAGTGTTATAATTTCTATACTCGTATATCATCGAAACATCTCGCATCATAGTGTCTTTAATCTGGTTGATTTGTTTAAATTTTTGGCTTTGCAGTTATCAAAGAATTGATTATCGAGTACCAGTCCCATTGCGAAGTTACTGTGATGCTTACTCAGTCAATAAGTAAGTCATCTTGTTCGATTTATCTATTGATTTACAGAGCAATGTAGTTAACTGTATTTTTGGATGTAACTCTATACACGTGTATACGCATAAGAAGGGAAATAGTGAATTGCAATGTAGATTAATATATGAAGACAAGCGAAGAGAAAAATATGTTGGAACCCATTACAATCTCAGTTAATTTCTTTGGAAGACTTCCAAGACGATATAACATAAACTAGTTATTGTTGCTGTGATTCCTATTGTACATTTTGTGTTGTTTTCTCATCTTTAACGCTATTGCTTCATTATGCAGATTGAAACATAGATGGGAGGATATATGTGCCTTTCGTGCTTTCCCTTACAAGTTCCAGACTTCTTTACAGTTGTTTGAGCTTGTTGATGATTATGTTCAATCTGAAATAAATAAGCCTACAATGCAAACAACTTGCACAGTAAGATTTTTATATAAATTAATGTCTCATGCTTTTTTTTAGCTATAACCCTCCGATTCCCAAGAGAAAGAGGTCCTGGTAATGCGGAGTTCATGCTTTACTCTGCTGTTGATTTGTGTCTTATTTTTTTTATCCTCTGTTGCTTATTGACTAAGTGATGCAAAAGTGGTCAGTTTTCCTTTATATATCAACAATCAACAACCATTGAAGAGTATTATTCAATCATTCTATAAATTATCGTATTGAGTTGCAGTAATGTATGGCACAACAAATAAAAAAATTAGAAAATTTATTTGATTTTATCTTTCATGCATGAAGTTACTTTGCTTCTTAAATTCTATTTCGCAGTTTGAATCTGGGTGGTTCTCATCCAACAAGATCAATTGTCTTAGACAGCGTCTTATGGTGAGGTACCTATCAATATTTCCCAAACCTGGCGCAGAGAGTTTACTCAGGGCTGCTACTTCAAGGTTTGAAAAATTGAAGAGGGAGTGCAATAGGACTGCCATGAAGCTTGATGGAGAGGAATGCCAGCAAGCTAATACAGGTAATGTCTACTACAATTTTTTAAGCAAGGTTATGAATACTACTCTTCAGGATTTTTTATGGTAAATAGCTATAATATTTTTAAATTAGTTGTTAACCATCAATATACTATTAACGAAATTGGAAGAATAACTTTTACAAAACCAAAGCTTAGTTTCTTTTCGTACTAAAAGTTACTATATATTGGTTAGGCAAAATAATATTTTGATGAATAATTATTGATAAAACAATTTGTATCTGGAACAAAGGCTTGGAAGAAAATGTAGAACCTGACCATGTTGAAGATGAAGGAGAGGCAGCTGAGGCTAATGAAAGCGAGGAGGAATGGGAAGAAGAACTTGATCTGGTTCTTATCTATGTTTTCCAGATTTTTTGCTTATTTTTTCAATAGTTTGTGTTAGCAATGGATTTTTAAATTGAATAGTTTCTAATTTATGCTGTTGGCTCGTGTAGGCTGGAGATACAGAAATGCCGCTGCCGTCTCCTTCTTGTATCCTTTTCTATTCGAACTCTAAGTTTAATATTGTTGAAAGATTCAACCCTTATTATTATCTCTCCCGAGTTTTATTGATGAGGATGTGACTAAAAGATTATGAGTCCTGTAATTGAGGTTGCCTTGTTGCTTTGCATTCAAATTTTGCATATGGAAGTTAATGTTTCTCATTATTTGGCTACTAGACAAGGCATTGAACCTCCTTGTCTTGTAAGTTATGTCTCAGTGTGATAGAATCACAGAAAAATAGGAATTTGTGAACAGTAAATTGATAGATGAAATGAGAATTTATTGATTTATGGAAGAAGGGAAAATTCTGATACAATGTATAACCCAGAGCAAAGCTCCTCTAGAGAAAATAGTATCTCCTAATTCAATGAGCTTCTCTGCCCTATCATTAATAAACTGCTTATTCTCTTTTTTACCCTTGCGGACATACGTTCTCCACACTGCAGATTTGGGCCTTTCACTAGTCTTAGGCCAATAATTCTATCATTACTGCCATCAGGAACTGCAGCATTGTCCTCAAGGCTGAGAGATGGAAATTGACTTTTTAGTAGTAATTCATCCTCCCAAGCTGTGTCTTCTACAACTCTTCCTTTCCAACGTACCAGCCATTGTCGCACCAGCCGTCCTTCTTTCATCACTGATCTTGCAGCCAGCAATTCTTCCGGTTCTTCCCCCTCTTCTGCTTCCATTTCTAACCCGTCTGGTAGTTGAAGTTCAGTAGAATAGTCTCCAATAGCTTTCTTGAGTTGTGAAATGTGAAACACTGCATGCACTCTACTTCCTTCAAGCAGCTTCAACTTATAGGATACCGCCCCTATTTTCTTTAGGATCGGAAATGGTCCAAAGTACCGTGGAGCCAGTTTCTGATTAATCCTTCTAGTCACCGTCTGCTGTCTATGGGGTCGGAGCTTCAAAAATGCCCATTCACCCACTTCAAATGAATATGCTTTTCTTTTCTTGTCCGCATACCTCTTCATCTGTTCTTGGGCCCTGTTCAAATGATACTTAAGTTGACGTAAAGCCTCATCACGATCAACCAATTCAGCTACTACTGCTTCTACTTTCGTTTCTCCCTGTAAATATCTAACCACAATGGGTGGTTTTCTTCCATATACTGCCTCAAACGGTGTAGTTCCTGAAGACACATAGAATGTGGTGTTATACCACAATTCAGCCCAATGAATCCATTGCGACCACTCCTTCGGTTGCTTCGATGTAAAACAGCGAAGATATGCTTCTAAGCACCGATTCACCACCTCCGTTTGCCCATCCGTCTCTGGATGATATGACGAACTCATACTCGACATCGTTCCTTGTAAGCAAAACAACTCTTTCCAAAATAGACTCACAAACAATGGATCACGATCACTGACAATGGATTGTGGCACCCCATGAAGACGCACCACCTCTTTAATAAAGATTCCAGCCACATTCCTCACAGTATATGGATGTTTTAAGGGAATAAAATGTCCATACTTGGATAATCTATTCACCACTACAAAAATTGCTTCAAACCCCTTCGATTTTGAGAGACCAATGATAAAATCCATCGAAATATCATCCCAGATTTTCTCCGGTATTGAGAGGAGCTGTAACAAACCCATGGGAGAGGACGCAACGTACTTTTGGCGTTGACACACGTCACAACTTTGCACAAATTCCATAACTGACTTTCTCATTCCTGCCCAATAAAGATTTCCTGCTATCATTCGATACGTGCGTAGAAAACCTGAATGGCCACCAGTTGGAGATGAGTGAAATTCTTTCAACAATAAAGGTATACAACCAGAATTTGACAATAACACCAGTTTGCTACGGTAGAAAAGTATCCCTTTGATTAGTTGGAAATCTGACCGGGATGCAGGGTCTTGTTGTAGCTCTGTTATCACCTTCTGCAATTGAGAATCATTCATAACTTCCTGCTGAATTTGTTGCTGTTGCATACATATTGGAAAAGAAGTAATCCCTTTCAACTTTGCTTCTTCATGCATTCTTGAAAGAGCGTCTGCAGCTTTATTTTCTGGACTTGGCTTGTATACCCCTTCGAAGTGATAGCCCAATAATTTTGCTATCCAATTCTGCTGATCAATCGTAGTGATGCGTTGTTCGAGCAAGTGTCGTAAACTCTTTTGGTTGGAGTACACCACAAATCTTCTTCCCAACAAATACGAACGCCAATGCTGAACTGCCAACACCAACTCCATTAATTCTTTCTCATACGCAAACTTACTTAAATTATTCTTGGACAATGCCTTGCTGAAGTAGGCTATATGCTTCTTTTTCTTCATTAAAACTGCACCTATTCCTCTTCCGGATGCATCACATTCAATCTCAAAAGGTTGTGAAAAATCTTGTAATGTTAAAACTGGGGCTTGCACCATAACTCTTTTAAGATTCTCAAAGGCCTTCAACTCTTCTGTACCCCAATGAAATCCTTCCTTCTTTGTTAGTTCTGTCAATGGTTTAGCTATCTTTCCATAGCCAACAATGAGTTTCCGGTAATAACCGGTCAACCCCAAAAATCCCCTCACTCCTTTGACATTATGGGGGGTTGGCCACTCCAAAATGCTATTAACCTTAGATGGATCCACAGCCAAACCCTGTTCCGATATTACGTGACCCAAATATTCCACTTTCCTACTAGCAAAATTACATTTTTTTTATTAACGACAAAACAATGGTATTGTAAAATCCCCAACACTTAATATAAATGTGCTAAGTGTTCCTCCCATCCCTTACTATATACTAGGATATCATCAAAAAATACCAAGACAAACTTACGGAGATGTGGCTTGAAAATTTGATTCATGGTGGATTGGAAAGTGGCCGGTGCGTTCGTCAGCCCAAACGACATCACTAGAAACTCATAATGCCCTTCATGAGTTCGAAATGCCGTCTTATGCACATCCCCTTCTTTCACCCTTATTTGGTGATAATCAGATTTCAAATCAAATTTTGAGAAAAATTTCGTTCCATGTATTTCATCCAATAATTCGTCAACTACCGGAATTGGATATTTATCTGCCATTGTAACTTTATTCAATTCTCTATAATCAACACACATTCTCCATGACCCATCTTTCTTTTTAACTAAAATGACAGGACTAGAAAATGCGCTAGAGCTGTTTCGAATTATACCTTGGGTCAGCATGCTCTGAACTTGTTTTTCGATCTCTTCCTTATGGTGGTGAGGATAACGATATTGCCTAATAGTCACAGGACCTGCATCATTCTTCAACTCAATTGCATGAGTTATATCTCGTCCAGGAGGCAACTCAGTATTCTCTTCAAAAACTCCCTTAAAATTCTCCAACAAGTCTTGAAGCTCTTGTTGTTGATCTTGAGTTAGCTCTCGTAATTCTTCATTTGAAGTCTGACCCAATTCTTCTTCCAACAAACTATACAGTGTTTCAGTTTGCCCTTGAAGTGCCTTAGAATTAGCCAAGTCTTTTGTGGTAAAGAACTGACCATGTAGTTCCACCTTTTTCCTTCCCATTGAAAATTGATGGTCATTTTCTCCCAATCAAAGGTCACCTTTCCAAACCTTTGCAACCAAGCCACCCCCAAAATCATATCCAAATCATCCAATTCCAAAACAAAAACATCAATATTAGTGATGAAATCATCTAATTGTACTTGCAATTTTCTACACCTCCCTCTAGTGGACACACTGTGGCCGTCTCCCAACCTTACTCCCATCGATCTTCCTTGTTCCACTGTTAATCCCAACGCAGTAGCAACACAGGGTGAAACGAAATTGTGACTGGCGCCACTATCGATTAAAACCACGATGGAAACCCCCTTTAGACTTCCTTTGAGGCGCAAAGTAATTGGAGGCGTTTCATCTAAATTTTTCTTTGCTTCAATCGTATCAAACAGTACCATGGAATTGCAATCAAGAACTTCATCCTCATCCTCCAAAGCTTCTATGGCAATCACCTAACCTTCTTCGTTAATCGTCTCGTCGTCTCCCAAAATCACCAATCGGAGCTGTTTTTCAGCACACTAGTGAAGATGATGATATTTTTCCCCACAACGAAAACACAACCCTCGTGTTCACCGTTCCATCAGTTCCGAATACCGCAGATGCTTGAGGCCACAGTTGCGCTCGCCGCTGACTCTTCTCTCCTCATCGTTTCCAGATCTTGCTATATTATGATAAACTGTCGAGTTTGCATTTGAGGCAGATTGAGTCGAACCGGTTTTGCTGTACACTGACCCAGTTAAGTTATTATTAAACCCACTTCCAGATCGAGTCGAACCTGGGTTATAATGAATTCCAAATCCTTTCTTTCCGTTGAGCCCTGATCCACTTGGCCCACTTCCCTTCCAATTGCGAAGCCCACCCACACTACCACCTATTGGAATCAGAGACCCACGTAATTCCGTTTCGACATCACGAGCAATCTTCATTGCTTGCAATCTGGTTTGTGGATTCAATGTACGCACCTTCAAGCGAATGTGGTTCTTGAGTCCTCCCATGAAGTACCCAAGGTACTACTCCTCCGGTAGTCTTGCTACTTCTGATGACACATATTTAAAGGTGGTAATGTATTCATCAACTGTTCCCGTTTGTTGCAAATCTTTCAACTCTTCAAAGGGGTTATCACTTTGTCTTCCACCATATCTTTCAATTAAGGCTCGTTTCAACTTCACCCAATTCAAAATGTCCTCTGTCTCACGCAACAATTTAAACCAATGAATTGTTTCTCCCTCCATGCTTAGCTTCGCCAATCTGACTTTCACCTCCTCCGACGTCCCTTGAACTTCAAAATACGTTTCAGCTCGCGTTATCCAAGCCACAGGATCGTCACCATCAAATGATGGTAACTAAACTTTCTTCACTGCCATCTTATACTCTGTCATTGAGTCTTTAGAATGTCCATCTTGTTCCCCCGTTTAATTGGTCGTTGCTCTAACAACCTCGTGAACTCGCTCATCATCATTTCGCGAAATTCCTTCAACTCTTGGCGAACATATTTTTCCACTGCTGAGAGAGAGTCTTGCTTCAACTGCTTCCATTCGATCTGACAGGTGCTCCCTCCGGACTCCCCAACAAGTGGTATCAGAGCCGGGTTCGACTTGACAGGGGGAGCAAAAAAAAAAATTAAGGACTCTGATCAAGTGGATCAAGTCTAGTGGTGGACCAAAAAAGGACTCAGATCAAGTGGATCAAGTCTAGTGGTCAAATGGTCAATAAAGGACTGGACTCGGTGATCAAGTGGATCAAGTCTAGTGGTGGGAACTCATAATTGAGGGGGAGATTGTTGGGTATTCAATTATGAGTCTTTAGTCCCACATTGACCAGAAAAGGAGGTTGTAATGGATATATAAGGAGAATGACCCATACATCTAATGTCTTTAGGTTTTGGGTTGATATGTGGTGTCTAAGTCTCTTATTAATCCTTGTTTAGCCCATTCCGAATGTTGTGCTCCTCCGGACTCCCCAACAACGTACAAAAAATCACTGGTACTTCTCGAAGATCCGGCAGGTCAGACCAATGATAGAATCAAAGAAAAATAGGAATTTGTGAACAGTAAATTGATAGATGAAATGGGAATTTATTGATTTATGGAAAAAGGGAAAATTCTGATACAATGTATAACCTAGAGCAAAGCTCCTCCAGAGAAAATAGTATCTCCTAATTCAATGATAATTATAATTATTCATGAGCAATACCCTACTACCCTCCTTAATTTATTCTGCTATGTGTAACTGAAATTCCTAGAATTCAATGAGTTTCTCTGCCCTATCATTAATAGACTGCTTATTTTCTTTTTTACCCTTGCGGACATACGTTCTCCACACTGCAGATTTGGGCCTTTCACTAGTCTTAGGCCCAATAATTCTATCACAGTGCAGCTTTTAAGTTGATATTCTCCTCTAAGTGTATATCCTTGAACAAAACTCATTGTTAGTGTTTCCAACTTGCCCTTTTAAGCAGTTCCAAACTTTACCACGAGTTGGTTGCCCTTGATATTAGTCTTTGTAGGATTCGTGTAAAGTAGAAATTATTATTGTAAAATAAGGAAATTCTTTCTGAAACTTCTTAGTTGTTACTCAAATGACTTGGTGGAGATTTGAGCAAGAGTTGTAGGTTTAAGTAGTGGTAGTGACTTTTTTATTTTATTTATACCTCTATCTAGTGAAACTGACTCCTGGACATTAACTTAAGTAAGAGACTCCCTTATCAAGTGTCATTACATTTTCTGGATATGAATTGAATGCTGTGAAAATACACTACACTCTCTATAGCTTGAGTACTTTGCAACTGTTGTATCAAGATGAGACCCTTTGTATTCTAAGTTAGTATACAAAATTTAATTTGATATGCTCAAAATATGAGCTGGCTGATCTTAATGCAATAATCGAGATCTTTGACTGCAAACATTTTTGGCTACAGGCAAATTGGACTAAAAAAGAATTAAACCTACTTCAAAAAGAAGTAATTGCTCACCTTTATGATAATTTGACCAGCGAAATTGATAGAATTATTGGGCCTAAGACTAGTGAAAGGCCCAAATCTGCAGTGTGGAGAACATATGTCTGCAAGGGTAAAAAAGAGAATAAGCAATCTATTAATGACAGGACAGAGAAACTTATTGAATTCTAGGAATTTCAGTTACACAGAGGGGAATAAATTAAGGAGGGTAGTGGAGTATTGCTCATGAATAATTATTTTTATCATTAAATTAGGAGATACTATTTTCTCCAAAGGAGCTTTGCTCTGGGCTATACACTGTATCATAATTTTCCCCATTTAATCTATCATTTTACTGTTCATAGACTCCTATTATCAGCGGTGGAAGACTCTGTTCGCCAGGAGCTGAGGGAATTTCGCGAAACTATGATGAGCGAGTTCAAGAGGTTGCTAGAGCAACGATCAATTGGAACGGGGGAACAATATGCACATTCTGAGGACTCAATGACAAAGTATAAGATGGTAGTGAAGAAAGTGGAGTTACCATCATTTGATGGCGATGATCCCGTGGCCTGGATCACGCGAGTTGAAACATATTTTGAAGTTCAAGGGACGTCGGAGGAGGTGAAGATCAAATTGGCGAAGCTAAGCATGGAGGAAGCAACAATTCACTGGTTTAATTTGTTCTATGAGACAGAGAACGATTTGAATTGGGCGAAGTTGAAACGAGCGTTAATTGAAAGGTATGGTGGAAGACAAAGTGATAACCCCTTTGAAGAGATGAAATATTTGCAACAAACTGGAAAAGTTGATGAATACATTACCACATTCGAATATGTGTCGTCACAAGTAGCAAGACTACCGGAGGAGCAGTACCTTCGGTACTTCATGGGAGGACTCAAGAACCACATTCGCTTGAAGGTGCATACATTGAATCCACAAACCAAATTGCAAGCGATGAAGATTGCTCGTGATGTCGAAACAAAATTACGTGGGTCTCTGATTTCAATAGGTGGTAGTGTGGGTGGGCTTCGCAGTTGGAAGGGAAATGGGCCAAGTGGATTGGGGCATAACAGAAAGAAAGGATCTGAATTTCATTATAACTTGGGATCAACTCGATCTGGAAGTGGGTTTAATAATAACTTAACCGGGTCAGTGCACAACAAAACTGGTTCGACTTAATTTGCCTCAAATGCAAACTCAAACGTTTCTCGTAATACAACGAGATCTGGAAACAATGAGGGGAGAAAAGTTAGCGGCGAGCGCAACCGTGGCCTCAAGCATCTGCCGTATTCGGAACTAATGGAACGGCGGACACGAGAGTTGTGTTTTCGTTGTGGGGGAAAAATACCATCCTCTTCACCGGTGTGCTGAAAAACAGCTCCGATTGGTGATTTTGGAGACAGGATGAAGTTCTTGATTGTAATTCCATGAGATTGTTTGATATGATTGAAGCAAAGAAAAAATTAGATAAATTGCCTCCAACCACTTTGTGCCTCAAGGGAAGTCTAAAGGGGGTTTCCATCGTGGTTTTAATCGATAGTGGTGCCAGTCACAATTTCGTTTCACCCCGTATTGCTATTGCGTTGGGGTTAATAGTAGAACAAGGAAGATCGATGGGAGTAAGGTTGGGAGACGACCACCGTGTGTCCACTAGGGGGAGGTGTAGAAAATTGCAAGTACAATTAGATGATTTCGTCACTAATGTTGGTGCTTTTGTTTTGGAATTGGGTGATTTGGATATGATTTTGGGGGTGGCTTGGTTGCAAAGATTTGGGAAGGTGACCTTTGATTGGAAGAAAATGACCATCAATTTTCAATTGGAAGGAAAAATGGTGGAACTACATGGTCAGTTCTTTACCACAAAAGACTTGGTTAATTCTAAGGCACTTCAAACGCAAACTGAAACATTGTATAGTTTGTTGGAAGGGGTCAGACTTATAGGAGCTAACTCAAGACCAACAACAAGAGCTTCAAGACTTGTTGGAGTATTTTAAGGGAATTTTTGAAGAGAATATTGGGCTGCCTCCTGAACAAGATATAACTCATGCAATTGAATTGAATATAGATGCAGGTCCTGTGACTGTTAGGCCATATCGTTATCCTCACCACCATAAGGAAGAGATCGAAAAACAAGTTCAGAGCATGCTGACCCAAGGTATAATTCGAAACAGCTCTAGCGCATTTTCTATAGGGGATGTGTGTTGATTATAGAGAATTGAACAAGGTTACAATGCCAAATAAATATTCTATTCCTGTAGTTGACCAATTATTGGATGAACTATACAGAACAAAATTTTTCTCAAAACTTGATCTGAAATCCGGTTATCACCAAATAAGGGTGAAAGAAGGGGATGTGCATAAGACAACATTTCAAACTCATGAAGGGCATTATGAGTTTCTAGTGACGCCGTTGGATTGACGAACGCACCAGCCATTTTCCAATCCACCATGAATCAGATTTTCAAGTCATACTTCCGTAAATTTGTTTTGATATTTTTTGATGATATCCTAGTATATAGTAAGGGATGGGAAAAACACTTAGCACATTAATATCAAGTGATGGAGATTTTACATAGAAAAATGTAATTTTGCTAGTTGGAAAGTGGAATATTTGGGTCACGTAATATCAGAACAAGGTGTGACTGCGGATCCATCAAGATTAATAACATTTTGGAGTGGCCAATCCCTCATAATGTCAAAGGAGTGAGGGGATTTTTGGGGATGACCAGTTATTACCGGAAATTCATTGTTGGCTATGGAAAGATAGCTAAACCATTGACAGAACTATTGGGCCTAAGACTAATGAAAGGCCCAAATCTGCAGTGTGGAGAACGTATGTCCGCAAGGGTAAAAAAGAGAATAAGCAGTCTATTAATGACAAGGCATAGAAACTCATTGAATTCAAGAAATTTCAGTTACATATAGGGGAATAAATTAAGGAGGGTAGTAGAGTATTGCTCATGAATAATTATTATTATCATTGAATTAGGAGATATTATTTTATCCGGAGGAGCTATGATCTGGGTTATACATTGTATCAGAATCTTTCCCTTCTCCACTAAATCAATAAATTCCCATTTAATCTATCATTTTACTGTTCATAGATTTCGATTTTTCTGTGAACTTATCAGAAATCCCATAAATGACTTGTTATGTTGCAACAATAAATGACTTGTTATGTTGCAACAATCACAAGGAGATGTATATAATTATTTTTGTATCTTCATGACATTTTGATGGCTAAGTTGATTGTTAGGTTTTCTCAAATATGATGGAAAGGCCTGCTGGAACTTTGAATTCCTTCATAATTTTCAGATCTCAACATGCAGAATATTTCAAGGACCCATTTACAGGAGCTTTTTGATAGCTTTCCGTCTGATGAAATCGGTGGTGACAACACTCAAGAAAATGGCAGCGAAGAAGAATATCCTATATATGAGGAAGATAGCGACAACAATTCTGATGAATGATTGCTGACTTTTGGAAGTATCCAAGACAAATTCCTTCTAGAATTGTAACTGGAGGTTTTTTAGTTAAAGTTTAGAGGAGCACAAACATTTTTTGAAGCAGGCATTAATGTTAGTTGAAGTTAGGTATTGATTGTAAATATCATCTTAGTGTAATATTACAATTGACCAATATGCACATATAGTATTTAGATATTGTTATTTTAAATTTTGGTCTTTTATTATACTTCATAATATCCAAAGAATGTTTAGGTTGATTTATTTAATAATACTAAATCATTTTTTTACTCTTCTGGTTTTCTTTTTTAATATTTTTATTGGAGTTCCTAAAGAGTTTTATTCGACCGAGGCTCAATGTTGCTTCGATTACAGGCATCACATGGAGATTTCCGACATCATATGGAGATTTCCGACATCATATGGAGATTTCACTTAACTGTAGTCTCTATAGTCAAATCCAATAGAAGTTTCTCTATAGTTAACTCTTCTACCAACCCATGAAGCATGTGAAAACCCCCCATTTATTTCTTAATCACTTTCGATATTTTTTTCATTTTTAGCTGAGTATTAAGTTTTCTATAATAAATGTTTTTAGTTGACTCAAATATTAAGTTTTCCTGAATATGTTATTTTTTTAAAAGACTAATTCTAAAAAACTTAATTATTTTATTTTTTATGTTCAATGACTAAGTATTTTCTTTTTTATTGGTTGACATGAGCTATACTTTTTATACTTACAATTAAAAGGATTTCATAATTTGTTTGATCTAGAAATACAAAATAAACATTCTCCATCATTTCCTTTTAAAACTCAACTTCTAAACATACTTTAGGGTTTAATTTGATGGAGTTAACAAATCTCGAATAAAGAGTTATGGAGTGATTTAAAGAATATTCCAATAGTAGTAAGGATTTATTTGATTTCGTTTTTCTTATGCCATAGCAGTAATTAGAGGGATAATGACTCGAATTACGTGAAATAAGGATGAATTTATATTTTGACTTATGATATATTTATTATTTAAAATTAATTAATAAGATTTGCATGTGTGGTTTAATATCACGTGATACTAAGTTCTTCGCTAGTGTTATTGGAAGGAGGAAATGGAAATACATTTATAAGTGATTAATGAACTATAAAGTCTTACTTACTTTGAACTCGTGTACCATCTCTTCACTCTAAATTTTATAGACAAAAAAAAAATTCATACTTAAATATATGATGTGATAAGTTTTCAATTATATTATAAATTACCTACAAATATACGCTTTTAGCACATTTATTACATGAGCAGTATTTGAGGTGTCATAATTAGCCTTACCTTAAACTACAACATTTAACATTTTAAATATTTGGTATCACGATGTTATACATGAGTCATTTTACTTATTCAATTAATGTTTATATATGACATAATAAAGTTCTAAGAATAAATATTTCTTTTATTGAAATATTAAATGTCACTTGATTGTAAAATTTTATTAAACTAAAAAATATTATTCACTTCTATTAATTAATATATTCGAAATGTTCAAATAATTCTCATGTGAGATAGAGTGAAAATTTGAGTATGAGATAAGTACACAACCACAACCAGTAACACCGCGTATGCTCATCAAGGAAAATGTAAAATGTTTGCATGCACCGGCGGTGTAAAATGCATGCATGAGAAGAACAATCCCATAACCAAATTCATATGGAATTAGGATGAGCATAGTAAAAATAAAGCAAAGAGAGAGCATTGCCACCGACTAATAATTAGACAACCCATAGCAGAGGCGGAGCTTAGTAAGGACATAGGGGGGCCACGGCCACCCAAAAAAAAAAGATGAAATGACTATAATGCCCCGATTAAAATTAAAAAATTACATCAATACCTAAACCTAATTCAATTTTCTCTTTCTTCCTCTTTCTTTCCAGCAGCAGCGTTTCTGCCTCTCCCTTTCTTCCCCTCTTTCTTCCTCTCTCTTTCCCAGCGTTTCTGCATCTCCCTTTCTTCCTCTCTTTCTTCCTCTCTCTTTCCAGCAGCAGCGTTTCTGCCTCTCCCTTTTGCTTACAAGTTACAACCTTCATCTCTCCCTGCCTCTGCCAAATTATGAATCACGAATCGTTCCTCTGCTCGCTGCAGGCCTGTGGCCGCCTCTGCCTCCGTGGCGGTGGCCGTTCGTCGCTCTCGCCTCTCTGTTCACCTCTCTATTTAGTTAGTGCTGATTTTTGTTAGTTAGTTTTGATTTGGAT
Source organism: Cicer pinnatifidum (assembly GCA_037974775.1). Classification (NCBI taxonomy): domain Eukaryota; kingdom Viridiplantae; phylum Streptophyta; class Magnoliopsida; order Fabales; family Fabaceae; genus Cicer; species Cicer pinnatifidum. The sequence continues at coordinate 18,315,171 of JBBPBR010000002.1, forward strand.
TTCGGATTTCTATTTTGTTAGTTTTGATTTTGTTAGTGCTTTTTGCTTATGTTGTTCAATTAACATGAAATTTAAACCTTATTTTGTTGTTGTGGAGTTTGGAGCTTTGATTTGGAGTTTGAAATTTTGATTTGGAGTTTCAATTGGATGTAAGTGTTGATTTTTGTTTAGAGTTTTTATGTTGCACATAAGGTGTTTGATTTTATGTTTATACAAAGTGTTTGAATTTTTTTGTTGCACACAATGTGTTTGATTTTATGTCATATAAAGTGTTTGAGTTTTTTTGTTGTATAGAAGGTGTTTAAGTTTTGTTGCATGTTTGTTTGAGTTTTTTTTTGTCCATATAAAGTGTTTTAGTTTTATTTTTTTGTATTTAATATGTTTTATGTTTCTTAAATTAATTAATTTAGATAAGTTTGTGAGAATGAAGAAAAATAAAAAAAATGAATTGATTTTGATAAGTATTTTAGATTATATATAAGGTTCGAATATTTTTATGTCGGCCATCCCAAACTTACCGGTCAAGCTCCACCACTATAGTCTCATACACTCTGAAGTATGAATACTTTTAAAATGGCAATATATCCTTATCAAGTACTTCACTTATATTGTTACTTGTACTGTACTTTTTTACCCTCATTATTTCGTTACTAAAGAAACTAATGATTTTTTTATATATTAATATCATATTATTTGTACATTTGAGTTAATTTGTTGTAATTCGATACAATTTTTTATTTTTCATACTTTTATTGATTTTATACTGTGAATTGAATAATTGAACTCTTTTAAATAAATTATATAAAAAATTAATTCTTTTTTTGACATATCTATACTTCAAATACCGTATTTTGTATCCGTACCAGTACCCGGAGTACTTTACTAGTACATGCATCAAATCCCGTATAAGATGTTGGACTCGTTATAAAGGGATCGTGATTTACTAGAGTTTCAAGTCCACATAGTTTGACGTAGTAATAAATCTCGGTTGTTAATCTGCAATCCAACAGTTCATAATACAAAACACTGATTTTGGCTGTTTTACATGGTATTAGATCTTGGCCATCAATTTTAGATCGGAGGTCGAAATCAGTTATTGCGTCTACAAAACACAAATAACTTAAAAAAATTTAAGGAAAAAAAAACTGAGAGCCACAAATGGTTTTATTGCGTCCCTTCCATGTTTCCTTCTAAGTAAGCAGCATAGGACCCATATCATGTAACATTCAAAATATTAAATAGGAAGGAAATTGCAAAAAAGAAATGAAATCACAATTTGGAAATGAAATGATGGTAAAAAGGAAAAATGACGGTAGAAATACCTCAAATGAGTCTCGCTGGTCAATTTCATTGGCGTCACAAGAAGTCAGTTGTCCTAACTATTTATCTTTGGCGGCCTCCATCTTGTTATCGTCGCCAAACGCACAAAAAACTTCTTCTCTTTGTGTTAGGGGTTTCACTCTTCTCTCTTTTTTATATTTGCGTTATTTGTCATGTTCTTGTTTATTTATTTATATATTTATTTATCCTTCTATCTCTCAATGAGTGATCCATGTGTAAAAACAATTTGTCTCAAAATTAATGATTCATTTCAATTTACAATCTAACATTAACTTAAGAGTGAAGACCCTGACATTAATGGTAACAGTGAATGCACCAATACTTGATAAGGATAATTTTAATAAAAGGATCATTATCTCTTTCATTTATATACTTTTGTTAATTTATGTGAAACAAATAAATGATTTACTATTTATTTGTATTACTTAAATGCCACGTACTAACGCTGTTTATGCCTTACCGGTCCATGTCATCAATTCAAATATAATTTAATGATAAATAGTGGTGGTCCAAAAATTAAATTATCTCGATTTATTTTTATAAGTAAATTAAAAAAAGATTTTTTTTTTTTTTGTCATAGACTGCTATGTCATCCATGTTTTTTTGTGAGAGACCAAAATACATTTCACTTTTCTCTCCTGTTCCAAGCACACACACCTAATCAGTCTCATATATTTAATGATGCTACTCAAATCCCAATTTGATAACTTTTCTTCAGAACTCTTCTTCCAACTCTATGATTAGTTCAAAACTACAAATATACAAACTCATTAGTTGTTCCAATCTATACTTTCTAGTCTAATGTTACACTCTTAAGCTAATTGTGTTGATATATTCCCATGCAAATCGATTTACTTTATCACATGTACTAACTTTGAGGCGTTATTTTTTTTTTTCTTTTAATTTCTTTTTGAGTTTCAGAATATAAAGATGGAAGATAAGGTAGCTGAAGTTGGAGAAAGGCAAGGAGAAGATGCAATATCATGAGTTTTTCCATGTTTATTTTGTTCAAAAAACTTTTATAGTTTTCAAGCTTTATGGAAACACCAAAATGCTCACAAGAAAGACAACTTCAAGATAGGCCAAGGGGGCTTCTGAGCTCTCATGTAACAACACTGCACAGTATTGGAATTTGGAATTTGGAATAATGGTATATTAAAAAAAAGATCAAATGCTTGATTTATCTCTGCATTTGTAATAGGGATGATGAGATGGAACTTCTCACTTGATTTGCTTGAATTGATGAATAAGTATCTAACTTCAAATGATATTGGAGTGGGGTGAATATCTCTGTCTCAATCTCACTTTGCAATGCCAAATAAGTATTTGCTTTGGGCGTAAACTACAATACTAAACCATAATTTCACATCAATAAAAGACAAATCTGGAAACTGAACTTGCCTATTATTTCGTAAACCATGCATTTGAACCAGCTCAAAGCATACACCTAGAAACGAAACCTACATTTGCAGATCCAATGGAGGTACGACATCTTTTTAAAATTCAAGAGTTTCAAATATGCGATAAGAATATGATCGTTCTCACAAAGACTTTGTTACGAGTACCAATCTATCTTTACAATGGTGATTAGTTAAAACGATGCTTTTGGTATAATGATATATTTATTTATTGAAGTTTGCAATAAAAATAAAGCCTAGGATAGTAGTTTTTCACAATGATAGATATAATAAAAATAATCATCTCTAAGTCATGGGTATTAGACTCTTAAAAATCAGATAAACAACTATAACTAATATCTTATTTCAAATAGAAAAAGTGTATTTTAATTAATCATACAATCACGAGATAAGGAAGATCTACTCACGCATGATCATAGAAGAATCAAAACTTAAATATAAAAACATTCAAATTGTAAAAGAACATAATAAAAGGAAAAATTTGAATATTATTGAAGCTATAAATTTGCTAAGAAAATTACAAGAACAAAAACAAGAGTAACAAGAGTTTGTGAGTAGGAATGTGTCAAACTAATTATTTTCTCCTATTTTTATTGCCTTAGGTACCTTCATGGGCCTTAATTACATGAAACCATCACAATTTCACAGAAGAAAAAAGGTCCAGCACTAATCTCTATTGTATTGGAGTGACAAATGTTCACTTTTTCCTAGTTCAGGTATTATGACTGTAATGGCCATGACTGCTGGACCGTAATGCTTGTTGGACCTTGTTTGTTTGTTTGTTTGTTTTTTTTCTTTCCATATTTTTTATCAAACCATTACTGCATCGGTTGACTTCAGGGTTCTTTGCACCAAGACTCTTCACTTATTCCTTCACTTATCTTAGCAATCAAAATAAAACAAAAAGGTAGTGAAATAGAACTAAAACTAGATTAAAAACTTCAAATTAACTTATCAAACAAAGCTATAAAGACATAAATTCTAGTTTATCAATACAGTTTGGTGGTTAACTCTAAACATGTTATACTTATGAACTATCCAGTTTGCGAAAAAGCAATCCACATATAAAGACAAATTCCTTAAATTCTAGATTATCAATACAGTTTGGTGGTTAACTCTAAACATGTTCTACTTATGAACTATCCAGTTTTGGAAAAACCAATCCACATATAAAGACAAATTCTTTCACATACTGTTGTTTTTGAATTTCGAAAAAACTTTTTAAAAATAATTTATGCCACCGAAAATATGATTGGGTTGAATCGCAAACTAGGTCGCTCTCTTTAAGACGTTTTGAGGCATTGCCAAAATTATGCACGGTAGACTATCAACCACGAAGTCCTCAGGATAAAACAGTCAAGATACTCTGTATCAAAGTTCTACTGCACCGTAGAAAACCGTTCTAGAATTATACCCTCAATATGGCAGTCGAATGACTGCCACTCGTAATAAGACACTAAGACCACTCGAAAGAAAAAGAACAAAAGGTAAGAAGGGGGAGAAGAGAGAAAAGCCTTAGATACAAAGAGATTTTGATTTGATTTTCCAATTGAGGAGAACCCTCTATTTATAGAGGAAATCCGCAACTGGATATGAGAGAATCAAGGGTCCATCTGAACGTGCGCTCTAAGATTTGACCTCAGAAACGTGCGCTCCAAAATAGCTGACCACTCAAAACGTGCACTCCAAACTTAGGGTTTTGACTCTGAGTTTTAACCAGGAACAACAGATACATGAGACCAAAGATTAGGGTTTTGACCGGGCAAACACAGACGCATACTCAGGAGGGCATTTACGCAATTAACGTATCAATTAGAGACAACACAAGCATTCAATTAATTAAAATAAATAATTAATGGAAAAAAATAATACACCAAAGCTAGGCCAGACAGAGACACATGTGTGTGGTGATCAATTTGCTTGAGTTCTCCCTCCTTCACAAAATTGGGGTACCCCTTAGGGCACGCTCTAAGTATCATACCTCCACCTTATATACCCTACTAGTGTGTGATATCCCTCTTATGTGAGACTTCTTTATTTTTTCAATTCACAACAACACTAGCTCTCATAATAAACATCATTATTTCCAACAAACTTCCATTAAAGCATTATCATTTTCGACACATACGGATGATAACCGTAAGTTGGATGTAGTTTTGAAACATAAAAACATATTACCAACCAATATATGCAACACATGAATTTCACTAATATATTAAAAGTGCCACGCATGAGAAAGGCATCTGCAACTACAATCCGAAACGTTTACAAATATTGGTATCGATTTTCATAGTGAATAATGTCACCATGATTAAGAAACCCTAACCTCGTTTTCTTTATTTAGAATTCCAAGATTACCCAGAAAACAAACTACGTGACAATGAATTAGATCCATTATTTTATAAGTTGTGATATTAAGTATCTGACTCAGTGCATGGAAAAAAGTTTAAAATTTAGAGGAAGAACAAATGAGATGAAAATGTTTTACATTTTTTAGGGGATAAAAAAACATCTTTTTAGTTATTAAGGTAATGTTTAGTAGAAGGGAAAATTGTTTTCAACTCATTTTTGTGTCATAATAGACAAATTTGGAGTAGAGTGCTAAATGAGTTGCAAATGCAATTTACTTTCAACAATCTCATTTATGCTGAACCAAACAGGTCTGAAGTAATTTCATGTTTCAAAGTTCGAACTTCTCAATGTATGATTTCTTGAACAAGCTCATTATGATATGAAATTGCCTCGATCTTGCTTAATGCTAGCCAAGCTTACCATTCAAATGAGATAGAATATGAACCATTGTTTGGATCTTTGACTGCTTTGAAGTTGTCAACGCTCATCCCAAAGAGTGAATTGTCCATTTCTTTCAATATTGCTGCCTCAAGAAACAATTATCTATCTAAAGCAAAGCAAATGATGGTAGTGAAACGAAAATAGAATAAATAGAAAAACTTTGTAACACACTATTTGCCCTTCAAGATAAGACTTTGCTTTAAAAATAACAGAACAACATATGTAGGCCATTACCAAAAATTGAATGGTTTATAATAACTTATGGTGTTTCCATAATGGTTCACTAGACCCCATGGGTGAGACTAAGAAGAATCTGATAGAAACACATACAAAACATAGAATCTGATATATATATTGAGAATTCTGTTTATTGTGGCCATAATTTAGATTACAACCACATTTCATATCCAAGAAATTTGAGATTCTTTCTCTCCCTTTATAGAATTCGAGAAATAATTGCTCTCTTCCATTCAATATTTAGATCCAAAATAAAATCCCTACCGACTTTTCCTTCATCTTCCCTATTTATTCAATAATAATTGTTAAAACATATTTATTTACCTGATACCATAATACCTATCTATTAATATTTACTAATAAAAGATCTAATAAAATCATTCCTAGCCAACAAAATTGATGTGCCAGTGGCAGGATGGATTTCCAAATTGTATATGCATAAAACTAGGCATTTACAGTCTTTGATAAAAAGTTTCTTCACTAATATAGTAATAACGAAGCTTTATCCCACTATGTTATGTCGATTACATGGATCAAATAACGTCGTAATATTCTATCAAATGCCAATATAAATGAAGAACATGGGTAATGCACTCAAAACATGCACACACACCATCCTACAAAAAGAAACAAAATACATATACAAATATTAAAAGGAAGCAAGAGAAAGAAAAAAGTGACTTACTAATCGTTTATTCTTTCATCTTCTCCCGTTTTACTGAAGCAAGAGGCTCCAGTCGGTTATTTATTGTGGTTTAGAGTGTCATACTACTACTACTACCATTAGAGTAGGTCATGAGAACAAAGAGTATCATTAGTTTTAAGACAAAGTTCACAACGAGTCTCTAAATTATGAATTTTGAATTGAATGAATGCATTGTCTTAAGTGAAAGCAACATTTCAAGGCATTTGGGTTTTCTAGTAGGTGAAAAAAAATAATTTGGGACTATTTTCGACGGTGCCAAGTTTTTTTTAGTAACATTTTGTTCTGAAAAGTTAGAAAGAGGAGTTTATTGCTTTTGATCTTTGAATTTGTTATTGTGTTTTCATTTCACTATGGATCTTGTGTTTCGGTGTGCAATTTTTTATATACAAGTATCCATTTGCTTCGACATAAAAAAAAAAAAAAACAATACTTTGTATATGTTTGCTTGAATGATCAATTATCCTTGTTTATTTGTATAAGTGTAATCAAAAGCAATGATTTCTATTTGATAAATGTGTGTTCTATGTTATTAATGACCTTTCTCTTTATTTTATAGGTTTTATTTTTTCTACTCTCGATTGATTATTATATGTGAATAATAACTACAAGAATTCTAGATCTAACGTTAGTGATGGAGTGGAAGACGTGACAAAGCCTTCACACTCTCCGATTACGTTAAAAGTCTTTTAATAATCGCTATAGAATTTAACGATTACAGTTGTTATTTTTTTTGAGTAATTGACTACATGAGTAAGAGAGACTGATCATCCTAGTGACTTATCGTTGATGAAAGAAACAATAACAACTTGTTGTTAATAATGATTGTTAATTTTAGTTCGATTAATCTAAAGTATGTTTGTCCTGTCCCTCACATATACGTCTAAGTGACTTAGTTGTTCGATATAAAAAATAGCTTTTACTATAAAATAAAATAGTAAATTTTTATTTCATGTATATGACGTATGACGTAGATCATGATACGCACAACTTTAATGACATAGGTATGTTATTAATAGTGGTAAATTCCTAAGTTATTTGATTAAACTAAATAAAAGTATTATATAGATGTATGGGTTAATATGATGCCTAATTATTTTAATAAGAGCTGAAGTTTTTGTATAAAGTTACAAGTAACCAATCTTGTGGGTAGAACTACATAGTATGCTTGATTTAAATATTGATTATATATGATAGTATATATAGGTATTTGGTGTTTGTAGAATTGGTGTTATGTTTTATTTCACAACTTGTCTTTAATTGCTTTCATTTTAATATAGAATTGGATACGATGCTTATGTGTTTGCGTGCCGTTTATCATATTACATTAGTTATCATGCATATGTCATTGATTGGGTTCTGTATACTATGTTATTCTAAGCATGGATTATTATTCTAAGATATTTATTCTTGCATTTGTTTTCTATAAGTAGTTCTTAAAATATGATCAATTTATATGATTTCTTTTATTTTTGTGAAACATGGTAAATTCCTTTAAAATGAATTGATTAAAGATGATGCGTCAATGCTTATTTATATATCTATTTACTTCATTAGATAACAATAGCTACTAATTTAATTATGATATGCCATGTACAAATATTTTCTTATTGTAGTATGGTAATGCATGTTCATTATTTGTTTCTGTTACGTTTCATATAGACTCTTATGTGTGCTTCTAAATGTTTTGTTTTTGTTTTTTTATGAGAAAAGGTAATTTTAAAGTTTCTTTTAGTTTTAGTGAAACTTGTGAGGTGTCTTGTGGTAGAGATTGAAAGTAAATGATGAAGAGAGAAAAACAGCATTAAGTAACTCAACAAAACATCATTAACTTTTATTTTCATACTGTATTTGTTCATAACGAGTCCTATTGAGTAATAATAATTAATTAATGATGCCGCGGCCTAAAATTTCGAGTTTTCCTCGAATTCAATGGAGTCGCCACCAAAATTTATTTTAAAATAGGAAAATTATTGGGAAACCGTTAAAAAAAATAAAAAAAATAAAAATGGTCTTTGATACCATATTTTGAGCTCGGGAGTCGATTATGCGTAGGGAAGGTATTAGCACGACATGCGTTAAAATCGGTTACCTATAATTAATTATGCAAAATTATATCAACTTAAATATATTTATTTCTCTTTATAATTAAATATGAATATAAATTATTTTTTATCAATGTGATTTTTTTGAGATAAAAGTGTGTTAAAAAAGAGTGAAAAAAAAGTTTTTATTATTGTGCTTGACAAGAGTGTGATCTTGCTCCTACGTATCTCCTGGTGCGATGGAGAAATCAAAGTTACGTAGTTCTTGATAGAAAATATGGATGTGTTGATTGCTTTTAAATAAATTGTATTGTGTTATTAAAAAGTTAATTTTGACGAACATAAAAAAAAGCTTGTTTGATTTCAATACTTATTTTAAAATATGAATTTTAGGACGATCGAATTGTACAATTTGTGTGTTAAAACACAAGGAGTAAAAACATGTCACATCTAATTTAATACTCTTAAGAATATTTTATATTATTTTATATTTTTAAATTGAGTTTCAAAATCAACAAATAGTTTAACTTGTGTCTTAACAACTCAAAGATAAAAAAAAAACACATCTAATTAATTAGATTTTTAGATCTATTTATTTATAAAAATAAATTTTGAAGCTATCAAAATATATAATTTGTATTATGCAATTCAGGGATTAAAATATATCATTTTTAGTTAACTTTTAATAATTTTTATGATTAATTTGTTTATGATTTTTAATTTATTAATTTATTTTTGAAGATGAGATTTAGAGCCACCAAGTTGTCACAATTTATGTTCTAATAACTCAAAGATTAAAAAGATGTCACATCTAGTTATTTGTTTTAATTTTATTTTTATTTTCTTTTTAAGAAAAAAAATGATACTAAATATTAAATAAGGTTAAATGATTCTTCAAAACAAAATTGGTAATAAACACGAAAATAAAACAGCAAAAAGAAAATATATGAACTTTAATCTATTAATAAGAAGAAAAAAACATTTTAATAATAATTTCAAATATAATCCTCTTTTAAACTATTTTGTAATTTAATAAGTGAAGAAATAAAATTCATTTTAATATTAAATAACACAACAAAAAAAAACTATTATAATGTAAAAGAAATGATATTTATAGCCATTTAATTATGTCTATAATTACTTATATTAAATAGAATTATCAACATTAAATGTAATGAACACATCTAATAACTACTTAATGTGAAACAACTGAAGATGGGACTGAACCACAAATCTATTACCAAAATTACATTTTTTTCCTTTAAAACCATAGCAAGAAACATGAAATAGATTTCCAAACTCCCATAACAAATTACATCACAAACAAAACTCTATTCACATATAACAACACAAAAATATCATATTTCAATAGTATACAATAAAGCAAACATAAAGAGAATGACAAAATACCCTTTCTGGTGAAAATAGAGGCGGTGCATGGTGGTGTGTGGATGCATCATTGGTCTGTGTTGTTAAGTTGTGCTTGAGTATTTTAAAGTTATGGATTGATGGGAGGAATCAATCTCCTTTATGTTGATTTTGTTGCTTCTATATATAGGCTAAAATGAGGAATGGTTGTGTTCATCATATAAATTTAAGTTCTGGATTTTACACTGGTTTGACAACAAGATCAAGGAAACTGATACAATTAAGGAAATGAGGGGATGGTTTTTTTGATTGAGTATTCAAGATGGTAAAATTAATAGGGTTTTGCATAGTAATATCCCTTTTTTGAGTTCCATATACCAAAATGCCCCACTCCCAAAAATATATACCAAAATGCCCTCTTTTTTTCCCCCAGTTGCTGGTCGCAACCTGGGGGTGCGACCTCCTGAAGCATTTTTTTTTTTAAGTTCTTCACATGGTCGCATTCTGGGGATGCGACCTCCTACTAAGCATTTCAAATTTTTTTCTTTCCTATTTTGCCCTTAGTTATACTACTTATGTTATATAATTATTGTTATAAATTTTTAAATTAATTAGTTAAAATAATAAAAATAATTATTTTATTAATATTATTTAAATATTAAGAATTACAATAATAAATAGAATAATAATAATAATAATAATAATAATAATAAAAAGATAATTGTATTAATAAAATAAAAATAAAAAAACATTAAATTAAAATAAAAAATACATTAAAATAAAAATACAAATACATTAAAATAAAAATACATTAAATTAAAAATACAAATACATTAAAATAAAAGAAAAAATACATTAAAATAAAATAAAAAATACATTAAAATAAAATGACATTAAATCAAAATAAAAAAATACATCAATTTTGAGTTGATGTGCCAGCAGCGTTTGGACAATATTTTTTAGTATGACTAGATACCCGACATAATCCACACTTTCTTGGGACTCTATCCGTAGTGTCCATTTCAGTTCTAATGCGTTTGGTCTTTGGGCGACCTTTCTTGTCTCTCCGCATTAGTGGATTGTGACACACCTTATCACCTTCATATTGTGGCCAATATCCTTCGTTTGGTATCGGTTGGAACGCTTCACTGTATACTTTTAGTACTGTTTCCACTTTGTACACATCAGGTATAAGGCTCCAATAATCATATTTGATGCTAGAACATGCTGCTATCACATGTGAACAAGGCATATGTTTAGCTTGATATTTTCCACAATCACACCACTTTTTAGGGAGATTTACACTGAAATGGCCAATTGGTCGCCCTTCTTTTGGAACAACTGTCTCGTGAACCATGAAAGTATGGTTGCTTCGATCAAAACAATCGACTCTATGACTATTTGATTTACGTATTTCTGATTTCATAAAACTCATGCATGTTTCTGTGTATACCTGACAAGAAGCTAAAATTGATGCATGTTGTTTTGCCATGGTTGGAAATAGTGTACCTGTTTTATAATATGTTGATTGGACCAAAGCAGTGACGGGAAGGTTGCGTGGTTCTTTTAATACTGCGTTCATGGATTCCACAAGGTTGCTGGTCATCTGACCCCAACGACTACCTCCATCAAATGCTTGAATCCAATCTTCTCTCGGTATATTGTCTAACCATTTCAAAGCTTCTGGGTTTATGATGCCAATTTCTCTGCGGTAGTATCGATATGAAGACTGATTGATTGAGTAACCTGTATTGAAACAGTAGACAATGCATTATTACACTAATTATAAAACTTCATAATTTAATTTTTCAGTAATGATAAGAAGTAAGAAATAAATTATTACCCATAGAAATAACCTTTTTCTTCAAAGCATTATCCTTAAATTCCCTTGCAAAATTTTGTGAAATACGTCGAACGCAGAACATATGCTTTGACGGAGGATGTTGCCACCCATTATTAAAATTATTATAAGCACTTTTGATAGATTCGTGTCTATCTGAAATCAAACAAATGTTGGCTTGTGGAGTGACGTGCGATCTCAAATTTCTCAAAAAAAAAAACTCCAAGCCTCTTTTGTCTCACCTTCCACAAGAGCATAAGCAATGGGAATGATATTGTCGTTCCCATCCTGTGCAACTGCTACCAATAGAGTTCCCTTATACTTGCCGTATAGCCAAGTTCCATCAACTTGTACAATTGGTTTGCAAAATTTAAAAGCAGATATGCATGGAACGTAAGCCCAAAATAGTCTATGAAAAATTTTCACCCCAGTTATCAAACCATGTTCATTATAAGCTGGGATTGTTTCCATTTTAATAATGGTTCCTGGAACAAACGTTTGCATAACTAATAACCATCGTGGAAGTTGATTATAAGACTCTTCCCAATTGCCATAAATTTGTTGGATTGCCTTATTTTTTCCCATCCAAGCCTTTCTATAACTAATTGTGTAGTTATGCAAAGCCTGAATTTGAGCAATAATGACCTTCACTTTGATTGAAGGGTCCATCCTCATAACTTGCATTATACTTGCACATATCATGTTAGAATCAAGCTTTGTATGATCTTGTGATAGTGCAGAATTTGTGCAAGTATGAGGCAAACTTAATTTCCCAATTACCCACAATTCACTTTTTTTGCGTTTTGAAGCTCTACATTTAAACAAACAATTTGAATGTGAACAATTAATAACGTACCTTTGTAAATCTGATTTTTGCACCACAAAATTCAATGATTGTTTTAGATGATACCGCTTGATAGCATGTACACATTCATCCTTGTTCTGAAACTTCATTCCAACTGCAAGAGTACCGTCTAAATTTGGGTCTTCGTCGCAGAAGATGTGATCAAATTCAGTTGGTTGGTTTGCAGTGGATAGATTTTTGTTCTTCATCTGGAATGGTGGATCGAATACAGGTGACATAGGTTGATCTTCTGCTTCCATATCTTCATCAACATCATCATCATCATAATCACTAGATGATTCATCAAAGTATGTTTCATCATCTTCACTATAATAACTTAATTCTTCCTCGTTGATATTATAATGGACACTAAGTGGAAGATCACATTGTGGACTTGTTGGGAGAGATTCGTGATGAAGTTGTTGAGTTTGTTCATTTTGGCTAGAGTATAGTTCATAGTGTTGTGATGGAGAGTATATGTCGGGTTGATAAGGACTAGAGTATGGTTCAAAGTGTTGTGATGGGATGTAGTTGGGATTAGGCATGTTTGAAGTTGATGGTTGATTTGTTGAAGTAGGACCACTTTCAAATGTAATGTATAACTCAATGGTGCCAAGTTGTGACCATTGTGCATAAACATCAAACATGAGTTGAACATCTTCGTCATCACAAACTTTCATTAATTCAAATCTGGTTGTATTTTCACCAAAGAAGACAAGGTGTCGATAAACTATATCAGTTATCGTCACGTTGTCGTTGAACTGTAACTTTTTCTTAATGACATTCTTTAGACGAGCAAGGTTGCTGCTAGAATGTACTTTGAACGCCTTTTTGTAATCACTTACAAACGTTTTCCCTTCAACTCCATCGACAATTGAACCATTGTAATAAACAATACAAATGACTTGTTCAGAAGCCATGATTATGTAATTGATAGAATGTATGATGAGATAGAATGTATGATGAGATAGAAGGTGTGGTGATATAGTGTGATCTAGTTTCCTATTTATAGAACTTAGTAGGATTGAATAGAGCAATTTGATTGGTCCAAATAAAAGTATGAGGATTGAAGTATTTTTAGTAAATCCTAACCATTGATAAATGATTGAATTTGGATGGTCAAGATTAAAGATTGAATAGAGCCATTTGATTGGTCCAACTAAAAGTATGAGGATTGAAGTTTTTCTAGTAAATCCTAACCATTGATCAATGAATTTGTACGGTTAAGATTAAAGATTCAATAGAGCAATTTGATTGGTCTAAATAAAAGTATGAGGATTGAAGTTTTTCTAGTAAATCCTAACCATTGATCAATGAATTTGGATGGTCAAGATTAAAGATTCAATAGAGCCATTTGATTGGTCCAAATAAAAGTATGAGGATTGATGATCAAGCAATTTCAGCCATGGATTAAAAAAAATGAGTGGCTGAGATTGAAGATTGATGATCGTTCTTTGGGCATGCGACCTCTCAAAGAAGTCGCTCTTTGGCCCTGCGACCTCCTGAAGGCTTCGCATCCTGGGCCTGCGACCTTCTTAAGGGTTCGCATCCTGGGCATGCGACCTCTCAAATACGTGGCTGCATGTGCAGATCGCTACCTGGCCCTGCGATTTCCTATATAAACAAGCCTTCCTAGTCTCAAACTTCATCAAACACTCAACCATCATCAAACACTCAACCATCATCAAACACACTTCCTTTATCTTAATCTCAAACACATAAACACACTTCATTGATGGAATTATCCAAAAATCATAGAGCTGAAAGTCGATATATTGAAGCATTTGTAAGTATATTTTATGTTTTATACTTTATATTTTATATTAATTACTAATAATATATAAATTTATATATTATTATTGATATATTATAAATTTATATAATATATGTTGTAGTATATATTGAATACTTTTTTTATTATTAATTTTTATATTTTAAATTAATTACTAATAATATATAAATTTATATATTATTATTGAATATATAAATTCATATATTATTATTGATATATTATAAATTTATATAATATATATTGAATACTTTATATTTTATGTGTTGTATTATATATTGAATAATTTTTTTATTATTAATTTTTATATTTTAAATTAATTACTAATAATATATAAATTTATATATTATTAATTTCAGATTCCCTCGAAGGATAAATTGAAATGTCATGGTCATGTCAACAAAAAACCGAACGACGCCATATTACCGTATTTGCAACAAGCTGGATTTGGTGAAGTGATTAAACTTGGAAATTACAAGATCGATGTCGGTTTGATTACTGCTATGGTTGAAAGATGGAGACCAGAAACACATACATTTCATCTCCCAACAGGTGAGTGCACAATAACTTTAGAAGATGTGTACTATATTTTAGGATTAAATGTGTCTGGTTTGCCTGTGAGCGGTTCAAATTTTGTGAATGTGAAAGACGTTTGTCAAGAATATTTAGGAGTTATCCCACCTGAGGGAGCAACAAAAGGTAATTTTATTAAATTAAAATGGCTTAAAGATACTTTTGACAACGTTGGGGAAAACGCATCCGAAGAAGAAAAACAAGCATCATGTCGAGCATATATATTACGTATGATTGGAGGATTGTTGATGCCAGATAAATCCAATAATCGCGTACATCTAAAATATCTTTCAATAGTGGGTGATTTAAATAATGCATCCAATTATAGTTGGGGTTCGACAGTTTTAGCAACACTCTATAGAGAATTATGCCTTGCTACCAAACCCGATGTAATGTCGATGGGAGGATGTGCATTGTTGTTGCAAAATTGGGCATGGTATCGTTTGACTTGTGTTGCTCCGGATGCACCAAATGCATGGATATTTCCACTTGCACAAAGGTAACTATTGCATATAATATATTTTAATTTTTTAAAATTTATTATTTACCGTATTACTAATTTTATTATATAATTCTATTTTATATATTCGACAGATTTAATTCCGGTGGTCTAAATTTCAGTAGAGTTCCTCACAATGATATAGAAGGATACCAGAATACTATCGATCATATGATGGTTCATGAAGTAATACATTCATATTCATTCGCATGTAGTTACAATGTAATTTTTTTTATATCTCTTAATATTTACTTTATTCTATTTTTTTAACATTCAGTTTCTTTGGAGACCGTATCTTGGGTTCCAACACGAGGTACCCGAACAAGAGATCAACACTTGGACTGCATGTACCTATCTGCACTGTTATCATATCGTCGAAAAACATCATGCAGATAGAGTTGCACTTCAATTTGGCTTTCATCAACAAATTCCGCAACCTCCAGAAGATATGACGCTCTACCATGAGATCGACATGAGGCGTGGCATCGATGATAATTGGAGTGTGGTTTGGAAAGATGAGATTCAACATTGGAATGAACGTCATAATTACACATTGCAAGGTCAATACGTGCAAGGTGTTTTATGCCACACTAAAGAATATATGAATTGGTTCACACATCACACTAAATTATATATATCTGTGGAAAGGTGCCTGCGTGATCCACGTTTGCAACCTTCAACATATCCCGATGTTCACTCTATGCCTCAATCAATCCCACAACAACATACCATGCATCAAACACCGTCTTTATCATCACCACAACATTTTCACGAAGCTGCAGATATATCGACTCAATATTATGTTCCTTCAGTACCAGCAATACCAACTCCCATTAATCCGACCGAGAGCGGAATTTTCTTTAATTTGTTTGGTACTCATTGCACAACTCCCGAGTCGGCTTATGCGGCTTTTGATTCTATGTATAATGTCGAAACTCAAAATGATACAGAAGCAGGTGGTAGTGGTTCTAATCCACAAACATATTACAACGAGGATCAACCACAACAACCTCAAATTGTTCAAAGAGCTAGACGAGTTCGACGACCGCGTAGATGTGGAACTGGAGGTCATTTAGATGAAAATAATTAAGTTTTATTTAATATTTTTTTTATTAATGTCATTTTATTTTAATGTATTTGTATTTTAATTTTAATGTATTTTCTCTTTTATGTTAATGTATTTGTATTTTTAATTTAATGTATTTGTATTTTTAATTTAATGTATTTGTATTTTTATTTTAATGTATTTGTATTTTTATTTTAATGTATTTTTTCTTTTAATTTAATGTTTTTTTATTTTTATTTTATTAATACAATTATCTTTTTATTATTATTATTATTATTATTATTATTATTATTATTATTATTATTATTCTATTTATTATTATAATTAATAACATTTAAATAATATTAATAAATTTTAACTAATTAATTTTAAAATATATAAAATAATTATTTTTATTATTTTAACTAATTATAATTAATTTTAAAATATATAACAATATATATAAACATGAGTAGTATACCTAAGGGCAAAATGGGAAGGAAATTTTTTTGCTATTGCCTAGTAGGAGATCGCATCCCCAGGATGCGACCATGTGAACAAATTAAAAAAAAAGGCCTTCAGGAGGTTGCACCCCCAGGTTGCGACCAGCAACTGGGGGAAAAAAAGAGGGCATTTTGGTATATAGTTTTCGAAGTGGGGCATTTTGGTATTTAAAACTAAAAAATGGGATATTACTGTGCAAAACCCAAATTAATACCATTGTTAGATTGAAAAAGGTAAAATTAATACCATTGTTAGATTGAAAAATAATAAAATTAAAATAAATGTATAAAGGGAGTGGAAAACGCAAAAATCGAAAAACAAAGAAGTGTACAGCAGGGGCGACACAAAGCGAGTCAGGAAATGTGGGATAGGAAAGGAAGCAACACACACGAGATAGGAAAGGTGGGATGGGAAAGGAAGCAACACACACGAGATAGGAAAGGTGGGATGGGAAAGAAAGCAGCACATGCGAGGCAGGCAACCCTTTTTTTTTTTTTTTAACATTTCTTTATTTATTTTTGTTTTGTTTTGCTTTATTTTTTATTTTTATTTTTTTTTTTAATGTTAAATGTTGTAACACCCTAAATTTGATAATAAATTATTTTATTAATTAAATAGGAATTTAAATAATTAATTTGATGTTAAAATTATTTTAGAATATATGTTGATAAATTTTGTTAGTAATTTTTGTTATACGAATGTTTTCTATGATGTGCTAGTTTGATACACATTATATTAAACGAACGATATAAATAATAAATATTTTATATTATTATGCTATATATATTTTTTAAAAGTAATAGTATTTTAGTGTAATATTTTGAAGAATAAGATTTTATGTTATTTTACATGTATAAACGCGCACCCAATTAAAATAACATTCTTTTTGCGTTTAACTAATATTAAATGTGTACTTAATTATATTTATTTAATTTTAAATATATTTAATTTTAATTATTCATTTTAAAAATAATTATCTTGAGATAGTTGTACTATTGTGTTTTATTCTCTTTATTTTTATATACTTGTTATGGCATCATGATTTTATATTTGTTTATTTTGAAATAGTAATTAATATAAAGTGCTGATTTTATATATTTATTTATTTTGTAATTTTAAATATTTTCTAACGTACTAATTTAACGTAAGTATTTGGAAAAATAAGTGTAATTATAGTGATTAATTAGAATATGAGAGTTTTGGTTATTAATGTATTTTAAAGGTATTTTATAAATTATTAGTTTTGGAATATTAATAATATTTTATTAATGAAATTGTGTTTTTTTATTTTTATTAAAATAAAATAGTAATAGTCAAACCTAAAAGGAGTCTAATGGGCTTGACCCATGTGTGTAACTGATTTAAATTGCTAATAAAACAAAATAAAAGAACAAACAAGGAAGCTTACGACCAGCACCACTAAAATCAAGAGGAAACCAACAATAATCGTATCGTTTGACACCGGCGATCCATAACTATCCCAGAACAGTTTCTCTGTTTTCGTCCAAATTTCAGTATGTTGTTTTACTCATTTATCTATTCAATTTATCTATTCAATTAAATACAATTTTTCAGATTTTTAACCACCCGAATTTCTCCCTAAAATACCCGATTTCTCCGTTTACAGAAATCCTTATTTTGCACCGTTCTCCTTCACCGTAAGTCCGATTTTAGTAAAACCAACGCCAAAACGACCGTGTGAAAAGTGGCTATATTATCCACTGATTGGTTTTCTGATTTATGGTAATTTTCTTTGACCGAATTTCGAAATCAGTTTTTAGACTATTTTCGCATAATTTATTTTTGACGTTTACCCATAAATTGTCGAGTTAGATTGATTGAAGGACAAAAAGTCAAAGAACAAATATTGTTTGCTCGTGGAATTGTACTTGTGTCTGAAAGCGTCGAAATAAGGTAAGGGGTGAGAGAGCGTTTGAATTCATAAGTATAATATATTGTGAGATGAACGGGAAGACCATATTTCCCAACGATTCATCCGGGGCTTGCTACGTATGGCAGTAACCCTTTGAGAGATAAATTGATTAATTTGAAATATGAGAGTTGTGAGATTAAAATATGAAATAGAAATTTTTATAAGGTGTTGATTGATTTAATTTTCGATACTTGTATGGTAGTTGATATTTGTTATTATTGTGATGTTGGATGTTGAATGAAATTATGTGTACATGTTTGATTAGATGAAATTATGTGATGTGATAATAAAATATGGATGCATGGTTTGATATATGCTTACGTGATGATAATGATGATTTTTGATTGATGATAGTGATGTTATAAAATTGTGATGAGTTTATACGATGATCATGATTATTTATGATTAATGATATTATAAAATTGTGATGAAAATATTGAAGTACCCCATACTTGATGAGATAGTGATGATTCTTAAATATGGTGCTCTTAATGGAGTAGTCTAAGCTAACGGGGGGAGAAAACAAATATTGTGAATTTGTGAAGTGGAGATTATTTTGTCATCATATAGGTAGGGCCTGACAAGCCTAGTGATTCTGGGGAAGTACAATTGAATGAGCCTGATCGTGGCGGTCTGCTGTCGAGCCTTAAGGCAAGATTTTTAGACCTTGGAGGTATTCTGGTGGGGAATTCCTAGGTGACTTGGAGGTAGCACTCCAAATGTTGGGAGCTACCATGCAACACACGTTTACCTCTACTGTCACGTATATGTGTCTCGGGTTGGGTTGAGGGGATCTATGAGGACAGGGCCAATTTGAATTGTCCGTCCACCGGGATGATGGCATAGTATCATGGCCTCCTTACCAAGTACTTCAGAGTTAGAATGGTACCACATTGTGAAGTAGAGTCTAAGCTCATGCATAGCATTGCATTTCCTTGTGATTGTTTTGTTGTGATTGATGTGTTTCAAAGGTAATATTAATTAGATGATTTGATGCATATTATAATGAGGTGATTATTTTACTTGAGTGACTTTGATGTTATAGTATGATACTATTTAATTAAATATTTTGATATATCGTAAAGTGATTATGATACGGTTCTATTATGATTGTTTGCGTGTTCTTTTTACTCATATTATACTATTAACATGATTTCAAAACTCACCTCCTTCGTTGTTTGTGTTTGACTGGCTGGGCCCTGCGTTTGCGAAATTGCAGTTATTACAGGTTAATGAGTCTTGAAGTTCAAGTTTGGGAGGAACCCCACTCTCATAAGTGATACCGGGAAAATGGGTTTTAATTTGTATTTTACTTATTTAATTTGAATCAAATTTTTGTATGAAAACCTTCGAAGTACTAGTAAGTTTTTAGAATTAAATCAAGTAATTATACTTAAATCAAGTTCATTGAGATTAAATTGTTTTATTTGAGTAATAAAATTTGAATTGTTGCATGTGTACTTTGAGAAACGTGATATCCTAAATTAGTTACAAAAGTTTTTATTTTCTTGAAAATATATTTTTATTTATCAGCTGCAAATGTCATAAGAATGTGATATAAATTATTATATATATTATTTTGGGATTTAGGGTGTCACAAATGTAATGTAATGAAACTATTACAATTTTTAGACAAACATATATTTTTTTTAATTTAAATTATTTTTATTTGGTTGGACAAAATTGAGGTATACCCTATTTAATTATATTTTACTTGTAAAAATAATATCTTATAAAATATAATTAAATATAAGGACCTAAATTTTGTATAATTGGTAAAAGTAAATTAATTTTAAATGTAAGAGAAAACAGAAAATAATTTGACATGTAATGTAAAAAGGTTGAGGATTGGAAAAATGAAAAAGTGTACAAAATTTGGTGAATGGCAAAAAAATTTGGTGAATTTGGTTTCTTTGATTGGATTAAGCATCACAATCATCAAAATATTACAATTAACGATCAAGCGTCGCAAAATTATAATTCAATTAAATTAGAAACCAAAACCAAATTATGTCAAATAAATTTAATCAATCCTATTGAAATTCAATTTAAGCAATCAAAATATCAATATAATCAAATAAACAAGAATAGAATCATGAATCAAAATTGACAGTGTGACCTAAATCTCAAGGTGTTGATGAAACTCTGAACTTGTGGATTAATATTATAAAATTAGCCTTCCATGAAATTAAATAAAAATTGTTTATTTATGATAGTAATTTGAATCCTAATTTTTCCGTCCGTTGAAAATAAACAAAACTGCCAGTATATAATACTTGATATTGGGCTTTAGGGTTTAAAAACAAATGACCTGCTAATTAAAATTATTACAAAAGTCCAGATTACGAAATCTGCAATTTAGGTCCAATAAAGTTCGGAGTTGGGCTTTTCTTCCAACACAAAAGTTGTAGCTTAGATTTTTATCTTTACAACGCTTGCTCATATGCGCCAATCCAATATCCAGAGCTCAAGTGGTGACCTACAAGGCGAGAAAGACTCAAAATACAAATAATAAAATTAAAATGCAAATAATAAAATTATAATTCAAATTCGACCCAAAGTTTAGAAACAAGCTAAAACTATTAATCTAAGCTATAAGGAGCTTTTAAAATACCAAACTAAAATGTTAAAAACATGTGCCCAAAAGCTATGATCCTGATCTTCCAATTGTTGAGATTGTTGTTTGGATGACAAGGGTACACCAATAGAGTATCATCATCAACATGATCCTCTTTCGCAACAGCTACCTAATGAGCATATATTATTTCGGCGCTTTGAAAGGTTTGGTGAATGTCACGAATAAGAATCTTTTGTGAATTCGGTATCTAGTTTTCCCAACGAGTCATCCTGCTTTCTCTTTTTTCCTTCACTTCCTTTTCTTTATCAGCTTGAGTAGGTACATATCCCAACCCGTACCTATTGTTCTTTTCTGGTATTTCTATTAGCTTCCCCAAATTAACAAAAACGCGTCCTTCCAACATGGATTTGGTAGACTTCAATGATGTTGTAGATAGTTTTGGTTCTTTTAAGCGATATCCTTCACCCATGAAGACATCCTTGGCAATTTCAAATACTTGAAAGGAAGTCTCTATGGCTTCCTCCATGTCTTCAATGTAGCTTGTCGAAGATAAATGACTTACTATCATATATTCTTCCCCATATATTATTACCAGCTTATTATTCACTATAAACTTTAGCTTTTGATGGAGGGTGGATGTCACTGCTCCCGCAACATGAATCCACGGTCTCCCTAAAAGACAATTGTATGCCAGTTTAATATCCATCACTTGGAAGGCTATCTCAAAGATATAGGGTCCGATTTAAATCGACATGTCAATCTCACCAACAAATTGTCTTCTCGATCCATCAAACGCTTTCACAACCATAGCACTAGGCTTCATACAGGCTGCATAAACAAATAGTTTTGATAATGTTAATTTTGGCATGACATTTAATGATGAACCATTATCAACTAGCACTCGTGCAAGAATATGATTATGACACCTCACATAGATGTGTAGTGCTTTATTATGCTCTGTCCCTTCAGTTGGTAATTCATTATCTCTTAAACTCAGACAACTACTAGCAGCGATGTTAATGATGACTCCATCAAACTGGTCGACAGTGATATCGTGAGTAACATGGGCCTCGTTTAAAACTTTCACCAGTGACCTTCTATGTGCTTCAAAGTTCAATAACAAGGAGATAACTGATATCTTGGAAGGGGTTTGATTTAGCTGATCCACCACCGTATATTCACTTTGCTTGATAAACTTAAAAAATTCATTAGGTTCTTCTTCATGCATCGTCTTTTTACTGGTCTCTTGTCCTTTTATGACATGATAAATAGCTTCTTTCCATTTTTCTTGATGAAACTCCTTTTTCCTAAGTTGTTCAGGAGTGTATACTCGACCACTCTGAGTCATTCCACCAATCCCTGAAATGTTAGTGGCTTCAGTTCCTTTAGGTTCACAGCCATCACCTGAGTGATGATTTGCCAAGTGGGATGTAATTTCGTAATTCCACGGTACCGCCTTGGTATTTGCGTAAGGAAAAGGGGTTGGTTCTTGGACAATTATTGCATTTGGACTGCTAGGAGTTGGCTTAAGATTCTCTTTTTGTGAAGGATTTCCAATGGTTTTGGGAAAGATATATTATTTTTCACACACGACCCTACGATCAACACATGATCATCTTTTGCATATTGGTCTATCCCATCTTCAATGATATTTACAGAGGCATCCCCGTGGCCCAGCAAGGGATTACTCCCTATGTTGGGACCGTCCTCTTTGAAGGTAAGCCATTTTGCATTAATCAATTCTTGCACTTTAGATTTTAGGGCTTTGCAATCTTCGACGGAATGCCCAACTAATCCTGCATGGTATTCACATTTGGCATTTGGATTGTAGCATTTTGGAAATGGTGGTTCAAGAGGTTTCGTTGGTCTTAGGACTACCATTGAATTTTGAAGTAAGTGAGGCAACAATTGGCTGTACGTGACGGAAATTGGGTCAAAACGAGTTATCTTGTTTTCTCGATTAAATGGTGGTCTGTAGTGATTCGGGATTGGATTTGGGTTCCATTGATTTTGTTGGGAAAATGCGGTAGGTGGTGGTTGATAAAAAGGTGGTCTTGAAGGGTGATATTGAAAGTATGAAGGTTGTGTGGTTGTGGCCAAATATGGATAAGGAATGTAAGGAGTTTGTGGTATCGGGGGCTGGAAGTTTGGGGGTCGATAAGAATTGATGGGTGGAAAATAGGAGACTCTTGGGTTTACCATTTCAGCGTTGGCATCCCCTTCTTTCTTTTTTGTGAATGTTGTTTGGGTCGTTTCACGCCAGTTGCTGCACATATGATCTTGCCACTCCTCATCCCACTTTCTATCCTTTCTCTTATCATGACCAGGTTAGAAAATTTTGATGACATACTCCCAATCATCTTATCATGAAAAGGAGACTAGAGAGTATCCATAAACATACTAACCATTTCTCTTTCAAATAAAGGAGGTTCTACTTGTGTTGCCATTTCCTTACACCGTTGTGCATATTCTTTGAAAGTTTCATTGTCTTTTTTCAATGAATTTTGCAATTAGATCCTATCAGGGGCCATGTCAATGTTGTACCTGTGTTGTTTCAAAAAGGCATCAGCCATGTATTTCGACGAACAAATTCGATTTCGCTCGAGATGAATATTCCAACTTAACGATGCCCCACCCAAACTGTCTTGGAAAAAGTGAATGAGCATCTTGTCGTTATGAGCATGAGAAGCCATTTTTCTGCAATACATAGTCAAGTATTTTTCAAACTCAGGAACATTGAATTTTGGAGGGATAGTCACATCGGGAACCAAACACGTATCAAAAGCTTCGACACCATAGACATTATGCCCCTCAATTGCTTTTATTCGCTCTTCTAAAACATGAAATTTTTCCTTTGATTGTGTATCATCCCCAATGTGAGGTTGATGCTAATTCCTATTAGCATCAAAATGGGGTACTTGGGGTGCAATATATGGAGTATGTTTTGAGGGTTGAGTGTTTTGGGGTGGCACGTAGCCCAGAGGAGATGTGATTTATGATTAGTTTAGGTTTTGGGGGTTGATAGTTGAGTGGTTTGGCTTGTTGTCCATGGGGTGGATGACTAAAGGTGGAGTATAACCGGGTGGGAGACCGTAATAGGAAATTGCATAGTTGTTGTACGAAGTTGTTGGGTAGTCGGGGTAAAGCCTAGTGGGTGAGAAGGAATGGTTTGGTGTTCTTCATTTGCAGTTGGAGGATTCCCATCTGTATTCTCCTTCCTTGACAAAGCCTGTATAGCTTCTAGGATTTGATCAACCTTGTCCTTCAATTGGTTGACATTCACTCTCAACACTTATTGATTTTGCTCAAGTTCTTCCATGATCTTGGAGTTTGCACGAGTCCGATAAGGGTGTCGGGGAAACAGTTTTATTGATTTTTCTGTTTTTTTTATTATAAATAAATAAATAAAAATTATGAGTATGTATTAAACATGAACGAAATAAAAATGCAATTATTAGCTTTTTTTTTTACATTTGAATGTTGGGGAATACAGATGAGAAAAAAACAACAAATCCTTCATTGATGAGAAAAAAGTACATTGCATTTAAATTAAAAGCTACATTGACTATGCTATTTCAATCATCTCTTTCAATAGGACAACCAATCCTCTCCTCCAATTCTTCTACTAAATGTTTGCAATATTAAATGAACTTGTAGATTTTGATTGGAGTATTGAGTGGATGCATTACTGCATCAATCTCTCTTAGATGTCTTGGAATTTTTATGATTTCCTGATTAGCTAGCATTGCCATTTTTGGAATTAATCTTTCCAATGCTTGCCTTTATCTTCCAACTCTTTACAGATGTCTTGATACTTAAATTGCCCAAGTAACAACATAAAACGCTCCTCCCAATATATGGTTTCATCCTTTAACTCGTTATAGATATTTTCTTGATAATCAATGTAATTCTTTAACTCGTTAGAAGTTTCCATTTCTGTTCTTAGTGCATCTTGGTGTTTTAAGAGCAATTCTTCAATTTCTTCCTTCTGTTGCCTCTCATTCTGTAATTGACTCTCATATTTAGCTACCATTTCTTTCAGTTTCTTCTTTAAATTTTCAAACTCCTTTTTTATGTTCTTCTCAGAGCTTGCTGATTTTGTCCACAACTGCTTCCGCATATAGGCCTCTTCAATAGCTGCATTCTTTTCTTGCTTCTGCACATCTAACTCTTCATTTGCGCTTCTCAAACAATCTTGTACATCAAGTTTATTTTCTTTTACAATTTTCAACCTTTTGTTACTTCTCTCGATAAACTGACTCTAACATGTGTTTTCTGATCGTAAGTTCTTGTTCTCTTGGGAGACTTTTTCTAACTTCGCTTGTAGCTCTTTTTTCTCCTCTTCAGATTTTAACAATGTTTCTTTGGCTTTTCTATTTCTTCATTTATAACAAGGGTAGGTTCAGGCATTTCCTGAGCATTTGAGGGTGTACTGTGGCAAGGCAACTTGATTTCTTGGACTCTTTTCTATACCCATTGTTGATAGGGTTCTTTTGTGCTGCAACTTCTACATCCGAGTATTATTCCTTTTCTATTGATCAACTCCCAAGCTCGACTTATCCTTCTCAACATTGGTGGGTCTACTATACCCATATTGTACAAAACAAAAGCTTACAATGACTTATTATCTGGTTTATTCAACATGGGGTAGCCAAGTTGTCTCAGAGCTACCATTGGATTGTAATTAATACATCCTTTCGTTCCCATGAGAGGTACATTTGGAAAATCTCTGCATTGGCATATTACCTCTTCCACCCCTGGTTCTCTATAGTACCATGAAATTGTACCCCCAATAAGGCTAGCTATACTCTGAGCCCATTCATGATAACTCATAACCCTAACATGATACCCTTTCTTGAACATGTGAGACACAAACCAAGTATACAACATTGGAACACAACACAAAATTGTTCCCCCTTCTTCTCGTGCCACAGCTGTAGAGAGTAGTATACATGAACAAGAACCACATGAACTGGATTTTGTTCATCTTTGTTAACATTGATAGCAACAAAATCTATAAAGTTATCAAGGTTTGGGAATAAAACAATACCATAGATAATGAGATCCAAAACATCTATAAAAGTACTCCATTCTTTTTTAACGGCTAAATCTTGGCACTTTTGCCCTAGATATTTTCTTGAAAACCCATGAATATCCCCTTTTTCCTCTTTTGTACATGCCAACTCTCTTATATCGATTTTCAACACTTCAACAATTGCGCCAAAACTCAGTGTTTGCCAGGATATCGATAAGGATTTCCTTTCTCTAGGGAGTAACCCAATATTCGTTTAAATCCCTCTAACGTTGGGGTCAATTGAAAATCTTGAAAGGTGAAACATCTTAAGAGAGGATCATAATATTGAGCCAATGCCGTGAGGACCCCTGTTTTCACATTCATTGTCAAGAGATTTAGGATCTTTCCATATTTGTGAAAGAAAATCACATGTTGTATAGTTTTCATTTGATTAATGACGACTCTTAATCTTTTCAAATCAGGTTGCTTGAACTTTAAAAGTAAAGTTTTTCTTTTTTCCGATCCCATTGTCCACTTAAATAACACGTGACTAAGGTCTCTATGATTCTCCAAAAATCCTGAAAATTTATGCAAAATGCTATTATGTTTTATTATTCCTTAGAAAGAGAAAAAAAATGTCATGAGATATGAATGAAACTAATATATATAAAGTCTTGAATATATGAGATATTTTTTGGTTTGTATGAATATTCTTATTTTGAAAGGGTCTATTGGCTTATGTAGTGAAACTCTCACAACGGAGGCTTTATGGTTCTAAACACGGTTTTTTAGAGCCAATAATCCTATTTTGGAATATTGTCAACAACAGTAGGTAAACTATTTGGAGTGACAATAACCTCAACAAGATCAAACTCTAGGTGAGATTTTCATGCTAACGAAACAGGATGTACATCCAGAAGGCTACCACTACGCAATTACGAAGCTATGCTTAAGTTTTGTTCAAACTCGGGTATAAAGTTCCACTCATTAGTGTGTGTCTTAGTAAAAGTGTAGGTGTTGAGTAAGCATAATTCAATAACAACATAATACTAACAAAATATATATACATATACAAAATAAATAAATAAATAAATAAATAAATGATCTACTAGCTTAATAGAATATTATAAAGTTAGCTAATACTTATTAAGAAATGATAAACACATAAAGAAAATAAAAATGAAAAACAAACAAATATAGAAAAAGTAAAAAATTATGCACAATTAATTTGTTAGGCTTGACTCTCTAAGTACTCCCCAGTGGAGTCGCAGTCTAAAATTTCGAGTTTTCTTCGAATTCAATGGAGATGCCACCAAAATTTATTTTAAAATAGGAAAAATATTGGAAAACCCTTAAAAAAATAATAATAAAAAGGGTCTTTGATACCATATTTTGAGTTTGAGAGTCGATTATGCGTAGGGAAGGTATTAGCACCCTACTACATCCGTTAAAATACGGTTACCTATAGTTAATTGTGCAAAATTATATCAACTTAAATATATTTATTTCTCTTTATTATTAAATATGAACATAAATTATTTTTTATAAATGTGAATTTTTTGAGATACAAGTGTATTAAAAAAGAGTGGATTTTTTTATTATTATTGTACTTGACAAGAGAGTGATCTTGCTCCTTCGTATCTCCCGGTGCGTTGGAGAAATCAAAGATACGTAGTTCTTGGTAGAAAATGTGGATTTGTTGATTTCTTTTAAATAAATTGTATTTTGTTATTAAAAAGGTTTATTTTGACGAACATAAAAAAAAAAGTTTGCTTGATTTGAATAATTATTTTAAGATATGAGTTTTAAGACTTTTGAATTGTATAACTCGTGTGTTAAAACTCAATGAGTAAAAAGATGTCACATCTAATTTAATTCTCTTAAGAATATTTTATATTATTTTTTATTTTTAAATTGAGTTTCAAAACCAACAAATAGTTTAACTTGTATCTTAACAACTCAAAGATTAAAAAAAATACATCTAATTAATTAAATTTAAAAAGTTGATTTTAGATCTATTTATTTTTAAAAATAAATTTTAAAGCTATCAAAATATATAATTTGTATTATGCAACTCAGGGATTAAAATATGTCATTTTTAGTTAACTTTTAATAATATTTATGATTAATTTGTTTATGATTTTTATTTTATTAATTTATTTATG